>CM072511.1:27706109-28106109 GCA_036898135.1 Oncomelania hupensis | reverse complement strand
GGGACTAACTTGCCTTGTCCACAAGCCAGAAACCAATGGTGCCTGACAGGTGTGGGTTCAAGCCAGCATCTGGGCGTTATGTTTTTCCGAATATTTTTCAAAAATTCACAAATAATTAGGTAGGTAGGGTTTAGGCGCGCCACTGGCGATAGAAAGGGATAATAAACTGCAGCAAAAAAATAAAAATATGTGAGGGTACGATACTGGTACATGGTGGCCAGTGACACATGTTATTATTCTTGAATATTTGGAAATAACTCACTAAAACACGCGGAGAAAAAAACCGGAAGTATGTTTCATTGAGGGGATTCCCGTTGGTGCATAGGATAGCAGAAAAGTGTGAATAGATTCTGCCTTTGATATGGAACTTCGCTATAGACTCTACCCAAGGACTACTAGTCCTTGACTCTACCTCAACACATTAAACATTCACCTCACACTGCGTATCTGAGACTAGCCGAGGTTAACTTTCGCCTCTCCGCCTGTGGAGGGGTATTCCTAAAGTCTCAGTAAACGCTGTGCATGTGTGTAGTCCCCTATTTTTCCGTTGAGCAGGCTACTCGCTATCTTATTGTCAACCTTTCCGAACGATACTCGTTGATCCTCTCCATTTATTTCCTCTAGCGCCATTCCTTTAACCTTATTAAACAGGGCCAAAGTCATAGGTTTCTCGACGTCAAGTCAGGCATACGGATTATCTCGGACTAGGGGCGCCGGTGGAGGGAAAGGAAGGGAGAGGGCACCTGGCAGATCAAAGACTGGGGGGAGGCGGATGGGTCGCCGCGGGACCACTTTCAACCAAAAGTTGATCAGGATATCGAAATGAGTAACCGTTTTGACAGCCTTATGGAAGCAGAGGAGTGTACAAATGGCTAAAATAATGTATTCATCATCCTTCGAAAAAAGTAAATGGACAACAAGTGTCGTAGGCCGGTATTATTTTTATTTATTCCTATCATGCCTATTCTAATACAATGGAATATTAGAGACCTTTAGAGCCAACTGTCAAACGGCTCTGGCAGAGAAGTAATGTTAATCTTTTAGCTATGAATGTCAGTCAGTCAGCTAGGCTACTCAGCTCGGTAAATACGAATCTTTCAAATCACATTTATTGATGTATGTATGTATGTATGTATGTAGATTATAGTCACACGACACTTTCGCATATAGGTGACTACTGGACCGATTTATACTGACACCAGCGGGCCAGTTGTTGGGAAAATAATATGATCACACGTTGACCAATCCGGGATTCGAACCAGCGACCTTTCGGTTACTAGCAAGACGCTCTTACCAACTGAGCTACCCGGCCCCTCATTTATTGATCACTCTTAGGTGGGTAGATAGTGGGGATGAACTTTGAACTGCATAATAAGCGTCAATGATAACATTGTAAAGTTTAAAGCTGACATTCTGGAAATGCCTTACTTTAACTAACAAGCTTTGAACTAACTTGATATACGGGATAAAAAGTTATGTTATGCAGTGTGCAGAGGTTTTTAAAGGAATTATTGTCGGCAAAAGTGATAGTTAATCTACTTTTACCAATATATTTCTTGCGAAATCTTAGGAGCTATCCCCATTTTATCTGGCCTTTGAATATTTGGTATTATTAGACAGGAAATTCAAATATTAAACATTATCTTGCTTTTTTTCTTTGTTTTCGAGAAGTGAAACCGAAGTAATGGAGAAAAAAAGAGCATTTACAGATAAAAGACATTTTATCGAAGACACAGGTATTACGAAGGATTTAAAGACACCTTTCAGTGTTCCATTTCTGACCACGGATCTTATGACTCGCCTAAGACACTTTAATCTTGCCACATGCACACTCTTACCCTTTGCCGTAAGCACAGAGCAGAACAGCTGACACATTCATTTCAGAGAGAGAGAGAGAGAGAGAGGAAGAGACAGAGAGAGACAGAGAGAGAGTATAAATATGTCATCGCACAACTTCGACTCATTGTATTTCGATCAGGGAACCCTTAACCGTATTCAGACAGCTCGACCACCGCTCTTCCTCTACATTCTACCGCTGTACATTATATGCTAAACAGCCTCTGCAAACTGGATGCCTCCAACGGGACAGCCTTGTAGTGTCCAGCAAATACAGAGCACTCGTGCCAAGTTTTAAGAGAAGATTTCCTACACTCGAACGCGCGATAAATCACTTGTTGCTGCGATTTAGCTGTTGCAGGATACTATCAGGGTGCTTGGCGACACTTCACTGGGCTGCCTGCACCTTCCAGACAAGTCACCACAAGACTGGCACAGCCCAACAAGATTTATGCTGAAGTGGACTTACAGAACCAAGAACATGAACTTTAGTCGTTGGTCTGCTGTTCGTTCGCATCATTCCGTCTTCCTCACCGTATCTATGAATCACAGCTTGCTTTTTATAGAAATACTTACAGCACCAACAACATCTATATCATGTGTTTGTAGACTTCAAGAAAGCGTTTGACCGAGTCTGGCATGCAGCTCTGTGGGCAACCATGCTTTGATCTGTTTGTACTTTCATTGATCTAAATGTGTTAAAGCGAGTGCAAAGTAAGTGCAATTTCTAGGACGTGGACAGATTTTCTATTTGTAATATTGGGACGAGCTACCTCTTAGCATACAATCAAAGAACAGTTTGCTTTTGCATGGGGTATACATTTAAGCGTGCTAAGTTTGATGCTATATATTTGCATACAAACACGAACAGGTCTTCTGTTTTATTCGCGCACACAACCTCTTCTGTGTCCATATTTGTAGATCACGTTGTTAACATCCATGTATCTGGCCTCTTCGCAGACCTGACAGATGCGTACATTTGAGTGCGCTACCTTCTTTAAAGGTTTAAACACGAACAGGCCTTACGTCTTACACGCATTATTATAAGGTGGTCAACCCCTTTGCATACCAAACACAGACATACATTGAAGTGCGTTACCTCTTTGCATACAAACACGAACGGATTTTTATTGTAGACATTGAAGTGTGCTACCTCTGTGCCTACTAAACACATGTGCGGTAAGAGTACCTTGCGTATTAAGGTTTTTAGCAAGTGGTTGCAGACCACTTTCCCTATATCAATAGGGTAAACGTAATAATGATTGAAAATGAAGCCAAGATAAGTACATGTAGATCCAAGTACACACAACTCACACTACACACACCCACACACGCACACACACACGCACATACCTCTACTCCTCTCTACTCTACTTCCAAAGAGAAAGCAAACGGGAGCATGTTTAAGAAAGCGAACGAAAAAAATTATGGGCCCATAACTTTGTAGCCCGGGTATCCTTTTACAAGTGCCCTTGAGATTTTGGAATGTCTAGAGCATACAAAATCAGTTCTGCAATGGTCTAGAGAGGGAGCGTTGGGGAGGGTGTGTTCGGTGATTTAGTACTAGCGCGAATGGGTGGTAGGGGTACTGGAGTTGGTGGGAAAGGAGCTGGATGCAACGTCTTCTTCTGTAAGCGTTTCACGCCGCTTTGCTCTTTGATGTAAACTCTTTGCTGATTGGCACAATTGAGTTTCCAACATAATGCCTGGTGCCGTTTTCTGCACACTTGTGAGACTGATAAACAAAACTAACAGTTATATATTTATATCGCTGACGTACATTTAGGAAGAAAGGTACAAATTTAGAGAACAACTTTGGGTTGAAGTGATTTAGATTACTTATTACTTTAAAAAAAAAAAAAAAAAAAAAAAAAAACAACACACACACACACTTTAATGTTCAGATGACAGTAAATTTACAATGACAGGTAAAAGTGAACCTCACTTCCCAAATGACATCCACCCCTTGGGGTCATGAGCAATCTTGCCACTGTAGATTGTTCAAACCTATAAAGGGAACAGTGAAAGCCACAGTTGAAAACCTGTCTTTCCTTTATAGGCAAGACAGATTCACTGCGGCAACAGTACCCCCGTTGGAGTGCCGGGGGTTTTCAGTATAAATAGTATCCCCACTTTATGGAAATTTAGTGCTTTAAATTCCCACTGTCGCTGTCTTCCTCATTTACTCTTTCCTATTCCTGCTCTGTCCTTCACTCTGCTATACTATCTTCTTCTTCGCTAGATCAATGACCTACCTTTTTTCTTGAAAACTCTTCCTGGACAAGACTCCTTGTTTGTGTATGAGGTCTGTTGGATCAGCTTGGGAGTGTTGGACGCTTTCTGCCGGGTGGTCACTAGGGCTTCCTATGATTGTACTATTTAGCACTATAGGCATTTTATATGTATGTGTTTTTTTGATGATTTATAATGATGTTTGTATTCTATTTTGTTTTTGTAACCGGGGTGTTCGCGTAGTTGAGGTTAACCCTCAGCCGTCCCCCGCGTGGGATGTCTTTATTGTAAAGTGACTGGCCGTTGGAGGGCATTCAATTTTCCCACTGGGGTTGTTTCAGCAGATCTTTTATGCGGATCGGGGGTTGTCCGGTCCTGATTTGGCTCGGAAGAGTCCGCTGGACCTAAAGCAACAATAAATCAATCAATCAATCAAATGACATCCTCACCCCCACCCTCCTTTTCTCCCGAACCCGATCAATCAAGTTTTGTTATCTCTATATATATATATATATATATTAAAATACCAACTAGATCTTTTTGCAATACCCAAATCACATAACCCCATATATTAAAATACCAACTAGATCTTTTTGCAATACCCAAATCACATAACCCCATATATCACATGTCAATAGTATATTATTATTTATTATTACTTAAGCGTTCTTATATAGCGCTTTTCCAGCTCAAGAGCTGCTCAAGGCGCTGGCCGATACATGATCTAACTCAAGCCGCCCGAGGCGCCAACTTGCAGCCTTTGGGCGCACCGTAATAACGCTCCAGACAACTGAGCACAATCCTGGGCAGCCAGGGATGGGGGAGAAGGATCTAGGTGCATGCTGGGTGTGTTCTTGTCACCGGCACTCACCCGTCTAGGACATGAGCGTCAGGATCTTTAAAGTCCGTTATGACGGAATGTATGCGACACAGACTAGACCTCAGTTAATACTCTCATCCGAAGGAGTAGGAAACGGGAGTAAAGTGTCTTTCCCAAGGACACAACACAATGCCCCGGCCTGGGCTCGAACCCGGGACCTTCAGATCCGCAAGCCAAAGCTCTACCATTAGGCCACCGTGCCTCCCATGTGATAATGTGATATCTAGATAATGTGATATCTAGATAGGATAGATAGATAGATAGATAGATAGATAGATAGATAGATAGATAGATAGATAGATAGATAGATAGATAGATAGATAGATAGATAGGTAGGTAGGTAGGTAGGTAGGTAGGTAGGTAGGTAGGTAGGTAGATAGATAGATAGATAGATAGATAGATAGATAGATCAAACACATTTCGCGAAGTGTCGCATTTTTTATATGGCATGCAACAAACAACGTTATGAGCCACTTTCCACTAATGGTGCTCTAATCCTTGTGCATCGGCAGAATTACACCCGCAGCTTTTCTAAGGCTTTACCTGTGTTGATATTAGCAGGTTGTGGAAAACCCTGCATACTTTTTTCTGAAGAGAAGAAAATGAGACCACTTTCCTTTGCAGAAGACTTGAAGAGCATTGTCTACAAATGACGTTTGCCCAACGCGCTCGCTTTCACTTTCAGATTAGATCCTAATCCTCACTTGATGCGCATCTATCTGTTGCGTTGTGGGAAGTCTTTTGTGTGTGTTAATGTTAGATCTCGTCCATTCCCGATAGTTTGGATGTCGGATAGGCAGATACATTTTATTCTAGTTGCAAGTTCTTATAGGATTGTGCGTTAGGACTGTGCTATTTGTTTGCTCGTCTTAAACGAATCTTGCCAGTTTGGGATGTCGGACAAGCAAACTTCGTAATTTGGATACGATTATGAAAGCTTCCAATTCACCTGAGGATTAATATTCTGAACAAAATGGCATGCTGGGGCAAATGTTTAGGATCTTTCTGCTTCATGCTATTAGATCCACCTATTTCTTTATTTTGTATAGTTCATGTCCATCTATATATTAATCGACAAGCCGTTTTAGATCACGAGGGGCCGTTTTAGCCAACCAGCGGCTTTGTTGTGAAGCTCGATTTGAGCTTCACTTTGCTCGAATTTGTGCAGATTACAGCTGAACTGTCCGTATAATTGCTTCCACACGAGTTTTGCCATTCGCTGCTCGATCACGCGCTGCTGATACAACGAAACTTAAACATTATTTTCGATTGCAAAACGGCTTTATTTTGCATTTTACTGCCTTGAAAATGTACTGCAAACACGTGGGAAACATGTGCGAGTCCAACCAATCACTCTTGACGTTGCCTACGGCAGGCCCCGCCTTCATTTCCGGTTTGCGTTAGTGATTTCTCTCCGTAGCCTTCATCTCATAAGTTTGGTTTTGATCTCGCTTTTAAATCGGCGTTATATTGTTGTTTAATGCAGTTTAAAGTTTATAACACTAATAAAATCGAGGGTTCATCATATTTTATGATATAAGACCTAAAATAAGGCTGGAGAATTATAGCAGCCTGTGGATCAATGGATAAGGCGGTTGACTTTAATATAGGCGACCCTGGTTCGAATCTCGCTGGGTTTTTTTTGTTGTTGTTTTTTAATTTAATAATACAGAGGGAGAGAGATAAAAGGGAGAGGGAGGTAAGATAATAAATAAAAAGAGAGGAGGAGAGGCAAAAGAAAAACAAAAAAAAGTGCAAGTAAAATGCAAATAAAATAAATAAATATATAAATAAAAATAAAATCATAGCACGGGTATTAATAACTGCTTCATATTAAATTTTTTTTCATTTATCCATGATGCATGTACTTCTTAGAACACTTAACATGTTATGCTTTTTTGGTAAAATAGGTATAGGTAGGTCTGAAAAAAAAAGCCTTTAGGAAATAACATTATAGTTTTATTGTAAATTTCATAGCATAATTTATTGTCATTCGATTCATCAGAGAAAACAAAATAAAAATAAAAGCAAACTTTACATTAAAAATAAATATTTAGAATATAAATTAAAACTGAATTGTTCCAAAATAAATATCTGTAGGGACTAAAGGTCCATATTTACATGGCTTGGTGCTTTTTTTTAATGATTGCCTCAATTTGGTATTTCATTGGTATGTATTATAATTAAAAAAATTCTATGCATGCAGTGATAGCATTGCCTTATTGTTTTATTCACATGCATGTGCAATAACTCAGTAATGCTGTTCTACTCAAATAAATGGTTATTGTGTTTTATTACAATTATAAGTTTATCTTTAATCTATGTCTCTTTTTAGTGATTCACCACTGACAGTGCACTTCAGCCTTCCACTTCCAGAATCATAAACACAACAAAGATTATTATATCAAAGATACTTTTATACAATGTGAATTAATTTTCGAGCTAATGTTAATTAAAAGTATCTTTCATGATTTTACTTTCAAAATACTTAGCAATTCCTGTTGCGTTTACAATTTCTTCCACTTTCAGGCAATTGATATATTTCCTAAAGGTAGTTATTGTACCAACATCACAACATAAACTATACACTATGTAGGCTACAATGGAACATTATACTAGTCTCAAATAAATTTGACTTCACTCAGTGGCTGACAGCTTGGACACCCAAAGATAACCTATAACGGGCATAAAATCAGAAACACAACAAAGAAATATAATAGATACTTTTAATTATACAAACAATACAAGACAAATGAATTTTAGTGCTTTGCTCTTCTTCAGATTAAAAACTAACATAAAATGACTAAATGCTGCAGGATGCACAAAAAAAGTCATTTCCAGGAAAATGTTTGAAACGGGCATATAACATCATGCCCAGCAATTGGGTCATCAAAAATTTATTTGCACGGGTAATAACTGCTAGTCTCAATTAAGTGCTCGAGGCCTTGATTTAACTTATGTTTGCATTTGTCACCGCTTTCCATGTTGACAGAATTACTGGCTTCTTAAACATGCCGCTGAGGCGACACAAGTTGAGGAGTGGGGGTTGAGAAGTGGAACATTGTGTAAAGAGTCATTATAGAAAGTTTGTTATGTGAGAACATTCTCCTGTCACCGTTGAGAATCGAACCAGGGTCACCAGCGAGCCAGGGGGTGGGGGGGGGGAGAACACACCCACTTGGCTGTTTGCCACCGAACTCGAGTGGTCTCAACTACTCAAAACATGTATATGTATGAGTAGTTTGTTCGTGAGTTGGTCATCTTCTTTCTTTCTTTGGGTAGATTCAGTTTTGACCACATATTTTATACTGTAATTTTATGCTAATCAGTAGTTTGAACACACTCAACGACGGCGTTCGGTTACTGGGGATGTGCTTTGTTAGGGTACAAAATCTAATGACCCGTTCTCGTGGACCATTGTACCACGAAGCAATTACTACAGCTCCCCGCGTGGTTCGTTAGTGAACACTTGTTGCAGGCGGCGCGCGCTTTTGGGTGTCACAGCCAGGGTGACCTGGACTCGGCAGAGTTAGAAACTCGAGATTTTTACTGATTGATACCGACACTGGTGGTCTGTGATCTTCCTCATTATTCTTGTTGGTCACATATCAATGATCACCGATATTTAGCGGTCCCTTTAGTCCCCCCTTTTATCACGGCGAAAAGATAGAGAAACTTCTATAGTCCCCCCTTTTATCACGGCGAAAAGATAGAGAAACTTCTATACAAAATAGGAACATCAAAGGCTATTGAGAGCTCTCTCTCTCTCTCTCTCTCTCTCTCTCTCTCTCTCTCTCTCTCTCTCTCTCTCTCTCTCTCTTTTTTTTTTTTTTTAGTTTGTCCTTCCGATATTTTCTTCGAGCTTTTTGGGTAAAAGCTTCAGAATACTTGTCCTTGTTGCACGGCCATATGTGTAGCAGTGTACACATGCTCTCTCTCTCTCTCTCACTCTCTCTCTCTCTCTCTCCCTCTCTCTCACTCTCTCTCTCTCTCTCTCTCTCTCTCTCTCTCTCTCGTATTTTCACATGTTATCTATTGGGCGACCATACATCACAAATTGTTCTCTACTATATTGTTGTTTTTATTTTTATTTGAAAGTTTAAATAAATCAACAAAGACGATGCATGTAAAGGTAAGATTGTTCGCTTTCTGTTCAGTTTCTTGATTTCTGTCTGAAAATCGCAGCAGAAACAAACTAGGCTCCGAAAACAGAACATTAAATTAACATTGTACTAGAACGCTACACTACATAACAAAACAGAGAGATAGAGAGAGGGGGGGATGGAGAGAGGAGAGTGGGTGGGGGATGGTATTGAAGGTGGGATGAAAACGCATTTAGGGGTTGGTCAGTGTAAAGAGATTTGTACCGACGACATCGTAGTGGCCAATCATGATGTAGTGGGTGTCAGAGAGCGGTGGTTTATGGCGCCAATCTGCCATCTAGACAAGATCGTGTCGGAGCTCAAAACCTTCCTTAAGGTCAGAGGACGGGGGAGGAGGGAGAGAGGGAGGGAAAAACATACAGCGTGTCTGAGACTATACGAGGCCACCTTCCTCTACTAAGACAAAAAAAAAAAGGAACTAGCGCAATAGTGATCTTAGTTTTCGCCGTCTGCGCGACGTAACTTTTGTTTTGACTTCCGCTTTAATTAATTCCTTGAGGGGAGTTCTTTTAAACTTGCGGGAAAAGTTACCGTTGTTAAGTTGACAACAGCGACATGTTACACTAAATTGACAACATCAGCATGTTTATGACATTTGTGAAAACAAATTCAGTCGTGCAGACCAATAAACAATCAAACATTGTCCAAAAATAGAACAGTGGTCTTGCTCGTATGTGTTTCTTTATCCACCGTCTCAATGCCACTCCGGTCCTGATTTGGCTCGGAGGAGTCCGCTGGACCTAAAGCAACAATAAATCAATCAATCAATCACTGCCACTTCTTTTATTTTGCTTTCCCAGCTTTCTTGGATATGGAGTCTTTAAAACTGAAGAGGTATAGACGAGTTGTCGTGTTTGGTTTCGACAGCTTTGAAATGGTGTGACTATTTGTAAAGCTAGTGGCATGGACCGTTAAACATTGGACTTTTTAAGTTGCTGCATGTGCAACTTGAGTATTACCGCTGTTTTGACTTTAGCTTCCCAGTCTTAGGTGAAAGGGGGCGTGCGTTGGTAGATTAAAGTCCCCAGACACAATGGCATGTAGGGGACTCGAAAGGGGGCGTTTTAACTTACGGTTTAAGTAGTGACTGCATTTGGCTTTCGTTGTACGGCTTATGCATTGGGTTATGAGATTTTTCACTGACCGGAAGTTTGACGTGTGACCACACCTTATGAGTTTAGTGGACACATTTGGCTTATGTTTTTCGGCTTATGCATTGGATCGGAGGTAGTGGTGCCATGTTTATCACGGCCCGGTTCGAATTCATAAACGTGTGTAGATGTGTGATTTCACTACAACAAGGCACTTTTTAATGACGATGTAATGTACTCTTTCATGATTTTACTATAATATGAAACAACGTTATTAAAATCGACACGCAACAAGTGAATTTAACTGCCTGAGCTCGCCAAGTCGTGTGTAGCAGACAACCTTTGTTGCATGTAATCAAGCATGTGAGAGGAATTTATATCTCTAAACTCGTGACGTCACACTCTCGCTTCTGATTGGTTCTCGTAAGCCCGGCGTATGTATTTTTGCAGAAGAAATCAAACAGGCGCTATCCTTGTAAAATTTTACTTTAACCAGTACGCAAGGAAATACATAAGGAATTCCTAAGCGTAACACAAGCGTGGCCGGGTGCGTAACACAAGTGTGGCCGGACCTTGCAGATGGAGAGGAAAGTAAAAGTTACCAGCGTTTGGTTGACAGCAGTGACATGTTGTGATACCTGCGAAACGAATTGTGCGGACCTGTCAACATTTTGACTAGGTACGAAGGGACGTGATGAAAGAGAGAGAAGGGGGGGGGGAGAGAGAGAGAGGGAGACTAACGCCATATACATGTATTCGTATTTATCCGTGGTCCGGTCTAATTAACATGCGTTTGCTAAATCATGAGCGTTAGTTGAAGTTGTAAGGAGGTTCAAGCGACCGCCTTTTTTTGTCAGTCCTTTGCTTTCACGCCTGAAAAGCCACCCTGATTTCAGAAATATGGACAGAAACTCTGCGGTGCCAGCACTTACAAGCTATCGGCTATTGTAGTGGAATGGGTGACGGAGAGTGCGAGAAGAAAGAAATAATGTTCTTTCTGACCAGTCTAACAGCGTAAAGGACTTTGGCTTAGAGCATGCAGCTGACCAGAAAAAGAAAAACAACCACAGGCGTTGCGCACAAATAAATCTAGGTCTTTACACAATGTATGTTTTTTTGCCTGTAGTTTTTCTTAACATCGAGTGTTTTGCAGGGATTTAAAAAAGATAAGTATATATATATATATTTCCCCCAGTGATTGCAAATTGTGTATGACTTTTTTTTTTTTAATGCTCGCGAGTCACCTCCCTGCGATCTTGTTTGTGTCATTATCTGCAAAAGTGTTGTGGAGAGCACAACGATAGTCGTAGTTAACTGGAACTCCATTGTTCATTACGGTCAGTGATTACGACACTGCGTTGTTTCAGGGGTCAAGAGAACGTGGACAAAATAATGGTCAAAAGATCGCACTGTCCGTCATTTCAGTCTTCAGTAAATGGAACTGTACAAGTTCCTAGCTAACTATGCAGTAGAATGTATATAATGATTTTGAAATGCAGAATGAGATAGAAAAAAAGCGATTCGATATTATTTAGAGATATAGAAAAAAAGTGGTGGTACTACTCTTTCTAAAATACCGACATTCCTTGGAAGTGCGCCGCTAATTGCCAATTACGGTATATTTTTGTTCGTCAATTGAGCGTAAACGGTTGTGGACGCCACCGCTATACAAGTATTCATCCTTATTGTTATCATCCATGATTTCCGAGATTGAGGGAGTTTTGTTTTGTGTTTTGATAGAATTTGACATTAAAGCTACAATTTTATGTGTTTTGCAAATTTGTATAGTGTTTTTTTTTTAGTTGTTTTTTTTTAGTTTTTTTTTGGGGGGGAGGGAAGGGGAGAAGTGGGAGGTGCAATATGGTTTCATTGTCTGGCTGGAGGCAGGTCCTTGAAGAAGAATAACGGAGAAAACGGGATACTAGAGTAAAGAGCAAGAGGGGTGGTTCATCTTCTTGTCTGTCTTACCCTTCAACGCCCAATTAGTATTGATCGTTACGGTTTAAGACTGTTTGATCAGAGGGTAGCCACCACAGGTGTCATATCCATCCGACATCTCAGCCTTATCTACCTGGAATGTCACCTCTGCCCCCTCCCTCCTCTTCTCCCACTCTACTCCCTTTCTCCCTGCCTCCCACTCATGCTTTGACGCCTGTGGCGTGTTAGAGACTCAGTTCAGCAGAGAATCAAGCAATATTTAAAACTTACCGACACTAATAGACGTGAGCCGGTATGCAATATAGCAATGGTTTCCACCACTGATAGACTGTACAAGACTTAAACAAGAAGATACCGACACCGAGATACCGACTTCTTATGCTCCGATACTACTGATGGCCGGCTACGTCATGGGTGATTTGACTTTCATAAACGTTGAAATCGCGAGAGAAAGGTTCCGAACTCAGAATGGACAGCTTCAGATCAATTCATTTCGCCCAAGCGACTAGCAGTGTGTAGACCTTAGTTTGCGGATGCGAGAAGCGACTTTCAGTATTTGTGCTTCCACGTGAACATATTTGTCTTCGACAGTGTTAGCACCTGTTGTTGTTTTGTTGTTGTTGTTGTTGTTGTTTTTTTTGGTTGAATATTTGTGAAGCTTATGAGATTGGAGTTACATTAATTTTTTTTTTTTTAAGTTGGAAATCGGACTTATTGTGCTTTGCTCACCATTGGACTTTAGCTGCAGTTCTTATTAGCGGCGGTGTCTTTTACTCCGACAGTGGAATGTAATTAAAGGCAGTTGACTTTATTGAAGTCTCGTGTGTGTTTTCTTGATAACAGCAAGACGTTTTGTGAAGGTGGCAAATATCTGTCTGATTTCATAAATTAGCGTAAGCATTTTGAATATATTGGTTTTATGTTCTTATTTTATTAAATAATATAATTTGATGACAGATTTTGTGCATTTGATCTTTTAATTAATCCGTTGATCAATCCTATAAGTGTAGTTGTTATATATATTATTGTTTCATATTTCTTTCCAAAATACATTCACCACTTAGCTTTATATTAGCATTCCATCAGTACATTGAGGCTCGTAAGCGTATCGCCAAGTTGGACTGGGATGTAGTGTTCTAATCTTTCCGTCCTTAATTTTGTAAAATTGTTATGATGACGATGATTAGGAAGTAAAGCCAAAACAGGAGAGAAAAAAAGCCTTAGGATTGTAGTTCGGGCATTGATATTGGGGAAGAAAACAACGAAGTTGTTGAAGGGGTTTTGCTTGTTTTTTTTGTACCAGGGGCAAAAGCCTAAGAAGTGAAGTCAGCAAGTTAGTTGTTCGAAAGTGGAGGGGGGAGGGGGGGGGAGAGAACAGTGCTTTGCTTATTAATATAACTCTTATGCTCTGAAAATAAAATAGTTTTAAATAGCGTAAGGCAGTGTGTAAAGCATAATGACTGTTTATGTTAGGTATGAAAGAGAAGACTTACTTAATATACAGGCTGCTGGTACATGTAGTATGATAGACACGGCGTGAAACGTGAGCAAGTTAGTCGTTTGAAGGACAGACTTCTATGCAGTGCTTGTATACGCGCGTACTGTATGAACAGTTAATCGTATGAAATCCGAGTAGTATCAAGTGTGTGCGGTGTTTTTGTGGGTGGGTGGAGTGATGATGTTGGGGTGAGGTGGTGTTGGTGCCTTACCTGTGAGTGGTGTTAAATTTCACATTCTTTATGTGGTCTGCTAGAGCAATATAGAAACCTTGAAAGCGAAGAACCGTTATTGGGCCGAATTTGGTACTTGGGGTTTGCTCATTTGTGTTTGAGAGGAGAAGGTATATATAATGGATTATGAAGTCTTCGTTAAACATTATTGAAATATAATTTTTACGGGGAACCATTACATACACTATTAATAGCTACTTGCTTTTACACCACAGGTTTGAGTGATGAATATGTGTTTGTCTTGTATGTAGGAATGTCTGCAACAAGTGAGCGTGTATTCTGGTTACATATCGCCGCCTTTTGAGTTTATTTAGGAGTAAAGCGCGTATAGCATCCAATAGTGGTACCGCGGCATGAATTAGTTTGCTTTAACTATTTATATATACAACCTCTTGGCGAGATAGAACCCTAAAACTAAAAGAAGTGTCGTCAAAAAAAAGCAAGAGTAGTAAAAGTTTAAAAAGAAAGAATATTAATTATTTAAAATAAAGAGAAATTTTGAGATTAGTTGTTTTACAGTGAAAGGAGAGGAGACTTTTTTTTCTTCTTTTTTTTTTATATTTAATTTGAACCTTTCTTTGTCTATGTTTGTGGAGAACTTTGAGCCTAAATAACGCCGGATATATAATTTACTCAGTTATAATTTTGACGAGTTCCTATTAGTTAAAACTACATTAAAGTGAAGAAGCGTGATTTCTTTGTTTTTACTTTACATTTTAAAAGCGTAATTTATTTTAACTAATTATAAATTGATGTTTTATGTCTTTTAACTGGGTCTCTGTTGTGGAGAGAGGTAAAATAAAACATTTATTCATTGAATTTAAAATGACTCATTGGTATTTGCTGTATTTTTTTTTTTTTAATGGACGAGCTATGAATAGGGAAAGTCTCAGCTTTCGCAGTGTAAGTGCACTATACTCTATGGTTAAACGATCATCTGATGTGCCCCAAAGGCTTTTGAGTTGCGGGATGGGATAGGATAGTGAACTATATTATTTTTCTTTTACTTTAGTGAATCGTGCTATCAGAAGAGGGAAGCTCCTTACTTCCTTTATTATCACGATAGTTATGAGAATCTATTCGCGTGGATTGTATTAGTATTGGGTTGCCAATTAAGAGAGAGAGAGACAAAAAAGAAAGAAACGGTGTTGTTACTCTTCATCGGCAGTCTAGTGCTAATTGGATGGTAGCACTAGGTGGCTAGATTTCCTGCTGATTTCTCAGTCATCCCCATTTCCCCACCCCCATTTACCCAGACATTGAAACTAAAGCATTGGTTTGATTCCTCGACAGGTCTAATGCAAATTGGATATTGGTACTAGTTGGTTAGATTTTTTTTATCCTTCCAAATTAAGAAGTAGCGCAAGCAAATTGGCGACATAATTGGCTAGAATTTTTAAAAAATAACATTTTCCTTTTTTTTTTTTTTTTTTTTGCAATTAGATTTTTAGATGTTTAGAACTTGCGTCTGTTTGCTAATATATCATGTGTGTATTACATATTCCTATCCAGCTAGGTGCAAATTAAAAGATATTGGAATTTTAGAAAAACTGCGCGTGTCATAGATTTAAATTTTTCAGTAAAAGTAGGTGGTTTATAGAGCACGACTTGGTGGGTATATTGGATATAAAAATCGTGTTCCAGACTGCTTACTGACACTTCTTGTCCAGCGGGGCTGAGAAATGGATCTGAGAGTTGGATTGTTAACTTGTACAGTAGAGTTGTATGAATAGAGACTATAAGGCAGCTTTTAATATTCGGTACTTGCTGAAAATGTGTAGATCGGATTGACGTCATTACCTGGCGGTCCATATAGATTTATTGGTTTAGTATGGTAAAGTTTTATTGCAAGTTTATTGCAGTCGATAGAAATACGATGCACAAAGTCTGTCTTCAGTACAAATCCGTTATGTTATGAAGAATTCAACATAGTTGTTATGTTATGAAGAATTCAACATAGTTGTTATATTTTGAAGAATTCAACGTAGTTATGTTATGAAGAATTCAATATAGTTCTGTTATGAAGAATTCAACATAGTTGTATTATTGGAGAGAAGAAGGAAAAGACCGCGGTCAGTGGTAGCTCAGTAGTAGTAAGATAGTGCTTGGTATAAACAGATAAAATCTTTTCAGTGAGAAAGATAGTTCTTTAGATGATATGTGTTTTTCTCTGCAATGCACTTCGTTTTACACAGGATATTCGCTGTCAGAATTTGGATTGTTCAGCGAAGGGATTTTGAAACGCATCAAACTTTATGTTCTGTATGAACATTTTATTAAGACTTGACTTTCTAAGAATAACATACAATATCTTTTAAAGATACCATTCTTTGACATTAGTCTCTATCATGTCGCGCAATGTAACCTTCCACGGTTTGCGCACCTCTCCCGAGGGCGACCTAAAGCAGCATCTGAAAGGCTTCAACATGCTGAAGCGTCGTTCCATCAAAGACCGTCACAGCAGGCAGCAGCAGCGCGATCATTACCCCCGATCCAAAGAAAGAAAGAGAGAAACTCTCAGCTGTACTGGCAGTGTTAGCAGCCATTCCAGTGAATATTATAGTCCTAAGGATGAATGCGACAGTCACGGCGTTGACTGTTCCACCAACCGCTGTTTGAGTGGGTTGGGAAAAGGTAAAATTCCCCTCGACGCCTTTTCTAGAGCTGTAGAGATTGGCGAGAATGCTAGACCCGATATTGGTCAGATTCTTAGCTCTAGTGACAGTCCGGACGACAGAGCCAGTAGTGGCAGGTCTAGTGAAAGCCAGCAAGACAGCTACAGTAAAAGGTTGTCGTCATCACGGAGAAAGTACAGGAAATCGCTCAACAACACGTTCAGCGTTGATAGCACAAGCCAAAATGTGGAAAGCCTTCATAGGCCCTACAGTGGAGAATCTCTGAGTACTCGAGACAGCAGGAAGTATTCCAATAGTACTGCTTCTATCGCCAGAGACCGCAGGAGTATGAGTCTCGCCTCCACCAACAAAGACTCAGTGCATTCACGAGGCAGTAGTGAAAAGGGTTCCAAGCAAGCCTTTACTGCTGATCGTCACATCATGAAGGAAGCTGCTTGTGTTGTTGATCTTGAGGAAGAAGACCTTGACATCCCATATCGGCTGCGACCTAAAAATGTACAGCGAGATGTTCTCCGACCAAGAAGAGAGAATAACCATAACATCACCATCGCTGCCGGCTTGAGGGACGCTTCTAGAGCTCGTAACTGGGATTCCCTCGACTGTACCGTCACATCTCTTGTGTATGAACGGCACAAGTACTTGCTGAAATCCAATAATAAAGAAAAGACTGGCGATCGATTTGAACTTGACTACAAAGATTGGCCAATTGGTGATAAAAACGATTTCAGTGGGAATTATAGCGTAGTTTCATCCTCCAAATCTGGAGACCGAGAAGTTCTTATTATTGACGTTCTGGAACCTGAACAAAGGCACATCTCGAACAGCCTTCAACTTCTTGAGGAAGCTTTTATAAAACATGAAAATTGTAGTCAATTTATGGAAGTTGACCATCAACAAAAACTGAGGCCCAGAGATTACAGTTTTAAGTCCAGGGTGAAGAGCGCTTTCAGGACTCGGGACAGGATAAGCTCCATGAACGTCACTGTCAGCCTGGATCAGGGTGACATCTATTCATCCAGGCCCCGATACATGGACACGGGCAGTCTCAACTGTACTACCAACTTTGACAAAACAGTGAGTTTGATTCATCACATACGATATTAAGATGGACATTTGCGATATTTAATACCGCATTAATTCATTCATATGCGATATGATTGCAGGTTTGAATGAGAGAAAGAAAGAGAGATGGGAGGGAGGGAAATGGGGGAGGGGAAGGGGTAGAAAACTGGGGCATCTCACGCTGAAAGCTTATCCTCGATAGCAAAGCGGTAGATAGCGTACCTATATCATAGATAGAAAGGGTGGGATCAGACTTTATCGTTGGCAAAACGAACCCGCCGCTCAAACGGTTCATTCTCAAACCGCGTAAGAACGAACATGTAATCTTCCGTTAGGTCGACACCATATAGGCCTATGATAGATGAAACATCCCTATTAAGATTTAAAAAAAAAAAAGGCCTATATCAATATCTTCCCCCGTTATGGGACTGCTCTTTTCGATCTAAATGAAGATATAGGTTCGTTGTTACGCGGTTTGAAAAAAACCAGTTTGAGCGGCGGATTAGTTTCGCCAAACACACAGTCTGATCCCATCCTTTCTATATTTATGATACATCTACCGCTTTGCTATCGAGAATCCAGAATGACTATCTATGATATATTCACACTTTTCTGCTATCCTATGCACCAACTGTCAGCGTGTAATACTCCTGTGGATAGAGATATAGAAATGGCGGTGATACGTTTGGGTCCGTGTTCACTCTTCCGTGTCGCAACAGAAGTTTGTTCTATGGCGCTTCTTGTTTGAACTTGGTCAAGTATGGCTTGTGATCTGTTCTTTTATGTCTTTCTCGCAAAAGTCTTGGGTGTGCGCCACCTGTCGTTCATTAGTTTTCTTCTCTGTTGCTTCCACCAGTCGGTCAACCTCACCCCCCGTAGTTGTCACACTTAACCGGGCCTGGTCGTAGTCTAGCCAGGATCTGCTCTTTACAGCAGGGGGGAGCGGGCAGGGAGAGTGGAGGTACCTTTGTGTTGGCTAACTTTATTTGATCGTGGTCGTGGGGTGTATTCAATACAATGATGATGTTGATGCAGTCAAGTGTTGCGCCGCCTTTGCGTGAGCAGACGTGTGCAGTACAATACAACGTAATTTGTCCGATAAAGGAAAAAAAATTACCTGTGAGAGTTTCGAATCATGACCATTGTAATGATCGGTGCTGCTCCCCACAAGCTGCTGGGATGATTAGGGAGCTAGCAGCGATAACGTTGACTAGTAACGTGAGTGGAGAGAGCTAGAGAGGTGTCCAAAGATGACAGGGTTTGGGGTGTCAGTTTTTTGTTATCATGAAACGGTGACTGAAAGTACACCCACTTAATGCTCGTTTTATTATTGTAAGCCTATCACGGCGCTGTCCAGTACATGATCTAACCAAAGCAGCCCGAGAGTACAAGAATATCGTGGTTGAAGAGAAAAGAAGAAAACAAAAGTGAAGTTTGGGTCAGATTAAGGTTTTGTTTTAAAGTTGGGGTCAGATTAAAGCATAAAAAAATATTTTTAAAAAATAATAAAATTTGCGGAGAATCCCAATCTGCATCGTATAATTATGTTTAAAAATTACTATCCCAAGATTTATTTTATTTCATTACTTTTAGAAGAATCCTATGAATCGTCTTTCTCAGAAGAAGAAAAACTGCATTCGCACTCATCCCCATACATATCTTCGCCCAAATTTGTTTTCAAACATACGTTCCCCTCGCCTTCAAACACTTTTTTGAACCATTTTTCCTTCCCTTCTTCCACCCCCCCCCCCTTCTCTCTCTCTCTCTCTCTCACTCCCTTCCCTTTCTCACTCCTCCCTGCCGCCCTCTCCCCATCCCCTACTTTCCCCCATCTCATATCTTCTAAGGAGAAAATAAATTAATTGCTGAGCAAGACCAACCTGGCACTAAGCTCCTCATTTCTGTTTTCTTTTATGGAAACTCTTAGTGAAGTATGTTTGAAGCCTTTCACTGGGGCATTTGATAGCGTCGATTTATTATAGGATATTGCAATATGTCTGACGTGCGAGAATGTCATATTTAATCGCGTGAGGCTAAGAGGTACGATAGTTTAAAATCTTGACCAATTTTCTTACCGTCTGTGTACGTCTGCTGTTTGCACCTAATAGGCGACATCAGGTTCACTGCTCTTTGTAATCGTTCTTATTTTGCATTCTGTTTGTTTGTTTTTTTTTCTTTATCGATGTTTTGTTTCCTGTTCATAAAATTAAATAGGTTTTAGAATGTTTGTCGATTTATTGAATATGTTTAGGTACTCCAAATGCGTCGCCGCTGTGATACTAGAGAAGAAGAACAATAACAAATTATTTAGACAATTGCAAAACAACAGTCATCAGCAAATCTATACAACAACAGCAACCAGACTTTCGTTAAATCTGTTAAACATGATAATATTTTGATTGCAGCAACAACAAAACAAAAGCAATCTAGTTTCTTAGTCTGCCGTCTCGTTGCACACAATTTTTCATGCGTTTCAGTTTCCGTTTTAAATATTATATCTTTCTAAATGGCACGAGTCTTTACAACTAGTTCAGTTTATTATACCGCAGCTAGCATTCACTCGCCTAATTATTGCGGGAATATCTTTCTTTATGATATTGAAAAATGCCCCCTTATAATAAGTCTTAAAGGAGCCTCCGGTTTATCGTTCTTTCTTTTACACGTAAGGCGCACGTCTCCCCGATTCCAAATTCATTGAACTCTATGTCCGTGAATGCTCGTCTCTGTATTGGCTGAAACGAGACATGATTACCATATTGTGTGGGGATTACGTCGTTTTTCCTCCCTATATTGCCAGGGGATTATAGAATTACAGGCTTTCCAAGGCGAACAATGGTGTTGCAGTCTGCTGTTTTGTTGCTTGGCATACCGCCTCTTTTTTTTGTGCATTGTCATTGTACAGGGCCCCCCCCCCCCCCCCCCCCCCGCTACTAATACCACCTCTTCCTCCTTCATCACACTTCTTCACTTGTATTAAGGAAATCATGCTTTCTGCATTGCTTGCATTGGATCTGAATTGTTTACTCAATGTCGCTTCAGCATACGATTTTAAACTTTTGCCCCTCTGCGTTATGGGTATTATCTAATTGATTGTATGTAGGTTAAGTATTTCAGACATTAGTTAGCGCAAGTTGGTTTTTTTTTAACTTTCCAATATATAAAGCATAAGTTAGCACGTACCTTCGTACCTCCTACACGTTTTAATTCAAATTAGCACCCGTTCTCAAAACCTCGTACACTCGGCACAAAATACTTGCAGATACAAACGTATTACTTACCGCATGTATTTGTGGTGCCCAAAATCAGGATATGACTTTTGTACATTTGTGTAGTCTTTTGGTCGAGCTGGAATTGTTATATATCATAAAGTCATCCAGGCTGGCAGTATTATATTCCCAAGGGATGTAGACTTATTGTAGAGACTGAGGCGATGTATGCAGGATGACTAGCGACGTGGGTTCGAATCCTGACTTCAGCAAACTATTTTGTGATTGCTGGATATTACGGGCCAGCGCCTGGAGAAGCTCTCTGAGCTTGTAAGTGCGCTATATAAGAGAAATCTCTTTCTTTTTCCAGTGCCTTTTTTAAGATCCGCTTCTTTTGTGTATATATGAAAATCCAGAAATCTTGGTCCGGGGTTCCAAACTTTATATTCATGCATAAAAATTTGGTGGTGTTACGTTCGCTGAATGCTGAATTTCGTTCGTTACGATTGTTTTGCTTTCATGATTGCGCTTAGCTGAATTTCGTCAGTTCTGCGTTTGACATTACCCGGTCCCGTTAGAGTGGTCCTAGGTCCGGCCATGCAGGGTTGTCCGTCTCATGTTAAAAGAGCGCGCCACCTTCATTGTGACCTCCCACCGCCGTAGCTCAAGAGGTAGAGCGTACGCCTGGCATTCCGATGTCTTAGGTTCGAATCCAGAGGTGGTCGAAATAAAAAGTGGCAATTTTTTACAGTCTATTTTAGTAGTATGATTGCTCTGGTGGTTCAGTGTTGATTTAGGTCCATACCCCTTGTTCCCTGGGATGGTTATCCCCGTTTGCCATATCGCCAATGGTGGGTGTAGACATTAAACCTCAATTTTCATTCATTCATTAATGGTGACATCCACTGAGGGAACTGCCAGCTTATCATATGCTGCTTGCTATCCATTGGCCAAGATTTCTTTC
Organism: Oncomelania hupensis; assembly: GCA_036898135.1. Lineage (NCBI taxonomy): Eukaryota > Metazoa > Mollusca > Gastropoda > Littorinimorpha > Pomatiopsidae > Oncomelania > Oncomelania hupensis. The sequence goes on along the minus strand of CM072511.1, from coordinate 28,084,371 downwards.
TTGACACTGCCCTACCTCTTAGCTGCCCCCACACCCACCCACCCACCCATCCACACTATCCCTTTACCCCTTCCTCTTTTTCCTTGCTTTAGTTTGGCATACTTCTGAGGAATTAGGGTTATATGTTGTCATGAATCTGCTATATTGCTATTTTGATTGCACGGTCGGTCATCTTCATTAAGCTTATTCCTATAATCTCTTTGCGACATCTTCTTACAATATTTTGGAACGGTGTAGAATACTCTTTTTGTCCAGACCCCAACTCCGTTGTGTCGAGGTTTGGGTGATTAAAAACAGTTGGAGCAAAAATTGTAGTCAAGCATGATCGGTGGTGTAGATATTGGAGACGGTGCTTTGACAGAACTATAATTTGCCAGTGACTTACGTTCTTACGTTGAATGTTCTTCTTTTGTTATTATACTACATGGTATTGCCGTTACACTAAGTCCTTTAATTCTATGATCGTTGCCTTCTAGCACCTACCTATATTTAATTATATAAAATATACATTTTACTATATAAAATGCCAGGGCCGGAAAACTACTTTTTAAGTCCTGAAATACTGCGAGACCGTAGCCTGTCCTCGGATACCGTACCTACTACTTCTTATACCATTTTACAGCTCCACTATGAGTAGCGTAGAGTGATTGAGTTAAGGAAGGTAGGTAGGTACAGGTCTGGCTGAACGATTTAGGCGTAACGCAATCTGGCGGCCTTTTAGCGCCTTTGGTTAGCAGTAGCACTGTACCTTGTCTCCTATACGCAACGTGTCCGGAGACGTTAATCTACCTAAACGAAACCAAAAAAAAGTAGCACTGTAGCAGTCGACTTGGCCTTGGTGCACTTTGCGCTGCGAGTCTTGTGCGGCGAGCTTGTTTGGTAATATAACTGGCGGCATAGCATGATAGGATTGTGCATGTCGTCCACTTTTTGTTTTGCGGCATACGGTAGCGAGTTATGCTGCTGCTACTACTACCGCAGTGGTGTTAGGCTATTTACAGCAATGGTGTTATGTTGAATCAGTTTGTGAAATTTGTTTTGCGTTGTTAGAGTACGTGGTGATTCGCGGTTAATGTGTGATCAAAGATAACGCAGGAAGTGTAGTTTTAGTTGTGTAGTTTTTGTTTGTTTGTTTGTTTTTAAATCATATTTTGTTTGTTTTTAAATCATATTTTGTTTGTTTTTAAATCATATTTTGTTGCTGGTTATTTTACCACACCATACTAAAGCAATCAATAGACTACTTAAGGGTTCTGTTATCTTATATATATATTCATGTATATATATAGTAGTAGTAGTAGTAGTAGTAGTAGTAGTAGTAGTAGTAGTAGTAGTAGTAGTAGTAGTAGTAGTAGTATGCCGTTTTGTGTTAAGATTCATGTATATATATACAAATCTTAACACAAAACGGCATACTACTACTACTACTACTACTACTACTACTACTATTACTACTACTACTACTACTACTACTACTACTACTAATAATAATAATAATAATAATAATAATAATAATAATAATAATACACGAATGTATGTAGCTCATATCTCACGTTACAAAGGGATTCATGGTGCATCCTCAAGACGATGTATATTGGATCCAATTCAACAAATAGTACAGCATAGTGATTTTAGAGCAAAAATATTTCAGCTCGTAACATCTTTTGGATGATTTTGATTTGATTTTGCACTTGTAGTTTGTTTATTTTGTAAGTAATGCTTCACACGATCTAAGTTGAGGATAGAGTTGAACTCTCAACCATGCATAGATTTTAATGAAATTGCAATTTCTTCATAATGACTTAGAAACTCCTAACCTTCAAGCTGATTTGAACATCTTAACTTCGATGTGATATAAGGGCTTGCATTCTTCACTTCAACGACTACTAATCTTCATGGTGACTTCTGATCTCCATGGAGTTCAAATTCGCCGTTGTTGTGCATTAGCGATGACGTTTATAAAGAGGTTGTTGCGATGATTTGCATGAAGCTGCTACGTCACGAGCTGCTGTCACTGACGCATCGTGATGCTGCTGCTCCGGATCATCGACGTCCGTCCGCACCGTCCCCGCACCTGCTGCTCTTCGACTGCACTGTAAAAAGTGTAAGTGACATTGACGCTCCCTTTTTATGGAGACGATGAAGCTGGTCGCGGCTATTGCACATTAAATAAATTAATTAACTTAATAATGGCCTAATTAAATTTAAAGCGCCTGCTTTATGACTTAATAGAATTCAAGAACGGTTGAAGCTGTCATTCTGCGTGTCCCGTTGTGTCTTAGAGCCTTCACTACATCCGATACTATCATCTGTCATATTTATGTTGTCTCTTCTCCCCACAGCTTCTCTTCATTGTCCAATAGATTTATGCTATAACTTCTTTTCCCCCACTTGAAGGAATGTACGTTTCCTGACTCGAATAGGAAATGCTTGCCAAGAGTTAAGAATTGTGCAGTAATCAGGATTGTAAATTTTGCCTCCGGTTGTTGTTGTTGTTTTTGTTTTTGGGTGTTTTTGGTGTTGTTGTTTTTTTTTTTTTTTTTTTTTTTTTGGGGGGGGGGGGGGGGGGGGGGGGGGGGGGGGGGGTTAAAAAATAAAAATCAATACCGAATATCAAAAACTAAATATCAGAGCGTATTGTGTATTGTAGTTGTACTAGAACGCCGCTTGCTATTGTCTTTTGATAGTCCGTGTAGCCTAGACACGCACCTCGCTATAATTTGCGGGCATATTGTGAACAATGCTATTGTGTTTGTCCCTATACAGAACCGATTATCGTTTAGCATTAGTTTGGCCAAAGGCGCCGCTTCCATTGTTCGCGTTCATAATGCTGTAGTGGGAGATTTAGACGGTGTGTCAGTGTGTGTCTGCAGTGTGTGTCTGTAAAGAACTGTTGCAAGATTGCATGCTCTAGGCACACTGTGTGTGCGTGGTGTGTGTAAATGCGCGGTGTGTGTGCGTGCGTGCGTATTATGTATTTTGACGTCATGGATATGATCACGACTTTTGTAGCCATTCACTACGCACGTTGTAAAGACATGCGCATATGCAATGTGAATGATTGTGGCCTCTCTTCTTGTCGTTTTAAATGCATTCTGCGCTTGTACGATTTCTTAATAATTTTATGAGCAAGGGACCTTTTCGCGATTATTGTTGGCGTCGAGGGCAACGCGTTGCAGGTTTGACAACGTCAATGTAGGAGATCTGTAGTATTTGCTCATCTCACAAAGTTAATCCCCCTATTTGTTTGCCATAGCCCCCGGCAGTTGGGTTTTCCGGTCCTCCTCTTCCTCCCTTCCTCCCTTAGCCACAGAATAAAAAAACAATGTTCCTTTCGTTACTTAATCCTCGGTTATGAGAGTCAGGAAACGTTTCGCACCGCCCCCGCCACTCCCTCCCCCCCCCCATCTCTCTCTCTCTCTCTCTCCCTCTCTCTCCCTCTCTCTCTCTCTCTCTCTCTCTCTCTCTCTCTCTCTCTCTCTGATTCGGCTCTTTGCAGACCGCTGGACCATGGATTCTTCAGGTCTGTCCCACCGCCGTAGCTCAATTGGTAGAGCGTTCGCCTGGCACACCGATGACCCAGGTTCGAATCCCGTGGTGGGCGATATAAAATGTGGCCATTTTCACTGTCCATTTTAGCAGTATGATTGCTTTGGTGGTTCATTGTTGATTCAGGTCCCTACCCCTCTTTCCTTGGGATGGTTATCCCCGTCTGCCATATCGCCAATGGAGGGTGTAGACGTTAAACCTCAATGTTCATTCATTCATTCCCCTCCTCTCGCTCTCTCTCTCTCTCTCTCTCTCTCTCTCTCTCTCTCTCTCTCTCTCTCTCTCTCTCTCTCTCTCGTCCCCCTCCCCCAACCGTTTTCCAATTTCTTTTTCTTTTTTTCTTCCTTTCTCAGCACTATTTCTTTTCTGGGGGGAGGGGGGGGAGGACAGGGGGAACGGGCTGCCCTGAAGTCAACAGCGTTTTCTTTTCTTTCGGCTTGTATCCTAAGTTCGTGTTTGATTGATTCTTCACCTTCCTACCATGGTGTGCGTGGTATGCATGCATGTCGCTATTTACTTTGTAGATGAACTTTATCCCCATAGCTCTGTAGGATCCTGCTTCCTGCTGCGTTGTCTGGAATCAGTTGCGTCTCCCAGGATGTTGATATTGCTACCGTTTATGCAGCGATTGCTTAAGATCGGTCAATAGCCAAAGTCTTGAGTAGACTGACTTTTTTTCCGTGACAAATGCTCTGATCGCCTGATTTTCCTTCTTTCTTTCTTTCTTTTTTCCATCTTCTAAATTTTGTAGCTTTGCTGATGAATTGTCACCTAATTTTGCGTATTAAAATGCCTTTTGTTAAGCCTCACCTGTTTGTTAAATAGCTTGTCGATTACAACATATAAAACTGTTGCCTAGCTGGGTTTCTTGAAACCTTGTGCAAAGTTTGAAGTTTGATATTGTTTTCACAGTTCTCCAATGCCTTGAGCTACTCTTAGATCTGGAAAGTACGCTGTTGAAGGACTAATCTGCGATATTTTTAAGTCTTCGTAGAATGACATTTAGCGTGTGTGATAAATATCTGCATTTGGACGTATAGTATCGAGTGGCCCGTATACACAGTTTGAGGTGGTTTAGATAAGCTGTCATTTGTTAGGGCATGTAGTATACTATTATTTAGCCCCAAGTTATCCTTCACAGTTTTAATTATTAAGCCACCTGTATACTGGCTTTTTGCGAATATATTGTACTTGAGACGAGGACACGTTTGGATACTACTATACGTTATTCGCATCTTGGCGTTGGGATATGATTGTCAAATCAAGATCAGACAGTGCAATCAATAATGTCCGATCGAGTTGTGGCAATTTTGTATAATTCCATGTCTAAAATGCGAATAGCATTTATGTATCGATTTCTTCAATTGGGAGACAAAAGAGGAATCTTCATTAAACTAGAGAAGAAAGATGCGCGTGAACGACGGCTTTCCACATTGCTTTCCAATAATGTCATCCAACTGCGCAAACAAAAATGGTCCAAAAATCAGAAGCTTTTCCTTCACATTTATTTGCGCACAAACATTAATGCACACGCGCACACCCACCCACCCACCCAAGCACCCGCCCACTCACACACACACATATACCGAGTAAAGGAAAACGAACACCAGAACGTGACAAGTGTCTTCAACTAAACTTGACAAGTTAAAAACAATGCCAGTTTGTTCCATTGATTCATCTCCGAAATGTAGGCCTAGGTTTCAGTCAATTTTAGCTCAGGCAGCTCAGTTTAAAAAAAAAACAATGTCAGTTTCATTTGGTGATTCTCAGTTGGTCCATTTATTCCTTTGGCTCCTCCTGTCCTTAATTGTTGCTGTATCATTTGTGAATTAGTGGCGGTTTGGGAATAAAACCTTGATGTTTATAGGGCGTCTTAGAAAATACAAGAAGACTGACTGTTTTTTTTTTTGTCATTTGCAGAAAAAGCATAGTACACTGTGAATCAAAACTGGGTCAAAGTAGGTCCTGTATTCTTATGACTTGCTTATGTGACAGCTTGCTAGAAACATCGTCATCTGTGATTGGTCAATTGCCATGCGATATCAGTTTTAGTCACACTCTACTTTACCAATGAAAATATAAGACACTTGTGGAAATCGATATATATATTTCTTTGTCAAAGCCTACATTGTTTTGCCATAGGTTAACATTCGGAGTTTGTTTTTCCCCCTATTGTCAATCATGAATAAATTCAAGCTTTTAGTAGTACTTGGCCTCAGTGTTTATCAGTGTCATACACCAATCTCAGTTCATCGTGTTTAACTGTATTGGACGATCATTTGCTATGAGTAGTGTCCCATACATACTCGTACTGTGTCTTATTTATTTATTTAATCGTTCTTGTAAAGCGCTTTTCCAGCTCAAGAGCTGCTCAAGGCGCTGGCCGATACAGGATCTTACTGTGCTATATGAAAAAAACAATAGTAATTTGTGTGTGTAACTGCTGAAAATATCTTCCCAATCAAACCTCTGGTGTCATTGAATCTTTTGGTTTGCCTCATTTTGTTTTAATAATAATAATCCTATCCTATCCTATCCTGTTACGTAACCCGGAGGTCGTTGGGGCACCACAGATGATCGTTTAACCAGCATACTCCATCTTTCTCTGTCCTCAGCAGCCCTGATGGCTTCGCTCAGTGTCAAACCAGTCCATTCTCGAATGTTGTCCTCCCACCTCTTTTTCGGTCTGCCTCTTCTTCTACCTCCTTGCACTGTGCCTTGCAGAATTGTCTTTGCAAGGCCTGATGATCTGGTGACATGGCCATACCATCGGAGTTTCCGTTCTTCACCATAATAATAATAGTAATAATAATAATAATAATAATAATAATAATAATATAGTTGTTATAGTGCAAAAACAAACTTAAAGCTTGCTCTAAGCGCTTGCTTTCTACTATTCTTTCTGGCTTTTAGTTTGTGGTCGAAAGTTCATGAAATAGTTTTTACATTTTTTAATATTTCATGTTTTACTCTCCGTTTAGTGGCTTATTGTTGACCCGAATTTATTTATTTAGAATCCGTGTGTAACCATTTGCCTCGTCACTCAAGATGTAATTGTCACCTCATCACATGATCATGATTGTTTTATTAACCATCTCTCTGATTATTACCGGTAATATTGCTCCACAGAAGTATTGACCATCTGTGTCTTAGATATTTATTCAACCAAACTAAAAACTACAGTAACTGTTTTGGTGGTGTTATTTTGTGGGAGTGGAGGGAGGAGGGGGGGGGGGTCCTCTCTTTTGTATTCTTCTTTTCTTATAACTATTAACTAGAATTACATTTATATCTACGTGTGGTAATGTAAATGAACCAATTCTGACTTCGTACCATCAAGGGTTTATGTCTTTCTTTGCAGTCGTTGGCGGTCGGCGATGGGGATGCTGGCGTTGGGCAGAAGCTGGTGGGCGCCAACAGCGTCAACAGCATCGCCGCAGCCCAGAAGGCGGCAGAGGAGGATGACCTTGGGCGAGTGGCTGGATGGGCCGTGGGCTTCCCGCGACTCCTGGCTGACCCTGTGGGTCTCAGTGTGTTTACGGTAAGTTCTGGCGATGATTGTAGTAGGTGTTTGATTTTAGAAGGCGTAGTTGAAAATGTATGTGAAAGGAAGTATTTACTCAAAACGAAAGTGGGACTAGATTGTTGGAAGTGTATAGAAGGCATATTCCTTGAAAGCTGTATGGAATGATGTATTAATTAATATTACACTTAATTTGCATGAGGCATGCGCTTATATTTACATTGACTAAAGGCCATGCCACATTGACATGTGGCATCTGGCCACACTCATGTTACGCTTATCAATTCCTTATGTATTTTCTTGCGTACTGGCTAACGTAAAATTTCACAAGAATAGTGCATGTTTGATTTCTTCTGCAAAAATACACAAGCCGGGCTTATGAGGACCGATGAGAAGCGAGAGTATGATGTCACGAGTTTAGAGGTCAACCTAAACTCTTCCCACACGCATGCTTACACGCAACACAGGTTGTCTGCTACAAGCGACTTGACGAGCTAAGGCAGTTGAATTCACTTGCTACGTGTCGATCTTAGTAAAGTTGTTTCATATTATAGTCAAATCGTGAAAGAGTACATTACATCAACATGAAAAAAAGCCTTGTTTTAGTAAAATTGCACAGTTAGTGCTACAGACGTTTATCAATTCGAACCGGCCCGTTAAAAACGTGGCACCACTACCTCCGACCCAATACCGTAAAACGTAAGGCAAATGTGGTCACTAAACTGGTGCTGAGATCTTGGGAGTGATTGTAGATTCGGAGCTCAGCTTTGAGACTCAAATTGAGATAATGTTAAGAAAGCCAACAAATTATCAGCCCTACTTGTAAGGATCATAAGTAATAAATCCAAGGACATCATGGTCTACGTCCCATCTTGGAGTATTCTAATCTTGTCTGGTGTCCATACTTGAGGAAGCATATTGACATGATCGAGGGTGTCCAGCACAGATTCGCGGTGAAAATATGTGGAATGTCGGGACTCTCCTACGAGGAGAGATTGATGTCACTGAGGTTGTCCAGTTTAGAGTATAGAAAAGGGCGGGATGATTTCACCGAAATTTTTTTAAAGTGTGCACAAATTTTATTATCCTTTAACCACTTTTAATGATATTGGTATAACATGAGGCCACAAATGTAAACTTAGTAAAAAAAAAAATTAATAATACCTGCAAATGTAACCAGTATTTTACTAACAGAGTTGTAACCCCTTGGAATAATAACCTGACTGCCGAGGATGTGGATGCTAAATCACTCAGTGTGTTCAATAACTGTATGGACAGTTTATTTAAGGATAGCATCTGCTCCACCAATTTGGAGTCTAAAAGGTTCTAAATTGGTAGGCACTGAGGCCATGGGTTTGGGTCTGAGACCCTAGTCAAGATTTAATATGAATGCCAAAGGCTTGTTAGCCTGTATGCCGAACTATGCAATGCTATGCTAAACTCATAAGGTGTCGCTACCCGATCAGTGAAAAATCTCAAAACTAATGCATAAGTCGTCAAACGTAAGCCAAATGTGGCCACTACTTAAGGGGAGAAAGGGATGAGGATGGGAGGGTGGCGAATGGAAGGAAATAAAGAGAAGACAATAAATGCGGAATTTTAAATTTGTTCATGAATGAACATGCGGGACTGCAGTATAGTTAATCGAGGTGTAACTAGAGTTGACTGTACTTTCTCACTCCAAATTGATTGGGTGATAGTTGATATTAGCAATTATTGATGTCTGTTCTCAGGAGTTTCTGAAGAAGGAAGTCAGTGAGGAGAACATCGTGTTCTGGACTACAGTGGAAACCTTCAAGCAGATCTCAGATGATGATATGGTAAGTCATATATTTAATTACTAACGGTAGAGAGAATGAGTTTATTATTGTTTATGGGTGAATTTGTTGGTGTGTTTTCTTTCATAATCATTTGGTTTATTTGACACAGAGAGAACGTTTTCTGAGCGAGAAGGAGGGGTTGGGGGTGGGAGGAAGAAGGGGGGGGGGATGGGAGGAACAAAAAAACCACCACAAAATTTTATTTGTTACTAATGTTATTGCATTGCTCGGTTATTGTTGTTTCCTTGTGTGCTGTGTTGTAGCACGTTATTTTCTTGTATGTTTTCCATTTTCTTTGAAGATTGCTCTTTTTTGTTTTGTTTGCGTCTTTCTCTCTCTTTGTCAGATTGTTGTTGTGAATCTCTCTTTGTCAGATTTTTGTTAAGAGACACAGTCTCAGTGCTGGCGAGCTACCCTAGGCCATATAAAGCTTGAAACATAGAAGGAAGAGTAGTCAAACTTTGGTCTAGTTACATTCGAAAAGGATTACCTCGTAATCCGCAATAAATGTTTCCTTCACAGAGATTGAAAGGAAACAGGAGTGATTCAAAAGGTTTAATAGACCTCAGAACTTTGGTCACAATTCAGGTTTATATGTCGAACACAGATCAAACCACAAGACCAACAACACATTCTTCAGTCGGTTGTAATACGTTAGGGAGAAAAAATAAAAGAGGTTTTCAAGAAATGTGTGGGACCATTGGCTTTGATCATAAATCCAATCTTACGTTTTGTAAGTAAATACTGAAAGAGAACACCTAATGGAAACATTCGTCAAGGAAGCAAATAACTTCATGTGTCAAACTTCTATCATAATCAAATCTTCTGTTTTGAACACGGCTAAAGCCAAAAAAGCATTACCACTTTTGACAGAAATCACTGCGCAACAGATCTCTTGCATACCATGTTGATAGCCCTACCGAATGATTACTGCCACCGCCTCTATCTATTCCCCCCTCCTCCACCACCCCTCCTTCCCCCCTCCCATCTCTCCCCCCCCTCCCCCCCCAAAAAAAAAAAAGTTTGCTCGTCCGCTGTTGTTTTGTTTTCCGATGGACTGAACCAAAGAAAGTACAGCTACGCAAAGAAGGTTCATTTCGACTCTTACTGCGAAACGGAAGTTGCGAGCGCCCCCCAGCGATTCCCGTGATAAATGATTCCAAGGGCGATAATTTGTTCTTAGCGCTATGTAAACAAACCGCTTCAGTAGATTATGTTCCGGACACTCGCTTGCTTAAATCAAAGAAGAATGAAGAAATGTGTTGTTTTTTTCATAAGTGTTACTAAACTACAAAATAACAGCAGTAAGCTGCTTAATGCATTTATCAGCATTATAATGAGAAAAGCAAAGATGTTTTAGTATTTCCTTCGTAAGTTTTCTTATTTTAATACATTCCATTTCGTTGAACTTGGCGTGTACAGATGTCTTGTAAAGAAAAACTATAAAAAAAAGAAGTAATTTTTAAGCAAATAATTCTTCATAAATGCATCTAAGAATAAAAATCCAAGAGCAAAAACTATTAATTCTTATCCTTTTAATGTATAATGCTACTAGTTAATTGTCTAGTATTATCAGATTTTGTTGTTGTTGTTGCATGTGAAATGTATGCAGAAAAAATACCAAATGTGATTTTTTTAATCTTTCAAATGTAAAATACCATTTTCTGTGTGACTGTATTCCCTTTCCATTACATTTGGTTTAAGCAGACAGGAAAAGGGTTAATTGTATTTGTTTTGTCTTGCAAAACTTCTGTTTCTTTGTAGGTATGTCTTAATCTTGCTAAACAAAAAGTAAACAACAGATTTAATTATAAAAACCTAACATTCTTACCCTTTTCATTATTTTAAACATACATTTATTGAGATGACAGTGCTTTACAAAAATGATAATTGCTGAAGTTTCCTTTATATGAGAGAGAGAGAGAGAGAGAGAGAGAGAGAGAGAGAGAGAGAGAGAGAGAGAGAGTCATCATTGTTGCTTTTTGTTGCTATAATATTCATATTAAATGTCAGAAAAAGAAACACAAATGTTTGAAGCTATTTTTTTCAGCTTTTATAAATGCATGATGGTTTAACAATAAAGTAACATAATTGATGCAGCCTGCTGCAATGTACAGATCTAATATTATAAATGACTACAAATATTTCTTATTTGACTATTTTTATTGTTGCACTTTTTGGTCTTATCTAGGTGCAATTTCCAATGTAATGATTCATGCAAAAAAAATAATGCTTTTAAACGTTAAATGTGTTTTCTTTAAAAGCTTCACTGTTCACTCTTCTTGTTGCATTGCTTTATTTCTCTACTTCTATAGTCTTGATGTCTGTTGGTTTATATATTATTTATTTCTTCAGAATACATATAAAATATATACATCACAAGCAGCAGGGACAAGCAACAAGCATGCTTATATAAGCCTATCCCTGTGCGAGTAAATTTCAGAGTTAAATTTGGCAGAAGAATATTAACATTGTGCAATATATACATATACACATACACACACATGTCTGTTCTTTTTCTTTAGTCTATCTTAACCTATCAAATTTCCTTTTGCAACTACAGTTCTATTATAGAGATAGCCTATATTAAACCATAATGATGATGATGATGATGATGATGATGATGATGAAAATGATGATGATAAACAGTAGGCATAATAATTTATAGGCTTATTTACACAGTTGATCGAAAGCAGTAAATATGATTTTAAGATGAGAGCCTAACAGTAGGTTAGCAGCGATTAAAATCAGAAGTGCAGTGTAAATGAGATAAACAGTAGATTGGAACACAGTTATTAACTGGAAATGCTAAATCAAGCAATGTTCAGAAAAGCTATTACCGGTATTCAAGCTTACTTTTGGGTTTGAGTTTTGACGGATCTAGGATGAGTACAGGCGGAGTACAGGCCTACTGAATCATCAGCATTGGTACAGTAATTTAATCGGCTGAATGCATAATTCAAGCAACTTGTTGGCAAGCTGTATTTACATTATTAAAACCAGACACTTATTAACTTACTTTCAAAAAAAAAAGCAGAATCGCTTGTTAATTTAAGCAAGCGAGTGTCCGGAACATAATCTACTGAAGCGGTTTGTTTACATAGCGCTAAGAACAAATTATCGCCCTTGGAATCATTTATCACGGGAATCGCTGGGGGGCGCTACGAGTGGCTACGTTTTGTAACTTTATATAGGCCTTCGCCGAGATGAACCTTCTTTGCGTAGCTGTACTTTCTTTGACTGAACTGAGCAACCCCAAAAGATCAAATTTCGTACCAGGGTGTTTTAATTGAAAGATTTGAGAACTGTACTGTCCGTATTCCTAGGTCTTTTTGAGATGTAATTGGAAAAACTGGCACTCACTCCGTTTGGTTTTATAGCTCATGTTTTGGTATTTTGTTCTCGGAACACAAAATATTCTGCAGAGAGGGGGAGGGGGGGAAGTAGGAGTGGAGGGGGGGAGGAAGAATGGAGGGGGGACATGAGGACTGGGAGTAATAGAGAGATGGTTTTGTAAAAAGTTTGATATGACATTTTTCTATGCATTGCGAAACGGCAGGAATTTGATATATACAGAATGCATTCAAAAGCATGTACCACTACCAAGCAGTAGAAACAGAAATTCAGCACTGCAAGATAATAATTAGTGATTCAATCATGGCTGTATATATTAGGACAAGTCATGCATAGGATTTGTGATTGAGAGTTACGGTACCAAGTCATGCATGGTAGGATGAAGTGAAAATCATATTGTTAGTAAATTGATTTTAGTTGTAGACAGCATAATAATGGAATAATCTTTTCACTATGGACAAGATTCAAGTCTTTAATTTCCAAACGTGATAAAAAAAATTATATTTCGGCAAGGCTTCTGTAGTTTGATAGACTCAATTTTTTGAGGGGGTTGTTTTTTTAATCGTTATTTCAGCTGAAAATGATTGAATCATTAGGTCAGGGTGTGAATGTAATTACCATTGGTTGCTCTTTCGGAATAAAGGTGTAATACTTAGGATTCTGTTGTTTAATAATAGAATGTTTGTTGATGCTGTTCTGATACTGTAAGCAAAACATTGCTTTGGCTATTTGTGTGTTTGTGTGTGTTTAAATAAAATGTACAGTCAAACGATTCTTGATTAAATGATTCTTTATTGGGAAGGAAATATCATTTGAGATATGAATTATCGAATCTTTATATCAGTGTATGAATGTAATTACAACTACTTGTCTTTCTCAATAGAAGTGTAGTAAAGAGTATTGATAGAAACATGAATGTACACTTAAGATTTCAAACTTGAGGATACATAGTGCATTATTGTGCAAGTAATCAGGCTTTTCAGCGGGACATATTGCTTTCAAATGGAGAGACTATGAAACGGTGGGTTCACAGTAAACATACCTTATTAGCTCAGTGAGTGGGTCGCTAGGTTAGTGTTACTTGAAATTATGACAAATGTTTTTGATTCTTTGTAGTAGTGTACCTTTTGAGAGTTTGCCTTTGGACTGTGTACCAGGTTGCTTGCCTACTTTTAGAGACTGCTTTTGAAGTTCCGTTTACTGTTAATTCTAATTATTATGCATCGATAGTTTTGAAAGATTCGTTGGTTCAAGTGCATCTTGAAAACGTTTGGTAAATTGTGTGAAAAGTGGATCATGGATAGTGGTGTAGAAATAAACGATTGATCGAGTCAAGGGGTGCTGGGCAAATGGAGCTTCTACAACTGTAGTCAACAGATAATCACAAGAGAAAGGGCAAAAGTCGTAGTGGACCTTTGGGGTGGGAGAAGGATAGAGAGAGAGAGAGCAGGGACGTATGCTACTTCTAATAATGATCTATAACGTCAAATAGCCTTCGCCTACAACAAACTGTACCACTCGCTCCCTGACTTTCCCTATTGTACGCACACACACACACATACGCGCACGCACGGACGACAACATTTGAAGTCAGTATATCATATCAGCTGGCTTTATAGGGTGTAAATTCACAAGTTTACCCATTAAGGAGACTTATTTGACTTTTTAAAGCTGCCTATGGTGTTCCTTCCTCACTTACCAAGGCTTACACATAGATCTGGTAATTTCTTAGTCTAGCAAAGGCGATAATTTGAGGCTGCATGGTGCATAAGTTGGAATTGCAGGGTGGGATCGTCACAAGAGATTTTGATTGTGACGAATGTAATTAAGAGTGTTTTAAGCAGTGTGGGTGTTTTTTTTTATATACCTCGAAGGGACATTCCAGACATGATAGGAACACTTTGAGGAATCGCAGTGGGTATTTATTATCCTTGGTAGGTTTGTCGACAAAAGGCATGTGGCGCAGTTGCACAGTGGTTTGGGAACATGCTAGACAATGTTTCTTGAAGCAACGTCGGGACTGACGAGTACTTGGATGGGTGACCATGCTTGGAAGGAACAACAAAACAAAAACGATTATGCAACAAGCACACAGAACACTCTGGTCCACCCAGCAGTGAGTGGTCCCCTGGCTCTGCTTAGAACTGGGGAAGGTAAAGCAACGAGGGAAAGGAGATGAGCACCGCACTCATTAAACTGGCCCAGAGAAAAGAGGCTTCAATCTCCTCTCTCCCTAACGACCGAAAGGTTACGGGAACACCTTTACTTTAAGCGAAAGGCAATGTCAAAGCCTTGACTCCCACAAGCAGTACACGCAGGGTGTGAAGTGGAGTCAAAATTAATGGAAACCCTGAAGGTTAAATGAATATTATTATTTTGTTTTATTTTGTTTATTATATTAGTTTGAATTAATTTAATTCCATTAATTCCCCAAACCAAATCAGTTTGGCACCAGTACTTGCATGGCTTCTTTGCCTTTTTTCAATATGATCAACACTCTTGAATTGAGTAGCTATGGAAATGGCTGTTAATGAATGTCTTGCATGACCAGGTCACAATAGTTGGCACACTTGCAGTTTTCTCCCCTTATGCCCAAACCATGGGAGGTAGACACGAGTCGCTGGACTTGAAATGCTTTCTAATGAGTAATGTCTTTGAATATTCATTGATATTAATTTAGCAAGAAAGTTGGAATAACGCTTTGAAGAGACCTATGAGATGTAATAGTTAACAGAAATCTTATTTTGTTTCTAATTGCCTTACCTCTACTTCTCCCCCTTATCAACCTCTCTCTCTCTCTCTGTCTCTCTCTCTCTCTCTCTCTCTCTCTCTCTCTCTCTCTCTCTCTCTCTCTCTCTCTCTCTCTCTCTTTCTCTCACATACATAATTTGAATAAACATCTCTTCCCCTCTGCTACCTCACCGGCCAACACTAAGAGTAATGCATAACTATAGGGTCTCAATCAGTGTTTTAACAATTCAAAATATCTGCCTTATTTACATAGTGAAGAGTAATGTTGATTGTAAGTGGTGTGTATCTGTAACTTTTAAGTATATTGTTTAAGTGTATCCATTAAGAGGACTCTGCCTATACTTCAACTGTTGAAGATAGATATCTTATGCATATACTTTTGTCTGGAATGTCTTGTCATGTAATGTGAAAAAAAATCTATAATCAATCAAGCGAAACAGACTATGGTACCTGGGTGTCTCAATATCTGCCAAGTACGCTTGATTGGAGTCGCTGCTTTGTCTGTGAAGAGGCTCCAGGAGTGCTTTTACAATGAAATATTTTAATGTTTACTGGTGTATAGATAATATCAGGGAGATAAATAATAATATTACGAACATTTGTATCCCGCCAAATCTAGACAAAAATAGTCTACTCTAAGTGCATACCAACACTTTCGCGAAATGCATAAACATATCCTTGAGAAACACACACACATACACATATCCTGGAGAAACACACACATATACACATATCCTGGAGAAAAGAATAAAGACGCTGCAAAATATTTAGTATAAATAAGGAAGGGAATAGAAAACCACACATTATTATTATTATTTTTTTAATCTAGAAGGGTATCTTGATTTATGGGAGATTTTTTAAAATCTAGAAGGGTATCTTGATTCATGGGAGAGTTTTTTGTTCTCCTCCGTTTCTCAACCTTCCCTCCCTTCCCCCCACTCACCCTTCTCTTCGCTCTCTCTCTCTCTCTCTCTCTCTCTCTCTCTCTCTCTCTCTCTCTCTCTCTCTCTCTCTCTCTCTCTCTCTCTCTTCCTCTCTCTCTCTTCCTCTCTCTCTCTCCCTCCCTTTCTCCCTCTCTCCCCTTCCCCCCACAGGTCACCTACCCCTTCTTCGTTTTTTTTTTTTTTTGTTTGTCAGCTTCTTGTTTTAGAGTGTTGCTCTTAAATACTTGGTGTGTATCTGTGGATGGCTGAATGTTATTTTAAGAAATCAAACATAATTGGCCGAACATTTTTTTTTTCAAACATTTTTTGCAGCTACTCATTAAGAATTGTACTTTATTGTCTGCAGTATGTGCTAACATTTATATCTCTGTTATAAAATAAGGATTGCACATTTCTGTCATTCAGAGAAGAGCCAAGGCACGAGACATTTACAACACCCACCTGTCCAATGCAGCCAGTGACCCAGTCAATGTGGATAGCAGTGCCAGGCAGCTAGCTGAACAAAAACTGGACAGTCCTACCCCTGATATGTTCGATGGGGCTCAGACACAGGTAAGACAATGTTTCTATAGAGGAAATTACATTTATTTTTGCAGTGAGGAAGAATAAGTTTACTGTTATCACTAGGAATCAAAGGAATGTTACATTTATAGGACATGAGATATTTATGATCCTCATTCACCCAGATTTTCCAGCTGATGAGGACCGACAGCTATTCTCGTTTCTTGAAGTCGGACTTGTACAAGGGCCATCTGATGAGAGAGATGGAGGGACACACGCTTCTTGTTCCCAACATATCTTCTTCTAAACTCAGCCAGCAAGACCCTAAGAAAAAGGTAAGGCATATATATAGCTTTTGTAATTTTTCTTATGTCGTAAAGTTGGAAAAGTAAAGTTGCTACCAGGAATGTTGTTATTTGAATGTTGCATGCTGTCCCATGCCAAACAGAAAAACTGTTTTTGTGAAAATATTGTTGGGCCTTCCTAACTAGGGGTGTTCGGTTTTACCGGTTTTCCGGTTAAAATCGGTTCGACTTTCTCACGGTTCGGTAAACCGGTTTGGCCTTAAAAACCCGGAAAACCGCGGTTTTTCTAAGGGACATCACTCGTCCCGTAAAGCACTAGCAAAATGGCAGAAACAGAGAAATTCGTAGCGAACACGCGTGGGAAAGCTGACATTTGGAGATTAGACAGAAGCAGCAAAGGTTGACCATAATACCGGTTACTGTAAAGAGTGTAAGGCAAGTAATTAAACTTGGCGGTGGCACTTCAAATCTGAATGCACACATTCGCTGACACCACCCTTTGCTGCTGCTGAAGCCAGCCAAGCCTGCGGGCCCTGCACCCAATAGATCTAACCCACAAGTCCTACATGCTAGATCTAGTCCGTGTACCAGCAGCGCTGACGCTGACGCTGACGTGAGCATTGTGACTGAAGGAGGTGCCAGTACAAGTACAGGCGACACAAAACAAATGACAATCAGTGAAGCACTCAAAAAGAAGCAGGTATATATCCAGCTAACTCCAAGAAAGCATCCGAAATCAACGAAAAGGTGACAAAATTCGTCGTGAAAGAACTTCAGCCGTTCCGAATTGTGGAGAGTCGGTATTTCAAAGATCTACTGGAAACACTAGATCCCAAATACAGCGTCCCTGTAAGAAAGTACTTCCAGGAAACAGCCGTACCCAAGATGTACTACGAGTCGAAGGCTGATGTCATTTCGGAAATTCGAAACTCGCAGCAGGTAAACCTATTTGTGACCCTCTCTCACAAAAGAAGTCCTAAGTCGCTGGTGTGTGATTTTGGGTTTTATATAGAAAACAAGTCTGTGTGATAAAAATTGGAGAAGTTAACCTCTGAGTCTGAATGCGCTTAAGCTGTCAGAACTGTGAATCACAAAGAATTTGGAGTTTATTGATAAATGATTTCATAAAGGGTTCATACACCGATAATACGCGCTCTACTGAAGACTGCTCATCCTAGTTTACTGTGCAACTAGATGAGCTCGTTAAAACAAAGAAACTTCTAGCCGGTTAACCGGTTTTAAACCGCGGTTTTCTATTGGAAAAACCGGTTAAAAACCGGTTTGAGAAATCGTACCGGTTCCACCCTCTATTCCTAACACAGTCCTATCCTATCCAATCCCGTAACTTGAAGGTCATAGGGGCACCACAGATGATCATTTAACCAATGTACCCCATCTTTCTCTGTCCTCAGCAACCCTCAAGGATTCGCTCGGTGTCAAGCCAGTCCATTCTCGAATGTTGTCCTCCCACCTCTTTTTCTATCTCCCTCTTCTTCTGCCTCCTTGCACTGTGCCTTGCAGGATGTTCTTTGCAAGGCCTGATTGCATCGTGTTGTTCGATGGCTTGTGTGATGGTCTGTTGGGCTTCGTTGTTGGTGATGTGCTGGGTATAGGAAATGCCCAGAAGTCTTCTGTAGCACCTCATCTCCATGCTTTGTATTTTTTGTTGTGGTGTGTGTCCATGTTTTCTATCTCCCTCTTCTTCTGCCTCCTTGCACTGTGCCTTGCAGGATGTTCTTTGCAAGGCCTGATTGCATCGTGTTGTTCGATGGCTTGTGTGATGGTCTGTTGGGCTTCGTTGTTGGTGATGTGCTGGGTATAGGAAATGCCCAGAAGTCTTCTGTAGCACCTCATCTCCATGCTTTGTATTTTTTGTTGTGGTGTGAGTGTCCATGTTTTGCAAGCATATAGGAAGATGGAGATGACAAGGGAGCGCAGCAGCTTTACTTTGGAATGTAGACTGATGGTCCTGTCTTTCCAAATTGGCTTCAAACTTGTCAGGACAGCAGTTGTTTGTGCGATCCTGGAGAGAACTTCCTGTCGGGACCCATTGTTTGATACAATGGCTCCTAAATATTTGAAGTTATGCACTGTGTTGATGGATTGGCCTTGGACTTTGATGTCCATGTTGATGCCATTGGTGTTGTTGGTCATCATTTTGATCTTCTCTGCACTTATTTCCATTCCATAGGCTCTGGAGGTGGTGTCAAGTTCTTGTTCCTTTCCAGCCAATCAATGTCATCGGCAAAACGTAGGTTGGAGATTGCTTTACCCCATATGCTGACTGTGCCTTCGTGATCTGCAACGGCATCTGACATGATGTCCACACGTGTCTCCCCAGTTGTGGTGAGCATCTTGGCCATCCTTGGCATTCCAGTCACCTTGCACTATGACTTTGTGACGTTTGTCCTTCTTCAACACTTGGTCAAGGACAGCCTGTAGATGTTCATAGAAATCCTCGACTTCGCTGTTGTTATCGTCTGATGTTGGGGCATAGACCTGGATGATGGTAATGTTGAAAGGGGTTGCTCTCAGACGGATGGTAATAAGTCTACTGGAGACTGGGCGGCAAGCCATTACAGTGACTAGAATGTTTTTGTAAACCAAGAAACCAACGCCGTGTTCGTGCCTGTCATCTCTCTCACTGAAATAAAGCTTGGGGCCTTTGTCGGTCATTGTTTCACCTAGGCCTTTCCAGTGCAGTTCGCTGATATCTAAAATGTTCCATCGATAATGGTCTAGCTCGTGGGCCTATCCTATCCTATCCCGCAACTTGGAGGTCGTAGGGGCACCACAGATGATCGTTTAACCAGTGTACTCCATCTTTCCCTGTCCTCAGCAACCCTGATGGTTTCGCTCAGTGTCAAATCAGTCCATTCTCGAATGTTGTCCTCCCATCTCTTTTTCGGTCTTCCTCTTCTTCTACCTCCTTGCACTGTGCCTTGCAGGATGGTCTTTGCAAGACCTGATGATCTGGTAACGTGGCCATACCATCGGAGTTTCCGTTTTTTCACCACTGTGAGCAGGTCATCGTGTTGTCCAATGGCTTGTGTGATGGTCTGTTGGTCTTCGTCGTTGGTGATGTAGTAACATGAGGTTACTATGTCCTGACCGGTGACTTCTGTGTAGAAGACTTTCGCCAAGTGATGCCGTGCTGACATCACCCCTGTTAGTCGCCTCTGCCAGGGTATGTTGGGGTCTATTCTATTCAGTGCCTTTATTCACAGAGCACCATAGCACAGTATAATATCATTTAAACTAAGACAAAAATTTTAATGTCTGTATGTAAACCATTGGTGTAGTAATTCTGGTGACATGGTTTTGTCTTTTTATGTGCATCAGGGCAAAGGGAAAGAGAATGATGAGAAGAGGAGAAAGTCACTGCTGCCCTGGAGACAAAGTGAGTATTATATTGAAAGTGGTTGTTTGTTTCGTTTTTCCCATTTTATTTTCAATGCACACACCCGTGTCCCACGCCACCCCTCATGCAACCCTATCATCTATCCTACCCCCAATTTTCTTTATTATCTCTCTCTCTCTCTCTCTCTCTCTCTCTCTCTCTCTCTCTCTCTCACTCTCTCTCTCTCACTCTCTCTCTTCTCCTCAACTGTTCCCCCTTCCCTGCATTAGAAAAACATTGTCAAGTCAAAAGTCAAAGTCAAAAGCGCTTTATTCCATAAAACCCCCTGGGGCACGTGGATACAACAAAAAAGAATAAAAATAAACATAGAATAGCCATGAAAATCATAAAATACAATATAAAATACATATGTACATATATTACAAAAATAAAAGTTAATCTTTCACACTCGCGTTCTAAGACACATAATAAACATTTACAAACTACACATTCATTATTATCACACAACACAAGCATACTACATAAAACTTATGTCCACACAATCTGATCACAAATCGCACGCACTCTCTCGCAAGATTGGGTGATAAAGAATGGGAGAAGAGGGGGGGGGGGGGGGGTGTACAAACTGGTTTTAAGTATTTAAATTGTCATTATTGATTAAAAATAATCACTATTATCAGAATTTGATCATCTCTCTCCCTCCCTCCCTCCCTCCCTCCCTCTCTCTTCTCCTCGTTCCCCCCTCCCTGCATTAGAAAAGCATTGATCATCTCTATCTTTTTCTCTCTTTCTCTCTCTTGCTCTCTCTTGCTCTCTCTCTCTCTCTCTCCACCCGCTTACCCCCCTCCCTCTCCTTCTCGACTGTTCCCCCTTCTCTATTATAAAAGCATTGTCAGAATTTGATCATCTCTCTCTCTCTCTCTCTCTCTCTCTCTCTCTCTCTCTCTCTCTCTCCCCCCCCCCCTCTCCCTCCTTCCTCTCCTCCTCAACTTTTCTCCCTTCCCTGCATTAGAAAAGCATTGTCAGAATTTAATCATCTATCTCTCTTTCTCTCTTCCCCCCCTCCCCCCCCCCTCCCTCTCCTTCTTAACTGTTCCCCCTTCCCTGCATTAGAAAAGCATTGTCAATGGGCCAAAATATTAAAATTATTTCCCTTGAATATGCAAATGTTCAGCCGATAGGTGGTGCGCCAATAGTCGCGTACTTCCATGTTCAGGTCTTGGATCAAAATCTACAGTTTTAAGTCTTTTTTGATGTCGGTATATATCTTCAGCTTTCATAGGCGACCCCAAATGTTTTTTTGCTTGGTGAAATGTTTGGAGTGATTATGTACATGTTGTCAGTACTACAAACGATTTATTTTGTGAAAAGTCTGTCAGGCCGAGCAAGACACATCTTACATGCTTACAGTGTGCAGAAGGCCCCATGCCTGCAGCGCATTCACACTGACATTCCAAAACTGTTCCTTTTTCTGTCAAAGAAATGTCAACTTTGTACATAAGACCAGTTTTCATTTCAGCCCGAACTTCAGGATGAATATTTTTTTTAATAGTCTAGTCATATAATATATATTAATAATAACAAATTTTTATAGAGTTCGGTACTCCAGCAGATGGCGTGACGTTGTTGTTGTTGTTGTTTGTAGATTATAGTCACACGACACTTTCGCATATAGGTGACTACTGGACCGATTTATACTGACACCAGCGGGCCAGTTGTTGGTAAAGGGGAAAATAATATGATCACACGTTGACCAATCCGGGATTCGAACAAGCGACCTTTCGGTTACTAGCAAAACGCTCTTACCAACTGAGCTACACGGCCCAACATGGCGTGACACAACACGGTGTACAGTTATTACAAGGGGCTCGATCACGTAGGCCTATTTACTACCAGAAGTACGCTACCCTAGGCGCACTCTATCGGATTGTCTTCCCCGAAGGTGGAGTTTTTTGGCTCATTAGAATTCGATCACCATATTGTTATGAAAAGTAATGGTTTTAAAGGTAGATAAAATAAAAACTGTAAAAGTTTTCTTGTTACCTAGTATTAGCATGTACCAGAAGTGTCATGTTAAACCCTTTTATAGATCTTCCTAAAGTATTTGATGTTCTTGTGGTTTTAATTGTGGTGGCGTTGCTTTCAATTCTCCAGCATGATTATGTGTGTGTGCGGAGTGTGTATACACACAAATAAATATATACATTTATATATGATGTGTGTCGTGTGCGTTTGTGTGCTTCAGACAAGAAGTCCAGCTTGAAGGAGTCCAAGAGCAAAGTGAAGGATGAGAAGAAAGAAAAGGAGATGAACAACAATCTGAAGAAAGCGCCTGGTCCCGGTATCGATCTCAGCACCATGAGGAAGGAAGTTTTTCAGCCAAAAGAGGTTTGTTGTAGTAATGGTATATAAAGATTTTAATGAAATGTTTTAACCCCTACTCAAAAATTCTTTCACTACAGAAGTTTTGGTATTTGGAAACCAATGTCACACTGTAATCAAGTTAGAAAAATAAATATTGAGTTTTTTAAAATCAATTGTTTTAATTAAAATAACAATAAGAATTTACAACATTTTGTCCATTGCAGACTGAAAAAACGGAAGAGACCGGACCAGTGAAGTTCTGCCGTGTGATGATGCCCGACACTTCCACCACTGTAGTGTGCACGAGGCCTGGCCACAGCATTCGCAACGTCCTGGGCAAGCTATGTGACAAGAGGGGAATCTCCATTGCTTCAGTCGATGTCTTCCTTCTGGGTTGTGATAAGGTAATGACATCACTTTAATGTTGTTGTTTTTTCAGTTCATTATTTGTGTGGTTTTGTAACAATGTGCGTTTCTTCTCTGGTCAAATATATTACAAGTGTTATTAAAAATCAAGAAATAATGTAACATTATCCAAAATTGATAAGCCAGTTTTTAATGTATGTTGTGCTCCACACCTGTATGGACTATTTTGTCAGTTGTATAGTTGCATGCAAAGTTATCTCAAATAAAGTAATGACATTGGTCATTGGGCAAAGTGGGTACTATTGTACAGCTTTGTTTTTCTACCCCCGCACCTACTGCTTCTCTCCCTCCTTCCTCTGATGTGTCTGTGTTTTCTTATTATGATATAGCAATGGCAGTTTTTCCCTGGGAGACTATCTTGGTCAAACAACTGTGGCAGAATTCGGGCAGGCACAATAGAATCATTTTTCTTGCATGTAAACTACACAACTTTTAAAATGAGGGGGTAAGAAAGCGGACCATAAATAGGTTAAAACTTTTGTAACATTACATTTTATGTCTTCCTGTTGTTTGTGTTTCAGCCTCTTGACCTTGAAGAGGACATTTCAACCTTGGGCTCAAAGGAGGTTGTAATTGAGCGACGTGTTCTGTTCCGCCTGGACCTTCCCAACCACAAATCCATTGGGGTCAAAGCCAAACCTAACCGCTCCATCCGAGATGTGTTCAAACCCATCCTCAGCAAATATGGCCACCGCATTGACAGTTGTGGGGTACAGTTGGTGAGTTGAAGCTTATGCTTGCCTTTGTCAACTTATTCAAAGCTGTTTATGCTCATTTTTCATTTAATTGTTAGAATTTATTCTGCTAAATAGTTCATGGTTTATTAGATTTTTGACTCGATAACATGCTGCAATGTTTTAAATATTTTCATGACAGATTTTGTTTTGTTCTTTTTTTTTCATATATACAGGCTGGTCTGGCAGAATTTCTTGACCTTGATATTCCAGTGTCTGACCTTGACAATCAGAGGGTCATCGTCATAGCAAATCCAGAAAATGTAAATGCCAATGCTGGTAAGTACATTTTGCAGAAATAAGAGTTTTTCTTGTTGAATGTTGAATGTTTCCATAGTGTGCTTTTGTTAGATTTTCTTCTATTTGTGCATGTTTGAAATGTTCCTTCTCATCTTGACAGTCTAAGATTGACTGTGAATGCTCTCTTTTATCAGTGTTAATGACAATTTGTATTAGCATTTTTTAAATTCAAGAGCTTTATACATTGCAGACTTTTATTTTATGTCAAGAGAATTTTTTTAAATTTTGGTCATTTTACAATTGTTTTTTTTTATAATAATAATTTTAAAATCTTTTGTAAATAATATTAATTTTAAACTCTTTTGTAAATATTGGATTTTTACCAAAGCTTGTTGCATTATATCTGAAATGTAGGGAAACTAAAATGAAAGTTCTTGCAACAGATTAACCTGTGTGTTTTCTTTATGTTATCCCCAAGTTGTGTTTTACAATTCCAGTTATTGTCTTGTTGGTTTGTGTATCATTGCACCTTCTGTTCATGCATTTGCATCATTGTCAAGAGTGGTTTACTCAATAACATATTAGATCATATTTCATTTGAACAACATGAAACTTTACTTCATTCAACTCATTTCTTTTCAATAACTTGAAGTTACCTCATTTAACTCACCAAAAAAAAGTCAATTTAATCCAAACAATTTGTTTGAATGTAATCATTATTTCCATTTCATTCTGTTCATGCTGCACTGGACAAATTAAAGGTTTGAATTCAAAACAATGTTGTCCCTGTGAATGTCATTAAACCCCTTGCGGAATTTTCACACAAAGTATGAACACTTTGTTCTTTTTACATTTCCATCGTCTTTCTTATTTGTCAACTTTCGTTTATATATCACATTGTCGCATAATTTTATTTTATTTTATGTTTTACATTTCAATTTTTGAGAGCAACTTTGATATAACTTCCTAATTGAAAATAATAGAGCCAATGTCTTTATTACATTAGGAATCTTTTCTTAGAAACGTTCTTGATGTAGTAGAAAGCATGATGGTTTGAATGTTTTTGGGAATGTTCTGTTCTTAAAGAATGTTTGTGCATGAGAGGCATATAAATATTGTGATCATTTAAAGTATTGATAGCGTTTGTCATACTCATTCTTTTTATTCCTGTAAAGCTTGGATGTCAGTTAATTCTGTCATTATCTGTTTTATTTATCTTCATTCAGTTTCTGTGTGTTTTGTTTGTTTGTCAACAGATCTATTTTTCTTGGTTTCTTTGTTTGTATACTATTAGTACCACCATGTTTCATGGAAATGTCTTCTGAAAATATCGGTGATAATATTTAAATTGCCTTACTATGGGGAACACAATCCCTCAAGAACATAGGGAGTTGTGGCTAGATCATACAGCATTCTGTATATTATCTGTAGATATGTACATGTATCCACACATAGCCATTTAAATTGGGGTCATTGCATGCGACATCCCATGAACATAATCATGCACATGTACTCACTCGCTCGTCCATATTTATCCAAGGATAGTTAATGAATTAATTATTGGAACTGACCTACTACTTCACAGATTTGTTTATTTATCATGAGCTCACACTTTCAGCATAATACTGTGTATGTTACTAAAGAACTGATTTACTAACAAACATCTCTTGAGGGGAAGATGCACTCTATAGTAGGACTGCCACAAAGCCACAAATAGAATTCTATACTACTACTTTCCCTTGACTACTGTTGTCATATTGAAGATGCTGTAGACTTTTGGGGGGGGGGGGGTTGCATTCAAAACCAAGAGAAGTGGGCTTCGAATGGAGGAAATTTGTTGTTTAGAATTTCATTTAGGAATGATCAGCCTCGTACTGTATGTTATAATGAATATTTCAGTGATATTGGTATGACATGACTTTGGGGAACATTTTCTTCAGAGGAGAAACAAAATAAAATCGGTATTTTATGTAACACACTAGCTAAAAAGTCCAGGGTCGGAAAAGGGAGGGAATCGGTGGCACATACAATCACTTAGAATTCTTTTTATGTAACTTAATGTCCTAAGGATAAAATGATAATAATTTTCCTTCTGCCTTTCCTTAATCCAAAATTAAATAAGCACCGGTTGGATGGGTATAGGTGGATGCTATTCTCTTGCATATTCAGAACTTGTCGCCTAATCATGTCATGTCTCAGATCAACTACTATCCATACCTGCTACTGAAGTGTGAATTCTATCCCTCCTTTAAAAAAAAAAAAATCAGGGATCATAAACTCCATCAAAAGATTAATTTGCACAGATAATCAGATTGCTCATTTGGTAATCTAATAAAAGTCGAATGTAATCGATCTTACCAACAACAAACATCAGCTGCACAAAAATCTTCTTATCAACCATCATTTGTTCTGATCAGTCACATTTGGTTAATCATCATTTCTCAAAACATTGCTTCAGCAAAAGCATAAATTCTCACCACGTTACTTCTCCAAAAGGTCTCTTTGCATCATGGCATCACTGCATCTTGAGCAGTTGCATGTTGTGATATGGTGCAGTATGGTGTAGTGTGTGAAATACATCTGTGAGGGGTTGGTGGTGACGAATGCCTGTTTGGGGGGAATGAGGGTTGATTTGCGCTAGCAGCTGGCATGTTGTGTGTTGTCGTGTCCCGACAGAAAACACCGGGCTGCCTCAGGCACCTGCACCCTTGCGCCAGCGCAGAACCCCTCTCCTCCACTTCCCTTCCAAGGGTCGGGGGTCGGCAAAGAGCGGGTCACTGGAGGAGATCACCAATCAGATTTTTGACGACTTGATGAAGGGCAAATCGGAGCTGGCTCACAACTTTGATGAGCTAGGGGTGGTGGATTTGGAGCGTGGTAGAAAGGTAACACACCTCTCGCCACTCAGTCCCAAGTATGGGAGATGCTGATTGTATATAGGCTGATGCGCACCGCTGCCTTGCTTGCATTCACTTTTGTTTTTTTTTGGACTGTTTGGGGGAGGATGCTGTGGATTCTTCTGAATATTCCCAATGTTGTTTAAAGGAAAAGCTGCAAGAGTAAATTGTTTCAATCACAGTATTGTGGTGTAATGAATGTGATTTTATTTTAAGGTTATCTTAAGAATATATTTTTTCCAGTGGACAATTTTAATGAACGTGCATATCATAACATAAGGAGTAATTAATTTTATATTTAAATATAAAAAGTACTAGGTATATTTTGAAAATTGTTTGATGACTTCATTGTAATTTCTCAGGAACAATAATATATCATTATAGTATTGTTTTGAAACACAAAAAAAACTGATGTAGCAAACTGCATTGGAAAATTATTCATGAATTTGGAAAAAAGTCTTCTGTAGCAAAATTGGTTGAAAGAGGTAGTATGGGTTACTATCAATATAACTTTAGTTGAATCCACAGTGTCTACTTTGAGCAGAAGTCGCTCAGTTTTGATCTTTGCTTATGAACAAACAAATGCAATTGTTTGCAAGTTATTGCCAATCCTGGCTGCTTGAAAATTCTAAATTCAAAGCTTTTTGAAGTGACTTAAGCAAGACTTGCTTTTATTTGCCAGTGCTGCACCATTATATATACATTCTCCCATCACACTCCTCTCTGTAGAATGGGTTCAGTCTTGTAGTCAGAAGTTTTCACCCAACAAATCATTCACTGTGCTTTTGCTGCGCTTATTGCTTACTTGCTTCATATTATTGTGTGGTGCCTTACCTTGGTGGTGTGTATTTGGCTGTTAATATCTATACTGTAGTGTAGTTCCGAGATTTGGGATTGTGTGCTTTGCACTATATTATTTGCTGTTTTATGTTTAGGGTCTGTGTGCTTTCCACTGTATAGCTGTTATTGTAAGCTTCTTCTAATGTATTATCCACTACCATTCTATGGGCGTTTTGGTACAGCTGTCATGATTCTTGCTCTTTCTTTTTAAATTCTGGAGTTGTTTTTTTATAATTTACTAGCCAATTCATTTTAGGTATACCGTATAATGATTTAACATCGTTGTAAATTTCATAGATGAATTTTTTTAAATTACATTTGGCTTTTCTTTTAGTTCCTAAAACTGGAATGTTGCAGAGGAAGGAATTGGTGCAATATTTGAAGGAGTGGTCTTCAAAGAATACTAATTTGGAGTGAAAAAGGTTCTAAATTGGTAGGCACTGAAGCCAGGAGTCTGGGTCTGAGACCCTCATTGAAAGCAATGAGCCTGTTAGCCTACATGCCAAAATATGCTATGCTAAAGAATTAAGACCAGAATAAACTGTTACTCTTATCAAGGACAACAACAAGTGTAATTTGTATGTGTCACTTGACTAAAAAGAAAATGAATAGAAACCAGCCATTTTTAGTAGTCTCAGCAAATATGTTGATGTTCAGTATTGTTAAACATTATGTAAATGTTATGTGTGGTTATAAACAAATATGTTAATGTTATGTGTGAATGGAAACAAATATCCCCAAAGGCCTTTGATCAAGACTGGCGTAAAGGTCTAACTCACAAACTGAATACCGTAGGGATTTCAGGAAACCTTACATTTTTTTAAAGCTGCCTCAGTGACAGACACCAACTGGTTGTCCTTAAAAATGAAAAGTCGCAGCCCAGACTTGTTTCAGTCGGAGTTCCTCAAGGCTCGATATTAGGACCCTTGCTTTTTCTAAATTACATAAATGACATAGTCAAAAATATTGCATCTATTAGTATTATGAAGCAACTTGCAGACGACACAAGCATGTCGCGCAGCGATACAATCCGAATAAACAAAACCAAAATTCTACATTCAGATTTAAGAAAAATTGAAAAATGGTCGCTTACTTGGAAAGTTAAATTTAACCAGACAAAAAACTTAACTTCTTGCAATCTAACGTGACAACAACACCCTTTATTCTTGATCTTCTACAACACTCTATTATCAGAATCAGCACATCATAAACATCTAGGTGTAACATTACAAAACAACTGTAAATGGGACGAACATATTGCCAACATTGGAAGTAAAATACTCCTGAACTGTCTTAAATCATATAAGTACTCACTGAATAGAAAATCCCTTGAAATTTTGCGCAAATCATTTATTCTGCCCATTTGTGACTATGCTGACATCTTATATAACAATTGTACACTAGCCCATGCAAACTTGTAGAAAACCTGCATTTGGAAGAGTTACGAACAGTAACGGGTTTAGCCACGAAACGCTCTATATAGAATCTTGTTTTTGTTTTCTAAAAACTTGTCGAGAAAGACATCAACTAATAATGTACCACACAATTTTTAATAATTATGTACCTCGATACTTGCATAATCTTGTTGCACCTCTTGTTGCCAGTATTAATCCATACCACGGATGTAGATTGCTTGAAAAGCATATCCCTTGGCACAAATCTCAAATTGTCCACACCTCCTTTTTTCCATCAACCACTGTTCTGTGGAATTCTCTACCAGACAGCAAACAGAAACCACATCAATAGGAGCATTTAAACGTTATATTCACAATGACGACTCTTGCATTCTTCCGCATTTTTACATTAGAAACAGGAAAGAACAAATTTAATCCATTGTCGACTCAGAAGAAATTCGAGTGATTTCAATCAGTGATTCACGATCTGCCCACTTGGCATTTAACTAACAACCCCTCATGCTCATGTGGCTTTCAAATGAAACTGTCGAACATTTTTTTCTTTCACTGTCCCCTCTATACTAACATCGGAATAACTACTATCACTACCCTTAGGCAAGAACAATTAACGTTGAATAACTTAATGTACAGAAACCAAACCTTTTCTCTATTAGATAATCAACTCTTCAGCACCATTCAAGAGTTTATCAAACAGTCAGGGCGTTTTTTCTTTAAATGAAATTCTCAGCGTCATTGCAGTCATTGCACAAGCATCGCGGTGTCTAGCTCAAACCCCACTCTCGCTCTTTGTCTCTCTCTCTCTCTCTCTCTTTGTCCATCTCTCTCTCTCTCACCCCAACCTTCTCCAATTATTTGTTTACAATTTTCCATTACTTAATTATCTACATGTTAGATAAATATTTTCTTTTTCTTTTTTTTTTCTTTCTCAGTTGTTTGTAATTGTTACCTGATACTCTGCATATTCCATTTAATTTATTCACTAGACTTTTTTTAAAATTCTTCCTCATTTATATGTAATTATTAGTTGCCTATCACTGAATTATTATGTAAAATGTTATTTATATAAGCTGGCTTGTTGCCTGTACTCTAAAGCATTGTTTGTTTGTCATAATGGGTTTTCT
Organism: Oncomelania hupensis; assembly: GCA_036898135.1. NCBI lineage: Eukaryota > Metazoa > Mollusca > Gastropoda > Littorinimorpha > Pomatiopsidae > Oncomelania > Oncomelania hupensis. Next base: position 28,054,226 of record CM072511.1, on the reverse strand, counting down.
TTGAAAAAAAACCTCGTTTGTTTAATATATATATATTCTTTGGGTGTGTGTGTCTATATATATATATATATATATATATATATATATATATATATATATATATATATATATATATATATATATATATATATATATATATATATATGAATAAGTGATGTTTGCACATGTGAAAATTCACCTTTTTTCTGTGCCTTTTCTGTTCCTCCTCACCTTGTCCGTGTCTCTAGTGTATTGTAGACCTTTTGTTTTTTACACTTTTTCTTTCCTTATCCACTGTTGAACAAATTGTGATATCTTTTCCCATCTTCCAAACTTTTGCCCATTTGGCTTTGAATTTGTCTTGCAATATTTTATCACTTTCTTCTCTCAGTATCCGTTATTGCTCTGTTTATTTAGGATTCTGAGTTTTGTCTTACGATGATACTTCATTACTTGTTTTTACCCACTCTATATTACTATTTTTATTCCAATTGCATCGATGTATGTACTTGTTATATGATTGTGTGTGTGTGTGTGCGTTTTCTGATACTGTGTTACTTTTGCTCTTTTTTTTACATGTTGCCGATATAATTATTCTGTCCTTGTGTGTGTGTTGAGTTTGACTTCCAGTATAAATATTTTACTACTAACACAAAGTTTAATTCATGCATGTATTGTACATTTTTGTAATGGTCGGGCATACTTTTCCCCCTCTTAATTTACTTGAACTAACTAACAGTAGATAATATCAGCACTTTTTGAGATAAAAATTTACTTTGTAAATTTCTGATGCAAGCAAGTCAACGTGTTGATTGAGAGTGAGCAGTGTGTTTTACGGTTGTTTTGTGTTTCTTTGTATTGCATAAGGCTTTGTGCTTCCTGGAAATCAGTTGTTTTGTTTTGTTTTTTTTAATCATTTTTATTTTACATTTTTATTATTCTTGGTTTTTTTTTATTTGTGTTTTTTGGAAGTTGGAAATATTGTTGCGGTGACAATTTGTTTTTTAAACTTTATTTAAATATTCTGAATATTGTATATTTTATTAATCAGACATTTATGCGTGTGGCCATTGTTAAGTGCATGCATACCACATATTTCAGGTTTAAAATGGAGTTCATTTGGGTTTGTAACCATTCAGTTTTTGGCCTGATTGAAGTGTCTAAATGTTAAAAATTAAAGCTTTTTTATGTCTTGAATCATTGTTCAATTGTAGAAAGATTGACTGTAACTTTACGTTGAAAAATTAGCATGTTTTAAAAAAAAAATTTAAAGTCTGAAATTGTTGGTTTGCTACGTCAAATGTATACATGATTTTATTTTTCGTTTATCATCTGGTTTACATAAACAACATGCATGAGAAGTTCTATTTTGTAAAGATAACTTTGATTGCCATAGGTTTTGGACGATCGGGGTCTTACATGCCATGATGTTCCATGTTATTACAGAGTGCAATGGTGTATAAGATATTCGCTAACCAACAGCAAACTTCAACATATTGCAACAAAGTTTGAAAGATTGTCAGTTCAACTAATGAGCCATTTGTTTTGTTGCTTCTTGTATTACCAGGGAGCCAAAAACAACAGCGACGAACATCGCTCTTTGGGTTTATTCGGCCTGCTGAGAAAAGAGTCGTGGGGCCCAAAAGACAACACAAAGGCGAAGACCAAAGGACGAGTGACCTTTGCCCTACCTCGCAGTGAATCCAAAAAGAAGAAAGCCGCCAAAGCAGAAGGTGTGTTGGTTAAAATTTTGCTGGAATTCTTTGACTTTGGAAGAAAGAGAGCAAAAGAAAACAGAGTTAAAATTGGATCTTTGTTTTTGTTTGTTTGTTTTTTTACTTTTACTTTTTCAAGGTCACACTGTGTAGCTCAAAATACGTAACTGTTGAATATTTCTTTTCGTTCTTATAGTAAGTATGGTGCTTTTGAGACTAAGAGATAAAGTGAGTAAGACAGTGTATTTAAGGGATTGTGTGATTGAGGGGGGGGGGGGGGGAAGGCAGGGGGTTTGGGGGGAGAGTGTGTTTAGTAGCATGGTTTGAAAACCATTACATGCATTGCGGTGATAATTCTTTTGATAATGTTTTAGGAGTGTTCTCAGTGTTACCTAACAGTGGAGCGGGCTTGCTTTATAATCTTGACCTATGTGTTGAAAAGATGAGTTTTGTTCCTGTCTGCAGAGAGGGCGAGAGCTGAAGCAGCAGGTAGAGCAGAGGAGGAGAATGGAGGCAATAACAATGGCATCAGCAATGACCTGTCTGCTTTCATGGCCACTAACTGTGTAGAGACTGTGGACATGGCTGCCTTTACTGCTGAGAACAACCCTCTACTCATCCCACCTCCAGACATGTTTGACGATGTCCATTATATGCACAGTGGATCCGTCGACAATGACACCACTGTAGTCGCTGATGACGAAGATGATGAAATTGTTGATTCACCTCCTCGTCCGCTGTCATCTCGATCCACAACACCGAGGTTTACCACGTTTGGCACGCCACGCCCTAAATCTGGTCCTAGTGCTTTCAGTTCTACTAAGAAGAAACAAACTGTGAAGGAGGCGCCAAGCCCTTACCTTAGCATGCAGCCTGTGATAGTTGACGCTACAGACAATGTAAGGGAGGAGGCGCCTGGTTCTAGGCCAACCCCAGCTGATTTGCAGACTTTGGGAGAAACCATCTCCCCCCATTTTGATGATACTGTGCTTTCATTTCGCCCAACAAAATCGTCAACTTTGGGATCTTACAAAATCCCTTTGGCTTCTCCAGAACAGCAGGAGCCTCCAGGGGATAGTGCTGATTACATAGACATGATAGAGAGCCAGGGACTGAGGCCTATTCCAGCTCGTCGACGCTTGCTGGAGAACACAACTCCCAGGTCTGAGTCGCCAAGAAAAGGAGGGGAGCAGGAAGGAACCAGTGCAACTATCAGTGTTGAAGTTCATCCAGAACCGGTTCACCATCACTCTGTCAATCACATGATGGAAGCACCAAGTCTCATAAACAGCCCGCCTTCCAGGAACTCCCCTGGCTTCTCCCTGGATAAAACTGCCCCTTCTCCCAGCACCTCCACTCCCTCCCCCACTGCCCCAGCAAGCTTACCCATACCGCAGTACACACCCCCTCCCTCTTACTCTGCTGCTGTGGGAAGTGCTGGCAGAGGGAAAGCTTTGCCGCCAACTTACTCTGTCAGAATTTCCCCATCAGACAATGAACGTAGGCCGTCTGCCATTCCTGTTCCCATTAACAGAGTGTCAGGCAGCACACCCACCCCTAGGCACGGGGCTATTGTGAGAGACACAGCCACTGGCACGCGTGCCTCACCTTCAGGGGACGCTCAGCCTTCTATCTCTGATGCAGAGAGAAAGTCAGCATCCATTCCCCCTCGCAACGGCAGTCCATACGGATTGAATAGAACTCCACGAGGGGTTGTAAAGAGTCTTCTAGGAAAACACGATCACCCTCCTCTCCCCAGAAACAGATCCAACTCTCATGGAAGTCGTACTCCCAAAAACCAGTCTAGTAGTGTTCACGGTGCTGTGCCCAACACTTTCAGAGACGGCTTTTATTCGCCGAGTCCTATGAGCGGTGGTACACATGCAGGCCCTCAAAGTCAAATACCTCGAGGGACTGCATCTTATGATTCTGTGGTGCAAGCTGGGCCTGAGATGAGTGCTGTGACCTCACCTAGAGACGGTATGATCTCTGCAAGAGACAAAGTCAATGACTTGAACACCGACAATTACATGATGAAGTTGAGAAGCGCTGCAGCAAGTCCTAGGCATGCTATTGCGAGTCCTGGAAACCTGCCCAGTCATCGCAACAGTTTGAGAGAGAGCGCGGTGTGTCCAAGCCCCACTCCTCGAGAGAATGGGATAGAACATGTGTCATCTCCCAGAGACTATGGTGCTGCCAACACCGTTACCCCGAGAAAGACTGGTGGTCCTCATAATGGCTATGTGATTCACCCTTTCCACCAGAACTCTCCCATCAAAGGTTTCCAAGGCAACGCCACTCTGCCCACCTCTACTATCCCCAGCCCCCTCACACCCCGCCACTACCGCCAACAACCCACCGATGTTCTATCCCCGAGGCTGCGTCAGATGAACAGTGGCACTGTGGTCAGTCCTGTAGGAAAGATGGATAATGGCTATGTCCGTCCTCTCTCACAAACTTATGATGCATCCACCTTTCAAGAGCAAACTGTGACATTTGTGTAACTAAATGCTTTTTGGTTGTGAAAAAGCCTTTGTAAACTGTTAACACTTTCCTAAATGACAGTGTCAACAACATCTGTTGAGAAACTCTGTGGTGAATTTTAGTTCCAAGGTGCAACATATCTGTGACTACTGTGGCGAAATTCAGCTCTAAAGTGCAACATATCTGTGACTAAAACTCATCCCCAGTAAATTAGAGTCTATCTCTGTGCTTGTGTGAAGAAGCAAGTTTGTTGTATTTAGTTTTATGACAAGCGCGAGCTGATTGTGCCTATTGTGTTTGGCATTTTGGCCAATTGTTTTTTCGACCAATTGTTCCTCTTTTTTGGTTTCCTATTATTTTTGTAACAATTTTGTTTTGTTTTGTTTTGTTTTTCTTGTATATATAAGGATGTGTCAAAAGTAAGCATACAGTTGTTTAATGCCTTTGATGTGGACCAGAATTTATATTATATTCTGTGTGTCTCACAGTGTTCTGGACAGGTTCAAGGGATATTTGCAGCGTTGGGGTTCTAGGAATGTTGTAGCATTGATGGAAGACATATGGAGCACTTACGAGATTTAACAGTGTTAAAACAAATATGTAAATGTAATAAATAATGTATTAGAATGCAATTTGGGCCTTCCTGTTTATAACTTATCATTTTTATAACTACTTCAGTGAAACCAGTCTATTGGTTGCGAGTCTAAAGTTTCTAAGTTAGATTGCAATTTGAACTCACAGAACTGTTGAGTTCTTCAGATTTGTGGTTTATTTTTGTCATAGGTTTATGAATTGGCAAATTTTTGTTGCTTGTAAATTCTGTAACTTAATTTGTGCATTAAAAAAAAAAAAGTTTGCATGTAATGTGTGCTAAAGGGAGAGAGATGATGATTCCACCATAGATAATTAAACATGAGATGTGATGTGATGTTGAACAGAGTATTGAATCAAAATCTTTATATTTTCTGTCCCATCAGATTTTGTTCTGTTACTTATTTGTCTTTTGGCTTCTGATTTTTACTGTAACCTTTTTATCCTCACTTGTTCTTTCCTTCCTTGCTTGTAACTTGCATACACACAGCAACATGAGTGACAAGTACTCTCCCAAAATTCTAGCTCATAACTTTTCTCCAGGCTTTGTTTATAAAGTTCGAAGTCCCAGAAAACGCACAGAGCTCATTAATATTTATTGACTCACATGCATAGCAATGTGAGTATATGTACTCACCACAACCCCTACCACCCTTCTTCCCCTCTAATTCACAAAAAAACAAAAAAATCAGATATTTGCAATTCCGTGCGAGACGAGTCCTAAATAGGCCAACAATGACATATTTTTAAAATAATTAAAAATAGTTGTCCGTCCGCCATCTGGACGTGCAAAACTTGCAAGTAGATTAATGTCTCAGAACGTATTTCACACTTGGCAAGGTGGTGTATATCCATGAGACCTCATAATTGATCAGTGAATGAATGACTTCACTTCAAAGTCAAGGTTATATAGGATCAACAAATGTTAGTTTAAAAAAAGAATTTTTCACAAATTGTCACTTTTTTCCCTAAGTTATTAATATTGAACTTATGATTATTTGATGCATGCTAGATATCAATGAGACACACATCCTATGCATATTAGGTCAACCTCACTCCAAGGTCATTGGAACTGTGGGTTAGTACAGGTACTTTGAAGTGACCTTGACCCTAAACTATGAGAGATATAAAGCTCAAACTTCTTGTATTTAGAAATGATAAGATTGATCTTTCATATATGTTCTGTTTTTGCGTTGATCTTGAAGTCAAGGTCATTTTAGGCCTTGCAAAAACATACAAAAAATAAGTTGTACAGTGGAATGGCTCTATTTACCCATAGCATGCAACAACATTGGGTTATTTGATCCTACATGAGCATGAGAGCTCATGTGAAGGTCAAGGTCATCCCAAGGTCAAGATCAATGAAGGTAAAGGTCATCCCAAGGTCACTGCTTTTTTGGCGTAATACAACTTTTGCTGTAGTTTATTTGATATTGCATGTTGATATTGTATTTGGAGCCCGATGTCAAGGTCATCTCAAGGTCAAGAGCATAGAAAGATTTAAGTCAGTATTACTTTGCATTTGAATGGCACTGTTTCATTTTGTTTTATTTTTTTTCTGGACAATCATTTTCATGTTAAATATTGTATGTTCCACAAGGAGCATGTGAGTTATATGGGCTTTGCCCTTCTGGTAAATCCTTTTTTTTTTTCCCCCTGATAGTCTGTATAGTCATTTGTATTATAAAGCATTATAACTTGTGTTGCTGCTATAGTGCTAAATCTAGAAAGCTACTTGCCTAACAGTAAACGGCATGCGGACGAAGGTTTTAATTTGAAATCATTTGGAAGTGAAGGCCACCAAAGAGGTATGTTTTAGCGTTTGTTTTATTATGTGCATGTAGGTGAACATTGTTAATGTTTGTGCCTTCTTTTTTTAAATGTTTTTTTTAAATTATTTTATTGATCTCAGAAGGGTCAGTTGTTTTATTAAACAAGTGTTGTTATTTAGCGATTCCTTTTAAGTTCAGTAATATGAGTATGAAATTTGTGATTACATTTTTTAACAGGAAATGGAGATTTTTAAGTCTCATGGTTGTAAAATGCAGTACAAATGGGAAATTAATATTTTTGATGACTCGAAAGATCATGTTCAGATTGATCATTGTTAGGAAATGGTTATTGTCTTTTAATTTTCAGTGTATGTGTGAAATGTTTATCAACATTGTCAGTGACATAGATCTGAACATTTTGATAAACCTGAATTGTGGGGGATATTTTTGCCTATAACTAAAACAGTACTGTTGTTGAACAGAAAATACTTCTTGATTTCTTATTAATAATGTGCCATCCGTAATGAAATACTAGCATAGCAGTTTCCCTGATGCTCATTTTGTCTTCGGAAATGAAATCAGTTGTGCTTTACATGATGATTGAGTCACAATAATTCAATTGTTGAATTATGTATGTGTTTTGTTAATATTTTATAATGATGTTTATATTCTATTTTGTTTTTGTAAACGAGGGTTCGATAAATTACAGTAAAGCCTCAGCGTCCCTTGCATGGGATGCCTTTATTGTAAAGTGACCGGCTGGTGGAGTGCCTTCAGTGTTACCATAAGAGTTGTTTCAGCAGATCTTTTATCTGGATCAGGGGTGAGTCCTCTTTCAACCAAATTATGGTCTTGATTTCGGCTCTTTGCAGTCCGCTGGACCCTATAAACAATGAATAACAAACTAACTCAATTGTTGAATGATAATTGTTGAATGATAACCATGTAAAAATGTTACATTCATGTGTTCTGATGCACACTAATTATGCACAAATTATTTCTTTTCTGTTGTTTTTGTTTGTTTTGGTGCGTATTGTACAAATTCAGATGCTGGGAAGTGTGTGCAAATTATATTATTTACTTGTTGGACATATAACATAAGAGAAACATAAGAGATAGGGAGACATTGATAGTGCACAACTGCGGAACAGGGTCATATTATTTGAAGAGATTCTCAATGTAAACATGTATGCATTGTTTTGAATGTAGAGTTTATTCTTCACTACACTTGTTGAATTGTTAATTTTTTCTGCTTTTGCTGTGAGGTGTAGCTCACTCTGCCACATCGAATGTTTGTGTGCGTTCCTGGCAACTGGAAATCAAATCAAGTGTAAAATAATTTTTAAAATGGCAGTTTGGGTAAATTCTCTCGAGTGCTCGAATTTAGGGTACCATCGGAAAGACTGAACTTGTTTGGTCAAGTGCATGGTGGTGATTGAGATCATGGGTGTTTTGATTCATGTATTAAAGTTTGTTTCCTGCCTTGAAGTATGGTAATGCTTGGTAGTATGGATGAATGGAAATTATGTGTTTGAGGATTGGGTGTTGTTTGACGATGTCAAGGGTGACAATGACGATGAAATTGTGCATTTGGTGCTATTAATAATTGATTGGAATGTTTTCGATGATGTAAATGAGAATGAAGATTATGATGATGCTAACGGATTTAAAAGTAAAATTTTTTGGGAGTTAACAGAGTAATATGATAACTCGTAAAGTATGTATATTTGTATGAAAATGCAATGGAATTTACTTTTAGTTCGTAGAAAATTAATAAGAAAAGGGTACTTGAGTTTAGATCAGTTTGTGTGTTTTGGCTTGAAATTTCGCCTCTGAAAAAAAGAACGGTTTGTCAGTTGTAGGCTTGAAATTCCATCTTTGAAATCTCAGCGGAATGTAAGAAAGATCATGTTGGAATCGTAACTTTCTTTTTAGAAATTATTTTTATTTGCAACTTTACATGGAAAATTATGTCTATGCCTCGTTAATTTCAAGCGTTGATGGAAAGATATTATTTCTAATTCATTTAAAAGCTGTGGCAACATTTTAGTCCATTTTGTATGTTTGGTTTAATTTTTTTTGGTAATAATTTGGTCACACTAAACATTTGTCTCGTTTGGTTTGGTTTAACTGTAACTGCAATCTATAAATCTGTCACTATAGACTTGAGGTTTCAGCTGAATCATTGGCAAATAAATGTATTGCATGACTATATTAGTATATAAAAAAAATAGTATTGCATTTTGATTGATAAATTCAACATCAAAACATATCAGGACTTTGAAAGTTACTGCAAGTAATCTTATCCTGGCTATGTTTTGATCAGTTATGATACAATAATAAATTCTTGTGCCTATCATTGTTCCACCCCACATGCATGTACAGCAGAAAATTGTTTTGAATAAAACAATAACAATGACTTGTTTTTGTTTGTTCTTTGTCTTGGGGTTTGAGGTTTTGGCTGTCATTGCAAAATCATTATCTTATACTTTAGTCCTCTTCTTTTACTCTTTGGTCCCTTGTCTTCAAATCTGCTTTCTCTGTTATTGTTTTTTTCTAAATTATTTCATAATAAATGAAACTGCGTTTCCTTTCTTTTGTTTCTTTTTTTTTTCCTTGTCATTTATCCTTTGTGAGTTTGTTTTTAATTTTCTTTTGTTCATTCTTGTCTTTTGGATAGGGCTGTTGTATCGGCTGTTTTACTACTTGTAAATGTTTCATTTCAAGTGTTAAAAGTATATGGCAGTGTTTATGTTTAGTTATATGTCAAGTTACATGGTCCGCGACGCAAAGGCATTGTACATGCGGCAGAAAATCATGGACGCTAACAGTTCTCGTGAACTTTTTAGAATAAGTGGCAAGCTGATGGGTGTGTCGGCAAACAGGGCGCTTCCTACCACTATTTCACGTGAGAATTTGCCAGAGAGATTCAGCAAGTTTTTCAGCAGCAAGATCGCTGACATATGGAAGATGCTTGACTCCAACCCTCCAGTAGTGACGTCTTCTCCCTCACTGGGTTTCTCTGGTACCCAATTTGACCATTTCCTGCCAGTGACTGAGAATCAGGTAAAAAAAAAATCATCCTGGGCATGCACAAGAAATCCTGCCAGCTTGATCCAATTCATACAGATCTGCTTTTTCAGTGCTTAGACGAAGTAATTCTTACTATCACAGCTATCGTGAATGATTCTCTCTCTTCTGGCAGTATTCCTTCTGTCTTCAAACACGTTCTGGTCAATCCACTTCTCAAAAAGTCCAACCTTGATCCCGAACTTCTCAAAAACTATCGTCCTGTTTCCAATTTACCATTCCTTTCAAAAGATCTTGAACGGATCGTTCTCAAACAGCTCATGTCACACCTTGAGTCAAACAACCTGCTCGAGCCGTTCCAGTCAGCCTATAAAAAAAGTCACAGTACTGTGTTACTACGCGTGGTCAATTACCTGTTGTCAGCGGCCGATCAGGGCAGAATGTCGATCTTGTCGTTGCTCGACCTGTCTGCTGCCTTCGACACCATTGATCATGACATCCTTTGTGTCCGACTGGAGGAGACTTTTGGCTGTGCTGGAGCGGTTCATGCATGGTTCCGCTCATACCTCTCTGTACCCAGTCTGTCATAGTGAACAACTCACAGTCCACACCCTCACTCTTGAAGTATGGAGTTCCACAGGGCTCTGTTCTTGGTCTTGTGTTGTTAGCTATGCACACAACCTCTGGATCACCTCAATATTCAGTGCTTTCAATCATTCACACCAGTTCTTTGCTGATACTCAACTGCACAATTCTGCTTCTCCTTCTGAAATCCAGGCTCTTGACCAAAACATTTCTGATTGCATTCATTCTGTCACTGACTGGATGGGCTCAAACAAACTGAAAATGAATGAAGATAAGACCGAACTCATCCTGATCGGGACAAGATCGAAATTTCATCAATCTGCTATTATGTACATGAATGTGTCTGATCAACAGGTTCCATTTTCAAGGTTGGTCCGCAATCTTGGAGTTCACCTCGATCAAAGCCTCACGATGGGGACACATATAAACAGTCTGTGCAAATCCCTCAACTTTCAGCTTCGTAGGATTAGTAAAATCTCGTCCCCTATACGCTTATATGTCCGGGGACGTTAATCTATTTAACTAACTAACTAACTAACTTAGTAAAATATGCCGCTACCTTTCTGTTGACACTGCCAACAAACTCGCTGTCTCCTTTATTCTGTCCCGACTTGACTTCAGTAATTCTTTTTTGATGGCCTTCCTGATGAAAAACTCTCCAAACTTCAACGTATTCCAAATAATGCTGTTCGCCTTGTCCTCCTGTAGTTGCGGCGCTTTAGTGCCACGACTGCACTTCAAACACTGCACTGGCTGCCTGTAAAAGCTCGCATTGAATACAAAATTGCTTCTCTCTGTTTTCACTGTCTTCACACTGATACCTTTCCCTCTGATCTGGCTGATCTCATCCTACTCCTTCTCTTCGCTCTGAAGATGCCTCCTTACTCAATGTCCCCAGATATTCTCCTAACTCCTTCGGGAAAAGATCTTTTGCTGTTTTTGCTCCATCGTTGTGGAACTCTCTTCCCTCCGAACTTCGTCACACTCAATCTGTCACTGCTTTTAAAAAGAATCTTAAAACTTTTCTGTTCTGCAAGCATTTGCATGCTTGATCCGCTGTGATTCAGTCACTGGTCGAACGACTGATTTCAGTCTTTGAGAGATGCTTGCATACGTAGGATCGTCAGTGAGTGGGTGCTGAGGAATTAAGGCATCACAACAGTTTGCGTGTGTCTATGTGTACCTGTGTCTGTGTCTGACAATGCCTAGCTGTGTGTATATGGGTTCGATATGATGTCTACGACATTATGGTCATGATCTTTTAATAATCATTCTTCAAATCTTATGTAGCTGACTTATTTTTTACGTGTTATTTGATATAATCATTCTTCAAATCTTATGTAGCTGACTCTTATTTTTTACGTGTTATTTGATATTACTTATTTATTGTCCAGAGTTTAAAAGATGTGATTGCATTTTCTATTTCTAAAAACATTTTCTGTTTTTACATTTTCCATCATTTTGTTCTGCATTTTGACTTATTATATTGTAAGTCTTATTAAGTTATTAGTACATTGCTTTAATGTGACTATTGTGTGTGTTAGGTTTACTTCCAATTTCTTACTTTAAATTTTATTATTTAATGATTTAAGAAAAAAAAAGTATTGGTTGATTGTATTCTATTGTACTGTGCGTGTGACTGTGTCTGATGCGCCTTGAGCAGACTATTGTTTGATAATGCGCTTTATAAATAAAATTAGTAGTAGTAGTAGTAGTAGTAGTAGTAGTAGTAGTAGTAGTAGTAGTAGTAGTAGTAGTAGTAGTATTAACACAACGACACATAGGCAATCCATAACACCTTTGCACAAGATAAATTCCTAGTAAAAGTTCTACATTCAACGTCCTTGAAGGAATATATATATATATAGGGGAAGGGGGGGCTAAAAGTCACAAATTTGTGTTTTAATTAGATTTAAGACCCTATTTTTTATTCAAACCTAATGAAATTTATCACATAGCAAGCAATACATTCATACAACAATAACAATACCAGAATATGATATTTTCTTTTTATTTATTTTTTCAACATTGATTTCAAGTTGCTTAGTTGTGATTGTGACAACGTACCCCAGGGTGGGGTAATTTGTCACATAGCATGGGGCAAAAAGTCACAAGTTTAGATGATCAAAAACAAAATCACCAGAGATTAATGTTTGAAAAATCAACTTGAAAAACCAGGCCGGATTTGGTTCTGGCGGTTGTTCCTGAGTTTACTTTATGTTCTTTGGCAGCTTTTCGGAGCGACAGTCGATTGTTCATGACATCATCAACAGCTGCTGTCATGTCCTCCTTGCAAAACTCCCCTCGAGTTGTTGACCGAATGTAGTTACGCATGATCTGGAGAAGAAAAAAAGGTTGACTATAATTCAACATATAGTTTGGTTTTGACATCATAAACATAAAGGAAATTTACTTAACATTCTGAAGCTTAACATAATTATGTGTGTACCAATCAGTTTTTTTTATATCTCTTATTGCATTTAGTAAAAAATATACAATAAATATAAATGCTTCCCTTAAAATTATTACTTAGTTTCATTTATAACATTAAAAAAATAGAAGCAAAACAGTACTAACATAAAATATTCCAAGAGTTTTGATGCTTTTTTTTCGATGGGGCAAAAAGTCACAATTGTGACTTCACAATTGTGACTTCTAGCCCCACTTAGTGTGACAACCTGCCCCAAGCCATTTGTTCCCTGATGCAAACACATGTTACCTACAATTGTTAAAAATGGAGAAAAACAGAAGTCCTAATGCGTAGAAAAGACAATAAAGTATAATTCTGCTTATTTTCGCAATCATATTCATATAACATAAGGGCATACTTACCAAAAAATAATGAAACTCAAATCCCGCTTTGAGAGAATCTGAAAACATAGCACTGCTGCATGTGCTCATAGATTAGTGTGAGTGACTTCCCTTTAACAGAGCTATACACACATTTAGTAAGCATGTTAATGATAGTTTCGTATTTCGGTTTCACTTTCATACATAGGCCACAGAGCTGTTGTGACAACTTACCCCTGTGACTTTTAGCCCCCCCTTCCCCTATATATATATATATATATATATATATATATATATATATATATATATATATATATATATATATATATATATATATATATATATATATATATATATATATATATATATATATATATATATATATATATATATATATATATATATATATATATAAATCAAAATAAATAAATAAAATTAAGTTTAGTTGAGGTTTTCTCTTTTGGTTTTAATTCCTATCCTATCCTGTAACTCTGAGGTAGTTGGGGCACCACAGACGATCGTTTCAGCAGCATACTCCATCTTTCTCTGTCCTCAGCAACCCTGATGGTTTCGCTCAATGTCAAGCCACTCCATTCTCGAATGTTGTCCTCCCAGCTCTTTTTCTGTTTCCCTTTTCTTCTACCTCCTTGCACTGTGCGTTGCAGGGTGATCTTTGCAAGGTCGATGATCTGGTGAGGTGGCTATACCATCGGAGTTTCAGTTTCTTTACCACTGTGAGCATGTCATCCTATTGTCCAATGGCTGTGTGATGGTCTGTCGGACTTCGTCTTTGGTGATGTGTTGGGTATAGGAAATGCCCAGAAGTCTTCTGTAGCACCTCATCTCCATGCTTTGTATTCTTTGTTGTAGATCTGCTGTGAGGGTCCATGCTTCGCAAGCATTTAGGAAGATGGAGATGACAAGTGAGCGCAGCAGTCTTACTTTTGAATGTAGACTGATGGTCCTGTCTTTCGAAATGGGCTTCAACCTTGTCAGGGCAGCAGTTGTTTGTGCGATCCTAGAGAGGACTTCCTGTCGGGACCCATTGTCTGATACAATGGCTTCTAAATATTTGAAGCTATGCACTGTGTTGAGGGATTGGCCTTGGACTTTGATGTCCGTGTTGATGCCATTGGTGTTGTTGATCATCATTTTGGTCTTCTCTGCACTTATTTCCATTCCATAAGCTCTGGAGGTGGTGTCAAGCCTCTGTACCTGAGCTGTTCAAGTTCTTGTTCCTCTCCAGCCAATCCATCAATGTCATCCGCAAAACGAAGATTGGAGATTGCTCTACCCCCTATGCTGACTGTGCCTTCATTATCTGCAAGACCATCTGACATGATGCGCTCTAGGAAGATGTTGAAGAGTGTTGGAGAGAGTAGGCATCCTTGACGCACACCGATTGTTGTTATGAACCAGTTCCCGATGGCGCTGTTGTGGAGGACTGCACTGGTAGCCTTGTCATACAGGCTTTTGATGACTTCAATAATTTTAGGGCTGATGTTGTATACTTTCATTGTTGCCCATAGAGCTGCATGCCAGACTCGGTCAAACGCCTTCTTGAAGTCTATGAACACATGATATAGATGTTGTTGGTGCTGTAGGTATTTCTCACAGATTATTCTGAGGTTGAAAATCTGTTCAGTGGCACTTCGCCCTGCCCTGAATCCTGCTTGTTCTTCAGCTATGATTTGTTCAGCTTGGGGTTTCAACCTGTTGAGTATTATTTTCAGGAGGACCTTGCTGGGATGGCTGATGAGGCTGATGGAGCAGTAATTTTCACATTTCTGAAGGTTACCTTTTTTGGGAAGAGTGATGACAAGCGACTGGGTCCATGGTATAGGCCACTCCCCACTCTGCCAGATCTTGTTACAGATAATGGTGAGGGCATCAATCATCGCTTCTCCTCCTGCTTGTAGCAGTTCCGCGGGTATGTTGTCCACTCCCGCTGACTTCCCTTTCTTTAGCGATTGCACTGCTGCCTCAACTTCATACCCGGAGAATTGGGAGGATTTTTTCTTCTTCTCTGTTCTCGGGACATGCTAGAACTGATGGGTCTCCATTTGGTGTATGGTTGTAAATGTCAGAGCAGTACTCTGTCCATCTGTCCAAGACTTCTTGTTCATCTGTAAGGCATATGCCAGACTTGCTTTGGATCGTGGAGACTTTGGGCTGTTTAACATTCGTCAGCCGCTTCACAGTCTGGTAGGCCTTCTTGGTGTTGTTCTTGTTCAGACTGTTTTCTATTTCCTGGCATTGATCTTCTATCCAGTTCTCCTTTGCTGTGCGCATGCCTTTTCGGATGTAATTGTTGATTTTTCGGTAGACATCAGCTCCCTGTGAGGTGTTCTTTTTCTTTTTTTTATCTCTCTTCGTTTCTCACACAGATCCAAAAGTTCAGGTGTGATCCACGGCTTCTTCTTTGGTCGGTGCTTGCCAAGGATCTCAGTGGCGGCATCTGTCACAGCTGAGTTGAAGGTGGTGGTCATGGTGTTGACATCTTTTTCACCAGCCCCCAAAATGAGCAGTGGTGCAAATTTCCCTCCAATTGTGGCCCGAAATAGTTTTGCCACCTCCGGGTCTTGCAGTTTGTCCAGGTCGAACTTCAGTCTAGTGCACTTTGCTGTATTTACTCTCTCCAAATGGAGCCGGAAAGACATCATCACGAGATCGTGGTCACTTCCGATGTCTGCTCCTGGAAAAGTGTGTGTCCTGCCAATGTTGATGCTTGATCTGAAGCGTTTCTTGAAGCGTAGTCTATTTGGTTGTGATGCTCCCCGCCGGGACTGTGCCATGTCCATCGTCTGGAGTTTTTGTGGAGACCAAGCGTGTTTGCCAGTACCAGATTGTTGTATCTGGCAAACTCCAAGAGTCTCAGACCCCTGTCATTTGTCTCGTTGTTGCAGTGGGGTCCACAGGTGTCTCCCCAGTTGTGGTGCGCATCTTGGCCAACCTTGGCATTCCAGTCGCCTTGCACTATGACTATGTCCTTCTTCAGCACTTGGTCAAGGACCGCCTGTAGATTTTTATAAAAATCCTCCACTTCGCTGTCGTCATAGTCTGATGTTGGGGCATAGGCCTGGATGATGGTGATGTTGAAAGGGGTTGCTCTCAGGCGGATGGTAATGAGTCTACTGGAGACTGGGCGGCAACCCATGACAGTGGCTAGAATGTTCTTGTGGACCAAGAATCCAACGCCGTGTTCGTGCCTGTTATCTCTACCGCTGAAATAGAGCTTGTGGCCTTTGTCGGTCGTTGTTTCACCTAGGCCTTTTCAGCGCAGTTCGCTGATGCCTAGAACGTTCCATCGATAGTGGTCTAACTCGTGGGCCAGTTCTTCTAATTTTCCTTCCGCAGTTAGGGTCCTAACATTCCAGGTTCCTATGACAATGTTGTTTCTCGTGCGGATCTTGCTAAATTGTCCATCAGTAGCATACTTAACACCTCCGTCCTGGTGGCCAACGGAAGGCGCGGTCCTTGAGCCGGGCGACGACCGATCCGGTATGGAATTAGTGGATAGTGTCATCATGTAGTGTATCTTGGGCAAAAAAGACCTGGCGGTGCCCAATCCTCTCCAGGCTGTTGGCCACAGCCGAAATCCACGAATACAGTGTGGCTCGCCTTGGCCCTGAGCACATGGTCGTTGAACCTGTAGTAACGTGAGGTTCCTCTGCCCTGGCCGGTGACTTCTGTGTAGAAGACTTTCACCTAGTGATGCCGTGCTAACATCACCCCTGTTAGTCGCCTCTTACGACACGCCGGGAAACGTTGGGTCTATTCTATTTAATGCCCGAACCCACAGGGTTGTGGTGCTGGGAATAAGAAATGCCCAGAAGTCTTCTGTGGCACCTCATCTCCATGCTTGTATTCTTCGTTGTACAGTAGGTCTGCTGTGAAGGTCCATGTTTCGCAAGCGTAGATTATTATAGAAAGATGGAGATGACAGAACCAAAATAAAAATCTAGAACCAAAAATGAAAATATGGAACCGAAATGAAAATATGAACGATTGGCCACTATCTGCATAAAAAAAGCATAAAAATAAATATAGACCACGACGTTTATGATACTGAAAGTGCATTTGTTACATCGAGTCAGTGTGGGACGGCAAAAAAAGGGGAAGAAACTCATGGTAGACTTAACAAACTGTGTTACGCGCAAAATTTCAAACCACAACTAATATTTGGTGGGGTGGGTTTGGGCGCGCCGCGGGCTGCGACTGCGCCTTCCCCATGGGAGCCGGCCCGGAGTTTCCCAATGGAAATGGACAATAGAATGTCAACAACAAAAAAAAAACAAAAAACAAAAAATAAGAATAATTTAATTCTCTTCCTTTGCAGAACTCTGTAAATGTCTGCATAAATGAAGCGCGAGTGTATCAGAACATCCTGATCCCGAGCAAACTGATCATATGTAGCTTACAATTATGTGAATAGAACAAAGCCAAAAATACAATTTTTCAAATATATCAATTATCATTACAATGACAAACACAAAACTCAAAACTATGGGGACAACGTTTCAATCATGGACTAAATTATATGCGGCCAAGTCACATTAATGTAAATTAGACTGATTCAAATATTAATTAAAAAATAATAATAACTTTGTAAATATTGGAACACTGCCCAGATAAAGGTGTATAACGATGTGTGTGTACCTTACACTCTTTCGCAGCAAACCGCTATTTTATTTTTTTTTAAATCAACTTTGATGCTATTATAATAGGCACATAAACATATGAACTTATTGTGTATTTTTTAAGAGGTGATTTTATTTTGCATAATATCTTTTCTTTTCTTTCTTGTTTATTTTCTTTAAACCAAGGACTACTAATGATTTAAACAAATTTTAACTCTCGGTTTCGCAAAATTAGTTGTAAATATGAAAAATCGATTTGTGACGCTAAAATGTGTGGTCTTGGGGCCCTATGTGTGTGTGTGTGTGTGAGAGAGAGAGAGAGAGAGAGAGAGAGAGAGAGAGAGAGAGAGAGAGAGAGAGAGAGAAATCCATGGACGTATTTCACTGACAATAGAAATGAATGCAAACACAAGCACATGATAACAAAGATAAAAGCTTATTAATTTTGGTTTGTGTCTTCCCATCCCAGCTTTGGAACATTTCCTCCACTCGGAGTATCAGAGATTGATGATCTTAAGACGGAGCCTGAAATAGTATTTTAAGTTTCTGAGACTCGGTATACCAGCACCACTCGCTGTGACCAAAGAAAGTACAGCTACGCAGCTGTACTTTCTTTGCTGTGACTATCCGTGCGCACTAACTTAACCTTTGACTCACCTGCTTAAACGAAAGCGAGGCAGGTAGAAAGAAAAAAAAAACGAGGTCAAGTATATAGAGTCAGGATCGCTTTGCGGATCTTTTGAACATCGATTTGTGGATTATTATCGAAACAAAAGTCCCGCATTTTCGTGGAAAAATTGAAGTTCCTCAGTGAAAATCTGTGAGAGACTCAAGAGACAAAGTAAGAACGCGCGAAAAACCCTTGGTGCCAGTGATGTAGATAAGTGGTTGCAGCAGTTTGCACAAATAAGAGCGGATGATGGTTGTTGTGAAACAAATATAAAAGGAGGAAGTGCTGGATAGGAAAGTGGTTGTGAAATAAAAACGGTTCCCTGTAATGACTCCGCTTCCGCATGCAGCACAGCAACGGGCATGGATCGAAAATGTGAAGATGGCTTGAGGCATTGAGAGTGAAACAGGCGGGCAGTGTGTGTGTCGTTCGCTCTGTGCTGTCGCTGTCGACCACTCAATGAGAAGTGTGCACTGGAATGGCGGCCACACTCGGCAAGTTGTTGTGTCGCCCGTTTTCAACGCTGGCACCATTCAGGACCTATGTCAGCACGTGATAGAGTTGTACATCGTTTTGCGTTTCATATGATATTTGTGCTTTTTGGGATCGCTGTGGATTGTGTGAGGCCTGAGAGGCCAGTGAAAGGCGTCGCCAAATGAAGGTGATCGTGTGTTTTGATTCAGTTCGTGTCATCGTGCCTTGTGGTGATGGGGAAATACCGGTGCGGGAACTCGTTTCTAAGGCAATCCATCGATACAGAAAGGCTACTGGAAAGGTAAGGCAACGCCCAAACAAGAATATATTATGCGATCTTCTGAATATTGTCATATTTTGCTAGATTTTGAGACAGGCATGAAGAGAGGGAGGAAGAGGAAGAGAGCCGCCATTTTTGGGTGTCCACCGGAATGTAGTTGACAGGTGCGATGAGAAGTGTCATTTGCATTCTATGTGCCCCACTAAACCTCTTGGCTAGTTAGAAGTACTGTCACCGACTACTAGTATTATTTACTAATACTGTTTTAGGTATTTCCATTTCGACATATTCGACCGAGGGATAAAAAAACCCAAACAAGTGGTGGTTTTCCTACCAGTCGTCTCACCTTTTTGCCCAATACATAACAAATAATACATAAGCCCACTTAGTCCAGTGTAAACAGCTTAGTAAAGTGACAGCATGATACACGAGGAAGGTTATTAGGTTTCAGTGGTGAATAACTAAATTATATCGCTGAAATTGTGAAAATAAAACTTTTACTGAAACGTAAAATCATTGAGAAAAAAAAAAAGAAGTGAAAATGAAATTATATTTCAAGTGAAAGTCACCTGCGAGATAAAATAAATTATATGACATCTAATTTATATAATTTTTTTTTATCTCACATTCACACTTAAAAGTTTGAAACTTCACTTTATATGAACAGACGCCTTTTACTCATAATTTAAATAAAGTAAAGGCGTGATTCAATTGGCTAATGTATTACATTATATTTCTAGAATGACAGTCTGGTTTCAGCTATGTGAAATAAAATTGCAAACACATTTTTATCAGTGTATAAACAACTTGTTCTACCAAGTATTCACATGTTAGTAATCAGTTCAATATTATTTTTTTATGTAGTGCTTTACTGCTTATCACAATCAACAATTTCAGTTGCCTATAAACTATATACACTGCAGTTGGGCTAATCTGATAATCAAATAAAAAATAAAGTTACAGCGCACTCCCAGTTCTATCAACCAACTCTAGTAATGGAAGGATGCTATTTATATTTGAAATGACCATGTTTGTACAAATGTAAACACAACATACAAATAAGCACATGTGAATACTTGGTTGCACAAGTTGTTTATTCACTGATTAATGCGTCTGTGCAGCTTGGTTTATTCACTGATATCTGTTCTTATAAAGTGAAGTTTGAATGTTTTAAGCATGATTTTTTTTCTGTTATATTTTTTATGATCTGGCATTCTCATTAGAATTGGAAAATAGTCATTGAGTCAGTTTTTCTCCTACCCCACTCCTTCCTCCCTCCCTCCCACCCCTTCTCCTCCTGCCCGCTCTTCTTATTTTTCATGTATTTAACTGAGTGCACTGAGCATGCTACCATAGCATGGAGAAAACATGTTATACAAGTGTTAAACCTCAAATTAACGTCAAAGTTTGAGACTCTAGAGTCTAGTAACTAGAATAGGAATAGGAAAAATATTGATTATTTTCTGTTCCTTCCCTGAACTGAAGTCAGTGGGCATTGGACATGTAATGATATGCGTTTATTGAGGAGAGAACATGTTCTGTAAGCATTCTTATAGTGTTAACTTGTTTACTGGTATGGGTTAATTATAATTTATATTCTAAGATCTGCGTTCAACTTCAAGCTGTTAGTGTTACTGCTACTACTGTAACCACCAGCACCAGTCTGAGAGTGGATAGAGAAGAATAAAAAGAGGGAGAGAGTGAAGGCTGAAAGCATGCCTTGGCACATGAAAACTGATCAATAGTCTTTCATTACAGCCTGTTAGACTTGAAGGCTTGTGCTAGTTAGTCTTTCATTACAGCCTGTTAGGCTTGAAGGCTTGTGCTAGTTCATGTAATATTCACATCAACCATTGTTGTTCTTATTGTAACATTAATATTATTTTTTTTCCCTCTTTCTGTTCTTTTTTTTTCCTGTAGTAGTAGTAAGGGCTTTAATATTGATTTGTAGTTCATTTAATGTGTAGTCACTGTAGATTTGTATTATGTTGTGTTTATAGTGCTTTCATGGTTTATTTTAATGTGCAAATGTTTTTGTGTACTTAATAAATTTTCTTTCAATCATTCATATTCATAGCCATCAGTTGTAACTTGTAGTCACTCCCCACTCTCTAACTTCCCGCTCCCTTTTCACAACATCCTCATTGTAGTGTTTATTTTTGGAGTGCTTTTTGAGCCAATGGCACTCAGAATTTCAGAATGAAGTATAACATGTCAAACTAGTGTGCCAACTAATGGGTGCTTCAGGTAGCTTGACCTGTATCGGTAAGCGCCTTGAGCAGCTCTTGAGCTGGAAAAGTGATATATTATATACATTTATTTATTTATTTATCATTAAATGTATGCTATTTATAGCTGTGTATCATTTGTTAAACACACAGCAGCTCCCAAGCTCATAATCATAGTCATATGTATACATTTTAGATAGAAAACACTTTGCTTGCAGTTTCACTTCCAAATTTGTTAATGTACTTTAAAATTAACTTAAGATATATGCGTCAATTGTCTCTTTGGTCCAAATGGACCAAATGTTGTTTTTTCCATGCCAGGGTCAGCTGACCCTATAGTCTAAGAGTAAGACATTCTACACAAAAATGAACATTGTCAGTGTCATGCCCCTAGTAACTGATAAATTTACATTACAAATACTGAAATAGCACGTTTTTAAAACAAACTGAAATTATATAATCTTCACCACTTCAGCAAGTTAGTTAGTTATTTATATAGATTAACGTCCCCAGACACATAAGGTGATAAGCGTATAGGGGACGATTATGCTTCAGCAAACTAAATAAAATTGGTAACATTGCACTGAGTTAGGCTGATGATCATGAGTCTAAAACAATGACAGTAAATTGAGTAAAGGATAAAAAGCACCCTGTGGCTGGGGTTATCAGCAATGTCCAGAAGACCCTGAATCTGGTGTGTAAGCATAGTCTGGGTTCTGGTCAGCTTTGGTCTGCTGTCCTTTTTGACATTGTTTATCACAGCTTGGGGTAAGCTGGTTTATTTTCATTGGTGCTACAGGTACACTGATTAGATAAATTCCCCACTAACCCTCTCTCATCCCTCCACAGTCCAAGCTTTCCACCCCACAGCACACTCCTGTCTACAACTTTTTGTTTTGCATGTTTCCCATCCTATCCTATCCTATCAGATAACTCAAGGTTTAACCAGCATATCCATCTTTGTCTGTCCTTAGCAACCCTCATGGCTTTGCTCAGTGTCAAGCCAGTCCATTCTCGAATGTTATTCTTTCACCTCTTTTTATGTCTCCCTCTTCTTCTGCCTCTTTGCACTGTGCCTTGCATGATGGTCTTTGCAAGGCCTGATGCTATTGTTACGTGGCCATCAGTTTCTTTAACTTTAACTTTTAACACTTGATTGTCCCTTTTTTATCGGGAAAATCTGGGCCGCCTCCCATGGGAAGGCGTAATCGCAGCCTGTGGCGCGCCCAAATCCAACCTACCTAACATTAGTTGAGGTGGGTTTTTTTTTGTTTGTTTTTTTGTGTTGAAATTTTGCTAGGGGAGCAAACCGGAGTACCCGGAGAAAGCCCCCGAGACGTTGCCCGAGTCAAAAGTAAATAATATTCGGAAAAACATAATGCCCTGATGCTGGATCGATCCCACACCTGTCAGGCGCCATTGGTTTCTGGCCTCTGGACAAGGCAAGTTAGTCCCGCCTTAGCCCACTAGGCCACAATGCTCGCTTTACCACTGTGAGCATGTCGTCATGTTGTCCAATGGCTTGTGTGATGGTCTGTCAGACTTCGTCCTTGGTGATGTGCTGATATGAAATGCCACAAAGTCTTCTGTAGCACCTCATCTCCATGCTTTCGTTTGCGTATAGGAAGATGGAGATGACAAGGGAGCGCAGCAGCCTTACCTTAGAGTTAGAATGTAAACTGATGGTCCTGTCTTTCCAATGGGCTTCAACTTTGTCAGGGCAGCAGTTGTTTGTGCGATCCTGAAAAGGACTTCCTGTCGGGACCCATTGTCTGATACAATGGCTCCTAAATGTTTTAAGCTATGCACTGTGTTGAGGGATTGGTCTTGGACTTTGATGTCCGTGTTGATGCCATTGATGTTGTTGGTCATCATTTTAGTCTTCTCGGCACTTATTATCCATTCCATAGGCTCTGGAGATGGTGTCAAGCCTCTGTACCAGCTGTTCAAGTTCTTGTTTACTATAGTGTACTATACTCCAGCTTTATATTTAGATCTAGATCATATAGTTACTAAACTAGTACATTTATTTCTTCTACTACTAATCAAACTGCAACATGAAGATATATATGTAAACCATGTCTGTGTTCTGTGATGAGGTAATCTTTCGTTCCTTATGGGCATAGGTGATGACTTTGTAATAATTCAAATTTCACTTAGTTTATTATCTTTACTATAGCATGAAAGGGCTGTCTGTTTCACTAGTTTATAATCTTTACTAAAGTAGTGATCTCTGCGGTGGTCTTCTCTTATTTTCAGTTATTGGTTATGTCATGATAGCAGCAAGATTGGCTATATTAATTAAATTGATGGCATTTATGGTGGAACTGGAAGGCTGGTTAAAGACTTCGTCTTCTTCATCATCCACTCAAAATCCCTTCTCTAATGTTTTCATTATCCATTTTTTCAATTTCTGGGCTATTGTTCACCTCCATTCCGTTCTTCTCAACTCAAGTCAAGGACATCTCTACTCTACTAAATTTCACAGGTTCAATCTTTTTTGTTGTAGTTGGGGTGGTCGACTCACTTGTACTGTTAGTCTTAGACAGGGAAGCCGACAGACCGTGGCAATTAACCCCGCCTGTCCAGTCTGAATTACAGCTAACGTTTACAGGCAGGCAAGGAGGTAACTCATTTACCTGCCCCAGCTGCTGTACCGCCTGCTGTTGCTATGGTTATTATGGGTGATAGTACATACAATGCCTAGAGAAAGGGTTTTCTTCGCCGATAAATTGCTTTCTTGGTTATCAATTAACATTGAGGCTTATTTTGATTGAACTTGTTGCATACATACATGTGTGTGTTGTCTTGCCTGTCAGTGCGTTTGTGGGTTAGGGTTGGGATAGGTGTGTGTGTGAGTGCATGTGCATAAACATTTGCATACATGTAGGGTATGTTTTAAATGTTTACTTTGTAGAAATTGAAATTAAAGGTGATGATAATGAAACGTACTTCAGCTCTTAAGACTACACCATATATATGTTACGCTTTCAGTTAACTCATTTTCAATGTTTCATTGCACAATGCATTTTATACATATTTTGTTAGACCAATTGTATATTTTTAAAAAGATACTTGTTAAGATGTCTTCATGTCACGTACTCTTTCCTTTGCAAGAACTATCTTTACACTTCAACCTGTACATGTGTGTATAATAAACATAGAACAGTTAATACTGTTTCTCTGCTGTACTTTACTTAATCTTACTTGCTTGTCCGATCTTAAGGCTCGGCCAGTAGGGAATCAGAAAACGCTACACTGCAATTGCAGACAGTAAAATGAACCTTACTGCCTTCGGTATGGAGTGAGAGCTCTTTGAAGTGCAAGACCGGGTATGCCGGTAATGGCAGATGGGCAGGCTATAGCTGAACAGTTCTGTTATACGATGAGAAATGTATACTTGGGACCATTGATTTTGTATTGCTTTGTACTAGAATAACTGTATAGTATTACTCAAGTAGTGGACTTAAGTTAAGTCGAACAGTGGAAAATTCAATCTCTGTAAGGAACAAGTATTCATAGCCTTTACTCTGATAGACGTGAACAGTCACTGATAAACTTCAGTGCTACAGTGCACAGATTCTAATTCTATCAAAATGCTAATGTATTCTAGTTTTAAAGAGCAGATTGGTCTTTCCAAGAGTAATGGCTCTAGGCTATGTTCTGTAAGTGAAACTTGTTTACTGCTTTAAAATCCTACCTCTTCTATGCATGCACTGATAGTGATGCAGGGGATGAAGGCCTATAGAACAATCGATTAAAAAACAAAATCGCATGGGCAGCGCCTGATGGGGAAAAAATAAATTATTGGGGTTCCTGATATTGTGGTTGACATGGGAGTGGAGAAAAGAGAGTGGTCACCGTCAATCACAAGCAGACTTTGTTGCTGCCCTGTGAAATGAGGCATTGGACATGGTAGGACAGACTGATGAACCTGAATGGTCCAGAGAGTCTACAGGTCTGTGTACGAAACGACAAGTTCTATTAGAGTAACGCAAGCAACAAAAGTGGTGGATATTCTGTAACAGTTAGGGCGGGTCGGCAGACCTCCTTCTACTCACACTGAGTATCAGAGACTGCTAACATCCGTCATTACACTTTAGTATAGGCCTAATAATACTCAGTTTCTGCCCTCAATCTCATGTTACAGTCACGCCAGTCTAGCTGTGCTTTCTCTTGTTGTTTTCAGGTTGGGTAGTTTTCTCTAGTTTCATTAGTTTCAATTTCTGTCTTTCTCTGCAAGCTTTCAGTTTCAACTTTTCCTGTCTCTGTTCATTTCCCAGTGGGGATTTTATGCGTGGTCAGTCATGATAAAAAGGGACTGACATCAAATTAACTGGACACCCTCTCATCCTCAACCCACACGCTCCCTCTCTCCCTCTCTATCTCTTTCTCTCTCCACACGTACTAAGTAGTATTCTCTTCTTTCTGTATATAGATCTGCATAATTGTATTTTAAGGGTGTATGCAGTAATTGTTCCTATCCCTAAGTTTGATCTAGTATTGTATACTCTATTTCGTGCGTTGTGCACCTTGTTCATTTTCTCTATGACCTGGCATGAATTGGGCAAGTCAGAAGTTAATTAGGAAATAAGAACTGGGCAGATTTGGATCACTGAAGGGATGATTACTCAATTACTTTAGCAGTCAACTGTACAACTATTCTGTTTTAAGATTTGAATGTCACTTTCATGTCCTTGTCATACTTTTTTTTTCCTGGTGTCAGCTAAACTTTTTTTTTCTTTTCTGTAGAGCAAGTTAGTTCACTGGACACATCGCAGTCTCGAGATTTTTGTGGTCGTTAAGGATTTGAAGGGGAAAAGAAGGGAGCATGAGAAAGTTCACGAATGACAATCTTCTTTAACCTTTCTTTTCCCTGTAGGGTTCTTTCAAGCAGAGAGCTTTCACTAGTTTAAAAATCAGTTAAAGAAAGGAACGTTGAACACATTTGCAAGCATAAAATTGTATTGCAATTTAACTTAGTGAGAATAGCCACATTATGTTGTACCAAGAAACTCTGTTTTAAAAGTCAGTTAAGAATAGAAGTGATCTTTTTTAACCATAAACTGCAAGAGTTACTTTATGTGTGCCCAACAGTTTTACAAGAAAACATTTGTTTAACCATTCCTGTGCCTGAAAAATGTGACCATCGTGCACAAATAGATTTATTTATATCCATGTTGGACGTAACACTGATAATGACCAGTGATTTCGGAGGTTAGTGATAAAGATTGTTCTAAGTAAGAGAGGACGTGATGATAAAGTCGTCTTATAATAAAGTAAGGTAAGCGGGGAAGTGCACTATACTCTTGGACATACACTGACGTCTTAACAGCCAGTAAAAGGAACTGCGAAACATTTGCAAGCATAACTTTAATATTAGTGTCCATGGAAAAAAACAAACCAACACCACCCACTGCTATATAACGTGGTTAAACTAATCAGCTGTAACAACGTATGGTGTGCTGTTCTCAACAACCGTGATATCATTTTATCAGCTTTTTTTTTTTTTTTTTTAATCTCTCCGTGTTTCCATTTACTGCACAATCTCAGCGCTCAGCACAAGTCCTAACCCTAGTGGGTGTAAAATAACGACCTCACATAGTACAAGCACAATCCAGTTAATTATTTGTGTGTGTTCTTTATTTTTGCTTGGAAATACTTTGAAGATCATCATGTTGTGTTGTACTGCTCGTGTAACAGTATTAAGGAGATGATGGTATGCTTTCACTTTGTTATCAATAGTTTTAATTTGCTTTTTGTTTTCCTTTAATTTCGGTGTCAAGTTTAGCTGTGAAAAATTCTTTGCTAATAGACACTAGTACTAGCATAGTCGTGACAATGTTATAGAGTGTTGTTGGCAGGAATTCAAACATTCAACTCTGTTCAGCTGTTAACTGAATGGTGTTCGGTAGATAGTGCATTAATTCATTTTGGCTGGTTTGATGAATGAAGGCGTATTTTGTCAGTGTGGCATTGTTTTTTGTTTGTTTGTTTTTTAAACACTGAAGCCAAGGTATTGACGTGTTAAGGCGTAATGATGCTAGAATTTTACTAACTGTAATGTAATGAATTGTACTGTGTGCAGAAATCTAAAGCTAAATATTATATATGCTCAATCTTCGTGTGCAACGCCCACAGGCAATATTGTTTGTGTTAATGCTGTGGTTGATGAGATTACTGGGGTTGAGGAGATTGTTAGAAACCATTTGAAAATTATTGGGGGTTAGTGATGTGCACTGATACGTTTAGTATCAGGCTTACCTTGAAGCTGCTAAATAAATTCGCTTGATGTTGATTGGTTGAACAATTACAATAATATTGAATGGTAGGAGAATTTCAGCTGACTTTTTTTTTTTAGTTTTGTTTTGAACGCAACTTTTGTTTTTACCGGTTAAGGTAGCATTATTTAAATACACGAGTATCGCTATTTTGTATCACTGTATTGGTAGGAAGAGTTAAACTGGCTTTCTCAAGATTTTTTCTTGAACGCGATATGTCAAGTGTTGTTATTGGAATACGAATTTACGATCGCTTCGGTACTGAAGTATAATATTTAGTGCACTATAATACCGCATTCTGCTAACTGCCCTAAACTTCTTCTGTACACGCTTGATGATGCTGAAGTTCTGTACAGAGATTAGAGAACAAATCGTCTTGTGTGACGGCATTGTGTGTAGTGTTGTTATGTGACAAGTAGTACACAGCAAAACGTCCTACAATTGTCCTTAATTAAATTACTGTTTTAAGTATACATACCCATGTACCAAGTTGAAGTACTATTTTCTCTTTTTGTGGTTAGGCAAACGGATCGTGTGTAGAACTGTATAAGTTGTGCTGTGATCAGTATCCAGCAAAGTGTTCTGCCAAGTGACTGTATTTAAAGCATGTACTGCACACACATACACACACACACACGCACACACACACACACACACACACACACACACACACACACATCAACTATCGTGATAATATCTTGTCTTATTTTTTGTGTTGTGGTGAAGTCACAGTAACTGTGTACTGTATTTGAGTTATGTGGCGTGACAGACAGACGCATTCCGCTGTGTCTGAGGAAAGCAGTGAAGACTAAGTATTGAGCTTGGTATTTATAATGTATGTCTGTGTTTTATATATAATAATATTTATACTACATGACGTAGCTGACAATATATAGTGTGACAAAAGACGTTGTACGTTTGTGCGCAGTAGGCTTTATCACTTACAACGCTAAGGGTGTTTTGATTGGTGTACAATGCCATCTTGGATAGGATGAGTGAAACTTTGAGGGATAGTCCTGTCGTGTACTCTCGGTGACCGTTTTATTTTAATCTTAAAACAATAAAACAATATGAATGGAGTCATAGTAAGGTTTATGTTGGCGATACTTAGGAATTTAATACCGTTGTTATAATAATAAGTTCTGTAAACCTGTTTTGAGGTGAGAGGAGGGGGAAGGGGATAGAGAATGTTGAGCTAGGGACAGAAACAGATTGTGGAGTATTATATAATAATAATAATAATAATAATAATAATAATAATAATAATAATAATAATAATAATAATAATAATAATAATAAATAATATTTCTTCAACCAAAATCAAAGAACAGCCACTTAAAGAGATCGCTATTAGTATTACAGAATTCGGAATAGAAATTTGCTTCTGCTTTTTTAAAATTTATTTTAGATTGACTGTATTCAATATTAATATTGATGGGAGAGAGGAAACCGGAGTACCCGGAGAAAACCCTCAGTGTCCTGAAAAGTCTCGTACCTAAGTCAAGTAAGTCCGTCCACGCGGGGTTCGAACTGCACCTGCGATCTTCGGCTTAGGAAACCCAGCTCACTATCCACTGAGCTACCAGGCCCTCCCCTACCCCTCTTCCTTCCCCCACTCCCCCATCAGAAAGAGGGAGAGATAGAGAGAGGAATGTCATAAACTAGACTAGCCTTGAATCGCAAAAGAGCTTGTTAACATTCCTCTGTCTTGCTAACAATAGGTGCGCGACAGCAAAACGGTAAAAGTCAGCCGTCGACTTTGGACCTTTTGAGCAGTCTGTTCACACAGAAAGGAAGTTGTTGAGATTCAAGGTTGGAGACAGGTGTGAGGGGTTGAGGAATTGTGATGGAGGTGGTGGAAAGAGGAGTCTCTTCCTGTTTTGAGAGGCTGTGATTTGATTCTGACTCACTTGTGGTCCTTTTCGATTTCCCAGCTCCAGCTCCATTTGTTTTAAAAAAATCTCAAGGGTTTGAAACTATGCCTTTCCTCCCTCTTCCATCTGTTCTCCCCCTTTTCCTTCCCCTCTTTCCACTGCCCCAAGGAAAAGCTTAATCTGTAGGTAGCAGTTTGAATGTCCTAACTTTACAACCAGAATTTCCCCCTACCACCTTCCGACTATTCGAACTACTGAGAAACAAAGAAGAAGGAAAAAATACTGGATTGGAGGGAGAACTAAAGTAAACATTAACACTACAGTACTAAAAAAAATAAATTAAAAAAAACATCTGCATGTTTTGAGAGACGACAACACAGCTCCTTAGCAATGACCTATTGCACAGCGATTGTGTTCGACAATGCGCATCCGTATGCAAAACCGGTTCTGCTCTGTTGTTCTTAATCTTCAGTGCTGGGGCTTTGGGGGGATTCTTACCTGAAGGTCTGGATGATCCAGAAGTTATTCAAGCACGGCTTAACCTCACTATAAACTTGCCTTTATGAACTAAGAAAACACAAGTCGGCTTTAGCCGTTGTTACCTTAAGCCAAGATTGTACTTTCACTGCCCAACATCAGCAGAGGTAAGGTGGCGATGAATAAGCTATGAATATTTATTTGTTCTAACGGCGACAGTTTTGGGTCTCAATTTCAGAGGATTTGTTGCGAGAGAGATAACTCCAGTTGCTCTTTCCACTCTCATTGTTTGCTTAGTTTTCGCAAAAGGTTGTGTCAACTTGACGTTTATGTTTAGACTATGCCTAAACACATGTCTGCGACCTGTAAAAGCAGATCAGCTACAGTTTGCTTTTGTTAGACCTGTTTTTGTAAGAGCAGATGAACTACAGTTTGTTTCCGTTAGACGTTTTTCTTGTTTGGTTAAACATGTTTCTTTAGATCATTATGGTGCCTAATGTACAAGCATTAGCTGGTTAACGAATATTCGATGAAATAGTGTGAAAGGTTATGCAGTTTTTTGCACATACAACAGATTATGTCTGTAAAAAAAAGTGGTCTTGAAAAATTTGGTTTTGTTCTTTTTTTTCTTCTTTTTTTTTTAAAAACATAATTTATGTTTAATTATTTTTTACTGTGATTTTTATTAACTTCCGAAGGCAACATAAATGCTATACATGTGTGACTATGAGTGTGAAAGTTCAGCTGAGAGTTTACTTCAATTTCAAAACAACTGAGTTTGTGTGCATTCGATCTCAAAGACACTCGACGACATGTTTCGATATTTTGACAGTTTTGTTTCAATAGGTCTTTTGTGTGGTGACAACCACATGGTTGACGTGCATGTGCAACGGTTTATGCTGACAGTCACTGTCATTGTTTCCCATGAAAGTGCAACATGTCATATCAGAGCACCTGGTACTGCAGAGATTGATTATAATTTATATTGTGTATGAGCGAGTTGACGTCAAAATCATGGACAAAGCAATGTCATGCAGGTTGCCGTCACCAATTAAACTTGGTTGGAATCTCTGATGTTGATTGGCATGGTAAGGACAAAGATTCATAGATTTATTGGATTTTAAAACCTTTATCCATACAACTACCCTACACGGTGTCGAGTTACACATTCTATTTTAAAATTTGTAGTGCCATCCAAAATCCAGCCAAACCAATCTAGTTTTTTTTTTTTGGTTCCACTAAACGGCTCAGTGTTGTTAGTGAAGATTATCCATTAAAATTGACAGTATTACATTGCCAAATTCCGATGAGAAATAATCTTAAATGAATCAGAACATCTTCATTCGTTAATATTTCCTTTCTGCATGATTATCCAGTGTGCTGTATAACGAACGCTTTCTTACAATTTTTATCTGTAATAAAACATTGTTTGGAGTGACGGGGTTACATTTTACTGCTGTGAGGAGAGACATGGTCGTACATTTTCGACGGAAGGAGTGCCTATCCTATCCTATTCTATCCCGTGACTCGAAAGTCGTTGGGGCACCACAGGTTATCGTTTAACCAGCGTACTCCATCTTTCTCTGTCCTCACAACCTTCATGGCTTCGCTCAGTGTCAAGCCAGTCCATTCTCGAATGTTGTCCTCCTACCGTTTTTTTCTGTCTCCCTCTTCTTCTGCCTCCTTGCACCGTGCCTTGCAGGATGATCTTTGCAAGGCCTGATACTCTGGTGACGTGGCCATACTATCGGAATTTCAGTTTCTTCACCACTGTGAGCATGTTATCGTGTTAAGTTGGCAGACCATGTTTCAACCTGTTATCGTGGCATCGGGAAATTGAAGAAATAATGATGTGCACTGTTCATAGTGTGATGATTTTTTTAAATGAGAAGATGGGGGAGGGCATAGAGAGAGAGAGGTGTTAGATCTATATTGCCCACCATGGAAAACTAATTAAATACAGCACCTTGTCATTGTGTTATTAACTGTTAAACATCACGATCATTCATCGTGACGTCCTTAAGCGCAAACCTAAAAAAAAAAAAGTATTTTTGGGTTTAGTTTCTTACATCTGCCACATATTCATATTCAACTATGAAAGGAAAAGCTGCTTGTTGTTCGGTCCATTGCATCTTCTGTGTTTTCCCTCTGGCACATGGCAGAGTATTCATTTTACTGTACATGATCAGACCCATTAGTTCAAACTTCTAGTGTCACTGCTGTTCGTTTGATTAATACATACATGTCTCTTTTCTTTTCTTCTTTTTTCTTTTTTTCTTTCTTTCATTTAGTTTTTTTTTTCTTTTCAGATTCAGACCTTATTGGTTCCTCTGGAAACATAACGATGAAAACATATGGCATGGAAATCATCGTTGTTGACACAATGAGTAATATATATTGTTACCCATTCTCTTTGGTCAACATGTACATGATGACTTTGTGTGCCCGTTTCAGGCGGTCAGTCATTGGGTGGATGTCCACAACCTCAAGACCATCAGTGGTGGCGGTATCCTTGACCCGGATGACCAGCTCAACGACGTCTGTGATGACAGGGAACAGGTCAGCATGCTTTGATAGACGCCTACGATAAAGATGATAATGATGATGATAGTGACTACGATGACGATTGTGTATGTTTTTAGCATGCTCGATCTAGCATCATGTCAATCATTCTTTTAATTCTCTTCCTTTTTTTAAAATTGCAATTAGAGCTTTCAATCGGTTGGCATATAGTTCGTGTACATGTATTGTTAAAATTGTAAAATTAAGGAAGTAATTATCTATTACATTTTAGTCAAGTATTTTATCTGTAATGATAAATCGTGATAGAAAATAATGATATCAATCATTGAAGATGCTAGGTATTGTGGTGTTACGAAATATAATAATTCCGTGATTATTATTTTTTTTTTATATATATAAATGAATACTCATCACAGCAGACTGTCCTACTTTAAGTTTTTGCCGTTTGCAGTTGATAGCAGATTTCGAAGAAGAGGGCCGTCCACCTCACCACAACGGTGGAGATGGGGCCAGCGCCAGTTCCACAGGCTCCGCCAGCCCTGACCCCCTCGACAGGGACGGGGGCAGCAAGTTCTCCGGCACAGAGGATAGTGACGATGAGGAGCTGGAGGATCAGGGCCCCGGACCCCCTTCCGACACTCAAACCCTCACCAACTCGCCCACCTTCCCCATCCTGGCTCAGCGTCATCGAGAAAACGGCAAAAACGACATCATCGTCACCACTAGAGATTTATCAATAGGTCAGTGTTAATTATTGAGTGGGTTTTGTTATGTGGTGTTGCGTGCGCGTTATTTGTTTGCGTTTGATGTCATTGTATTCAGTATGGTGTGACTGTGCACCTTTCTCTCTTCGCTGTTTGTTTTGTAGCAGCTTTCTGTCTCTCTCTGTCTCTCTCTCTTTCTTTCTATTGGTTTCTCCCTCTCTCTTTCCCTCCCCTTCTCTGTCTCTGTCTCTGTCTCTCTCTGTCTCTCTCTCTGTCTCTCTCTCTCTCTCTCTCTCTCTCTCTCTCTCTCTCTTTGTCGTTTACTTTCTCTCACACACACACACACACACACACACACACACACACACACACACACACCTCCCCCTTGTATGCCCCTCACCTTTAATTAAATCGGCTGATGGCCCGAGGCTAATATTATATCAGTATATCTTAGAATTATGTTACGATGTATTGTGTCAGTGTGTCTCTCTCTCCCTCCCGCCCTCATGTTTCTTTTTTCTTATAATTATCCACATCTGTTACCCGCCCACTGTTCCTTCTTAAATGTATGTTCACGTATGAACCTCGCTCGCTAGCGACATAGGAGACAGACAGGTGTCGTATGTAAATAGAAGAAATGTACGTTCTTTTTAAAATGCCCGCATGTCCTTGATCAAGTATAGTCTGTCCCATTTTCAATATAGGCGAATTTTATTTTTGTATGCTGAATAAGTTAGCGTAAGCTTATTTAATAATTTATAGTACAAGGCTGATGTATTATCTGCATTATTTCTCGTTTGACATTTTAATTTTATTAACCACAACGCTTACTGGTTACTGTATTTCATTAGATCGTTTTCAAGGCAGTTTTATTTCTCCTCTGTAAGAACTTCCTTTTTGGTCTGCTTTAAATATATATTAGCAATACACTGGCATGCAAACTGTGATAGATAATCCCATGGAAACAAAGAGGGTGATTTATTTGGCATTCCTAGTAGTTCGGGGTTTTCAAACGTCAACTTAATGCATATTTAATGTCTCGTTCACTGAAGGCCAGTGTATGTTCTTTAGTTTTCTTAGACCCGTTCGTGACTGTGGGACAGCGCACTGAAAGGGTTGGATTGTAGGATTTTGTTTTATAGACCAACAAAAGAGGACTTGGGAATTAGATTTGCGGTTTTCGTGAATGAATCGTTTCAAAACTGCATCAGAGATCACTGGTCACGGAAATGAAGTAAAATAAAAGTGTCTATCTCTAAGACCCGTAACGTGAGGGAGTGATGGCGCCCCCCCCCTTTCCTCACCCTCCCCCCAAAAAAAAGTTTTTAATGAGTGTGAGCGTTATTTGTTGTTGTTGCTTTTTTCTTCTTTTTAAATTTTAAATATATAGATGTACGGAAAGAAAAGAAGGCGGTTAAAATAACGGCGAGGGAAGCTAGTTTTGCTGATTTTGTGGAGGTCGAGTAAGAAAGCTGTGCAGCGATGGCATCACCAGATGCATCGTTAACCGTCTTAGGCCGCCAGAATCCGGTCAAGGTCGTTGCCTGTCCTCCCTCAGTGCGTTTTCAAACCGGGTCGATTCCCTGCTTCTTCCCTCAAACCTCCCCGCGCCCCTTCCCTCTCCCCCCCCCCCCTCCAACCTTCTACGCCCACATCATACCCCAGACACATCATCCACTACAACCCACCACCACCATCTCACATCCTCAGAGCAGGACCAGTATAACACAGGGTGGAGAACTCTCCGCGAATCCGCGGATTTCCGCGGAAAGCATTTGCATTTCCGAGAAAAAAAAAATTGAGTTCCGAGTGTGAGAAGCTGAGGGGCTACCCTTTACTGGGCATAACGGCCAAAAGCGGCCGAAGGTCTAAACAGGCAAAACATCCAAAAGCGTCCGTATCAACCATGTGGTTATATTCTCGCGTTGTTTGAAAGATTGCGAGACTTCCGGCAATTGACTTCCGGTTTATTATGTTGTGAAAACATTCGACTGCATTTCCACAAGTTTTCTCTGTGATGAGTCCGTTTTTTCGATTTTTTTTTCAAATTCAGAGCATGGAATTCTCCGCGTTTCCGCGATTTTCCGCCGTACAGGGCCTTGCTTTTCGCGGAAATCTTTTAAGTTTCCGCGGAAACAAAATCTGTATGGAGGTGTGACGATTTTTTTCTTGTTCTGATCTAGTGAATCTCTAAACGGGTTGCCGATCTCAAAAAGCGCGATTCACACTGGTGTAGCTGGGTAGCTTTAGTTGTCAAAGATGGCGGAGAGGCGAATTGTGAATCGTGGTGAGGTTTTCGTGGATGACACTGCTAGAAATGGGTGGAGGTGGGCTTGGTTAGAAGTAAAAGTCGGAGAAGAACTGCTTTCATTTCACATTAGAAAGCTACAGCAATGCAGCCTGGAGAGTGAATGAGGAGAGAAAGGAGAAAAACCGGGAGAAAGTCAAAAGAGCAAGAAAGCAGAAGAACTCAACGTTACACTTAAAAAACTACCATCCAAAAGAAAGGCAACAGAAACTATTGAGTCTGAAAATGAGAGAGCAAGGCAAAAGCATCAGAAATCTCTTGCAGTGTCATCTTCCTGCTTTGCCCCTGTAGAATCAACAAATCTAGAGCTTGAACCATCAACCAGCCAGATCCAATCATCTTTCGTGGAAACAGATTGTGCTCATGCTGCCAGCCAGTCACCAGTCCCCACAAAAAAGAAGCAGAGTTCATTGCTCAATTTTCAGATAAACTAGAATTCACACACATAAACTGTGTATATAGATATATTGTTAAAATGCTCTTTATTTTATTTATGAATAAATTTATTAAAATGTATTTCCATTCAAGTGTAATCAAATTATTTTGAACTCTATACAACCTTTTTTTTTATAATTCGGTGACCAGAGAAAGAAAAATCCTTGTTTTCACCTGTATAATCAGATCTTATTGAAGAAAACGTTAATAATTTTTTTTTTTAATTAGGAAAAAAAGGGCAACATTTTTATGGGGTTAAACTGCTAAGTTTCTCTCTAAAATGCACAGAATTTAATATATATTTTAAAAATTTTCCGGGGGAGCATGCCCCCGGACCCCCCTAGGGGGGATGGTATTTCCTCTTTTTGTAACAGGGGTAATTCCATGCTCTGCAAATTTTCTTGTGTGTGTGCCTAAAAGGGATGGTTTGGATTCTTCGACTGATGAAGGGGAGTTTACAGGCTTCCATTTATCAGACATTAAAGTGAGAGAAATGGACTTGGAGTCGGAGGAAGAGATCGGTACTGACATTAGACAATTAGTGTCAGTAATGTGCATGCATACGATCTTTCAGACTGGCATGAAAGTGAAGAAGAGGGGGCTTTTTTGGACTTTTTAAAACTTTTTTTTTGTATACACATGGAGTAATAAAAAACAAGACATGACAAGAGAAGTATAAAAAGGTAGATAATCAAAATATAATTTATTTCTGTTCATTTTGCATTTTATTTCATTTAAATCTATACACTAGTCACTAATACCTAAGATGTGGTGTTTTTACTAATGTACCCCTAAATATCTCTAAAATTATAAAAATTCTTGCCTGTTTACAGCTAAAAAGTAGACAAACGTGTGCCCAGTAAAATTGGAAATGTGGAGTTTGTGTGTAACAGTGGTGGACCTCAAACTTTGTTAGGCCTACAAATCAAGATTCTTAACGTTTTTGAAAGACATGTGCATAAAACATTCTTTTTTTGTTGTTTTTTGTTTCTATTCATGTTTACTTTTTGCTTTTTGCTTTCAGGAGAGGCCCTAAATTACTTTCAAAATTGCATAAATTCATTTTCTTCCAGGGGGCGAATACCGGGGCTTGGCCCCTGGGCCCCGGCCGGATTTAAGAGATTTCTTGATTCAGTTGTTCTCCACCCTGATAACACAATGTTGCGATCCCTTGACGCCTTGTTTGTTGATTACCTTCGCCCCGACTTCACCCCCACGATCCTCCACCCCAACCCGCTTAACCTCCACCACCATCCCGTCCCTCAATGTGGACCAGTGCTAGATTTTTCTTTTGTGACGCCCTGTCTTCATGAAGGATTGCTTTTTCAGAAAGTAACTCGGCGATTCAAAGTGTAATGCACTCACCTCCCGCCACAGCTAGTCTTAGATGGACTATTCATTGTGTTCCCTTGCCCTTCTTCTCCCCTTCATCGTTATCATGACTATTGTTTGAACTGGCGAGAGGTAGTTACGATGCTAGCCAGGGTTAGAATGGCAAGCGAAAGCCTTTCTCAGCCCCGTTCTGTCCTGCCTGTTCTCCTTCTCCCCTACACTCATCCCTAAAATCCATCGTCTTCTGCCCTCTCCATAACGTCTGAAAAATGCCTGAGCAAGGTGCTCTTAGCTACTGCTCGCCATGTCCATTGTCACCGTTGATGACCACTCATTGTCACCACAGGTGACTCCCTTCCCCTCCCCCTCCCAGCATAACTCGTCAGATGTGCCAAAAATAGATCCCACAATACACGGAGCATGTAGAGACTTTGCCTTTCCGTTCAATTGGCTGCAAGTTTGGTGCAAGTTAATCAAATCTCAGCATCGTGCCAGTAATGGGCGACATGTTTCGTGTAAAATTAGCCTCTACCTTTTACTTCTCTGCGAGCAGAAGTAAGGATAAAATCATTTAAGTTCTAGCCACGTGGTCGGGTTGGCGATGCCAGGTAAAGTCAGCAAATCCTTCTACTACCACAGAAGTGCATTTCTAGCCACGTGTTACGATCAGTGCCTGCCTTGAGTATAGTCCGCGCACCGTCGCTCTCAGATACGGGTCCGTCAGTTTACACGTAATAGTACTACAGATTATCCTCATTAGGCCATGTCCATCCCATTGTCATTAGCAGTCGTCCGTTAAGAGTGTCTGCTGTCATCGAAAGAAGCTAAAGTTACGCGGACTGTCGTTGAAGCCAGCTGAGGTCAGTGTTAGAGCTTTCGCATTAGGTCGTCCCTTTGCAGGTGTGTTATGCTCAGACCAATCTTCTTCTGAAACCATTAGATGTCTTGACAGATAACAACTGGTACTTTATTGACAAGTGTACATTGTATAAGGAAACGTGGGACAGACATACATAAAACACGTTACACCATAGCAGCGCCAAGATCACAGACAGTAATTAGTCAATAGAAGAGTCTAGTGTAACTTGTCTTATAATTATAGTATATGTATAGTGTATATATGTGTTTGCGTAAGAAAGTGTGCGTGTATAGCGCTTAGATCCTTAGGGTAGGCGCTTTATAAATGCTAGTTATTATTATTATTATTATTATTATTATTATTATTATTATTATTATTATTATTATTATTATTATTGTAAGTAAACAAAATTCACATACACTAAAAACCTATACAGCAGCACGTTGTTTGTTGTTGCTTCAGATTTGCGATTTGACAATATTTATTTCACTTGCGTCGACGAAATTAGTAAATCAAACAATCAGTTTTTATCTTTTCTCTGCAGTTTCCTTGGACCAGTGTTTTTAATCGTTAGTTGAGCCTAGCGTACATGCTTGTAAGATTTCAGATTCAGTGTCATACAATCTATGAAACTTTGAACGGAGAAGGAGCATCAGTTGTCAAGTTGTACGAGTCTTGGTATTGATCCCGACCCTGTTCAGTGAGTCATAATGAAGGGGAGATGGAAACTGCTAGTACCAGTCCGACAGTCAGTGTGCAAGCATTTTGCTTCTTGGGCAAATTCCTTGCCCCTATTGTCCCCTACCACCCCAACCCTTGCTGAGCAGCACAGATCTTCACTGAAAGGGGGAAAGGGAAGGGTTTGGCACAAGGACAATCGGTGATGCATCGCCGTCCTCTTGTCTTCCCTCCATTCATTTACATTCTCATTTAACGACCTTTCCACACTGATAATCTGAATCGGACATTGCTCCAAGGCCAGAGCTTTTTTTTTTTTTCAGCCTTAGTTGGTGATGGTCTCTGTTACCCTCTACGCGTATTCCGTCCCTTTTTTACTTGTGCGTTTTAATTTTCGCACTAAGGCAGTGGCCTACACCACACGGAATATCAAGGGAAGTAGAGGGACCGATCTTCGATTCTAAAAGTGCTGAACTTGCTTGTGCTCATCTCAGATACTCCGTACACAGCTTCTTTCCCATGCCCATCTATTGTGCCCCATCCCCTTCTCTCAGCCTGAACTACTTGAGCTTACACTGCACAGTCTCCTATATGCATATGCGTCGGGGACTTTAAATTTATAAAACGTAAACGTAAACAGATGCCAGTACTTTTATCCTACCGACCCGCTTCTTGTCCTATGAAAAATTGTTTCACTTCTTTTTAGTTCTAAATGCGTTTGTAGCGTCCGTTCAATGTCCATCCGTTGGCCGTCTGGTAGTGACTGTAAATGATTGCTTCAAAGGTGTGTGTTGTGGGGAGGGAGACGGTCTTTTGTAGTATAGTCAAAGAGGTTGTATATAGGCTCTTTGGTATAGTGCGGTTGGTTATTACGTTATTAAACCTTATTTAAACATAATTATCACGTCGTCAATGACTAGTGTTTCGTGGCTTTACAGTGAGCGTCAGCTTGCAGCACATTTATTGTCTCTTTCACCGGCTCACCTCACATTTGACACGCTGGTGGAAGTGCGCAATATTAGATTTAATTAACCTCCAGCAGCTGTATCGCCATTGTGGATGTTCGGTATCTTTGAGTCTGCCATATATAATCAGTGATGGAGATCACGTACAATCGTACGTGTTTCACGTACTGAGTTGGGAAATCACGTAACGAAAATGTAATGAAAGGGTATAAACACGCACAAAGTCAGTGCCAAAGGGGTATGAAAACGTAAAGCTAAGTTGCTGGGAGGTATCATCAAGTACAACTATTTCTGTCGTGCGTACAGCTTTCGCTCGATTTGGATCGTGTGTCTGTGCGTACTGCGCGACCGCCTACCACCCACTCTCCCCCTCCTATTCATTCTGTCGCTTCCGAGAAACAGCCAATCATATGCACGATAATATTCACTATTTTTTCTTGACGCTTTTGATTGGCTATATAAGACTGACAACAACCCAAGTCTTCTCTCTGAAAATCCTTATCGGGAAGAGAGGGGACTATAAACTGATACACAACACAACATTAAACATGGCCGACAAGCAGCGATCTGAGGGGAAGCCGAAGAAAATGATAAATAAAGCAGACAAAACTAATTGCTCAAAAAAAAATAAAACAAGATGAAGGAAAAGAAAAACAAACTTTTTTGTCAGCCTTTGGCTTTGAGTGCTCGGTAAGAGAAGAAAAAGTTGAGCCGCAACCGGGCCCCGCTGAAGAAACTCAAACTGATGAAAAGTCTTTCCACGCAAAGTGTTTATTACGTATGTTGGTGTACCCCCCAAAAAACTGAAAGGAGGTATAAAAACCCCCTTATGTTTGCAATGAGGGTATGAAAACCCCCACATGTTTTGGTTGAGGGTATAAATACCCTTAGCTTAAAAACTTTCTCCATCACTGATAATTATGCACTTTTAAACTCAAAACTCTAGAGGGTTAAATTAGTTCGCGTAGTAACTATGCCGACCAGTGTTGATTCCAAAGTTAATGATTTGCCACAGAATTCATGTAATTGCGTTTTAACATGTTCATCCCACCAGTTCAGACTCAGTAGCGGTTATTTTTTCATTCCCTACGCGCTCCATTAGTGTTTTCGTTAACTGAATCATTCCAATATGACTAAGAGTTATGGAGCGTCATTTTCCATCTAGATCTATGTGAGCATGATCAATGAGGCTAGCTGTTGGACTCGTGAAGTCGACGCGTTCTTAAAGATTCTGGAATCTCGTTCCTAAAAGCCTGGCAATGCCAGTAAGATCGCCTAAGACCAAAAAGACCTTATTCATTCACCATGTCCTTGCAAGAACGTGACAGCGGCAGTAGTGGCCTCTCCATCCTTCTCCCAAGCGTTCCAGTTCGGAATAATAGTCAATCTGTTGAAGGAGCGGGCTGGGGGCGAGGCCCCTGGTTGGTTGTTGCTGTGTGGCAGCTCTTGAGGTCTGCCATGGTATTGATCATTTCTGGTTCTACTGGCCTTCCCGCTAACCGTTACCCACAGCTAGCCTAGCTAGGCCTTGGCGAATCTCTCTCTCTCTCTCTCTCTCTCTCTCTCTCTCTCTCTCTCTCTCTCTCTCTCTCTCTCTCTCTCTTTCTCTCTCTCCCCATCCGCATCTGTTTTTGCCTTCCATTTTCATTTAGGCACACGCACATGTTTACAGACACACACAGTCCCAGGGAGTTGATTCTCAATTAGGCATTTGCTCTTCATAATTCTCTGAGTCTCCTCTCTGAAAATCCTTACGGGAAGAGAGGGGACTATAAACTGATAAACAAACAAACATAATTCTCTTTCTCTCTTTCTCTCCCTCCTTCTACCCATCTCTACCCCAACTCCACCCCATGCCCGCGAACTGGTTATAAGATATCTTTTCTTTTTTTTTCTTTTTTTTTTGTTCGCTTACCTTCTTCTACTTTTGTTTCTCCGTTCTCCGAGCTACTTCAGGTTGCCCACTGAACACCTTGGCCAGAGAATTAAATCGGATTTTTGAATGTTGTTAGTGCAGATGATAATCCAGTCATGAACAGAAGGCAATGTGTATACTCTATTAAAAAAAATTAAATTAAAGAAAAATGTTGAGTACTACAGCAAGAGCAAGCTTTTTTGTGATAAATAACCGTTGTCTATATTCTCATTACCGTCTTCGGGAAGCTGCTGCAGTTTCTGACGATGGTGACGACGATGAGCATCGCCACAGCTGATGTGAATAACCAAGCCAGTCAAGATGATGCAATGATGCAATTGCAAGGCCAAATCTCCTTTTACGCCACTGCCCACCCACCTCCTACCCCCACCCTCTTTCTCTCTCTCTCTCTCTCTCTCTCTCTCTCTCTCTCTCTCTCTCTCTCTCTCTCTCTCTGATTCTCGCTCTCTCGCTGGTTTTGGATGAGGCCGACCTTCAAATCACACGACCTCTTGGACCCATAGAGACTGATCGCTTCTTCTTCTTCTCCTCCTCCTCCTCCTCCCTATCCACCGTCACTCAGCCCTCCCAGCAGCGCACGTCTTCTCCATTATTTGCTGTTTCGTAATATTTTGCTTTGCTCCGTGCAATCGCCCTTCTTCTTGATCCGTCACCTGCATAGTTTGAATGTTTCTTGGTACCCAACAGTACCGGATACTTTGCCTTCGTTTATTCGTCTTACAACTCCCCCACTCCCCTCACTCACCCACCCATCCCTCCTTCTCCTGTTGACTCTTTCACCCGTATTACATAGCCCTTGTCTTATCTCCCACGTCATGCACAGCATCCCCCTCCCTACCTCCCACTCCTCGCTCCCTCCTTTTTCATGTCTGGTAGACTGTATGGTACTACTAGTTTGCGGTCTTGTCAGTCAGTCTTTTTAATCTTCTTAATATCCAAAACACTAGTCTTTTATTGGTTCGGGATGAAGGATGTTTTATTACCCTTACTCTTGGACCTAGGCGTCCGTATGGGTCTGTAAGTTAGCGGAGTGTGCCTTTGTCTACACTACTTATAATGCATTTAGCGCATGACTTATGTGAGTGCGTCTTGGGCGACGTGGGTTCAAATCCAACTATTTTGTGATTGCTGGATATTACGGGCCAGCGCCTTGAGAAGCTCTCTGAGCTTGTAAGTGCGCTATACAAGAGAAATCTCTTTTAGTGTAGACAGCATCCCACTTTGCTCTTGTCTTGGACATCTCATGTGGCCCGCCGGGGTCTCTTGTGTAGACTGACTGGACGGTGTGTGTAGTTCGAAGCATTTGGAGATCACAGCCAGGTGTAACCGTATGTCTGCCCTGTTTATCGACTAAACGGTGCACAGTTGTCTTTGGCTGACATGTACTCTTGGCCGTCGATTTATTTCCCATGAGCGACGTCATAGGCAGAGTCCGTCATGCGTGATCATATAGGTACACTGCGTATTCAGAGGTTTATCTGTGCGAAATAATGCATCGCTGGCTTTGACTTACAAAGATCTACAAGATTGTCAAACTAAAGCAGGGTCAACCGTGTGTGACCATTCGAACAATTTTGTAGCTTTGTGGTGTGGCCGAACAGCTGCACGTTTATTGAGTTAAATAATGCACCATTTACTCGGACGATAGCAGGGCCCTGTGGTAATCAATATTAAGATTTCCCTTCACTAGTAGTAGTGCAGTGAAACGGCTCAGTGTAGCCTAAAGCCTAATGAATGTTTTATTTTATGGTCGTTGGTGAAATCGATGCTACTATCTGATGGCTTTGGTTCAAGGGCACATCACCTATTGTTACTATTTTTAGCCTGGGGTTTATCACAGTTGTCAGGCGCATTCGTATTTTGATGTCGTGGCCAGCTGTTTGTGTTTTGACTGTAGTGTTATCTCACGTTGAAGGTAGTTTATTTTATTTTTTTTTGGAGGGGAGGGGTGGAGTGGGGTGGGGGTGGGGAATACGAATTGAAAGAAGCCTATGTTGCCGTAGATGACTCCTATAACGTAACTTACATGTTTTGGGGGCGTATGAAGTGGACATTTATTAGTCGTCTGCTGGTGTCTGCACTCAGACAACCCACTCGCCCATACATAACCCACCCACTCTTTCGGATGAGAGTATAAACCGAGGTCTAGTCTGTGTCGCATACATTCCATAATAACGGACTTTAAAGATCCTGACGCTCATGTCCTAGATGGGTGAGTGCCGGTGACAAGAACACACCCAGCATGCACCTAGGTCCTTCTCTCAAATCCCTGGCTGCCCAGGATTGTGCTCAGTTGTCTGGTGCGCCCAAAGGCTGCAAGTTGGCGCCTCGGACGGCTTGAGTTAGAGCCTGTATCGGCCAGCGCCTTGAGCAGCTCTTGAGCTGGATAAGCGCTATATAAGTACGATTAAATAAATAACTAAATAATACATAACCCACCTTCCCTTAGAGTAAAGTTTTGTGTTCTAATATTGAGCACATAACAACCAGAGCTCTTCAGTACGCTGACCCATGTCTCTCGGGGACGTAAATCTACCCAAACAAACAAACAAACAAAGAGTGGATCGGCAAATAAAACATTTAACTTCAAGACCCTTCCCTCGCTGGAAAGAAGACTCTTCTGTCACTGGGAATCCGCACAGCGGTGCATGGACACAGATAACAAGCACTGAAGCAGTCTGGGACTAAACTTGGGACAAATTATCCCTTACAAGTCGTTTTGCGTTTTTAATGTTAATTAAGGCCAACTTGTTTAGGACCGTTGCATGCATCAGACCAAAAAATCGTTTAGGGTAGTATAGAGACCATATTGATTGTCAGAAATCTGCCTACGCTCGACAACTTTCGGGATTTATGCCAACAGACTGTGGTACCCTG
Source organism: Oncomelania hupensis (assembly GCA_036898135.1). Classification (NCBI taxonomy): domain Eukaryota; kingdom Metazoa; phylum Mollusca; class Gastropoda; order Littorinimorpha; family Pomatiopsidae; genus Oncomelania; species Oncomelania hupensis. The sequence continues at coordinate 28,009,739 of CM072511.1, read as the reverse complement.
GATCAGTGTGGAGATGGGGTTTTGCCTCCACTGGTCTCCGAGAGTGGATGCGCCCATCTCGTGACCCTCCTAAAACTGCAAAATTTCCCTCTTTATGATACTAATGGCCAGTGAAAGTAAGCTAGATGGTATGGTATCAATATTGTTGCTCTCTGTTCAATCAGTATACACGTACAGGTATGACTCGGATTGCGATAGCTCATGCAATCTGATCATTTCAAAGTCAGTCCTTAGTTTTAAAAGTATGTTCGTTGTCAGTCAGTGTCTTCGTTGTACATGTAGTTGTTTTGTTGGGATTTTTTTTTGTAAGTACTTCCTTCTTTATAAGTATTTCCTATTGGCAGAAGAGACCACTCTAACACCACTTGTAATTTATTCACGAACATTATAAACAGACATTTTTGTTTTGCGCTGTGTTTAACAGCAGTTTCTGATATTCACAGGAAAACCTAATTTCCCCAACCTTCTCTGTTTTGTTTTTTGTTGCTGTTATCCTGTTATGACGCAAGTTTTCACTGCACTATTGGCAAACTATGGTGTGGTGCCGAGTGTAAATGTCACCAGAGATTTTACAATAAGACCTCACCGATCTGTCGATTGCCTCTGCTGCTGCTGCTTTATTCTTTCTGCTAATGGTTTTAAAAGTCGCCTTAGATTTACAGTAAGACTTTACATAGCTTGGCCGGTCTTTTATTCAGGTTCCAGAAAAAAATATTTTTAAAATTTTCTTTGATCCGTAACTTTTTGGTCGTTAAGAAGAGGATTCAATTCAATTCAATTCAACAAATCTGTATTACCGTCAGAGGAATTGACCTTTTGTGTCGCATCTAATGAATTAATAAATATAGAGCATGCAAAAATAAACGACAATTCTATTTTTATGTTGTGTGTTGGTGTGTGTTTAGACACTTACATTTAAAAAATAAAATAAATTTTAGGGTTTCGGGGTCTTTTATTTTGTTTATTTTTTTTTTAAATCTGTACTGTACTTACACATACCTCATACACCTTTGTCACACTTGAATGCCAGAGATCAATGAAAGAGACATTGATTTCCCTCTCTTCAGTATAGTAACAGCTTTAAGAAGGTGGTGGTACCCACCTCTCTCCTTCGCAGTTTACCTTGCCCATTTTTAAGGAGAGCCATCTAACCAGTCACAGCTGCACGGGTAGTTGTGGTGGTTGCACAGGCGCTCGTATCTGGGATACGCTAACGTCCTCACTACAGAACGCATCCCTCTCACTCAGTACTTTTATATCTTGTGTGTGGTTGTATCATGTTTCGTTCCCCTGTTCGTTTCACCCTTTCAAACGCTTGTATAACTGGATCCTTTCTTTCGTTGTATAAGCAGTGCATGATGTTGTTTAGATTACGTACTAAGAAATTGCATAATTATGTATGCCAATGTGAAAGCATAGTTATTGCTTGACTCACGTGTGTGTGTGCGCGCGCGCGTTTGTGTGCGTTCGTGTGTGTGTGTGCTTTGTTTATTACAGCCCCTCCCGCTTTGATTTGAACTGCCCCCCTACCCTTCTCTTTTTGTATTGCACTAATGTTTAATGAGTGTATGAATGCGTGAGGGAGCACTTTGAACTGTTTTTTTATTAGGAAAAGCGCCTTATAATCATTATTATTATTATTATTATTATTATTATTATTATTATTATTATTATTATTATTATTATTATTATTATTATTATTAGTGTTGTGATGAACACAACTGCATTACGCAAGTTGGAAGCTTGTACATGTATAACGGATCCTCTTTAGCAAAGCGGTAGAAAGTTCTGTCATTCTCTCATACTTATAAAGCCTTTGTGCTATTTATCGTTTTGCTCTAGAGCTATAAGCATCCAACTTGTGCATTGCTTCAGTTGATGAACCACTACAGCCAGTCAAACAGGGTTATCACTGTACGCACTGCTAGCTAAATGTCGATCCTATGCATGATTAGAGCGTAAGATAAATAATACCTCCTGGTCCAGCAGCTGAAATGGCTTTGCCATTGCGGCATTGGTTTAGTAACGTGCGTTGTGCGAATCTTTTGTCATAGCATCAAGTTCTAACAAAGCGGAAACTGACTTTTAAAAACAAGTATGTGCTAGATAATAATTATATTTTGTCACAGCATCAAGTTGTCCCAAATATGGTTTACAGGAAATTGAGTTTATAAGAGCCACACAGAGCAAGAAAACGCTTTTCCCGATCATACCATTACCATATTAATTGCGTGCAAAGTACTCGATAATAGCACTATGTAGTGGTTCAGATTCAGATACAAGTGACTTGCAATGCACAAGGAACACACATTTAATAAATTGTATCACAATCAACACAGTCATATATGGCGACATTAAGCTTGTTAAGATGGAGGGGGGTGGGGGGGGGGAGTGGGAAAGAAAATTGAATAAGCTTACAACAATGTAATAAGTAAGCTCCATAAAGAGAGATAATACAATCTTCCTAATCATACATTCAAAGTGCATGTTAATATACGACTTTATCAAATTCACAATATCTCTGCTGCTACAACGTGATTGTACAAGGATCTGTTGCTACTAAGTGGGTTTCGAAGAACACAGCCTGTGCAGTTGTTAACGCAAAGAGCGAAGAGAAAAATAATGCTTTTCCATAATTATTGTACCATATAAATTGATTTGCTATCAGTGTGTCGTTAAACTTAATAATACGGGAACTTATAACGCGCACATATCTCACCACAAGTTGACTCAAGGCGCACACATATACATTCTTTCGCATTAACAATTCAAGCACACTAATACACACTTGCACCTAAATTACATGAAGATGACAAGATACCAATACAGAAACACGGCACTAAAAAATAAGCATGAGAAAATTTCAAATAGTTATTAGTACGTGGCTATTTACAACTGCTCTTGTAAGTGATGTGGGTTGGGGGGAGGGAAGGGGAGGGGAGGTGGTGTAGCTTTGCTGTGCTATCTGTGTCAGCAATGTCCGTCATCATTGGACAAGCGATAAACAGAATTTTCCACTGATCTTTTCTTTGATAAACGGATTTTTTTGGTCCTTTTCTGATATTAACAAACCTTGGTCTCAATTTCTTTGATAAACAGAATTTTTGGCCTTTTGTGGTATATGCAATCTGTGGTCTCCGGAACTTCTGACCCTTTTCTTTCCATCAGTAGATATTGTACTAGGAAAAACATTGTTCAAAACACCTAGAGACTGAAGCCATTGGAGAAAGAGAGAGAAACGTAAAGTATCGATTGTCTAGCATTCTTTTTATGTGAACAAGTCTTCTAACTCGAGCACTTCCTTCCATTAATTTGTTCTGTTATAAGAGCATGGAGCAAACTGAGCGCTAGAGATCTATCAATCGGGGGCTAATAGGTTGGTCGGACGCATGAAGCGGCCCTGGACAACTTTGTCCTAGACAATAGTCGTTGTCCCAGTCCAAATCGCACTATAAGCGATTGCGTTGTCCTGGATTTAATCCAGACTTAGCGTTCTCTCAACTTATGCACGACGATTTTGCAGTCTCTGATGCTGAGGTTTTCAGCTCCCATGCTCCCTCCCAACACTTTATTTGCATTGGCAGTAAGGGAGACCCTGAGAGGGAGCCAGAAGGGCGAAGGTATAGATCCAAGCATTTGCCTCAGGATTTTATTTGATGGGAGAAGAACTGGATTAGAATTCAGTGAAACAAAACTTATTCACCAGGGCGTTTAACTTCGCTGGGAATTATCCGGCGGAGGGTGCGTGCTTCTCTCTCTCTCTCTCTCTCTCTCTCTCTCTCTCTCTCTCTCTCTCTCTCTCTCTCTCTCTCTCTCTCTCTCTCTCTCTCTCTCTCTCTCTCTCTCTCTCTCTCTCTCTCTCTCTCACACACACACACACACACAAACAAACATACACACACACACACTCTCTCTCTCTCTCTCTCTCTCTCTCTCTCTCTCTCTCTCTCTCTCTCTCTCTCTCTCTCTCTCTCTTAGACGATAACGATAATTATGTCGTAATAGGGCATTAATAACACTAAGAACGAAGTTATTTCTTTATCTAATTATCTTATTCAGCTGTTCAGTAACCCCAAACAAGAGTCAACATTTAGCAAAACACTATTATAGCAAGAGTTTGGTTTTACTTCCTCTCTATCTCCCTTCCCTCTCCCCACACACCCCTCCCCCCACAGCTCCCCTCCCAACATCCCCCGCCTGTCGTGTGCTGTAACCTATTGCATATTCAGTAGTAGTAGTAGATCGAAGGGTTTTGGGCGTGTGTGTGTGTTTTCGTGGTTTTTTTTCTTCCCCCAAGTCCCCGCGGCTTATTCTACGCCTCTTCTGTCAACACTTTTGTAAATATTCATACGCTACTTGAAAGATTCATGATTTTGGACAGTTTAGAAGAAATTATTATCATGAAAAACGGCAGTATTACCTCACCATGCGAATTTACCGTAAATTGTTGTAGAGCATCCCTCGTGGGCATTGCTCATTGTAATTTTCTTGACAAAGTATACCGACTAATGTCGGGTCAAGAAGAAGCGTTTGTCAACTAACTATAAAAGCGTCGTTACAATACAAATGTCTGTAGTATTTCTTGGTGGGAAACTTGTCACGGCGGAACTTGAGATGTTTGCCTTTGGTAAACATTGTCGTACGCCATCTTGTGTTGAATTTATGTCGGAGGCAAAGAGAGAATTGTTTGCTATAACGTGGAGGAGTGTATACACACTGTAGATCGGGCAGCAAGTGAGTACTTGTTGGTACACACAACACACACACACACACACTCACACCCACGCACCCCACCCGCACACACACACACACACACACAGGGTGGTGAAGAAAGGGAAACTCCGATGGTATGGCCATATCACCAGAGCATCAGGCCTTGCAAAGACCATCCTGCAAGGCACCGTGCAAGGAGGCAGAAGAAGAGGGAGACAGAAAAAGAGGTGGGAGGACAACATTCGAGAATGGACTGGTTTGACACTGAGCGAAGCCATGAGGGTTGCTGAGGACAGAGAAAGATGGAGTACGCTGGTTAAACGATCATCTGTGGTGCCCCTACGATCTTTGAGCTGCAGGATAGGATAGAAAGAAGACACACACACACATGTATACATGTAGCGGTCAGGAAGTACACCATGTTTTTTATGTCCATAATTCAGGTAGTAATAGACTACTCAACTAGCATTGGAGATTAGCACAATTCCAGGTGAAGAATTTAGTTTATTGGTCCTTAGTGTGACCGAAAAAGTTCTTTTTATGACTACTACTCCAAAGTTCTTTTCTGCAGCTACACTATATTCCATGGATCAACCACTATCTTTGGTCCTATACCCGTGCTGCTTGTCAGTCGTTCTTTCTTCCTGCCTTTATATCTCTTCCTCTTTGCCTGCTCTCGTCCTTTATTCTTTTTCTTTATTTCCTCTGGTCTGTCTGTCTGTCTGTGGATAAGTAGCAAATAGAATGTAAATCTGCACGTAGCTGTGATTGATTTCAACGCCAGTTATCATCATCTGCAATCCCCCTCCGCCCCCGCCTCCTCTCTCTCTGTCTTTCTCTTAACCACCCTCTCCCCTCATCTATCTCCCCTCTCTCTCTTTCTCTCCTCCCCCCCCCCCCCGTCTTTCTTTCTCTCTCTCCCTCTCTTTTTCTCCCTCTCTTTCTCTCCCTCTCTTTCTCTCTCTCCCGCTATCCTTCTCTTTCTCCCTCCCTCTCTCGCTCTTTTTCTCTCTCTCCCTTTCTCTCTCCCTCTTTTTCTCTCTCTATTCTCTCTCTCTCTCTCTCTCTCTCTCTCTCTCTCTCTCTCTCTCTCTCTCTCTCCTCTCTTTCTCTCTCTCCCTCTCTCTCTTTCTCACCCACCACGTTTCTCTCCCCATCTCCTTTCACTCTTTTCAGTTTCTTTCGTGGTTGCTTATTACCTTCTTTTTTTCTTCTTCCTCTTTCTTTTGAGCAGCAAGATGAGGGAGAGAGGAGAAGGGGGGGGGAGGGAGAGATGGAGGTCGAGGAAGAATTTTACCATAATACTATGAAATTCAGTGGCTATGAACGTAGACAGATGGGATTGCACTGGCTGATTGTTTTCTACGCCTGCATTTGGGTAGGAAAGAGGAGAAGTAGGTGGAAGAGTGTGCACGTTACTGTGGGTGTGCACGTGGTCCGGGATTGCATTCGCCCCTTGTTATCAACGCTTGCTTTCATTGATCCTGTTTGTCTTCATTGATTCCTCTTCTCCCGCGTTTGGGTGTATTGTGGGTTCATTTTACGACCCTTTTCAATGCCTGGCCCTGTCCTCTTTTGTTTCTCAGATGATTTGTTTCCCAGGCCATGCCTGATGCTCAGGCAGGTGATTTCATGCTTCCTTCCTCCCCCTTTCCTTCCTTCCTTCATCTTCTTTCCTTACTCTCATCCCTTTCCCTCCTGTTATCTCCTTCCCTCTCTCTCTCTCTCTCTCTCTCTCTCTCTCTCTCTCTCTCTCTCCCTCTCTCTCTCTCTCTCTCTCTTACTCTCCCCTCTCTTTTTCTCCCCTTCTCTCTTTCTCTAGCTTTCTCTCCCTCCCCATTTCTCTCTCCCCCCTCTCTCCCTCCCCCTCTCTCCCTCCCCCCCTCTCTCCCTCCCCCCCTCTCTCCCTCTCCTTCTCTCTCTTACTCTTCCCATCTCTCTTTCTCCCCCCCTCTATTTCTCCCGCTCTCTCCCCCATTCTCTCCCTCCCCTATCTCTTTCCTTCTTTCTCTCTCTCACTCACTCTCTCTCTCTCCCTCCCTACTTTATCTTATACAAAATAAATTATGGTGTTCAAATGTTTTAACTTCAAATAAATGTTATTTTTCAAATATTTATTTGTGCTTTTTTGCAGTCGGTATTTGTTTTTCTTCTCTCATCTATAATTTTACTGTTTACAAACGTTGACAGTGGATTTCACTCCAACTCTTGTTTAATATTCATTGTTGTTTTATTTGTAAATGTTTGTCTGACTCCATTGTCACCCTGTTGCTTCTTCAACAAATTTGAACATGGAATTTTCTGCCGCATTGAAATGCTGTTGCGCCCTTTGCTGTAAAACAGGTTCAACTCTGAGAGTGCGGAGAGGAAGCGAGCCTGCCTTGAACACGTTAGGGGATGATGCAATACAGAAACCTCTTATTCCCATCAACAATGGACTCATTGCGCTTCATCGTAGAGAGTCTGTTCGGGTGAGCGTAAGTGCATGAATTTCATCATCATCACCTCTCCCCTCCCCGCACCCCCATCTGTTTCTCTCTCTTTACCGCTTTCTTCTCCTTACCTCTTTTCTCTTTACCTCGTTCTTCTCTTTACCCCACCCTCTCTCTCTCCCTCCCTCTCTCTCTCTCTCTCCCCCAGCTCCCTATTTCTTTGCCTCACAAGTCCTCTTTGTCCCTAAACGTTGTGAAGCATAGTTTAGGTTTTAACATTAATCTGGTTGCGCATCCAAATGATAATTCCTCCATTCAACAGCTATAATTATTGATCGCTTTCTTGGAACAACATGGTGGTGGAAGTGGATGTTCTATTATCATAAGATAGAAATCTTTTGGGGGCCATTTTGCCATGCACTATATAAAGACAAACAAATTTGTAGCGTAAATAAGTAGTCTCCTCTCTGAAAATCCTTACCGGGAAGAGAGGGGACTATAAACTGATTAAAAAAAAAAAAATAGCGTAAATTATCACATAATTTGCGTCTCGAATTTCATGTCAATTCAGAGATGGTTGAAAACATGATTGCCAGTGCTTGCTGCAAATGTAGTGTAGGTTCTAACCTGTGATTTTTTTTTTGGGCTGACAGGAGAGCGATGATCCGCAGTCCGACTCTTCTGAGGATGACGGTAAAAGTTCCTTGGATCGCCGGAAAAAAGCACTCATCGCTCGCTTCAGCCGTGATGCATTTCGAACATCACTCAGCAGCCGACCTGAAATGTTCATCTGGCTGGAGGCGCAGGAAAAGCGTGAAGAAAAATTCAAACAGGTGAAATTTTGTTTTTAAGTAAAGTTTAAGCTCATTATTGATTAACGCTGTTGATTACTAAAAAGGGAAACTACTATTTATTAAAGAGAAAAAAAGAAAAGTCAGCTTGTCTTTGTGTGGATTGGAGGGAAAGAAGAGATCCAGACCATAACTAAATGAACATTGAGGTTTGGCAGCCACACACACCCTTGGTAACACAGCAGGACCGTAAGTGTCTTAATAAGTAGTGCATATCAAAGAGGTTTATGCACAATGGATTTATACACAGTGTCAAAAACCTTTTTTAAAATTATTTTTCTTGTTTTAAAGTCTCAATTCAAGGAAGAACGGAAAGGACCAATCGGAGCTAGTACTACAGAAACCTCAGCGAAGCATGAGGAAACAGCAAGGTATGATTCTTTCTTTGATGTTTTTTTTTTTTTTTCATTTTAGTTCATTGTTTTCTTCTTCATAATTTTTAGTGTTTGTGACATTTCACATGTTACTAATTTCCAGGTTCTACTAGACATAACATTGAAATCACTAGTCAGAAACTTCCAAATATTATGGAGCATTATAGGACAGGGTTTCGATGGTGTCATTCTACATGACATATTTTGATATCTCTTTTTGTATCTATTTTTGAGTGCCCTTTTGTTGTTGAAATTGTGTGTTATGAAACATCCAGATATATTCATGCATAATAGAACAGTGCTTTAATAGTGTGATTTTGTGGGATTGGTTGTGATGTTCTTGAGTGTTCGTTCTTTGCAGTCTTTTCACCCTTCCTGGAAATATGAATTATAGCAGTACATAGAGGGCAGAAGAGTATTTTGTCATCTTTTTTTGGCAAGATTTGTATGGGTAAAGATCTGACTTTCTTATGTATGTTATTTTTATTGCATTTTATTTATTCATTAATTTTATTGCAGCCCTGACTGTGTTGTGATCAGCCTGAAAAACGATGGAGGCCCACTCGGCATTCATGTTGTTCCTGCTTCTGATGATAATGGAAGGTGAGTTACTTTTTGCTAGTATTACAGATGATAACTGATCAATACTTGGTTAAAGAAGCCCCCAGGAGATTTGTTTTTTTTAAATAGAAGAAACAAAAAGATAGAAACACAAGCCACCAAACTGAGCTTGGTGTGCATAGAAACACAAGCCACCAAACTGAGCTTGGTGTGCATAGATTTTGGCGATATATAAAACAATAGTTACTATGGTCCAGTCACTTGATTCATTTATGTACACGCGTTGTTTCATTGTGCACAGGGACATGGGGCTGATGATCCAGAGTGTGGAGCCAGGGGGCAGAATCCATAAGGACGGCCGCCTGTCTCAGAGTGACAGGATAGTGGAGATTAACGGCGCAGACTTAGCTAATGCCACATTCACTAGGGCCCAGGACATTTTCCGCAATGCCATGAAAACGGACGAGATTTGCCTGAAGGTGGTGAAGATGAAACCCAAAATGAAGCCCACACCGGCCGCGAGACACCCGCCAGCTGTCATGCCCAAACCTCGCAGCCACACCCCGGCCAAACCCTCTCCACTGACCATCCCCCAGAAGGGAGGTTCCGAAATCAGCCCTGTGACGTCCCCTGACAAAACCACTCCGTCCAAACCCGAGCCCTCCCCCTCCACTTCTAACGGAGGTGGTGGGGAATCCACGCTCAAATCGTTTTTCATCAGCAGCACCCCTAAAGGCAGCAGCACCAATGGAGCTGGGAAAAAGAACCAGCCTATCAAACCAGGACCTCCACTTAGTGCATCATCTCCTACCAAGAAAACTCCGCCTGCAGTTCCTGTCAGAGCCCCCACCACCTCTCTCACATCGCAGCAAAAGGTGCCTGTTGTTTTGTGCCAGGTTTTTTCCATTTGAACATTTTTAAATTTTATTTTATCACTTTTATATAGCGTTTTTCAAGCTCAAGAGCTGCTCAAGGTGCTGGTCGATACAGGATCGAACTCTAGGCGCCCATCTGCAAGCTTTGGCTTATAGTCTGACGCCCAGACAACTAAGCACAATCATGGGCGACAGGGGATGGGGAGAAGGGACCTAGTGCATGCTGGGTGTATTTGTGTAGCCGGCACTCTCCTCATCTAGGACATGAGCCTCAGGCTAGGCCTCGGTTTATACTCTCATCCAAAGGATGTTATTAATGGCTACTTTAAAGGGTGCAAGCATGTTTTCCCGTCAGCGAGAGTCTGTAGCTATGTGTGGAACACCATGCAGAAAAAAAGCCTTATGGCAGCCGCAGATGTGGCAAAGCTTGGACATTGAAAGTAGTTCTGTTGCAAGGAGCAATGAGGTACTTCAGTGATGAACCTCTTTGATGCTGCTGAAATGCAGTGCCTGGATGTACAACACTATGTAGAACACTAGTCTTGTTTGTACACATTATAGCAAACATTCCAGTTCATCAGCGTGTTCTGTTCTATTGTTGCCTTTTGATTGAATTTTAATCTAAAATTTGATTTTAATAATATTTGTAGGAACGTCCAATCAATGCACTGACCAACACTCGCAAGATCGGCAAAAAAATTCAGATTGACCTGAAGAAAGGCCCTCTGGGTCTGGGCTTCAGTGTGACGTCTCGAGACAATATGACCGGTGGTGACATCCCCATCTACATCAAGAACATTCTACCTAAAGGGGCAGCCATACAGGATAGCAGGCTCAAGCCCGGTGATCGACTTTTGGAGGTAGGTCATGCTTCCTTTATATCTTTAACGTTGTCTTCACCTGTTTGTTCTAGGTGCTACACAGTTGTAAAATGAATGAAGGAGTTGTGTTTGGATGTGTTATAGCAGATTGTTGGAGGTAGAATATCATGTTTGTCACGGGCGTGCTTATTGTAGAATTATGCACATTCATTTGATCAAGAGTGCACATTTTCGGGACATTTTTCTGTGTTTCTTGCTTGTAAGGAGTGCAAAATTTATAAATGCTAGCAAAATGTTAGTTTTCTTTGTTTATTTATGTAATATTATTTTAACATCTTTTATTATGGTTTGCTTTCTTCAAATGAAGTTGGGGTAACCCAAAGGTTTTACAACTTGTCAAGAAGGACAATTTGGATATTGTACAAAATATTAATACAGTGTCTTTTGTGTATGTGGTGGTTGTTATTGTAATTTGTTGACATTCAGTATATAATTTTGGAGCAAATAATAAACACAGTTTATGGCCTTGTCTAAATGTTTTTATGTTATTTGTTTGTTGGTTGGTAAACACTGTATGGTCAATAATAACCTTGAATTGACTGAAGACTATAGTTTGTGATGGTGCATAACAGGTGAATGGAGTGTCCATGACGGGCAAAACACAAGCAGAGGTAGTGACCATGCTACGCAACACGCCACAGGGCAGTGTAGTGTCCATGCTGGTGTCCCGGCAAGAGGAAGTGGATGAAAGATTCAACCTGCCTCGGGAAATAGTCAGTATAAAGAATAGTTGGCAGTCTTTAGAATCAGCACTAAAGTGAAGGCAGTGGGGATGAAGGGGTTCCGTGGACTCGTGTTATCAATGGAGAGTTGTGATTAAGGTTACAATTTGAGTCAAGGTTAGTGTTAGCAAACTCCAGCGCAAGCCACAATCAAATACTTCATTCTTTAATTATCAATTTTTTGCCGTATATAATAAATTAGTATGCGGTGCTGATCTTAAGGATTGCCAAAGTTTTGCCAATATTGCTTTTTTCAATGGAGAGTTGTGATTAAGGTTACGATTTGAGTCAAGGTTAGTGTTAGCAAACTCCAGCGCAAGCCACAATCAAATACTTAATTCTTTAATTTTCAATTTTCGCCATATATAATAGAGTATGCGGTGCTGATCTTAAGGATTGCCAAAGTTTTGCCAATATTGCTTTTTCCAGCGGTTTTGACTACATGCATCGAAGTCTCTGAGCTACTCTCTTTGTCTGATATTTTCTTTGGATTCGTCTCTCTCTCTTCCTCTCCCTATCTCTCCCTATCTCTCCCTCTCCCTCTCTCTCTCTCTCTCTCTCTCTCTCTCTCTCTCTCTCTCTCTCTCTCTCTCTCTCTCTCCTTCTCTCTCTCTCTCTCTCTCTCTCTCTCTTTCTCTCTTTCTCTCTCTCTCAAACATGCTTATTTTTCCCAGTTGAATCAAAATCCAACAAAATAGTCTTGGTGCTGTTCTTTGTGTGACACTTTCAATCTCCCTGTCTTTTTTTTCTTCTACACGCACAGCTGTAACCATTTATTTCTGTCACCTAGCTCTTGCTACTGCGCAAGAATATTTCTTATTGAAGTGGTTCAAAACGGAACTGTAATATCCATTTTAAAACAACTTTTCTTCCATTTCGAAACGTGCGCAGTTTTTATCTTCGCTCTGTGTCTGGTAAAGAGTCTCAACGTTAAAGAAGGTTATGTGTTCATTTTGGTATTCCTGAAGTACAGCTGTGAGGGAGTCTGAAAGTGTGGGGTTGCTGCAAAATTACACAGCGTCATTTGCTAATTTGCCTAATGTATGAAGTCATGCTTTTGATGCTATTACTTATAATGTTCTTGCTGATCTTGTGTGAACTGTAAAGCGTCATCCTAGTATTGTGTGTTTCTAGATTTTATTCCTGGTTAAACTGAACCAAGGCTTTGTCTTAATTGTTTGAGAACAAAAGAAAGCCTTTATAATGACTCCTCGTTGATGTTGTTTTTCATCTTTGTCATTGTTATCTGCTAGATGATCAGGATCTTATTTTCAAAGGAACTAATAACTGCAGTGTCTAAAACAGCTTCATATTTACCTGTAGGATATTTTAGTTTATTAGATTTAAAGATTTAGATTATAATTATATTAATGCTTAAAATTTCTTATAGATAGGTTGTAATGTCATCAAAAGTAAAGCAATAGTTTGATAATAATTTAGTAATGAAATGTGAACAATAATTCTGCAGACCATGTAGTAGAATGTTGCCACAGAGCGTGAAAGAAAGCAAGTTCACTAGGAACTTCTTATGTGCTGGGCATGTTCTGGTTTTGATCCATCAGCTGAAGTAATCAATTCATTTTAGAAACATGTTATGGAGATAATTATACTTAAATTGTTTGGGCAAAACATAAAGCAAGATGTATGTAAGTAGTAAAATGCAATTTGAATTGTAGCTTGGTTTCTTTCTTTATTGAGAGGGAAAGTTTATTGAATCTGTGTCATCCACGTATACAACATAAGCAAGTGTTTCCAATAATTTCCTCTCAGACCACTCTTAAAAGAGAAGACTAAAATAGGAACACAAAAGCAAATGCACAAAATTGTACTACATCAGCTGATTCTTCTAGACTATTGTTTTGACACCAGACATGCTTAGCACATACAAGTTTGAAACTGCTCTCATCTTGGTCATTGATAGAGTGGTCACATTTTACTTCCAGTTTTACTCTGGCTTCTCCTGCTTTGTTGGAGTGATGAACATGGAGTCCAATCCTTGGTGTTGTCTGTGCAGTGCTTGTACTTCTTGGCTGTGTTGCATTGTTGCACGTTACTGGCTAATGTGGCACCAGGAGCTTCTTGTGTTCAGGCTTTCTCATGGTCCCACCCATTGCTTTTCAGTTTCTGACAGATAGGAATGCTTTTTATGCTTTTGTTTTTGCGATTATTCTGCATAGATTTGAAGTGTAATAGTGGTTTTACACTCTGCTTTTCCTTTTGCTGTTTTCCCTGTGCTTGTGCTGTTTTTCTGACTTTGTTTTTTTTATCGGCATTGTGATTTAGGTCCCAACCTCCCCTACCCCCGCCCCCTCCTCCACCTTCCCCGTCCCTAATATGGTTATCCCCCATTTGTCATATCGCCGATGGAGAGTGTAGATGTTAAGATGGAGAGTGTAGACGTTAAAATTCAGTATCGTTCGGCATTCTGATAGTTTGGGAAAATTTTCCCTTTAGTCTCCTATTCCTTCTCCTTAATTGTCCACCTATCATGTTACGTACATTGTGTAACAACCGTCTTTTAAAAAATAAATAAATAATAAGAAACGGTACCTACAAACTTCCCACGCAAAGAAACTGCTTTATTGTGTACAATATTTAGTGTTTGGTTACATTATATGGTGTGGTCCTGATTCGGCTCTTTGCATTTCGCTGGACTCTGTAAGCAATGAATGGACAGATAGATAGATAGATATTCAGTGCTTATAGGGTCCAGCCGACTGCCAAGAGCCGAATCAGGACCACGTAAGCAATGAATAACTAACTAACATTATATGGTGTACCTGTTAGTAGTTGATTGTGTATGGAATTGTACACTTTATTTTATGTTTATATCTAGTAACCTCTGTCTCCTTTTGTTTCACTGTATTTCTAGACTTTCTAACTTAAGTCAGTTTTGAAATATGAGCTTCTTGAAACTTTTTGTTTATAAGTTTTTTAATCCCAGCTGTGTCTCATTGCTTGCAAGTTTTTGTTTATGTATTTATTTTATTTTATTTTATATATATATATATATTTGGGTTAATGTCTACCAATCCGCATTTTCTGAGATTATACGAATCAGCATTGTTGATCATCACCATCTAACTGTGAATGTGAATTTAGAGGGAGAGATATATTTGTGTACGTGGAAGATTTTATTTATTTCTTTCTTTATTTTTATATTAATTCATTAATGTATGTATGTATTATTATTATTATTATTATTATTATTATTATTATTATTATTATTATTATTATTATTGGGTCTTTTGTCCTCATTCAGTTTTTACAACATGACTTCTTCCCCATTATGTGACATCCCATATTTTTAGTTCCATCTAGTCTTTTAGTAGTCGCTGAAGTGTCCGCTGTCCTAGCTGCATGAAGGTACATGACAGTGTAGTCTTCGTGCTTGCATCTGTGGTTATCGAATTGTCATGCTTCCTCTTCACAGTTTGCTTATTGCTTGGCAGCTGTTCTGCAGAATTTTCTTTAGCTTCAAAGAACTAAATCTATCTTCTCAAAAGCACTTTAAGCCTTCTATGGGATTCATTACCTACCTAAATTGTCTAACTGCTAGCTGCAATTTGAAACTTAAGATAGGTCGTAATATTGAAAACGTAGGAGTTTAGAAAAGTAGTGCTGTTGGAATAACAATCTTTCAGATATTTAAAATTAAAAAATTTTTTTAATGAAAATAATTTAGAAACTTTTTTTGTTTTGTTTTTTATTTTCCTTTATTTTTGTGCATGGTAAGTTGGGAAATGAAAAAAAGGTGACAAGTATTCAATAACTAAATACCTTCTGTAGAGTTTATGTTTCGTTTGTGTATTTCTTTGTTAATGTCTTATGTTGATAATTTGCTTTTTAAAAGGCATTTTCATTCATGCTTTCATATGATTATTCTCATTTTTAGCCAGTGCTTATTCAAATTGTTCATGACACACTAAAATTCAGTTTGAAATTGAATCCTTTTTTTTTTTTTCTTTTTTTTTTTTTTGTTGTTGTTGAATGTTGTTTTTATTTCTTATTCAGTTTGACTTCAGCACTGTTACTGGGGTTCATATTACATTATTCACACACACACAGTCTGTGCTAGTTAAAGGATTGGGTTTGCTTATAAGTGATGTATCATTATACAGACTCTCTTACTACTCTTACTACCTTTCATTCTGTTTGCAAGGGCTCCCAACTGTGGTTAAATGTTGCATCAGAATATGATATTATTTTTTTTTTATGATTGAATACTTTTAGTTTTAAAGAAAAGATGGTTTAACCTTTCATTATTAATATTTGAACTGATAGACAAAAATAAAAATCCAATGGAAGAAAATACTATAATATCGTTTGAAATATCTAGTAAAGACTTTTCTTTATGTTAATCTGGAATGAAAAGCAGATGACCTCTGCCTCCACAATGCTGGCTCAGAGAAGCGTGGTCCATTGTGCCTCAATCTTTGAAAATCAAAAGCATTTGAAACAACCATTTTAATTTGGCCAATGAAATTGTCGGTTTTAATGAAATCTGCCAGACTAGACATTATTAACTTAACTGCTTGCATTTGGACTAACAGATATAAATCTTTTTTGCATGTTCTCGTGCTACTGACATGTTACCGGGGACAGAATAGTAGAAGACTGGTTGTTGGGTAATTCCTGTTTTATTTCTGCCAGAAGTGAAAAATAGAGCAGAGCCATCTAACCTTTATTAAAATGGTCGATGTTTCATTGGGAGCCCTCCATTTACATAGAACAGAATGTACTCTCTCGCTCGTTGTTGTGACTGACAATACTCTGTCTACCACTAGTACTACTACTACTGTACTCAGTAGCCTGCTTGCTGTGTCTTTTGCATGATGTTGGACTCCTAGTTCTCTCCCTTGCAGGCCCAGCACCCGCAGGAACCCCCTCCTCCACCCCCAACCGACAAACCCACCGTTGGCAGCAAAGAAGAAGCGATAGAGAAAAGCATTGAGAAAACTGAGGCTGTGAAAAAGAAGGTTGAAGAGAGGGAGAAGAGAGTGAGTGAAGGTGACGGTGAACATTTGCAGCCCTCTGCACCGTCTCAAGAAGACCTGAACCACGCCAGCAGGCAGGAAGTGATCCATCTAGAGATTGCGCTGAACGAGACAGGGTCTGCAGGCTTGGGCGTCAGCGTGAAGGGCAAGACTGTGACCACGGAGCAAGGCCAGAAAGATCTGGGCATCTTTGTCAGAGGTGTCATCAAGGGGGGTGCTGCTTCCAAGGTATTAATTACTATTATTTGTCGTTGTAGTTTTAGTATAGTTTTAATTTGTTAGGTTTTTGCTATTTTAGTATACAGCCTGTGGTGTTTGAATCGTTGCGTTGTTTGGGTTATTGTCAAAATCTTGGGACATGGTTCTTTTCATTCCCAAACTTCCCTGTAAGTGTAGGAGAAATATTTATCTTAAAATTTCTATAGACTGTAACAAAAATGTTAGTCTACTTGAATTTGTTGGAAATTGGTATCTGAGTATATTAGCAATGCACGTCTTATGACAATCATTGTATTTGCTAGATGTAAAAGACTCCAACTGGGACTGTATTCACCTCCTAGCGATCTTCTGAAATCTTCCTACACTTTCTATTGGGAACCTGAACAGTTTGTTTTACTTGTATATAGTATATAGTTATTAATCTCAATCCTATGATGCAGGATGGTCGACTACAGCTGAACGACCAGCTGCTGGAGGTGAACGGTATAACACTGCAAGGTTTATCCAATGTGGCTGCTATGGAGAATCTGCGTCGCGCCATGACGGCGGAGGGGCCCACCAGAGGTTGCATCCAATTGACCGTGGCCAGGAAAATCGGTGCTCCATCCCCCTACCCTCTGGGTGAAACCTCGCAAGACAGCAACCAGGAGATGCTTATGAAGCACTACCGCACTCGCAGCGACGTCAGCGACCATGTGGACTCTCCCAACCATTCCCGACAAAACAGCTCAATATCAAAGAACTCTGACCCTGAAATGCTCATGTACAGTGAAAGAACTAAGCCAGAAAAGAGTGGGTTTACTCCACTGGTGTCTAGCGGCAGTATCAGGAATGAGTCATACCTGAAAGCGACCAATGAGAGCCTGAACGACAGCTCGGCCTTTTCGCAGCCTAGGCCCATGTCGGGCGCTTTCCGCAGCTTGGCAAAAAGTTTCTCTAGCTTGGCACCCACAGTGGGAGGAGGCCGAGATGATGAGAGCATGATTGAGGATGATGAGTTGAGCAGGTCTCCATCAGTAAGTCATTTATTTTGTCTTTTTATTACATTTGTTTGGCTTGTGCTGCTACAGTTGTATATTGTTGTCTGCTTTCAAATCATACAACTTCAAGCCCCCTACCTCTGCTGCTATAAAAGTTTGTCATCAAGAAGGATTTGTGTTGACAATTGACATAGCATTCTTTAGACTGTAGGTAGAAATGTTGTTATCGTGGACGCAATATTCCTATATGCCTATGTACAGACACAGAATTGAAAGTGCCAGCGCAAGCGCTGACCGTCATTGCTTATTGAAAACGTGCATCTCTTGTCATATTTTGCAGTGCAGTATTTAGGACTCGCTGAACTAGAATCTGAAAATCTGGTACTTGAGTTTATGCTTTATATTTAATCATTGTATTCTGCTTTTGTCTTTTTCAGCCTCGGTCACAGCTGAAGCAGAGGCCACACTCAACAATAGGCTTCTATGGCATGGACGATGACAACTACAAAGATGATGATGAAGATGAAAGCGATCTGTACGTAATGAAGTTTAAATTTCCTTCATTCACCAGACTGTTTGTTCACTCTTTTGATCTCTAGGTTTCGTTTTTCATTGCAAGAAATCGATGCGCAGTATTGGGATCACACAAGAAACAGTTTAGTTTGGATAATCTATTTTATTTAAATCCATTCACTTGTTCTAGGCGCACGAAAATGAAAAGTGAAGATTTGGACATTCAAGTTTTGATTTTGTTCACTTTCGTTCTTTCTTGCGGGATCAAACAATCTTTAAATATTCCCCATCTTGTTTTCTTTCTCTTCTGTTTTTGATAAACATAGAAGAGGCGTTAGTATTATATTAACATGAAAAATTACATTCAAGGGTGGATTTCTGTCATTATTAAACTATCTGCAGTCAGGGCTTTGATAGCAATAATTGGCATGAAAGTGTTTAGACATGCCTACTACAACTGAGGTGCAAAATGCTTCACACTGGTTGAGTGTGTTTCACATTTATTTATTATTTAACAATTGTTGCTTATTTTAATTATTTTTTTAGGAGTCCTACCAGTCCTGTGAAGTCATTCTCGCGGGAAGGTTTCGGCCGACAGAGCATGTCAGAGAAGAGGAAAGGTCACATAGATCCAAGGTCATTGGAAATTTACCAGCGAGCAAAAGCAACAAAAGAACAGAAAGATGGAAAAGGTGAGTTTGATTTTGTCGATTTTGGGAAAATATTGATGAGAGTTTTAGAATTGGTCGTTCCTTTAGTGTATTTTCTACACGTGAGGGTGTGTGAAAAAATAGAAACTATTATTGCTTCCTTCATCCTGTGACTATTTGTCTTAACAGAAATCATGTTTGTGTGAATCAATAGATTTGTTTCATGATGAACTGTGACAGTACTCTTGATGCTGAAAGTGAATTGTTACTAACAAACTACAGTCCAAGCCTTAACAACAAGCACATAGTCCGTCCGTGTTAGATGTTGCTATAAATCTTGAATGAAATCTTTTAGTTGTACCATTCATCGTTTCATTTATAATTGTTCACACAAAGGTGACTTTAGCTGCACGCACAGATAGACTTTAACAACAGGATTGTTTGACTGCGTTGAAGTTTAGTGCTTGTATTTTTCAGTACAGCCTCACTGGCTTAATACAAAATTTGTGTCTATTTTATGATATTTGCTTGAGTTAAGAAATGGATGCATGAATGGAAAAATATATGCTTCACAAGCTGTAGCGCAATATTCCAATCTGCAGCATTGTCATTTATGAAGAAATGACTGTTCACTTTTCTTTGGTCTGTTGGGGACACTGCTTTGATGCTTTGAGCTGTCTCGAATGCATATATTATTATATGTTTGCATGTTCATCCTGCAAATATTAGGCTATTAGTTCAGATTGCTGTAATTTTGAATCTGTACGGAGATTGTGGGTTTTGAATATGTAAGGAATGAAAATGGTTACATTTCCTTGAAATGCCATGTTCGGTGGAAGTGTCCTTTGTTGTTTAATTGATTGTTGCCTTTGAAAGTTGTGCTACATGACCTGTTGCCCTTTGAAGTTGTGCCATGAATTTGACCTTGACAGTTGTGTACTACCTTTTCAGCTTCATTTCCATGCCGGCGTGCAAAATCATTTCATGTGTCAGGTATATCCATCATCATTCACTTTCCGTTGTTGTAACATTGCTGCATCGTTGTTGTTAAGTTCAGTTCTTCTGCACGGTGTGTTGTCTGTAGTTTTCACACTTAGGTGTTTTGAAACGTTCCCCGTCATGACTTTTTTTTTTTCTGTTGTTGGTAGAGATTTTTGTTTTAAAGGCAGCTGTTTATAGTTTGTTTGCTTGTTTCTGTTCTGTTTGAGTTTTGTTTGTTTTTCTAACTGTTCTGTTATGCAGATGGAATGGAGTCTAATCAACTTCCCATGAATATGCAGTGAAAACTCATGCTCACAACACATACACAAGATGCAATGTGTTATTTCCAAATTGTATGTCTTGACCTTCGTTGTCTTTCGCAATGATGGTTTTTGTGAGCCATCGGTTTACCACTCCACAAAAATTACAATTAATTCACAGACATTTGTTGTGCACTCTCACCATATTTCATGTTTCCTGTCTGCCTTTTACTAGTAAACCCTGTAGTGTCATGGGAAATATACTAATGTTAATATGTGTGTATAGTTTAGTTTTGGAAGACATATAATGAAATGCGAGGGAAAAAACAGAAACTGGCAGTATTTTGATTTATTATATGCATTGTTACAGTTGATTTTATAAACATTTGTATGAGGTGTGAGGTATGAGGACAGTCGTTATTGTTTTCTACCCCAAAAATGTTTTGCAAACATATAAGCAGCTAGGACTTCATTCATTGACAACCATTGCCTTTGATGTAGTGTCATTCTAATGTCCTTCACTTTACAGAATCTTCACGGCATAAATAAAACTACCAGGCAAATTCTTCGTGAATACTTTGATTGTTCCAGAAGAAAACTACTTTGCAGACTGTTCTGTGTATTTTAAGTTTGCATGCGTCGGTGGTTACATTTTTGTTTGCACGATTCCTTTTTTTTTTTAAATACATTATGTGTTAAGGCAAAAGCGTGGGACATTGTAGAGTGATTATTTGACGCATACCAATATTTTTGCTGTGAAAGAAATTCCTGCTCACTGAATTAAGTTGATTTTGATTTTACTGCAGTTAGGTTTGATTTTAGTCTGGATATTAGTTCTGATTTATTTGTTGCTCTTAACCTTTGCTCCAAACAAGCTCAATGCTTTGTTATGTTTGCTTTTAGGAGAGAGAGTTTCCTCAGGTGAAGAACAGTGCAGCTAGCCTATTAGATATATTATATTTTTCGCTTATGTTGTTCGTGATGCTGTTCTAGGGATTTTTCTTGCCAATAATTATTGAAATTTTAGTCTGCTAAGTTTCTTTTTTTTTCTTTTTTTTAAAATGAATTATCACTCCACACCCATCCCCAGATTGGTATGATTGTGGCTCTGTTAACAATTGAGTTGGCAAGTATGATTTAATTGTATGCAATATCTGCAGGTTAATACTTCTGAGTGTCATATTTATGGAAAGAATGTTTGTAGTAGCTGCCTAGGCATTTCTTTTTACAGGTTTGGTGGGTAGTGAGCCTCATGGCTCATTATTATTGCCTCACAGTGCAACACATTATTCCTTGTAATATTTTTTATCTTATTCACTTCTTGTTAACTTTTCTATTGTATGCCATAATGTAGAGACCACTTCAGAATGAATACCTGTACGAAAATCTTATGCATGATAGTCGGAGAGAACTAACAGCTGAACGATCAGCAAGAAAAAGAAGAGATTTAATAACATAATGAGCAACTGCATGGTGCATTTAAACATAACCAAGACACAAGAAGTTGCATAGGGGTTGTGGTTCTTTTTCAGGCTCTGAACGGCGCCTGCAGCGAGACGGTGCTAGTGGTATGGGATCCGGTTCGCTGCATCGCAGCGGTTCTATGGAATCGATCCCTACCTCCCCTGTTTCACACGAACCTGTCCCTATGATGCCTACTCCCGCTTTCTTCAATAGTGTATATGAAGCTACTACTAACCGAGGAACTCTGCATGGATTCCAACCTAGTATGACTTGTACAATCTTCATACTGTGTTTATTGCAGGGGTGCTGAAAGCCAGAATTGTTTTATAACCGTCCACCAGACTAGTAACTTACCTGAAGTCTGTGAGAGTTCACACTAGCCTTTGAACAGCTTGCATTCGCAATGCAACAGAAAGTGCAAAATTGAAGCGAAACAGAAAGGGTACAAATGTGTCTGAAAATGATGAGAGATAGTGCAAGTGCATCATTCATTGAAATAATAATGACAGAAGTGTCATAAACTATGGGAAAAGGAAAAGAATGGTTAGGAAGTGTGCATGGGTTTTTTAATTTGCGTTTGGTGAACTGTTGAACAGACTATAGTGCTTTCAGCACCCCTGACTTGTATTATCTTTCTATTCACTGAGTATTTCTTAGATTGTGCTAACTACAAATACCAACACCATTATTGTACTTGCCATCCTATTGATAATGCAGTCTTCTGTTTTAGCCGTTAATCATACTCTTCACAATGCAGTGATCTGTTTAAAGCTTTATCTCTAAACGATGTTTATGCTAGATACTTAGTTGGGGTGTATTTGTCGCGTTAGAAAGTATTCAATGTGTGGGCATTTGATGGATAAAATGCAACTTTTTTGCAGTCTTTCATGCATTTCTATCTTACAGTCATCCAATTTTCTTTTCACATTTGTGGGTTTGAATGCATCAAGTCAGATTTGTTGGAAATTGTGGTTGTGGTATTGCTGTAACAAAATTAGTAGAGGGTTCTATTTATGTTTTTTTGTGCTGCTAGATCTAATACCTAGTTTCGTATTCGCTAGATGGCTAGTGAACTAGTTGTATCTACCTTAGATGGGCTATATTTAGTGTTTTACTTGCCTAATGTTAGCATACATATCTTTAATAGCGCTTAATCTGTCCACTTTCATTTTGGTCTTGCCATCAGCCTCCCTGACATTATTATTGTAAGAACTATTGCTATCATCCCCAGGATCAACCACAGGTATGTTCAGAACACCAGCAATGCAAGCCCACCCTCTGCCCCATTCTCAGCCTCAGCCAGCGTTTCGACCACAGACACTAGAGCCGCAGGGCTCCAACTTGCAACGCACCGACTCCATGGAGGACCTGTCTCATATGGAGCAGCAAGTGGAGCACATTGGGGAGCAGATAGAGGATCCGCAGCCATCGTCCTCGCAATGGCGAAACAGGGCCTTGGGCCCGAGAGTGCGGGCTTGCAACGAAAGTTTCCGTGCTGCCGTTGACAGATCGTATGATCCTCCCATGCAGGATTCTAGTGTTCCCATGGATACATGCAAGTTTTTGTGCTGCTTGAAGTAGTTTCGGGGTTACTTGGTGGTGTGTATGTGGGCGTGTAACCGTTTTGCCTGAGCCAGTATCAAATCAAATTCAGGTGAAAAATTAGCAGTTAATACGGCCAGTGGGAGGCAACCAGCCTAATGGTTTGTTACTGTAACATTTATGTGAAACTGAAAGTGTGATTTCAAGCCAAATCGAGCCAGCTAATTGTTCTTCTTAATCCAGTAAACACTGAGGATCAACAGGTTGATCATTGCTAGCTTTACAGGGGATGGGGATAAGGAACCTAGTGCATGCTAGGTGTCAAGTTTTAAATATAAATATGTCTCGAAATCGAGACAAGACACATTCGCACAAGTCTGCAGACACCTGCAATTGTAATATATGCACAAACTTGTGGAAAGCTGGTGCAGCTACTAAAGCCAGTGGCCAAGTATTAATGTGTGTGCTCTAGTACTCACTATTACAATGTCACTTTCTGTGTCTCGGGTTGTTGTTCTTATAGAAATGTGAGTGCGTTGTTCTTCGTGTGGGGAAGTTATAAGATGTTTTAAAAATTAATTCTGTTGCGTTTTCAGTGGAAGAAGAGAGCATGGAGAGCGGATCCTTCACACTGGGTGTGGGCCAAAGGTCAATGTCCACCCGGTCATCATTCAGTAGTGAGAATACCACAGAAGACTATAACAGCTTCAAGAAGAAACGACTCAAGGAGAAGAAATCTGGAAGTGGTCTGCTAGGTTTCCTCAGGTAATTACTTGGAATCACTTGGAATGGTTCGTTACCTATGTTTTAAAAGAACAACTTTGTTAGCTAATTGATCTGTGTGTGGGGTTGGAGTATTTGTATGTATTTGCATGCTAGTGTGTATGTGTGAAAGTGCATGCAACCGTGTGTGTTAGGTTAGTATATGTTGTGCTGTAAGAAGGTAATTTTACAGTGAGATCATAAAGTTTTTATATTTGTATTTGTAATGTTATATTGTTGATCTATGATTGTGGGAAATGCCATTAACTAAACGGTTATAATCTTAACAATTTTAACAGCTAAATTATTTTTTGTCATTCATCACATTTTTTTATGAGGAAAGGAAAGTTTTGCAAGCTAAAGTATAATTTCAGCTTGGAATCCACAGTTTCTTGTCTCGGTGCAGATTCGGCAAAGGTCGAAAATCGGCAGATGACATTGGGGGAACTCAAGGTGCCAGTCGCTTCAGGTCACGTTCCGAGGAGCGACCTTCACACCTGGTGGTCAGTCATGACCCTGAAGCAACAGAGCGTGACCGCAAGTCTAACCAGCAGCAGGCAGATGAAAAGTGAGTTTTTGAAAGCATGAGAAAACATATATATATACTTTGTATTGTTTGGGCTTTGGGTCAGTTTATCAAGTGCATGCAGAGAAGACAATTCAGCGAGCTTTGTATTTTAATCGTGAACTGGTTTACTGTGAGCTTTTGGGTTCTGTACTATATATAAATTTGTAATGTTTGTCTTTGGTTTTTAGTTATGTACGCGTATAGTGACTGAACACGAATTGCATTTGGTTCTTTGGTTTAAGTGATCTGTAATGAATGACAGTCATGTATAGCTTGGATGCAGTTTGGAGAATGCTCATTCTTGCATGATATATATTGTAAATATTTCTGTTGAATAATAGAATGATACAAAGTCGTATCTATGCCAGGTGGAATTGTTGGACTTATTGAGTTTCTGAAGTTTTACCCAGCTAACGCATGAAAATGCCAACAACCCAGATCTGCCACTATAAAAATACCCTAATGCTTTGGAAAATAAAAAAAGGAATGTCTTTGTCTGATGTTGCTTAAAAATGGTAGACTTTTTTCCTGGGCAAATCAGACTGGATTTTTATGAATACCCACAGCAGAAGACATAAGATTTTGGCTGTGCCAAAAAGGGAGTTTTTTTTTTAAAAGGGGGGGAGATCTTAACTTGCCATTTTTAGCCTTGTTTGGACACCCATACCCTTACTTCCCGCATTTCTATTTTTGCATTTTTTATCATTTTATAATTTGGTGCCTCAGTAAGGAGAAGCTAGCCTACCCCCTAACTTCATGTAGCAAAAGATTTGGAAGTTTTTGACAGGTCAAATAACCAAATGTTAAAGAAATCTTGCAGCAAGAAACATAATTACAGGAGGCTGGCTTGTTGAGTTTTCTTTGTTGGTGTGGCAATGTGTGACAAACAGAATTTTGCTTTGGACATGTTATGTATTACCCTGCTATTGTCCTGCTCCTGGCACTGTGAGTGTGACGCTGTCCCCTGCACTATCCCTACCTCCCTATCTGTGTGTGTGCGCAGTCGACTGCAAGAGCAGTATCGCAGGATCCAAGAGCAGCAGCAGCGACAGCTGCAACATCAGCAGCAATTACAACAGCAGCTGCAGCAGCAGCAGCAACAACAACAACAACAGATCCAGCAGCGGGAAAGACAGCAGCAACAGCGCCTACCCTCTTCTTCATCCATCCAGTCAGACCTGTCATCCAGTTCCAACGTGTTTAGTACTGGCAGCAACCAACGCACGGAAAGTCCGTTCAGACCATTTCAAACTGAGAACAAGTCAGTCTGGCTTTGTTGCTTCTCCATCTCGATCCCCCTTCTCTATACTGGCATCAAAGCAGTTAGTGGTCTGTACTTTCTGAAACAACACCCGCCCGCCATCACCCACCCACTCTTTCCTTAGCTTCCCTATTTCTTTTTCAGCACACTGCATTGTCATCAAACTTTTTCATTGTAGCGCTGGTTTGGGATACAAAGGGAGAAGGTAGCCTGCTGCTCTTATACTTAATTCAAAATGTTTCCCTTCCCTATGTCCAAGCTTCTGTGTGGACTCAGCCTGCCTGTTTCTGCTCCCTTTGTCACTTACCACACCCACAATATTTTCTTGAAAATTTTTTAAACCATCATGTACAGAAACTAAGAGTCATCATTCAATAAGCTAAGGACTAATACGCATGCTGCTACCTTTTTCAGGGACTTAAAGCTGTTTTTTTATGAGAGTTTTGTTTTATGGATTACTTGACAACCGAATGTGTTGTATTTTCCGGTACTTGGTAATTTGTAGCATGCCCCCTCTTGTCTTATGCATGTATCAAACGTCTGGACATATGTAATGTTATGTTTACATGAGAATTGCTTTCTGTGGCTATCATATTTTTGTGCCAGTGACTAATTAGTTTCTTTCGAAGTATCATATACATTTATCTTGCATGCCTCATTTCATTTTATTCTAAAATTGTTTTTCAGTCATCCGCATGTGTTTCATTATTTTGTTCATTGCTTTAGAGCAAAGTGAAACTTTTTCTAATTAATTGGGTTGATCTATGTCTCTCATGGTGTCCGCCTGTAGGTTTACTGCAGTATATACATAAAATGTTCAGATAGTTTATATCTTTTAATCAAATATTTCACAGGTTTAAAACACTTAGAATGCTATCTTTTGAGTGACAAAAGAAGCAAAGAGATATTTAAGTTTCCTTTGCACGTTCGTCACAATTTTTCATTTGTTATTTTCATACGTCTTGTGTTAGATGGAGATGATGTTGAATGTTGGTTAGCTGTTCCAGTCATTTTACAGTGGTCAAACTTTACCCCCTACCTGCACACCCCCACTCTGCAAAAAAATCACAAACAAAACAAACAAAAAAACCAACTCTACTGTAATTTATTGCTCATGAGAAGGCCATGTTTGATTACATAGCTGTATCTACCCTAACTCTTCCTTTCACAAATCTGTCTTTGGTTGTGCCGTCATTAAGGTGAATTTATCAGTTCTGCTCAGTGTTGACTAATTTTTTTCCACCGTTTCCTGACCAGGTCACAGGCAGCAGCAGTACGTGGCAGACAAACTGGGGTGGGCATGGGAAGACAGCGCGGTGAGTCTGGAGGTAGCGCTGGACTGCAGCAGGGTCCTGCAGCTGGAGCAGGGGAAAGCAGCAAGCTGGCAGGTGCTGCCGCCAACCGGGCGGACAAGATCCAACAGCTGAGAATGCAGCATCAGCAGCAGCATCGTGCCAGGCAAGGGATGTACCCGCATGAACAGGTGGAGGAGATTTACGAACAGCGCTTGCAGGACGACGAGAGGAGGGTAGGTCATGATTGAATCAATGGTTGGGAAAATGTATTTCTCATGTAAGCAGCGAAAACACATTGTTGGTCAAATCAAAGTCAGAAATATGCGAAAAGTCGTCACAACACAGTCTTGAGTGGTGTTGATTCAGGCTTTTCTTGTTTTCCGACAAAAATATGATTGGTTGCAATGAACATCTTTAAACGTTTGTTTTTAATAGAGAAGATCACTGTTAAATAAAAAATAAACAAAAATATACTCAGAGCATGATAGAAGTCACTGTATTGACAAATAAAATGTTTGGTTATTTTGAAAGAAATGGTTAGGCTGCTTGATTTATTCTAAAGTTTGGATCAGGGGCTACACGATTGCTCAATAACTTTGAATAGGAATTTTGTGAAGGTAGCCAGCACCTTGCTTCTTGTATGTGTTTTTAACATGAAGTTATGTAGGGAGTGGTTGTTGCAGAGCAACATATCCTCAGAGATGATTCCCCACGACCCACGATTGGCCGCTCACCATCACCATCACCAGGTGGAAATTCACCACGACCCCCTCCAAGACGACCCTCATCACTACAGCAACACTCAGCGACTAGTGGAGGACGAGTACGCTCAGCCCCATTCCTCTCGGGGCCACCCTCGCTCCCAGCGGCCTCCAGTAAGAAACGACCTGCTCCACAACCCCCAGGCTGCTCTCCGAATGGAACATTTCTCCACAGGCGATGGGGGCATGCTCAGTCACCGAGTGGATGTGCACCACGCCCCGCCTCCTCGCCTCATGGAGATGCATCCGGACATTCACGCACGGTCGGACCTGCACCGACCGGACGCCACGATGTATCGATCAGACGGTCACCGGCAGAACCTGCGTGTGGAGGTGCACTCGGACTTGCGTGGCAGGGACATGGCCAGCCACAGTCCACGCACGCACATGGCCGATGTGCACCAAGACCCCAGGGCCAGGGACATAGACCCTCGCTCCTTATCCAGACCCCACCTGGGGGAAATGCACCACCTGCCCGACCCACGCAGTCGTGGAGAGATGACAGTGCCACACCACCACCGATCCCACCACGCCGTGTACGACGACACGCCATCCTACAGCAATGATTATGCCGCTCGGTAAGACAGTCAGGGCCTCTTTCAGACCATTCCCTATTCTGTTGTTCTCTGTTACATGTCTTTGGGAATGTATGGGAGTGAGAAATAAATCCAAACTAACCTTCTTTTTGAAATTTTCTTAGTTGGATTTGTATCTTAATGTGTCTTTTTCGCCATCTTTTTTGAGCATGGCTGCATATTAAAACAAATTATCAGTACAACTTATGTTAGTTAATCTGATGAATAAAAATTGATACCAAAAAAAAGCTAAAATATGATTTTTAACTGAGAATTTCCAGAGAATAGTGAAGTGAATATGTAACTGTTCAATTAGCATGACCATAGATCCATTACGGAAAAAGAAGACAACCAATGAGTGTAATTTTATGTGTTTTTGCCGTTTCTACTCCATGAATCCGAATGAGTATGTTATGCTTTGCAGGCCTGTGAGTCGACAGAGCGAAGCTTTCAGGAACAGTCCCTACCCGGCAGCCATCAGTGGCATTGGTAGTCAGTCAGCGCCCCTGGCCCACCCCCTTTCCCACAGTTATCCTTCATCCCACACCATTCAGAACTATGACCCCCACCTGTTGCACCACCACCACCATCACCATCACCTACCCCACCCTCATGACCTCTACGACTCGCAATACGACCCGCAGTACGACCCTCAGTACGACTCCCAGTATGACCCTCACTACGACGATAGAGGCGCCTCACGGGAGATCAAAAAGCGAGACTCTTTTGTGGAGCGTCAGAGACAGTATTTTGATGAGATGAACCGAGCCATGCCAGAGCCCCCTCGCCATGTCAACTACAGTGGTACTCAGAGACCTGTGTCAAGGTTCGGAGATCCTAGCTCTGCCAAGGTGTAAAGTTCTTCTGTCCGTGGTTATATTAATGTGGAATGTAAATAGCTAAACCTCAAGGATGCGTGGACCTAAAGCAGACCTAAGGCACGTCAGACCCGAGACAGGCAGTGCGGGTGGTGCTGAAGGCAAGTCACAAAGCAAACACAGTCTATGAAAGCACTCAACACCTCAATGAAAAAGGAAGAAAAAAATAAATCTTCGTCCTTTATGATCCACTTGCCAAAAAAAGCTGGTGTTTTGTCTCTCCACCAAGGTACTCATGCAGGCTTTGTGTGTGGTTGTATAGAACTTGTACATTATTCTTGTCCAACCCCAGTTCTTGGACTGATGTGATATTTTGCTAGTTGCTGCTGGTAAAGAACACATTGTTGTTTTTTGGAAGGGTTTGTCCATTGTGGAAACAGAATGGGGTTTACCAAGTTTGTTGTGTGTGTCAGATGGAACCTTTGGTTCGCTTTCAGTGGCTAATAGCTGCTACTGGTTGCTGGAAAGGAAGAACAGGAGCCATAAACAAAAAGTAAGAACAGGTGAAAAAGACCGATCCTAGGTTATTGGGACAAAGAGCGGAACAGCTTTCTGTTCTGATAAGCAAGCAAAATAAAACACAAATAACAAAATTCATAATACATTGCGACTACCTATAAAGGAGGTGATTTTAAACATAAGCAGAAGAAGATTGCTGGTAGTCACTGTGCATACGACATGGTGTGTATTAAAGTCACTGTTACACTTGTAGCAACATATATAAATATATATCAGTAATGACAAACAATTACTCAGATCAGTGTGCATTTGAATGAACTAGAATTTGTTGTGACGTTAGTTACTGTCACATCTGGAACAAAGTAATGGTAATGTTGACAGTTTAACTCTGATGCTATCATCGCCAGCGTTTTTTTACTATCAATTCTCTTGGTGCTATGATTAAGGGAGCTTGTCATTGAGGACACAGGCGACATTCCCCTCTTGCAAGCTGCAAAGGCAGCTATAATAATTAATTCCCTGCATGTTTGAGCTTCTATACTGGGCAGTTCACTGCATGTTTGAGCATTGTATTTTCCTTCACACATCTGGAGTTTCTTGATGCAGAAATTTAACACGTTTGATATAGAACAGTGGATTTGATGTGAGCTTTTATACCATTGGCAGTGCTTCAGATTGTTTTCAGACATCATGGGCCCAATGACCCATGGCCATGCAAAATGATGGGTCAATTTTGAAAAAGATGGGTCATTGACAATCGAAGGTATTCGTATCGTATGTTCACCTAGTCCTTCTTGATTTTTATGACGCGCCAGGCTGGCGCATTCACGTTGACTGTTACGCGCCATTCTGATAAAATATGCGCCAATGGCGCGGGCGCACCAACAATCTGAAGCACTGCATTGGGTGAATTTTGGTGTAGCACCTTGCATTTGCTTCTCTCTCTGCACCGAAGGATCAAAAGTTGTTTTTAGTTTTTATATTAAAGTGTTTGTGCATGCTAATTTGCTGGAGTATAATCAGATATAATCTGATAAAATCTAGTTTTCAAAAGCAGTTGGCAACATCAAGGACAGCGTTGTACCCATTCTAAAAAAGTGTTTGTGCATGCTAATTTGCTGGAGAATAATCAGATATAATCTGATAAAATCTAGTTTTCGAAAGCAGTTGGCAAAATCAAGGACAGCGTTGTACCCATTCTAAAAAAAAGTGTTTGTGCATGCTAATTTGCTGGAGAATAATCAGATATAATCTGATAAAATCTAGTTTTCGAAAGCAGTTGGAAACATCAAGGACAGCGTTGTACCCATTCTAAAAAAGTGTTTATGCATGCTAATTTGCTGGAAAATAATCAGATATAATCTGATAAAATCTAGTTTTTGAAAGCAGTTGGAAACATCAAGGACAGCGTTGTACCCATTCTAAAAATTAATGTCGCACTCATATACCCTATGTGGTGAACTGATCTTGTTCCATTGTGCTTTGCGTTTTGTTCCCATTGATCTGATCAGTGCACTGATCCTGTTCCACCATTTACCATTCCCATTCGCTCAAACAACTGGACCAGTGTACTGCAAAATTGCGTGATACATTGACAGGGTCACAAATAATTTTTTATTTTAATCGTTTTTTTTTGGCCCAGTTATTGCACATTTGCCCTTGTAAACCTCAGGAGCAAAACTACAGTTAGGATGCTGAAGGAAAAGCATTTTTCAGTTGCTAGGCTAGTACAGCACAGTGAAACGGGTGAAATGTGTTCATTGATAGCACCGTTTGGGGGTTTATCAATATGCATAGGCTGGTAGGAAACGGAATTGTTTGGCTGAATTGGACAATATTTTGTTATCTTTTTCAGATCATTCCTTACCCTTTGAACATTGTTTTATAGATTGTATTATCAAGGTTTGGAAACAATGACAATGCTAAACGTTGGCTACATTGACTCGGGCGCTCAGTTGCAGTGTTGTTTGTTTGTTTTGTTTTTGTTTTTTAACTTCTAGATGAGACAAAAGACATTGGCTTAGGGGAAAAATGTGCAATTTTTGGGGGGGGTCTATTTGTGAATTGATGTATACAGTGACAGGAACTGAGGCAGGGTTATTAGATGCTGTTTTTGTCTCCTGATTTGGATTTTTGACCTCATATGGGACCAGCTTTTCGTTATTTTTTTACAATACTCACATCAGTGCTCAAGCAATTGCAAGAAAGGATTGGCAAAATGATGAATAAGAATTAAAGAAATTGTGTTTCAAGTCTTTAGTGTAGAGAGGGTTTTACATTGATTTTTTTTTGTTTGTTACTGTTACACTTGGAATCATCATAGTTAGTGTTGCACTGATATTTGAAGTGTTTTAGTTTTAAAAATTGACCAACGTGAACATTGAGGAAATTATGTTGTAAATGCTTGGCCTCTAAACTTATTGTTTTGACAGGGTTTTGTTGGCTTTTTTTGTGAGAAAGCAACTCTGTGGTGTTTTTTGGTGAGAGAGAGTAGTTAAGAAATTTGACTGTAGATTTCTGAGTATCATAAATAATTGTGACAAGTGTAGTTGTATATTGCACGCAAAAATTATGGCGTATGATATCATGAGTTAGATTAGGAACTTCTCAAAGGAAGTGCATGACCAATAACCTGTAAATATATATATTAAATTTATATTCATCCCCTCCCATACCCAATATCCCTGTCAATTATTGCATCAATAAGTTTTGAATTCATTTAAAGCATTTGTCTTTATTGAAGGCCAATTGCTGTCAGTTTTAGTGTAGTTCTTTCATGGCTTATATAGTGAGGCAGGTTCCTTGTGAAAGAAATGAGCATGAGATTTTTTTTATATATAATATTTTTTCTTTGGTGGGGAAGGGGAGTGTTTGAAGTGGAATCATTTTTCAAGTTCACTGGTTTCCAAGATAAAAAGGCAATAATTGTATTTATTGATGTTTAAGCTCTTATTCTGATTATTATTGTGAATACTGGTTGTTGGATTTTGTTTGAAGCACAAAATGGCTGTGGTTATGTGATCTGTGTTGTGTGTGCGCGTGATTGTGTAATTTGTAAACCATTCATGCATTTTCAAACATTGTACCCGCCTTTTTGTACATTTTATTTTTATATGTTCGTTTCTGTACAGCATGTACATTTTAGTCATTCAAGAAATGTCTACGATGTATTTTGAAGTATGGTAGCATTCTGTGCCACTTGTGCGTATTGTCTCCATCAGAAAGGGTGTTGTGAAGTTTTAACAGTGCATTGTTTTACCAGGCAACATTAGGAGCGTGACTTGTAAACAGCACAGAGGTTGTGTGCCCAACTTTCTTCAAGAAATAGTATCAAGAGACAGGTTTAGCTTTGTGGTATCATGAAAGAGAATCAGGTAGTTCTAGCATGGCTTGAAGTATGTGGTACAAGCTCTTGTATGGCTTGCATGTGGATCAATCATGTACGGTCTTGTACATAGAAATCTCAGCCATTATTCAATAAGAATCTGGTGCTTAAGCCGTTAAGTGTGCGTACGTTAAACTAAGGTGCTAAGCCACTTCAGCTGCCATTATCACTGCAGCACGGGCAATCAAACTGTGTTTCTTCGCTTCTGAATCATGCACATTTTCCATACAGTTAATTTTGATGAGTAATGCAGGCATGTTTGTGTGAATTGCAAACTTCATTGAATTTTAGATTAGCATCATCATTCGTTTTAGTTTGTTTAGCATGATCACCATTCTTGATATTTGTTCCGTTTTTTTGTGGAGAATATACTGTAGAGCGGACTTCTATTTTAGTCTGGAAGATAATAGTTCATCTTGGTTGTTGTTTTGTGACCTACGGTACAGTGTAATTGAAGTATTGTAACATTCTGTTTCTACAATCGTATAAACGAAAGAATAGCGTGACAATCAGCTCTGGTATTTTTTAAAATAAAAAGTGCTTGGGCGAGGGGAAAACTATTAATAATAATAATGATAATAATTAGGATTTGTAAGGCGCCTACCCTGCGGATCTAGGTGCACACGCACCAACATTCATCTAATCATACATTCATGTTTTATATATAATACTAGACAGCACAGAAATGCATGCACACGCGCAGACACATGACACACACACAGAAACACACAAAACAAGAATACTAAATGAAAGAATGTAAATTATGTAAAGTGCTGCTGAAAGAAAAAAATTTTCATGTTGATTTTAAAACTTTAAATTGAAGGAGAATGTCTGACATTGGAGGGAAGAGAGTTCCAGAGCTGAGGTCCGTTTGTAGCGGCTTTGGCGGAGGAGTCGAGTATCGCTTGAAGAGCGAATGGTGCGAGAAGGAGTGCACAGAGTGACTAACTCATTAAGATATTCGGGAGCTGATCTAGTGATGATATTATAGCAAATACAGGCTGCTTTATACTTAATGCGTTTTAAAACAGGTAACCAGTGAGAACTACATTATAATGCAACAGAGGTTTATTTATCAATATTCCAGTGACAACAGCCTTTCTTTAATAACCATTGCTTCAACAAGTTCTGCACAAAATTCTCCCCTGTGGAAGTGCCAGAGGTTTCTGTTTAAATAGTATCCTCACTTTGTGGAAATTGAATCCTTTAAATTTCCACTGTTGCTGTCTTTCACCTTTGTTCTTTCTCGTTCCTACTCTTTTCTATCAATCTACTATCTTCTTTGCTAGACCAGTCACCTACCTTTTTTTTCTTTGTAAACTCTCCCCAAACTCTTCATTTGTGTATGGGATCTGTTGGGTCAGCTTGGGGATATTGGACACTTCCTGCCAAATGGTCACTAGAACTTTCTATGGTATTATTATTTAGCCATGTAGGCATTTTATATTTATGTGTTTTGTTAATATTTTGTATTGATGTTTATATTCTATTTTGTTTTTGTAAATGGGGGTTTGTTAAATTAGATGACAGCCTCAGCGTCCCCTGCATGGGATGCCTTTATTGTAAAGTGACCGGCTTGTGGAGTGCCTTCAATGTTACCATTAGGGTTGTTTCAGCAGATCTTTTATACGGATCGGGGGTGAGTCCCTCTTTCAACCAAGTTGTGGTCCTGATTCGGCTCTTTCATCTTTGCAGTCTGCTGGACCCTATAAACAAATCTGCAGAAAATTACTTATTGTGGATCATCAGAATCATTCAACAAAATTGATATGATGCGTTGATTATGATTTTGAGCACATATTTTATAACATCCTACAATGTCAGTAAAAACTTCATACATTCAATTGAACAGCTAGTGTGTAATATGATGAAATATTGTTTTTCAAAAGCTGTAGAATATTTTATGTCTTATTTTATTTTCTATATAATATTATCTCGTTTTGATTTTTTTAACATCCAACAATTGTTTCTGTATTCCTCGGTTGTGTGTCCACAGCTTCTCAGTTCCAAGTGCGTTATATATATATGTTGTGATTTTGAATCATTTTTACACCAGATTTGTGTATGTCAGTTGATGAAGCTTTTCATTGTCATTTTTATATTAGAAGTGTATAATGTTGACCTACATTAGTATATATGTGGACTTGGATCACTTGTGTGAGAAACTGTGACTGTATTTTGGCAATAGTTGTGCATGTAACTTCAACCAGAATCGTACACCTATGGTAAACTTGTGCAAATTTATTATTGTATTGCCAATAGTCGGTTTCATTGACCGAAATTACGATCGGGTTGAAGTTTTATTGTTTTTTTCTGAACAATATAACTTTCCACAGTAAAAAAAGCGTTCCAGTTTGACTAGAATCTGTTGTAAAATTTGGATCTTTTATATTGTTGGTTCCTACATTCCTGATTTTTTAATTTCTTTCTTTAAGTACACCTCACCTTGTCTTCTGCATCATATTTGGCTTATTTGCAGTAAGGCTATATTGTGTTAGTATTTTAAAGTTTAGAAAAAGGTTGAAGACTTTTTTTGTTTTAATTATCCATAGGCATAGCATTTTAAAGTATTAACTCGCTCTCTGCTGGGAGATTTTGTTATATGCAGCAGCTTTTCTCCATTTACTGGCCATTTGTACTATTTAGTAACAAAATTCATTTAAAGAAAAGTATTCCACAAAGGAGCATTCAAATTTCAGGAATTATTGTTGACATATTGGTACACTATAATGCAAAGTTTGAAATGGTTCAAGTGGAGAATACCTGATTTAGATGGGGGGTGTTAATGACCCTATTTTTGGTCGAAGTAGATGACACCATTTTGGTTAGCAAAAATCATGCAAATCCAGTGATTACGAAATTTAATTTCGCTGCATCATTCTACAGCTGAAGAACCGAACATAGCACTAGGAAACAGCAGGCAATTGAAAAAATTTAAAAGCTAGAACTGTAGTTCCTATGAAAATTGATGCTATTGAAACCAAACAAACGTCAGGAGTTGAAAACTGTGATCACTGTGGTTCATGGGAAACAATGGGCAGAGGGGATCACTGCGATTGCTGTGGATGGTAGAGAGTGAGTTAAACAGCACATACTACAATTTCTATAACATATAATTATGAGCATCACTTGTTAGAATTTTAAAAAATTTTATATACCTATGCATTTTCTGATAAAACTAAAAGTATTGATAGTAATTCCCTGTCCATCTCATATTATGAAATTGAGTGTTAGTCTAGGCACCGAATGTTTGTGAAGTGATGTTTTTAATCCAATGTGTGATTTCACGTATGAATGTGTATGTGTTGTGTTTGTCAGTGTTAATATAAAATGGATCATAATAAACCTTTCTCTACAGTGAACACAAGTAAATAAACAATTCTGAAAAGAAAAACAAATTTCTTCATGTATTGCAGTCTTCTTCTTCCGTCTTGTATTATGCTACCTATAAACATTCACTTCATAGTTTGCTAGCAGGCTTGTGTAGTGAACAACCAGTCATTCTTGCAATATTGTGTTAAAACTTTTAGTGTAGCTTACTTCTTTCTTTAGTTTCTCTCCGTCCATCTCATTACCCACATAACCGAGCTGCGCATCATAATAATTTTATCTTTCCACAAACATTCAAACAAAAGTAATCATGCTTTATTATATTATACATATCCACATCTTGGAAGTTTTATTTGAGAATGTGTCCAATCTAGATCATCTCTGATGTCATACAAGCAGCTCTTTATCTTATCTTTCTGTTGACTGTCTAGCTTCATCACAGTGGAGATTTTGTAGACTCTTTGGAAGACTCTCCTAGGGGGTTTTCGCATTTGTATTTGCACAGTGGGTGGAGGTTACTGCGCAGACATACAGCGATATTAGGAAGCTTTTTGGCATGTCTGACATGATTGGTTGATATAGAGAGAGAGCTGTGCCTGATTTTTTTTTTTAGTGAACGGTCATGTGGTTCATTACATAATGATGACGCTGAAAGCCTGTGTAGTGTGTAAAGAATGCCTTTTTAGTTAGCTGTGGTGTCAGTAGTGTGATTTTGAAGTCCTGTGCGTCTTGTTCAAAATTCATAATACATCTTCAATCACTCTGACCTTAAATGTTCGTGCACACATCCCTTTGTAATTAAATAATAAGAATAATGCCCTCCTTCCTCCCTTTTGTACATGAGTCCCTCTCTCTCTCTCTCTCTCTCTCTCTCTCTCTCTCTCTCTCTCTCTCTCTCTCTCTCCCTTCCTCTGTGCTCAAGTTGTGAGGAATCGATCATGTGTATGTGTACAAATGTCACTTTTATTCATGAATATTGGACAGTGATTCTGTTAAAAAATATAAAAGACACCAAAAATATTCTCTCTCTCCGCATAATGTTCATTCTATGTCTTACAACCTCTCTCTCTCTCTCTCTGCTCTCCATTAATTGTTGTCTTATTTGTTATATTTGGGTTAACATGTTAGCTTTGTATGTTGTCTTTCTATTGTGCACGTTGCCAGCCCTTATCATAAAATACAATAGTTTGGTGTTAATTGCATGGGTTCCCTTGAAGTTCAATAACTGTTGGTGACTATTTCTTAGTAGTACAACTTCTCAACCTTGCTCTGTTTATCATAG
Organism: Oncomelania hupensis; assembly: GCA_036898135.1. Taxonomy (NCBI): domain Eukaryota; kingdom Metazoa; phylum Mollusca; class Gastropoda; order Littorinimorpha; family Pomatiopsidae; genus Oncomelania; species Oncomelania hupensis. The sequence goes on along the minus strand of CM072511.1, from coordinate 27,972,168 downwards.
CTGTATTATCCTTTGTAAAGGAACTATGGTCTTGTTATGACTGTTCAATCTTGCATTGTGATTGGGCTCTACCTGCAATAGTAAACTCTTTTAAGATTAGGCTTTTTAAAAAAAAACTTTTATTTTTTTCATAATAAACAAATATTGTCTTTGTAATTTCAGATCCGTCTTACTTTTTCCAGTTAGATCCTCCTTATATACCCAGCTTGATGTGGATTCAACGGACTGAAATTAGTGATTCAATGAAATGCTGTTTATTTGTCCTATCTGTCTGTATCTAATGGCAGCTATGTCATAACGGTACTATAATACATTTCATTGCTTTCTCTGTAGGCCTTATTGTGACAAGTGCAGCTCTGTTGCTTTTTCAGCAGACATGTTTCACAGTCTTTATTCTATTAATCTTTTTTGTTTCTTTTCTTTGTGTATGTGTGTGACTGTATCCAACACTTTTAAAAAAAATCTCTTTAATACTGTTTTCTACCAAATTATAATGATGACTTTTCTTTTCTTCTTTCTTTTTGGGTCCTAAATTATTACCAATCACAAAAGAGAAATGAAAAATATGCAGTTTGCAGCTACTTATAGTCTGTTTACATTATCATAGTAATGTCTTGAGGTTCGTGATTGCCAATTTAATATGACGGATGAAGTTTCAATAATTTGTTGTCTACAATTTTACTTCTTACTGGTTTCTTATTTTGTTTGTTTTTAAGTGTTCTGTAACGTACCGCTTTAAATATATCATTTGATTTATATATTATATGTTAAGGATAGTTTTGAAAGTATACTGTGTGTAGTAATCGTAAAGAAAGAAAGTTGATTTGGATCTAATCTTATTGTTGTCAAACCTTCACTTCACGTCCATTTTGCTGTGATGAAGCAGCAATTTATTTCCTTTTTCATCTCAAGATTTTATTCGATGTTCTTATGTTGATGTTTTGTACCAATCTCTCACTTGTGAATAAAATCTTTAAATTCACAGTACAGATGAAAGAGAATAAAAAAACAAAACTTTATTTAAATAAATTATCGCAATGTCAGTCCTCATATTTGCTTGCATAGACATGTGTATCAAAATTAATTTCATGTTAATATTATATTTAATTTAATTTTGTTTGTACTTATCAAGTATAATTCTTTTTTATGAGTATCTTTCAGAAATGTTATTATCACAATAATGCTGGAATTTATTATATACTTTCAGATGATGAGTATAAATTAAACCATGCACCTTAATCTAATGTTAATCTTATATTGTATTTCATTTAATTTTGTTTGTACTTATCAAGCATAATTCTTTTTTTTTTATAAGTATCTTTCAGAAATTGTATTATCATAAGATTGCTTGAATTTAATGATCATACATTCAGATAATGAATATAAATTAAACCATGCATTTTGTTTTGATGTTTTGCTTTTGGATAAGGTATAAGTGCTAAAATGTTTTGTCATTCCACTATATGGAGCTGTATTTGTCACTTTAACTTATATAATTATTAATTTAAAATCTAATAGAGCTACTCCTCATTTATGTTTGGGGTCTGTTGGGTCAGCTTGGGGATATTGGACGCTTTCTGCCAAATGGTCACTGTAGGGCTTTCTATGGTATTATTTAGCAATGTAGGCATTTTATATGTTACGTGATTTGTTAATATTTTATAATGATTGTTATATTCTTCTTTTTTTTCTTTTGTAAGTGGAAGTTCGATAAATTAGAGTATAGCCTCAGCGTCCCCTGCATGGGAATGCCTTTATTGTAAAGTGACCAGCTGGTTGAGTGCCTTCAGTGTTACCCTTAGGGTTTTTTCAGATCTCTTACACAAATTGGGGGTGAGTGCTCTGTCAACCAAGTTGTGCTTTTAACTAACTATGGAGTGTTGTGGGCAGTTCAACCTATTGTATAGTTTCTTAAAATATATTTATTGAGGAAGAGTCCTGATTGTAAAGTATATGTACGTTATTGATTTGTTTTAGCCACCTAAGTAATGTGCTTTTAAATGTAAAATGACATTGGAGTAGCAGCTGTTGCACACTATCATTATGACTGGCAAGCGAATACAAGCAGTAACTTACCATCTCTGTATCACTAGACCGACTTTCTTTTTGACATTTTAACACCTGTTATAATTATCTCCCTCTATTCTCTGCGTTTTGCACAATTTTATTTCCCTTTGTGAAATGTTTTTGATGCAACTGATAGATTTGAATTGTGGCAGGTTCACTTACTCAGTTGTTTTGCCATTTTAAGTTATTTATATATCATTGAGGACGTTTGCTGTTTTCTGTCTCACTATATATCCCATCCTGAATGGTCACATTCTTATGTAACATTCACTACTTTGAGGTAGTTCACAATCATTTTATGTTATTATTGCTTGTATAATTTTTGCTGAAGACTTTTGTTTCCCTGTTTTGATAAAATTGTATGCTCTATTCTAATACTTCAGTGTTGTGTTTTTCTTTGATATTATTCACAAAACCAGTTACGCTTTTGGTAACAATATGTCAAAGCGTATTGTCATTTGCATTATATTTTCAGTAGTTGTGCTTGGTCCATTTTTTGTTATCTCGCTCCTCTAATTGCAGTTTTCTTATCACACATTTGCACCATGTTTAATGCAGTGTAAATGCTTTGTTGTTGGCATTTTTGTGTGTAATTGTTTATAAAAGTTTTGCACTTTTGGTTTAAATCCTGTGACCAGCAGTACACAACAAAATTATTTTTAAAAAATCAAAATACAATGTTGAATTATTGCAGCCATTTTCTGTTCTTGTCTGCGTTAATCGAGGGTCGATCTTTCTCCTTTGCTCAGCTCAGTTTTCATTGGCATTGCTTTGATCCACATTCATGCAGACTGACTTAAACACATGCACGTATACCCACTTGCTCACAGATGTATTATTTATACACGCTTGGAAAGACAGGACCATCAATCTGCACTCCGAGGTAAGGTTGTTGTGCTCCCTTGTCATCTCCATGCCTCCTGTGGGGATGCCTGGGGTCTGTATATAAATAGTATCCCCACTGTCTGGAAATTTAGTGCTTTACATTCCCACTGTCGCTGTGTTTCTCCTTTGTTCTTTCTCATTCCTAATCTGTTCTATCAATCTACTATACAATCTTGTTCGCTAGACCAGTTACCTACCTTTTTTCTTGAAAACTCTTCCAAAACTCCTCATTTGAGCTGTTGGGTCAGCTTGGGAATATTGGACGCTTTCTGCCAAATGGTCACTCCACTAGGGTTTCCCATAATATTATTATTTAGCAATGTAGGCATTTTATATGTATGCGCTTTGTTGATATTTTATAATGATGTTTATATTCTATTTTGTTTTTGTAAACAGGGGTTCGATAAATTGGAGTACAACCTAAGCACCCCCGTTGGGGTGCCGGGGGTTTCAGTATAAATAGTATCCCCACTTTCTGGAAATTTGGTGCTTTAAATTCCCACTGTCGCTGTCTTTCTCATTTGCTCTTTCTCATTCCTGCTCTTTTCTATCAATCTGCTGTACTATCGTCTTCTTCGCTAGACCAGTCTCCTACCTTTTTTCTTGAAAACTCTTCCGGGACAAGACTCCTTGTTTGTGTATGAGGTCTGTTGGATCAGCTTGGGAATATTGGACGCTTTCTGCCAGGTGGTCACTAGGGCTTCCTATGATGTTATTATTTAGCAATGTAGGCATTTTATATGTATGTGTTTTGTTGATAATTTATAATGATGTTTGTATTCTATTTTGTTTTTGTAAACTGGGGTTCGATAAGTTAGGGTGAAGCCTCAGCCGCCCCCTGCGTGGGATGTCTTTATTGTAAAGTGACTGGCTGGTGGAGAGCTTTCGGTTTTACCACTAGGGTTGTTTCAGCAGATCTTTTATGCGGATCGGGGATTGTCCGGTCCTGATTTGGCTCGGAAGATTCTGCTGGACCTAAAGCAATAATAATGTAATGTAATGTAATCTGTTCTATCAATCTACATGTACTATACAATCTTCTTTGCTAGACCAGTCACCTACCTTTTTTCTTGAAATCTCTTCCAAAACTCCTCATTTGAGCTGCTGGGTCAGCTTGGGAATATTGGACGCTTTCTGCCAAATGGTTATTTCCACTAGGGCTTCCCATATTATTATTTAGCAATGTAGGCATTTTATATGTATGCGCTTTGTTGATATTTTATAATGATGTTTATATTCTATTTTGTTTTTGTAAACAGGTGTTCGATAAATTAGAGTACAACCTAAGCGTCCACTGCGTGGGATGCCTTTATTGTAAAGTGACCGGCTGGTGGAGTTCCTTGAGTGTTACCACTAGGGTTGTTTAAGCAGATCTTTTATGCGGATCAGGGGCGAGTCCTCTTTCAACCAAGTTGTGGTCCTGATTTTGTTTTCCTGATTCAGCTCTTTGCAGTCTGTTGGACCCTGTAAGCAATGAATAACTAACTAACTTGTCATCTCCATCTACTTAAGAAACATGGACTCTCACCGCAGACCTACAAAGAAGAATACAAAGCATGGAGATGAGGTGCCACAGAAGACTTTTGGGCATTGTTATATTCAGCACATCACCAACACAGACCATCACACAAGCCATTGGACATAATGATGATAGCTCAGTGTGGTGAAGAAACGGAAACTCCGACGTTATGGCCACCTCACCAAAGAATCGGGCCTTCCAAAGACCGTCCTGCAAGGCACGGTGCAAGGAGGCAGAAGAAGAGAAAGACAGAAAAAGAGGTGGGAGGACAACCTTTGATACTGAACTGGCTTGACACCGAGCGAAGCCCTGAGAGTTACTGAGGACAGTGAAAGATGGAGTATGCTGGTTAAACGATCATCTGAGGTGCCCCAACAACTTTCGAGTTACAGGATAGGATAGGATAGGGCTTGGTCACATGCAAACTCTTGATTCACACATAATTATACTTCCACATATAGACTATCTTAATTCTTACTCATATAGGCTATCATACTAAATTCTTTAGGCTATCATTAAACTTACCAAAGAATATACAGCTGTACTTTCATTGAACTTACTCATCTGTCATTCTCATTTGTTCTTTCTCGTTCTTAATCTGATCTATCAATCTACGATTTTCTTGGCTAGACCATGCAGTCACCTACCTTTTTTCTTGAAAACTCTCCCAAAACTCCTTATTTGCGTATGGGGTCAGCTTGGGGATATTGGACGCTTTCTGCCAAATAGTCACTAAGACTTTCTATGATATTATTATTAAGCAATGTAGGCATTTTAGATGTATGTGTTTTGTTAATATTTTATAATGATGTTTATATTCTATTTTGTTTGTGTAAACAAGGGTTTAATAAATTAGAGTACAGCCTCAGCATCCCTGCATGGGATGCCGTTATTGTAAAGTGACCGTCTAGTGGAGTGCCTTCAGTGTTAATTACCATTAGGGTTATTTCAGCAGGTCTTTTATACGGATCAGGGGTGAGCCCCCTTTCAACCCAGTTGTGGTTCTGATTCACCACTTTGCAGTCTGCTGGATCCTATAAACAATGACTAACTAACAGAGACTAGTACACAGGCGCTTGTATCTTCACAAGCGAGCGCCTATGCCTGTGACGCATCTCCCGTCCAGATACAAGCGCCTGTGGACCTTGGCTAGTCTCAGAAGACAGTGTGGTGAGGGTGATGTCACTCTTCAACGCTAGATGTACAAATCTTGAAAGTCGAGACTATCTGATACTCGGTGTGCACACAGGTTAGCAGAGACAGCCACGTCTTATGTCACCACTCCACCGTGAGAGGCGTCGTATATGCTTCAGCCGTCTGCTACGCAGTGTTCCTATGTGTGCTGGATCTTGACAACCCTGACATAAAGGTGGACGACACTCACTCGTAGCTGCACTTGATGAGGCCTACTCAGGCTCGGCTATGGTGCGTGGCAGACACCAAAGTCTATATTGATTTGTCCACAATGCAGACGGGCTGTAAACCTTTCGTCACCAAAATAGCCAATAAAGGGTCCTGTGATGTAATGTTCCAGATCCAGATCCAGATCCAGAGAACGGCATTGCCTTATATCTGGTAGCCGCCATTTTAAAGCTACATAACTCACCATGGGCAGAGCACAATGATGACGAAATCAGTTCTTTAGGTTTCGGTGATAATATGACTCACATGTGCTTGTATCTGGACACGTGAGTGCCTATGCCTTTGACGCGTCTCCCTTTGGTTATGTATAATATAACCAAAAGGAGACGCGTCACAGGCATATTAGGCGCTCACGTGTCCAGATACAAGCACCTGTGCTAGGGCGTTTAATCTTAGTGACACTGCGCCCAGTTGTATATTCAGAGGATATTGTTCACACTCTCTGAAACAAAGTCAATATAGTGTGAACATGACAAATAATGTTGGGTCTAAAGCTTCCGTCAAATAATCATTAATAGCTGTATACACAAGCGCTTTAAATCTCTTCTAAACTTCTCCATTACACCAAACATGCTTTAATAGCATGAATATTAGTGGTATAGACATAGTATTTATATTCATTAAGAACCAGATCGATCATTCTTTTTCTTCATCTCTTTTTGTTCCTCTTCGTGAGATTTCTTAATATTAATTCACTGGGATTTGTTAAAAATTGTTGTCATATAAGGTATTAACAGTTCTTTCATTTTAGGTAATCATCCTGCGCTGGAAAGGCATAGGTGAAACAATGACCGACAAAGGCCACAAGTTTTATTTCAGCGGGAGAGATGACAGCCACGAACACGGCGTTGGATTCTTGGTCCACAAAGGCATTCTAGCCACTGTCATGGGTTGCCGCCCTTGCAGTCTCCAGTAGACTCATTATCATCCGTCTGAGAGCAACCCTTTTCAACATCACCATCATCCAGGCCTATGCCCCAACATCAGACTATGATGACAGCGAAGTGGAGGATTTTTATGAAAATCTACAGGCTGTTCTTGACGAAGTGCCAAAGAAGGACACAATCATAGTGCAAGGCGACTGGAATGCCAAGGTTGGTCAAGATGTGCACCACAACTGGGGAGACACATATGGACCTCACTGCCACAATGAGACAAATGACAGGGGTCTGAGACTGTTGGAGTTTGCCAGATACAATAATCTGATACTGGCAAACACGCTTGGTCTCCACAAAAAATTGACGATGGACATGGCACAGTCCCGGCCGGGAGCATCGCAACCAGATCGACTACATCATGGTTAAAAAACGCTTCAGCAAGCATCAACATTGGCAAAACAGGCACTTTTCCAGGAGCAGACATCGGAAATGACCACGATCTCATGATGATGTCTTTCCGGCTCCACTTGAAGAGCACAGCAAAGTGCACTAGACTGAAGTTCGACCTGGACAAACTGCAAGACCCGGAGGTGGCAGAAATATTTCAGCCCACAATTGGAGGGAAATTTGCACCACTGCTCATTTTGGGAGCTGGTGAAGTAGATGTCAACACTATGACCACCACCTTCAATTCAACTGTGACAGATACCGCCACGGAAATCCTTGGAAAGCACCGGCAAAGAAGAAGCTGTGGATCACACCTGAACTTTTGGATCTTGATGATAAACGAAGAGAGGTGAAAAAGAAAAAGAACACCTCACAGGGAGCTGATGCCTACCGAACAATCAACAATGACATCCGAAAAGGCATGCGCACAGCAAAGGTAACTGAATAGAAGATCAATGCCAGGAAATAGAGAACAGTCTGAACAAGAACAACAGCAAGAAGACCTAATAGACTGTGAAGCGGCTGACAAGTGTTAAACAGCCCTAGGTCTCCACGATCCAAAGCAAGTCTGGCATATATGCCTTACAGAAGAACAAGTCTTGGATAGATGGACACAGTACTGCTCTGACCTTTACAACCACACACGAAATGGAGACCCATCAGTTCTAGCATGTCCAGAGAACAGAGAAGAAGAAGAAATCCTCCCAATTCTCTAAGAAGACGTTGAGGCAGCAGTGCAGTCACTAAAGAAAGGGAAGTCAGCGGGAGTGGACAACATCCCCGCGGAACTGCTACAAGCAGGAGGAGAAGCGATGATTGACGCCCTCATCATTATCTGTAACAAGATCTGGCAGTGTGGGGAGTGGCCTACACCATGGACCCAGTCGCTTGTCATCACTCTTCCAAAGAAAGGTAACCTTCAGGAGTGTGAAAATTACTACTCCATCAGCCTCATCAGCCATCCCAGCAAGGTCCTACTGAAAATAATACTCAACAGGTTGAAACCCCAAGCTGAACAAATCCTAGCTGAAGAGCAAGCAGGATTCAGGACAGGGCGAAGTACCACTGAACAGATTTTCAACCACAGAATAGTCTGCGAGAAATACCTAAAGCACCAATAACATCTATATTATGTGTTCGTAGACTTCAAGAAGGCATTTCATTGAGCCTGGCATGCAGCTCTGTGGGCAACCATGAGATAGTACAACATCAGCCCTAAAATTATTGAAGTCATCAAAAGCCTGTATGACAAGGCTACCAGTGCAGTCCTCCATAACAGCGCCATCGGAAACTGGTTCAGAAAAACAATTGGTGTGCGTCAAGGATGCCTACTCTCTCCAACACTGTTCAACCTCTTCCTAGAGCGCATCATGTCAGATGCCCTTGAAGATCACAAAGGCACAGTAAGCATAGGGGGTAGAGCAATCTCCAATCTTCATTTTGCGGATGACATTGATGGATTGGCTGGTGAGGAACAAGAACTTGATCAGCTGGTATAGAGGCTTGACACCACCTCCAGAGCCTATGGAATGGAAATAAGTGCAGAGAAGACCAAAATGATAACCAACAACACCAATGGCATCAACACGGACATCAAAGTCCAAGGCCAATCCCTCAACACAGTGCATAGCTTCAAATATTTGGGAGCCATTGTATCAGACAGTGGGTCCCAAAATGAAGTCCTCTACAGGATCGCACAAACAACTGCTGCCCTGGCAAGGTTGATGCCAATTTGGACAGAAAGGACCATCAGCCTATATTCCAAGGTAAGACTGCTGCGCTCCCTTGTCATCTCCATCTTCCTATACGCTTGCGAAACATGGACCCTCACAGCAGACCTACAACGATGAATACAAAGCATGGAGATGAGGTGCTACAGAAGACTTCTGGGCATTTCCTATACCCAGCACATCACCAAAGACGAAGTCCGACAGACCATCACACAAGCCATTGGACAACACAATGACCTGCTCACAGTGGTGAAAAAACTGAAACTCCGATGGTATGGCCATGTCACCAGATCATCCGGTCTTGCAAAGACCATCCTGCAAGGCACAGTGCAAGGAGGTAGAAGAAGAAGGAGACAGAAAAAGAGGTGGGAGGACAACATTCGAGAATGGACTGGTTTGACACTGAGCGAAACCATCATACCTAAAGTTGTTGGGGCTACCTCCTTTTGTTAAAAAAAACCAACCCCTTTAAACTTGATCTGAGATAGTCCCGTGTATTGATGTAAGATCATAATTGATAACTGGTTAAGAACAGTACACGCTAATCATACAATTGTTCACGGTGGAGCCCTTTTTTTAATTTAAAACATTGAACTTTGTTTCAACTCGTTTAGTATCAGATGCTCTGTATCTTAAGAGATCCAGTAAATGGAACTGTAAAGTGCTGAAAATACACTAGTGATGACTGTTTGGGTTATGAATACAAATAGGACAAATATGGTAACTATTGGTTACACTGATGAAATGCACACAGAGACATGTAGCACCCATTCTCGTGACATGCTTTTTCCCCCATTGGGGTGCCGGGGGTTTCAGTATAAATAGTATCCCCACTTTCTGGAAATTTAGTGCTTTAAATTCCCACTGTCGCTGTCTTTCTCATTTGCTCTTTCTCATTCCTGCTCTGTTCTATCAATCTGCTATACTATCATCTTCTTCGCTAGACCAGTCTCCTACCTTTTTTCTTGGAAACTCTTCCGGGACAAGACTCCTTGTTTGTGTATGAGGTCTGTTGGATCAGCTTGGGAATGTTGGACGCTTTCTGCCAGGTGGTCACTAGGGCTTCCTATGATGTTATTATTTAGCAATGTAGGCATTTTATATGTATGTGTTTTGTTGATAATTTATAATGATGTTTGTATTCTATTTTGTTTTTGTAAACGGGGGTTCGATAAGTTGGGGTGAAGCCTCAGCCGTCCCCTGCGTGGAATGTCTTTATTGTAAAGTGACTGGCTGGTGGAGGGCATTCAGTTTTCCCACTAGGGTTGTTTCAGCAGATCTTTTATGCGGATTAGGGGTTGTCCGGTCCTGATTTGGCTCGGAAGAGTCCGCTCGACTTAAAGCAACAATTATGTAATGTAATGTAATGACATGCTTTTAACCCAAGAATGATGTGATATTTGATTTGAATTTTAAAATATTTTTGACACTTTATTGTCCCTTTTAAATCAGAAAATTCTGGGTTGTCTCCCCCCGGTTGAAAGGTGTAGTCGCAGCCTGTGGCACGCCAAAACCCAACCTACCTAATATTAGTTGTGTTTTTTACATTTTGATGGCGGAGCTAACCAGAGTACCCGGAGAAATTCCCCTGAGATGTTGCCCGAGTAAAGTAAATAATATTCTGAGAAACATAATGACCGGAGGCTGGTTCGATTCCACACCTGTCGGACGCCAATGGTTTCTAGCCTGTGGACAAGGCAGGTTAGTCCCACAACGCTGATATACTGTGCATGATGCGCGTATTGTCAAACATAATATCTCTATTTATATAGTGACACGACACGGGTGAAAGAAAGAAGAGGAAGAAAAGTTGTCAATTAGGAGGGAGAGATTCAGAGTGTGCTTCTCATAGATAGAGCCTGTCACATCGCATAGCAGAAACTGGCCGAGGTTTAGCGGAAATGGACAAGCGAACGTAAGTGGACAGGCAAGCATAAGTGGAGAGGCGAGCGTGAGCCTCGGATAGTCTCAGCTATGCAGTGTCAGCACCTCCTAAGGACGCATACACTAAACTATGAACAACACAACTCAAAATACATGTATGGAGATTTTATTCCACAGTACAAAAGCAAACTGAAATGACACGAATGTATAGCATGGAACACCCTGACATATTTGCCCTAACATTATTTTGTTAACACGAAAAGTATAATTTGCTCAACTAAAAGTCCCAGAACCAAAACTCTCCACATGCAAAATTTTAGTTATTCATTGCTTACAGGGTCCAGCGGACTGCAAAGAGCCAAATCAGGACCACAAAATCAAGACAACAACTTGGCTGAAAGAGGACTCACCCCTGATCCGATTAAAAGATCTGATGAAACAACCCCAGTGGTAACACTGAAGGCACTCCACCAGCCGGTCACTTTACACTAAGGCATCCCACGCAGGGTGGCTATACTGTAATTTATCAAAGCCCCATTTACAAAAACAAAATAGAACACAAACATCATTATAAAATATCAACAAAACACATACATATAAAATGCCTACATTGCTAAATAATAATATCATAGGAAGCCCTAGTGACCATTTGGCAGAAAGCATCCAATATTCCCAAGCTGATACAACAGACCTCGCACACAAATGAGGAGTTTTGTCCCGGAAGAGTTTTAAAGAAAAAGGTAGGTGACTGGTATAGCGAAGAAGAAGATTGTATAGTAGATTGATAGAACAGAGTATGAACGAGAAAGAACAAATGAGAAAAATAGTGACAGTGGGAATTTAAAGCACTAAGTTTTCAGAAAGGGATACTATTTATACAGAAACCCTTCTCCCTCCCGGCACCCCCATGGGGGGCAGGCAAAATGTAAACGCTTTGCTTTGTAAGCTTTAGGTGGTTGTTTTTGGTTGTCCCATTCCACTTCAGTTTTAAGTCATACTATACAATCAAATTCGATACATCAAATTATGTTTACAACGTTATGTTTTGTTTTATATTGTTATTTCTCAGCAATAACAAACATTGGTGCCTTTTTGGGGGTTGTTATTGCACCCACCTCAAAATAAATGTTAAGCACACTGACAAACGTCATAATGTTTACATCACTGCTTTGTGTTGACCAAAATCAATTATCACCACACAGATCAAAAGAGTCCAATGTGTAACAGTCAAACCTTTTTCATCAACTGTCGCTCACTAAAGCAGCCCCACTGCATTTTCTCTGCACTGGGAGACCCTTTCATTTCCTTCTTGTAATTTCAGTGTACAACTTCACATTGTTCAGACAAGTACAGCACTAGTACACACTGGCCCTCTACACACTTCATCGCCCCATTTGCATTGCTACAGCATGTTTTCATGAGGTGTCTTGTTTATTCAATTATACTTCATCTTCGGCCTTCACAGATCTTCTGTCATTCACAATCTATCAATAATAGTACCAACATTCATTCTCACATCCCTTCTAATTTAAATTCTTTCGTTTTTTCTCCTAATCATAATCATTCAAATTCACATTTTGATTAATCATTTAATCTCTATCATTTGCTTCTTCCTCAACTTTTGTGGACTATTACTTATTTGATTTTGCCATTGTTTTGTTTTGCTGGATAACAAGCATCGACGCTGCATAAATCACCCACATTCACTCTCTCACTTTCAAAGTGAAATATACCGACAAAATCTCACTCAATCTCTCTATGAAAGCCAATGCATAAAAAAAATCACAGACAACACTTTTGTTACGAAAGAAATTCAGTTACAGGCTCAAAAAGGAAGTGTAAACATGACTGAACAAATATGTCTCAAATTCAAATTTCAATTATCATTGCAAAGTGAAGACACAACGTATCTGAAAAAAAAAAATCATTAACTTGACAATCAATAATTAAAGGTGGTAGGGAAAGGGGGTTTGAGGTGGAATACTATCACACAACTATCTAAATAAATTTGATTTTTCACAATATACTTCCACAAATTACTCCTCCATCTGTTAGCCAAACTAATTCAACACATCTTTAAAAAAAATGATGTAATCTAGACCACGTAAAGTATGGGTTTATTCATTTAATTTTTTTTTTTAATACATGTCATGAATTATTAAAACAATACAGTCAACACTGCACAAGAAATAAAAGTGTCAGGCATGACATTCCTATTAACGGTATATCATGATTTAATCCTACAATCAGAACAGTTCAATAACATTTCATAGTCCCCATGGTACAATCAGTAAAGTTCAATAATATTTCATGATTCCATGGGGTAGTGAAACAACTGGAAAAGAGCAATAGTATTAAAGTTTCCTGATTTATAATATGATCAGTAAAGCAACAAATATGAACATGAAGAAATGACTGGTTTCATCAGGTAGTATCAACTGCTGGGATATCCAAAGAACAGAGATTACAAGCTAAAGACCTGCAAGAATACAAATTTAACAGCATCAAGAACACAGAACAAATACGACTACAAAGAGATGTATGCGATACAAAATATACAACAGACGTATATAGGAGAATCACACACGATACACCTAACAGCAGACAATCACTTTTTCTGCTCACTACAGTACATTGCTGTGCAGATAGTATAACTTCTGACTGCTATGGGAGTTGCAGTGTGCATGGCGTAAGGCAGCGAGGAAGGGATAGAACTGAATGATACTAAGTCCATTTCCCACTTCCCCTCCCCCCCCCCCCAAAAAAAAATGTCTGTTTACGGTATCCTGACCTACCCTAATTTTTGGTCCTGACCCTAAACTTTTTGGGGGGATCGTGTGGAAAAAAATTTGAAAAAGGCCAACAAAATAAAATCGCACCCAAGGTGGAAAAGGTACCAAAAAAAAAAAAAAAAAAAAAAGCCTTCTGAGCCTATTTTTTTTCCTATGTTACCGTAAACACTTTTTTGGGGGGGGGGCCTAAGCATCCAAACAAGACCATGCACCTTCTCATCACATGAACATCATGGAAGCATAAAACGATGTCATGTGTAAGAAAAACAAAAATATGTGGTTTGTCAACAGTTCGGTGTGCTTCACTGGTAAGTTACTTTACAGTGAATAATTTATTTGTATGCGAAGTATGTACGACTACGTAGCAATTGTATACAAATTGTCAAGTTGCAATGTGGTTTGTGCTTCTATCAAATGAGATCTAAACAATTATCAACTCATACCAGGACATAATTAAAAAGCAGTCTTCACATTCAGGATAAGTCAAAGAATTGCCAAATAATTATGTATAGATCTATAGGACACAGGACAACACAAAATCCAGCAAGAACAATATTATAAACTATGATAAGCATGATCAATGATTTGTTCATATGCAGGGTTGCTGTAAACCAAAACAATAATTTATAGACCGGACTAGTGACTCATCCAAAGACGGTACCTTACATCAACAGTCTGCTACAACTCTCACCAGCCGAATAATAACATTCACACAAAATCAAACTGAAATGTGTCTGCAAATTATGACAAAAGGCACCATTCATTAACATTTTACAAGAACATGTTCAACTGTAAAAAGAGAGAAAAATTAAAAAGAAACAAGAATGCGAACCATTCAAATGTACTTTCAGACTCTCACAGACAGCTAAAAATCAGTATTTTCAAAAGTGACTATTTTCTTAGTGGTGTTGTAATTTGCATTTATCTTAAAAAAAGCAAAATGAAAACATCTGCCACTATCTGCAGACAAAGTATTATTAAAATTGGTTCAGCCAATCTTAGCAGTAGATAAAGTACCTGCATAGTAAAAATAATACAAATCAGTCCCTTCATTCTTGAGATACTGACCATGTGTTCTGAACCCTCCTCCCAAAAAGTGAAATTCAAAGAGACTAGTCTGCTACTGAATAATTGGCCACGAGTCGCAGTACCTGTATACCAAACATCAACAAAATTGGTTCAGATTACATTACATTACATAATTGTTGCTTTAGGTCCAGCGGACTCTTCCGAGCCAAATCAGGACCGGACAACCCCCAATCCGCCTTAAAGATCTGCTGAAACAACCCTAGTGGGAAAACTGAATGCTCTCCACCAGCCAGTCACTTTACAATAAAGACATCCCACGCAGGGGACGGCTGAGGCTTTACCCCAACTAATCGAACCCCCGTTTACAAAAACAAAATAGAATACAAACATCATTATAAATTATCAACAAAACACATACATATAAAATGCCTCCATTGCTAAATAATAACATCATAGGAAGCCCTAGTGACCACCTGGCAGAAAGCGTCCAACATTCCCAAGCTGATCCAACAGACCCCATACACGAACAAGGAGTCTTGTCCAGGAAGAGTTTTCAAGAAAAAAAGGTAGATGACTGGTATAGCGAAAAAGACGATAGTATAGCAGATTGATAGAACAGAGCAGGAATGAGAAAGAGCAAATGAGAAAGACAGCGACAGTGGGAATTTAAAGCACTAAATTTCCAGAAAGTGGGGATACTATTTATACTGAAACCCCCGGCACCCCAACGGGGGTACTGTTGCCGCAGTGAATCGGTCATGCCTACAAAGTCAAGACAGGTTTTCAACTGGGGCTTTCACTTTTCCATTTATAGGTTAGAACAATCTACAGTGGCAAGATTGCTCATGACCCCAAGGGGTAATCGGTTCAGAGCAAAACATGTTTAGCAGCAAAGTGACTTCAACGACCTTGGCCTTTGCAGAAGAACAAATATAATAGTATGTGAGGCTGGCCACTAATGTAAATATTGTGCCAATGAGTACTGACGTTTGGTCAAAATCTATTCAGCGGTCCCTGAGATACGACGTGCACCAGACAAACCAATCAACCGACCGAGGCTCGTTCTGATACCTATTTCATCAAAGCATTTTCAGGTATTATATGTCCGAGGTCACCCGACTGATTTTGTTTGCATTTGGTGAACGGACCAGCACTTTCAACATGCCTGATAGATGTACACATCTGTACACCAAAATCAGCCTCTAGTAAACATAGCAGGTCATTATGGTCAAAGCTGCTTCAGCTCTGATTTGGGCAAGAGGCAGCAGTATGGAAGAATTTGAAATAAAACTGAAGATTTTTGTGTACGGAAGAAGAGATTCTTCTCAAAATTTCCCATGCTAAGCAGAGCTGAATACCACAAACATTTGATACTTTTAAACTGTAGAGAGCCTAGGATCAACTTCCAAATGTCTAACCTTTGAATCTGTGTGATTGATCTCCTTCAATAAAGGTAAAGAACAATTTGGAATTACAATAGGTGTTGAAGATAAACAGTATTTAAATGTCAGTGGGCTTTAATTTCTCCAAACCATTATATTTAACTGTAGTTAGATAAGAGGTTTTAAGTGCATACCTGTAAGGAAACAAAACACCACATTTACTACTGTGAGCTGATAAAACTTTTGATTGAATACCAACTATCATTCATTACAAGCTCTGTGTATTTACACTATGCATACGTTAATGTTGAGTCCTACATAATTATTGCCTTAACCACAAACAACTTATAAGCCTATGGAAGGCAAAAGGCCATGAAGGGCCTAGTTTCAGAGTTTGAGTAGCTAGGAACCCTGATCAAGGGATCAGAGCAAGGCAAGAAGCCCTAAATGTAGATATGAAAGCACACAATACAACAAAGAAAAAATCAAAACAATCTACCATAGGACACTAACAAGCACTCATCGACATTTGTCCAGCAAACACTATCACTCAATTAGCTTACAGTGTTGGATGCATTCTGTGCTTTTGTTGGTTCGTCCTTTGGTTGCTTTGTATAATGCAGGGGTGAGATTTAGCGGTCGCCCGGTCGCCCGAGGCGACTTAAAACCGGCTCGGGCGACCTCACTTTATAGTTGAGCCAGCCCACCTGGCGACCTAAAAAAAAAATAATACTACTTGCAGACTTTTAGAAGCTCGGTCCGAAGCGAGAGCGTTTTTAGGTCACTGTTCGTCTGCTACGATTATGATGCATACGCGAGGGTTATTTCCCTTTGCCTACTTCCCTTTTGCGCCAAGCGCGCTGTCTGCTTTGTTTGTGAAAAAAACACTGCTACAAATTACGTGTATTGTCAAGGTGACGGTTGTTGATCCAAAAATGTGGAACTTTATTTCTGGGGTCAACGAACCCCGCCAAAGAAGGCGAATTCTAGTTCGGAGAAGAAAGAGCGTCACAAAGAGTATGAATCGAAGAGAAAAAGACATTTTCAGACTGCATGGCTGAAACGTTCAGATGGCGAAGATCGATCTTGGTTCATTTTCGATAAAGAATTTGGTCTAATGCACTGTACACATTGCCGTAAATACGCGATTGTCGGACTGCCTAAAAACCATGCGGGCTACCTCACTTTACTTCCTAGCTAGCCCGGCGGGCTAGTTAGTCTCCTGGGTTAAATCTCACCCCTGATAATGTATACCTAAAGCAGTTTGACAGATTGCTAGGAACTCAATGAAAGCTCATTGCACTTCAATACT
Organism: Oncomelania hupensis; assembly: GCA_036898135.1. Lineage (NCBI taxonomy): Eukaryota > Metazoa > Mollusca > Gastropoda > Littorinimorpha > Pomatiopsidae > Oncomelania > Oncomelania hupensis. The sequence continues at coordinate 27,954,821 of CM072511.1, read as the reverse complement.
CAGCAGATACTGTTTAAACATGCAACAGAGATAAACAACAAACCAATAAAGGGTGGTGGAGCAGGAAGGGAGGAATAATGGGTGGATGGAGGTGTGGGAAACATGAAGATGAAAACAACAATTTACATATAGGTTAGCAAGGTAAAGCTTCAATTATCCACTCACAACGATATTATAAAAGTCAGAATGCTGAAACAGTCATGTTGCTAAATGCATCCTCGGGAAGATTTCTTGATTGCAAGTTTTTGTGAAAAGCATAATTTTCATACCAACTAAAGCATCACAACTTTGAAGACATACATTAATTATTTAAGCTGTGGCTTTAGTAATTCCCCCATTATACCAAATGACAACAGAGCGCCACTTAAGACAAATCCCTGAATTTTCACACAAGTACACAATCTTCTCAACTGATAAAAACTACAAAAAAACACAAAAAACAAAACAAAAAACATGTAACGTTAATCTTAGCACATTACCTCCGGAATGCTCTAGGTAATTCACTCACATTTCAGCAACATGGTTAGCATACGACTTATTAAAACACAATGAAAGGACACAAATTTGTGTAGCATCTTGTAGGCATATAATCTTTTAAAATGGATTATAGGAGTAATATCTCTATAAAATATAAAATAACAAAATAATATTAATTCTTGAAACATTCTCTCAGCTTGTTTTCACAATGAGCTGAATATTTTGGCATAGCCTAAACACGACCAACTGCTTGTTCTAAATGGAACAGTCATGTCATAATACATAAAACATATTTCATCTGCCAAAATTTGGGAGTTTTATCATCAACGCAATTATTTTTGGCTCACAGCCTTCCACTTCAGCTGCACTCACATTCTGAACAGTATAGCTGAACTAAGTTTCCTAACACATTGAAACAAGGTAGAAGAAGTCCAAATGTCCAATTTCCCGGCTGAAACATACTACTATCACAACTCAGCCACTCTCTGTCTGTAGTGAAGCTTCATCGGAGAGTCCTGAAAAACAAGAAAACTAGTACTTCAAACTTTGTCACTCAAACTCATGCAACAGTTTGTAGTTTAGCAATACACACTTCACTCTGGAACAGTTGAAGAGTCTACAAAAGCATCGGGACTAATTTTCAATTGAAACGTGTTGTGAGGGAAGTAGCAAGCTCTCTGTCTTAGTTACAAATGCAAAATTTTAGAAATGAAAGTAGGCACCAGAATGTGACAAATGAATGGAGCAAGCTGCATAGCTCATTAATTGCAGGATGCATTGAGTTCTAAACAAACCAATAAATCATACGCAAAGCACCTGTAGTATATAGTTTTTAAAAAATGAAGAATTTATTGCTCATGCAATGTTTAACTAATGATGGAAGTGAAAGCCAAACCTTTGTCCTCCATCTTGTAACGAAGACAAATTTCAAAGTGTGGTCTTTGCCTAGGATTTCCTCATTACACAGAATATCAATCTGCAAAACAGTTTTACAATGATAAATATCAAGTATCAAACATTTGTACACAATAGAATTATTGTTGTCATTATTATTATTTAAGCGCAATTAACTTCAAAGTTTATTCAGTGTTCACTTTTTTTTGCTGCAACAATTCAATATGTTCACATGTTCAGTGAACACTATATTTTACCCGTGTATCACTGCAGTGGTCCTGATCATTAATACAATAAATTAAACACACAATGCAATAAATTAAACACACATGTATGCTTCTTTCGTTTCTTTTCTTTTGCAGCCTCTGATATAGTGGAGACACTCAAATAATAATTGTTACGACTGTCACCGTTTGTGTGCAGGAAATCATTTGACGAGAGATGCCTCCCTTTCTCTCTCTTTACAAGTTCGAAACCTCACTTCCGTTCCCAGCCCAACCCAAACCCTGAGAAAGAAGAGCTTGGATAAGCTTCAGAATAAAGTTTGCTTGTGAAATGAGCTAAGTTGTATTCCAAAAGCCACGTTACCTCCTTATATCTGGAGGTGTCCTTGTACATTTTGAGGGCGACAAACTTCTTGAGGTGCAGAATGGTGGCTTGAGTAGAGAGACGGAGATAGGGGTGAGTGAGGTGGATCAGGTTGTCAGCCAAGGCTTCCAGCCAGATGCTGATTTGTTCATCATTGCGGTGGTAGTCCTGATCATCCCCATTCACCCTGGCGGGGGGCTTAGTGCTTTCTATTCCCTTGTCATCGTTCACTGAATAACACATGTACCATATTGACGTGTTACGCTCTATGACCATAGAGATGAAATCATCTTACATCCCATCTTCAATTCTTCAAACATGTTGTACCTCTACCGGTTGTTTACAGTGAATGAATTCAGTATAAATACTGACTGATTTAATGCTGTCAGATTTCGTTCTTCATTTCATGCTAGAACCTGATATCAGAGGTGTGTTAGGTTTCTGAGCCATCCTACTCCCCAAAGCAAAACCAACAAATACCAGAATTATTATTATAATGACCACTACCTTAAAACAATTGAAATAAAGTTTGCAGCTAATGCATACAAGATTGGAACAAATGCATAAAATCATAATCATATTAATCATCTTCTGTTTGATGAAATATCAGCCATTAGTCTGTAAGTCTACGAGACACTCTTAACCTAACTTTACTGTTGGAATCAATTAAATGCTGTGAAGTTATTTACTTTTTTTTTTTTTTTTTTGATCATAAAATGTTTTATTTACCTGTTTGGTTAGGAACTGGAAGACCTCTTTTCCTGTAGAATTCTATCTGCCTTTTCATTTCCTCTGAAATCAAATTTAAATGATAGTATTACTTGTAACTAACTACTATCGCAGAATATAGTATTAGTTATAAACAAATAATATCACAGAAAACAATGTGACTGTACAGTACTATTTCAATAAAATATTATGTACCTAAACTCAATCACATGATGATGATGATGTGATCTTGTAAGGCGCCAAAAAATCCATGTACGTAGTTGTTCATGCTCTATGCGCACTAAAACGGTGATTCAGCCATATTAAAACAAGTAAGTTTTTAGTCCTTTCTTGAAGCTTGGCAGGGATGGAGCTTGCTTCAAGCTCAGGGGAAGGGAGTTCCACAGAGTGGGTGCAGCATTTTTGAAGGAGCGCATTCCAAGAGTCTTTTTGGTTGTGTTGCTTGTGCGCACACTGGGGGTTTCAAGTCTACACTGAGTCCCTGACCTGAGTTCGCGTCTGGGTTGGTAAGGGGAGACCAGTTCTGTGAGGTAGGTGGGAGCAGTGCTCGTGAAGCACTGATAGGCAAGTGCCAGGATTTTGTAGTCTAGTCTTTTTTCAACGGGCAGCCAATGAAGAGAACGAAGTCCAGGTGAAATGTGCTCATTCCTTTTTTGTTTTAGAACAATCCTTGCTGCAGTATTTTGAACAAGTTGTAGTCTCTGCAGTTGTGTTTTGGGTAGTCCCCAGAGGCAGCTGTTACAATAATCCAATCTAGAGAGGATGAGAGAAGTTGCAACTGATCTGGCTGTTTTAAGATTTAACAATGGGCGAAGTCTGCCTAGCATTCTGATGTAGAAGTAGCATGTCCTCACGATGAAACTAACATGCGTTGACAAGGTTAGTCGGCTGTCAATGTACAAGCCTAGGTTTCGCACTACGTCAGATGGTGTGATCTTGGCCTCTCCAATTTGTACAGAGTCGATGCTGGTTTTTGCTAGGCTGGTCTTAGACCCACACAGCAAAATCTCAGTCTTCAAGTCATTCAGTTTGAGCCTATTTGATGACATCCAGTTCTTGACTTCCTCACAGCAATGCTCCACCGATGTCACTGCCTCCTGTGCTGACTGTGCTGTAGGTCTGAATGCTGTGTAGAGTTCTGTGTCGTCGGCGAACATTTTTCGATTGAGGCCATGCCTTTCGACAACAGAGCCTAGCTGACAAGTGTAGATGCAGAACAGCAGAGGGCCCAGTACTGAGCCCTGAGGGACTCCACATGATAGTTTCGTCTCTGGTGAGGATGCATGGTTGATTGTGACATACTGGGTTCTGTTTCGCAAGTATGATACAAACCAGTCCAATGCAGGCCCAGTCACTCCAACTTCACAAGACATGCGATCAAGGAGAACAGTATGATCAAGAGTGTCAAATGCCGCACTGAGATCTAACAAGACGCAAAGCGTCAAGTCACCGGCATCAGCATTGCACAAAAGGTCATTCATGAGGCGTAACAGCGATGTTTCACAACTGTGATGGGCACGATATGCTGACTGAAATCTATCTGAGAGATTGTGTTGGTCTAAGTGGCTGATCATTTGCCTGGCGATGACTCGTTCAAGTAGTTTTGAGATATAGGGCAAGTTTGAAACTGGCCTAAAATTTTTACATTCATTTGGGTTTAGATTGTGCTTTTTCAGCAGGGGTTTAATGAGAGCCGTTACTAGTACCTATATATATGCATGCACCCTCAAGCAACTAACCGCACGGATATGTACACGTACACACACAACTAAATCTACATATCACTAAAGCTGACTGAAATACGCCTACCACTTCCACCACTTCCACTATTTTAAGCTACTTTTAATGACAATCACTACAGCGTCTAATAATAAATAATAATAATAATACTGGATGCTATCTACGCGCCTTTCCCCAAATCAATCAGGCTCAAAGTGCGGTGATCTGTACAAACATACACGCTCACTTGTCTCATCCACCCTTACACACACACACACACACAACAAATACACATTTATCACTCAAACAGGTGGTGTACAGGCAGGAAGATCGTTATTGGAAGACGGAAAATCAAATTTTTACTTTTGAAATGTTATATTGACTGCGTCCAGTGGCATTATTGAAGGGAGGGAGGAAACCGGAGTAAACCCTTGGTGACCTCAATAGTCTTGTACCTAAGTCACATACGTACGCCCCTTTCGGGAATCGAACCAGTGACCTTTGGCATAGGAAACCTGTGACTAATCCACTGCGTCACCTCAATGCAAAATCTATGCAAAACTGTCCAAATACACACATCTCCAAAAACAACAAACATCATATTTCATCATCCAAAATGAAGGACTCACTTTCTTGCAAGTTTGGAACCAGCTTGTACACTATGTCTTGCATCGTTCTGTCATAACTGAAAAGAAGAAGGGCAAAGAATGTAGAAAAATCAAACATGCCGCATGCCAAATTGACAGTCAAACCTACTGTTTTCTGCTGCTTTCTCAGTTTTCACCCTTTTAAACTCATTGCCCTTTTGTCTCTAAATGATTGACAATTCTACTTCCTCTTCCCCTTCTCTCCTCTCCCAGCCCAATAGCTGCTGATGTACAGTGTGTGTACAAAGCTTGTATGAATTCTCGCTCGGAGCAAACTACAAGTTTGTTTGTTCGGTATACAAGTTAGATTATTATTATTATTAATCTTAATGATATGAAGTTTCAATGATATTCATCAAGCTTTCACTTCCTGTAAAAGTTAACATGATTGTATGTATTACCTTTGCCATGAAAAGATTTGTGAGGAACAGTTGTGATCTTGAATGTTTGAGCCTTGTTAAAATAAAACACGCCCTAAGGGCGATATTAGTCATCTTACATGTATATAATATAGTTCGATGTTACAGGACATGGCGCATTTCACTGTAGGAACAGATTTATTAAAGTTGTTAGAATTAACAGATTCTCTTTTTTTGTGTGTCTTCGTTTGTTATGGTTGTCTAAAATTACATTGTTGTGAAAGACGTTAAATTAAAATATCGAGTTGAGCTGAATTGAAATTTTAACAAGGTTCAAGCATGTAAAGCTCTAAGATGTGCTAAGAAGCTTCAAAGTTCTAAGATGTACAAATGCAATTCTCTTATAATATAGCTTAAAATGGAGCCCAGAAACAATAAATTGCAGAGTTGATACCACTGCCTACTCAGGAAAGACTTTGGTATCTGACATCTTTACACCAAAAGGTTCTTCAATCTACCTACAGTAGCAGTGTGATGTCCCCTTCACCTATCTAGCATTATAAATTTATAGTGAGGTTGGCATCACTATATCCTAGCTTTTACTTGTAAGGTCTGAATCTTGGCACCAGCCATCAAGGCATACAAAACCATCTGATGAAGTAATAAAAGTGAACTGTTAGCAGCTTGATTCAGCTCAGCAAAGTACTCACTCAATCATTTTACTAGATTACCTGATATAGTTCATGGGGTAGCTTTGGTGGATGACAATTTGGCACTTGGGACATGTGTTGTGCTCCTCAAGATACTTCACAATACAGCTTTTGCAAACTGAAAACGGAAAATTATTTAGAAATTAAAACGAAACACAGAAAATGACATTCCCTGATCTGTAAAATAAGCCGGGTAAAATAAACATTATCCTCTTCATTCTAATGACTGTGGCCAGCCCTGACACTGACTAATATAACCCAAAGTAAACTTTGACCACCACTCTAAGTAGAAAGTAGGAAACTAAATACTAACCCAAACAGCAGATATGAATATTCAACAACTTCAAGTACGGGTGAGTTTTACTTTAAGCCATGGGATGCATGAAGAAGGTAATATTCCCGTTTATCTTCTGGGTGTACGTTTTCTTTTTTTTTAGGGGGAAGGGAGCGATGATTGTAACTGTAAGGGAGGAAGAGTACTTTAAAAGTGACGTTTACCCAATAACACCACCAATATAAGCTTCCAAAATGCTTCAAAGTCTACTTGTCTAGCCTATGAGACGTGTACTTACAAGTGTGAAGACATTCTGTGATGGTGGTGGCATCAATCAGGTAACCTTTACACAAGCTGCATGTTATTTGAGGGTTGATGGACTTCAATCTGCTCTTCTTTTCCATCATCTTTAATGATCTGCAAATTCACAAAAATTATAAAATACTAACATTACAAATCTATTCACTAACAGACACAGAACTTACTATACATATCAACTTGACTGATTGACGCTCGAGGCCATAAATGGCCTGTTCGTCGTTCTACAAACTTGAACACTTTACTAAATGGCAAAAACTGCATGGTGATCAGGGTTACTGGCAATCAGGGTCATACAGAGATTGCATGTCTTTCCAGTAAGAGTCCAATCTGCTTTCAAAAGCATTCACCAACGGAGTAGTCACTATCGCATCTGGGAGGCTGTTCCAGGTAAAAACAATGAAGAGCAGAGTAAACATCATTCACCACCACTCGCTGCTGCTTCTCTGCCAGAAAGTTTGCAATCCACCCTAACACTTTTACCATGATACCGCATGCACTAATCTTGGCAAGCAATCTTCTGGGTGGCACTGTGCCGAACATCCTTATATAGTCTATGTATACTGCATCAACATGCCCCCCTGGTCAACAATGTTCGTCCAGGTATCCAACACTTCAAGAAGCTATGTGATGCATAAGAGCCCAGGAACAAAACCATGCTGATCACGGCTGATGAGTTGGTTCCTCTGAAGATGCTCCATCGTACCATCTCTCACTATCTTCTCCAAGACCTTGCATACAAATTACAATACAGATTAGGCTGACAGGTCGACAATTACTCGCCAGCAACTTGCCGTCTTTTTTGAAAATTGGAGTCACCCAAGCTTCTTTCCATTTGTCTTGTAGCTGGCCTTTTTCAAATGTCAATCAAAACAGGCAGAGTAGTGGATCTGTCAGCTGGTCTGCCACACAAGACAAAATGCCAGGAGGAATGTCATTTTGACCTGCTGCTTTGCCCGACTATAGTCTTGCAAGGGGCTTCTGCACTGTCTTTCTGGTGATCACAATGTCATTTAGCACTCTACCAATGTCGTTATCTGGCAGTTCTGTAACTTGCCCTTTCTCAATAGTAAACACACTTTGAAAGAATGTGTTCAGCAACTCAGCCTTCTCAGTGTTGTTTTTAGTCCTGGATCCATCATCCCTTTTTAGGTCAGCAACACCTGATCTTGTCTTTGTCTTCACATAATTCCAGAAGGCCTTCAGATCTGACTTTTCCTTGGCTGCCACTTCTGCCTCCAGTTATTGTTGTTGGTTTTTTTTCCTTTCTACATGCTTTCATAGCCTGGTTTCTTGCTTTAACGTCCATCTTTGGTATCCTGCCATCTCCTGAACAGTTCATGTTTCTTGCGAGCTGATACAAGTGTACCCTTATCCATCCAACCTGTTCCTTTTCTGCCTATGTTGAAAGACCTCGGCATAGATTTTTCAATAGCCACATTAATGTGTTCTTTAATTTAGCTCCACGTGTCATTCACTGGTAACTCATTCAACGCTTCATCCCAATCTATATGCCAAAGCTCTTTTCTCAGGATATCAACATAAGGTGTTTTTTTAAAAAAGTTCCACCAGACAGTTTTTTCCGGAGGTTCGTCGTAGATGCATGAAAAGTGTATCATCAGCCAAAAAATGGTAATTTTCACCAAGACCAGCAGTGGTGGTGATTTCATTTATCATGTCGTCCCTGTTTGTAAACACCAAACTTGTCTACTGTGCTAGGTTGCTCGCCCTCACGAAAGAGGCTAGATTCTTTCTGGTGCTGCAAGAATGCATCTTTAACTGTCTTGAGAAATTTTGTTGACCTGTGCTTTTCCACTTGCCTCCCTTCTCTCAGCATGCCAATCAATCTCCTGGAAATTGAAATTGCCAACAATGAGCACATTTGGAAACTTCAGTTCACTGACATTGTTTAATAATTTATATTATTCAGTTTCTCATTGTTGTCGTTGGAACCAATAAGACTTCTATAGATCACTCCTACCAGCAATTTGTTCTCTGCATCCTGTCCATACTCCACAATTAGATAATCTGAAAAATCACTCTCTATAGTCACATGGGGTTGGTTTGACCTCTGCTCTAATGTACAGTGTGATTCCTCTGACTTGGTCACCAAGGTTGTGGAAGAGTTCATAGCCAATGATATAAATTTCACAATCTTCGACTGCATTTCTATTATGTTTGGCTTCACTTCTGAGTTCGGTAATGCCAACAATGTCTGGTTTTAGTGATTGAATCACCGTCTGCAACTCTGCTCTTTTATTCTGAGCTATCTGCATTTGTGTACAAACAAGAACAAGTTTTAAATTTATTTACACTTGCACCTGCAGTAGATGAGCGACTAGACGTTGAAACAAAACTGTGATTAGAACCAGAATGACCCATGTTTTGGTAGTATACTATTGTTACTATTATGAATTAATAATAGTCAATTCAATACTACCATGCTTTGAACAAATCACAAGATCGGTGCTTCCCAAAAAAAAATCATCTAAACTCTCATTCAGGAATCGGACACGGTTGATTTTAAATCAGTGATTAATATCACCTCTTGACTTTACCGATAATGGAATCAGAAAAAAATACACCAGCAGTACCAAGACCGTCGATACAGCACTTGACAAAGTGATAAAACTTGAAGGTAACAAAGAACTTTTCCATAAGCATAGTACACATATTGCAGACAATATAGCGGCAAAACATAAGAGTGCAATTATCGGTTCCCAGAAAAAGATTACCTTTGCAAGTGATCTGATGCCTCCAATCAGTCTAATGGTGGATGAAATTTGGATTTGAAATCTCTAATTCATTTGCCGAGAAACTTCGGCAGCCATTATTGTCGCTTGTTAAATAAGGGCTATCCTCATTGGTCAATGGCGGGCCAATGGTGGCGGCCAATAAATTACAAGAGCAAACTACATTTGGGTCCACATAAGCTCAAAGGTAGCGGTCCGTGGATGCTCCCAGAGATAATAATAATAGTATAATGTAATGGACATTTATAAAGCGCTATTACTGGTCTTTTTATAGACAAGCGCATAGCGCGTTACATGAAAAGAAAGAAACAAACATGAAACAACTTACAAATTATTTAATATTGCATTAGAAAGTATACACTGAGAAAAACCCACATGCAAAATCAGACAATACAATTATAACGTTAACCTTCTGCAAACAAGTCATCACAATCACAACAAAATCCACAAGCATAGCCAAAAGCAGAACAAATATGTGTTGGGGCTAGGGTCTAAAGAATGAAGGATTTAGTCAGGATAGTAGATAATAGATACGACAGGTGTCCGGTGTTGGTGACCCTTATTTACATAACTAAACTAACTCTATATTGACTTTCGTAAAAACAACGCTCTCATTCCAGACCTTGTCATTGATGATATTACAGTCGAGAGAGTCACTCAATACAAATACCCATGAACCATCATTGACGAGAAACTGAACATCACGGCAAACACCCAGGCCATCCACAAAAAATGTCAGTCTAGAATTTACTGCCTTCAAAACCTTCGAAATCTTCAAGTCAGTATAGCCGCATCCTTCAGACCTTTTACTCTTCTTTTATTGAGTCCGTTCTTACCTTTTCTTTTATCTGCTGGTATGGAAGTTTGTGTGTAAAAAAACAAAAGTGTGCTGGATCGAGTGGTGAAAGTCTGTGGGAGGGTTGTGGGAGTGAAACAAGAGAGTCTGCAGGTGTTGTATGAAAGACATGTTGTGCGGAAAGCCAGTTGCTTTGTGCTGGATAGCACTCATGTACTTGCGCACCACTTCCAGCTCCTGCCTTCTGGAAGGCGCTACCAAACACCAAGGGTCAGAACTCTCAGAACGAAAAACAGTTTTATTCCAAAGGCTGTCTCATTACTTAATAAATGACATGTGCGTGTGTGTGAGTGTGTTTGTTTGCCCAAAATAATTTCATTTAACATTTGCATAAGTGTAATTACATTCATATGTGACTGTGCATTTGTATCCTCATTGTCATTATGATTGTTGTTATTATTATTGTGATGTTTATTCCTTGCTGATTGTAATTTTACACCACAATGTAATTTCTTGTAAAAGATAATAAAGTTGTCTTATCTTATCTTATCTTATTTATCTTATATGGAGGCAGCAAGCCTACTATAATACGTCTATCAAAACGGTCAAATTAGTAGGACACAATGTTGTACGTAAACTTTAAATAAGCCGAAAAATTACACAATAATTATACAGAAAATTGTAATTTCTCAAAACTAGCCATTAAGGGTATGCCACGTACTCGACTTCTCTTTCAGAAAATGTTTTTAGAGGCATCAGAATGATCTACTGATTAAGCTTGGGCATCTGTAATATAATAATAATTGATTAGTGTGGTTTATTTTTTATAGATTAAACAGACTTGATAGTTTAATAATTCATTTATTTATTTACATATTTATATATTTACCTAGCCTATACATACTTAATTAGTATATCATGTCGCAGTAATAATATTTTTTTAAAGATTTTTAAAAAAAATAGATTTTAATGCTTTATTGTCCCTTTTTAGCGGGAAATTTATCGGGGAAATATAGAGTGAGAAAAGAAAAAATCCACACAAAAACATGCAAACTATTGCAATAAATTTAGTCCCTAAGTCTTTAGAGGGCATAGGAAAAGATTACAGCAAATAATGTAGCAATAACAACATAATTACAATAGTCTAAGACTCTAATTAAGTACATAGCAGCTTTTGACACAATAGATCATGACCTTCTTTGTAAACGCCTCGAGGCTGTCTTTGGCTGCACTGGAACGGTTCTGGAGTGGTTCAGATCTTACCTGACAGACCGCACTCAGTCAGTTATTGTGAAAAACTCACTGTCTGCCCCATCAGTTCTTAAGTTTGGTGTTCCTCAGGGTTCAGTTTTAGGCCCAATTCTTTTCACAATGTACACTCAGCCTCTTGGTTCCATAATCAACAACTTCGGTCATTCTTACCAGTTCTTTGCTGACGATACTCAGCTTCACAACTCTGTCGCTCCTTCTCACATACAAAGCCTTGCAGACAACATGAAAGAATGCATTGAGAATGTTGCAGAATGGATGCGTGAGAATAAATTGAAAATGAATCAATGATGACAAGACGGATTTCATTCTGGTCGGTACCAGATCTAAGCTGGAGAAGGTCGCAACTCATTCCATGGTTCTTTCTGGTAGTGAGATTACATTTTCTGATTCTGTGAAAAACCTTGGAGTCCACCTAGACAGCTGCTTGTCAATGGAGACCCAAATCAGTCAGCTCTGTAAATCTCTCTACTTTCAGCTCCGCAGAATCAGTAAAATCCGTCACTATTTATCTGTTGATGATGCAAACAAACTGGCTGTCTCATTCGTTCTTTCTCGGTTAGACTATTGTAACGCACTTCTAGCAGGTGTGCCTGTCAACAAGCTTTTGAGGTTGCAAAAGATCCAGAACAGCGCTGCACGTATGGTTCTTCGTCAGCCCCGTCGTGTCAGTGCCACCCAGTTGCTCAGAAGATTGCACTGGTTGCCCGTCAAAGCTCGTATTGAATATAAACTATCCATTCTCTGCTTCCAAAGCCTACACTCTGAGTCTTTCCCATCATATCTCTCTGATCTGCTTCATCCATACACACCTGCACGTTCGTTACGTTCTGCAAGTACCTCTTCTCACTGTCCCAGGTTATTCCTTGATTACTTTTGGAAAACGTTCTTTCAGTGTGATTAAACCTTTAAATTGGAATTCTCTTCCTGTACCTCTAAGACAAGTTCAGTGCCTCACAACTTTCAAGAAACTCCTCAAAACTCATCTATTTAATAAGTACCTTTCCTGAGTCCCTCACCTTTGGTTGCCTGCTACCCTCTCCCTCATACGAGTTTTCCTTAAAACTGTTATGTTTTTAAGTATGCATTCATTTATCCCATGCATTTTATCTGTTTGATGCTTGTTTTTACATTCTTACTTATTTGTGCATATGTATGTGTGTGTGTGTGTGTGTGTGTGTGTGTGTGTGTGTGCGCGTGTGTTCATTATCTGTCACATTTTATTGTATTTATTACTATTATTTTTAAACATCAGAGTATTTTAAAATTGTTATCCAATTATTCTTTATTCATTACGGTTGTCTATTGTTATGTTTATGTGCATTGTGTTTTTTATGCGCTTTGAGCAGAAATTTTGTCTGATATGTGCGCTTTATAAATAAAATTATTATTATTATTATTATTACATAGGCCTATAAATTAAAACCCCATATATTTTTTTTAGTTTGCTTTGTTAAAAAGTATAAGTGTTATTTTAAATTAATTTTTTACATTGATAAATTTGTTCCCCATTAAGTAATTAATTTTACAATAATAAATATATGCCTTAATGAAAACATTTATTTACAAGCCTGCTCATATAACGGTTTCTCAACGACCCTCCGAAGCGAAAATCGAAAGTGGCAAGGGGAAATAATGCATATGCCCTATTATATCCAAGATGGCAGATGATGCTGGAAAATAAGCGTCCATGGCAAACTCAGTGGAGAATACAGACTGCATCATTAAATGACAAAAAGGATAAGTATACTTGAGCGGTTTTGATAAAGAGTTACATATCTACTATGGCTTCCAATGACGATTGTGGATTAAAAACAGGAGACGATGAACATCATTCGGAGATCTTGTCATCTGATATGGGAGGATTTTTGGCAAGTTCGTGCATGGCGACAGACGGTAAACATTTTTTATTCAGTGGAGACAACGCCTTGAGTTTATGTGGGGATTCGTTTAGAATAGAATCAGAATGTATTCTTGGCCAGTCTCTTGCAGACAGCACATCTGTTTCGCAAGTAGGAAGTTGTGAACCTGTGATTTTGACAGATCAAGTCCAGAATACCTCAATTGCATCCCTGCTAAGAACAGGTTCACTTCTTATGTATGATGCGACATCTTCTTCTCCAATATTCAGCAACAGTATGTCCCAGATTCAACAGTCCAATGTTGTGTTGTTGATTAATTCAAATGGAACAGAAACCAGAGATGCTGGAATCTCAAACAGTACTTTGAAGCAAAAGCCCAAGTATGACATTCCACAAACACTTCACATCAATACTTCATCGGATGTATCATCAAATCAAGTGATTATTGGAAATTCGAGTGCTGCAGCATTTGTGAAAAGTGTATTTAAAGGCAATGGCTCCCAACCACCAGTTTCTCAGCCTGCTTGCTCAACTCCCACCATGCAGATGTTACACTTACCTCCAGGGTGCATCATTCTCAACACTGGTGCATTCTCTCAGCCCAGTGTTGTTCAGACTTCAGCAGTTCCTCAGGCTCCATTGCTGATACAGCTGCCAAGCCTCCTCTCTACACACAGTAATCCTGTGCAAGGCAGTGACATTGTGTCTTCAGCATTAAACATAGCTTTGACTTCTAGTCTGTCAAATGTTGAAACCAGCTTAGAGTCTAGCTCAGCCAGCAATGACACTGGCAGCACTAGTATGAACATTTCACAGGTTGTTGGTATTGATTCATCACAAGTTCTGTCATTGGAATCTACACCAAACACTTCATTTCAGTCACTGCAGTCTTCATCGTGCACCGAGGAAGAACAAAACATCAATGGAACATATAATTCAAATATAAGTAATGCAACAATCAGCGAGGCTTCATCACCATCCAGTGAAAACATGAAGCCCCTTACAACTTCTGCTCCAACACATCCTGTCGTCATTAGCGGCAACTTCTCGGACACAATCCACAACAGGGCCATGCAGCAGGTTATTGAATATTTTGTGCACAAAAATAAAACAGAAAATAGTGGCCAGGGTCATCAAAACACTGAAAATGCATGTAATGCAGCAGGTGTAAAGGTTGAAGCAGAAAATACTTCTCCAGCTGTTGTGGAAACCACTCAGTTACCACCAATAATTTCCATTAATGAACTAAATGCTGCTGCCAGCCTCTCAATGCTTCCTGCATCATTAGGAGGAAAAAACAATTCTGTGGTTCTTATTTTTGGAAAGGATCCTATGAATGCAAATTTAACCCAACAAACTGCTGCTACTTCTAGTTCCAACATAGCGCTGAACACTTGTGCAACTGAGGCCAGGTTGCGTGATTCTTCTTCATGTGGGCAGACCATTCCAGAACAGTTGTGGAATGAAGAGGTTGCATGTAGTCCATTCAGCCCTGGGGAAAGAGATGAGGTGGATGGTTCTTCTATGTCTGTTCCTGTAACAGATGCCCCACCTGCTTCTGAATTGCCTCATAGTGATAACATTCAGAATGAAACCAAAAGTGCAGAATCATTAAAAGAAACTTATAGCCCAAACAACAAAGGAGCAGCCAACATCAACAAGCTTGTACCTCTAACAGTAACAGAGAAGCTTTCAGCAGACACCAACCGACCCATCATCATCTATGTGGTTCTGAAAGATGGAGAAACAAGGCAAATCAACATCAACCCCAGTTCTGCTGAATCCGCCTGTGCTGCAGATTCAGGCAAAGCTGCATTACCAACTGTACCAGGCATCTCTGTGGAAACAGCTGCTTCTGGAAATGGTGAGCATCCATGAAAATGCAACTTGTACATATGTATTATATGCACTGTCATTAAATATATGAAAAGAACTGTAATCCACTAATCATCTAGAATTTTGTTAGATGGTACTAGGCACTAGGTCCTCTCTCCCCCATCCCCAGTCATCCAGGATTGTGCTTAGAGATCTGGGCATCAGACAATGCGCCACAAGCTCAGTTACTGAGTTAGTACAGCAGCGAGCTTGTGTTACAAAGGTTGCGGGTTGGATTCCGGGTGGCCCAGACATAAACATTGACTTTGAGCACTGGCCATCTTACTGTTGCTATTAGTGTGATGGTTGTTTCAGTGTATAGTTTTGCCTTCTCCACCATCCCAGGTGGCCTAGGATTGTGCTCAGTCGTCTTGAGTGTCAGATTGTATGCCCTAGACGGTAAGTGGGCGTCTCGGGCGGCTTGAGTTAGATCCTGCATCAGCCAACGCCTTGAGCAGCTCTTGAGCTGGAACAGTGCTATATAAAAATAATAAATAAATAAATAAATAAGCTGTAAGTGTGCTCCTTAGGTGGCTTTAGTTAGATTTTGTATCGGCCAGCGACTTGAGCTGGAAAAGCTGGAAAAGCTCTATATTATTTAATGTAAGAGTGATTAACAACAGTTAAATGACTGAACGGATTGTGAAAATTTTATTATGCACATACTTCCCACTATTCAACTTTTCGTGTCATTCACCTTTGGTCTTTCTTAAAGGTCAAGGTCTCTGAGGTAAATTATATTATTATGTCTATACACCTTCCCATCAGTTGCGCTCCTCTGCAGATTCAAGCACACTCTATATTCCTTGAATCTGGACAAAAACATATGGAAAAAGATCATTCGCAAATTCTACCCCAAAACAGTGGTATGCTTTACCTACACATATCCGGCATATATACCAAGCACTCAAACCTTTAAAAGTGCACTCAAAACACATCTGGAATCACATCTAGATCAGGAAACTGAGCTATATAAATCAACTTCTTCTTTTTATTATTATTATTATTATTATTATTATTATTATTATTATTATTATAATTATTATTATTATTATTATTATTATTATTACAAATGTTTTGTGCTGAATCTCAAAATTAGCTAAACCAATTTTTATACTGTTTTGTTTGCTGATCTAGGCCAGATGGTGGCCCATCACTCCTTGATTTCATTTTGCTTCTTTTGAATAAAGCCAAGTGACAACATGGTCACGGAAATTATCTCTTTTGAAAATGCTGATTCCCAGCTATTTTTGTGTTTGGAAATACTTTGAATGGCTTACCATGTTTTCCAGGATCTCACTTCCAAATGTCACCTAATGCACCAAGCACAGACAGCTCAAAAGATGGTTCACTGCAAATTTCCCCAGCTTACAGTCCACCTAATACCCTGTCATCAGCCGCACACGCTTTATCCTCAGACGAAGAAAAAGAGACGAAGAAAAGAAGATCCAAAAGGCGAGCAAGTGAACCCATCAAAACTGATAACAATTCTGGGGAGTCAGACTCTAAGCAAATCAAATGTGACTTGTGTACAGCTACTTTCACTCGACAGGGTAACTACAAGAGGCATAGAAAGATCCACACTCTTAACTTGAAGGTACATTGTCTAATAATTACTTGATTTTCTCTGACCTGATTTGAAGAAAAAAGCTGTTCTCCCAGATTTACTAACATTTCTCCCAGATTGCTACATTCTTCCAGATTGCTACATAGTCCCAGATTTACTAACATTTCTCCCAGATTTCTTCAATTCCCCCAGATTATCTATTTACTGTTTGTTTTGTCACAGATTAAAATTGGGAATACACAAGTGAGAGGATAGAGAGTTCAGAGTGATTTTCATAGTGTACCTGAAATATAACATAACTCTTTGAGTTTGAGTTTTGGTTGTCAGAGTATTTTCATGCTGTGAAATTTGTTACCTGAAACACTTTTACTATTCATGCTTTTAAATGGGACAGAATTTCAGGCAACTTATTTGGTCATGCTTAGTTTCTAAATGAACTTTAACTTTTTGTGTGTGTGTGATTTAATCATAAAATTAATCATTGATTTCTGAGCTCAGGCATCCTCCGTCTTATATACCTTGAGCATGTATCCATAGAGAAGCGTGCTTCACCGATCAACATCATCATATTATCGTTTCCAGGAAGACCAACGTTTTCGATGTCCACACTGTGACCGTCCTTTCCTGCAGCGTTGTGACATGACACGACATATGGCCATCCACACCAACAACCATCCACATGTCTGCTCAACATGTGGGAAAGGTATCGCATGTTTTCAGCGGAAATAATATTATTTATTAGAGAATATTTATAATTAGTTTGTACCTCCTTTGAATGTACGCTTCCATTGCTAAACCGCTAAATCGCCTGCCAATTCCACCTTAACTTTATTGGGATGGAGTGCAGTCTAATGTTCAGATTTGTTTTAATGTCACTGCAAAACTGGAACTTGTCTGTTCTGAGTCGATTTGGGAAAGCAAAAAAAGTTGTTTTGCCTGAGTACTTGATATTTGTTTGCTGTACATTCATGCAACACAGATCTATGTATAAGAGATTTATATATTAGCTACACCACATTTAGTCCATTATAGTTGATTCAGATCACATGAGTATGCTACAAGCTAAAATAAACAAAACATGTTGAATCAGTTAGGAAGTCTGAAGGAAGCATTTGATTGTGAATTCTGTCAAGTTCATAAAGGTTAAGCTCATTCACATGATTGTGCTGTCTTAAGGTTATATCCGCAAGAGTGACTTGGTTGTTCATGAACGTTTCCACAGCAAGGAAAAGGCTTTCACCTGTGATGTCTGCAATCGATCCTTCTATCAGTCAGGTATGTATCGTGTATGTTTTAAGCCTGAATAATGATGACTAGTTTATAGTGTTCTTTTTAAACTTATTTTATTATTATGACATAATTTATCATGCAATGTTTATATACTTTCAAGGTCTTGGGAACCTCGTGTTGACTTAATTATGTCCAATCTTGAAATAAAGATGATTTTTTTCCAACAGAGACAGTGTACAACCAGGACCATGCAGGCCTTGAACAGCTAGTTGTGGTATTTACAAATAAGTGGACACAGTTTCTCTTATTTTCTCAAGTTTTTGCATCATCACAGCCCTCTAACTAAAACCTATTATGCTCTGTTGTTGGTGAGGTATGAAAGCTTTGAAAGTCCCGGTCTCACAAATCTTGGTTCTTGACAAATGTAGCTCAGGAGGTTAGAGTGACCGGTCTATATTCCAGATTTTGTGGGTTCCATTTCAGGGTGACACCCAACAAACATTAAATCTGGCTGAAAACAGCTATGTTCAGGGCAGGGCAGGGCGAAGTACCACTGAGCAGATTTTCAACCTCAGAATAATCTGTGAGAAATACCTACAGCACCAACAACATCTATATCATGTGTTCATAGACTTCAAGAAGGCGTTTGACCGAGTCTGGCATGCAGCTCTATGGGCAACAATGAAAGTGTACAACATCAGCCCTAAAATTATTGAAGTCATCAAAAGCCTGTATGACAAGGCTACCAGTGCAGTCCTCCACAACAGCGCCATAGGGAACTGGTTCAGAACAACAATCGGTGTGCGTCAAGGATGCCTACTCTCTCCAACACTCTTCAACATCTTCCTAGAGCGCATCATGTCAGATGCTCTTGCAGACCATGAAGGCACAGTCAGCATAGGGGGTAGAGCAATCTCCAATCTTCGTTTTGCAGATGACATTGATGGATTGGCTGGAGAGGAACAAGAACTTGAACAGCTGGTACAGAGGCTTGACACCACCTCCAGAGCCTATGGAATGGAAATAAGTGCAGAGAAGACCAAAATGATGACCAACAACACCAATGGCATCAATACGGACATCAAAGTCCAAGGCCAATCCCTCAACACAGTGCATAGCTTCAAATATTTAGGAGCCATTGTATCAGACAATGGGTCCCGACAGGAAGTCCTCTCCAGAATCGCATAAACAACTGCTGCCCTGACAAGGTTGAAGCCCATTTGGAAAGACAGGACCATCAGTCTACATTCCAAAGTAAGACTGCTGCGCTCCCTTGTCATCTCCATCTTCCTATATGCTTGCAAAGCATGGACCCTCACAGCAGATCTCCAACGAAGAATACAAAGCATGGAGATGAGGTGCTACAGAAGACTTCTGGGCATTTCCTATACCCAACACATCACCAACGACGAAGTCCGACAGACCATCACACAAGCCATTGGACAACACGATGACCTGCTAACAGTGGTGAAGAAACGGAAACTCCGATGGTATGGCCACGTCACCAGATCATCAGGCCTTGCAAAGACTATTCTGCAAGGCACAGTGCAAGGAGGTAGAAGAAGAGGGAGACCGAAAAAGAGGTGGGAGGACAACATTCATGAATGGACTGGTTTGACACTGAGCGAAGCCATCAGGGCTGCTGAGGACAGAGAAAGATGGAGTATGCTGGTTAAACGATCATCTGTGGTGCCCCTACGACCTTCGGGTTACGGGACAGGATAGGATAGGAAGGATAGGCTGAAAACACTACTTCTGTCCCTCTGCTGGTGGTTTCAGTTCATGGTGGTGAGATTATGTAAGTATTAGAAGTATTTGGAGTTGCTGAATCCTGTCCCCCTTGTTTTAGGTCAGGAAGTGCTGTGCTGCAGCGGTTGTGCGTTTGCTGAGAAAATGACCCAAATTGCATCTGCATGTGAGGGACATGACAGGTATTATCTCAGATCTAAACTGAATACACGAGTCTTCCTGTTTCAGGTGACCTGAGGCGACACAAACGTCACGTGCATGCAGAGGAGCCTCAGTTCTGGCATTGCAGCCACTGCAATCGCAAGTATGCCAAAGAAGTCACCTTAATTCGCCACGTAAAGTCCACCCACAATGACATCCTCATTCACATCACCAATCAGATGGCCAAATGATTGTGAACGGTTGTCTTTAACCGTCATGAGTTTCGTGAGTCCAACGAGAAGAGAAATTAAATCACGCACAACATTTTGTGTGTGTTTTATCAGATCACCCCAGGCATGCAATCCTTCTCTCCTTATTGACACATGTAAAAAAAAAAAAGGGTAAATCTGTGCTATGCATAAAAATACGTCATATTTATTGTAATATTTGCTTGTGCTTGCTGTAAGTGTTTAGTTGTTAGTAATGTTCTACATCTTAAAGTTACAGTAGCAAAGATGGAGTAGCGTTTTGCTCTAACGTTCTTTGGGGTCTCGCTGCATTGGTAGTAGTGCTGGATGGAGCTAATGTTGGGACATGAACAAAGGAAGACTGTGCATCAGAGAAACAGAGGTTTTGTTGTTTGTTGTTAGTATTTTTACGTGTATTGTCTGCTGGCCTAAAGATTGGGAAAACATTTGGTGACTGACTTTTTTATTATTTTTTTTTAATGACATCTTTCATCCTGTTGCTATTGCATGCATGTTGTGATTTGTTGTGTTGCTGTTCGTTCGCCTGGGCATCATAATCTGTCAACCGGTGGCATGGTGGTATTAGCATCTGCTCGTGTTCTGTTTTTACCCACAAATATTTTTAAGTATATAAAGTGAGACTAATGTCTTTTTCTTTTTTAAAAAAACTTTTTCACTATATATTATGATCATAAAGAGCTTATTCATCCACTTTATTCAGGTGAAAATACTTTGATAAGTGTATAAGCACAACTTTTAAAAAAAATGTAATTTGCCTCCCTGATAACGTCACTGGGTTTTGCTAGCAAAGGGAGCCCCCTAGATCGTCATTGAGCATCACTTGCAACTACAGACATAGGATTCTTTCCACTGGCTAATCCACAGCCACGCTTTTAAAGCGTGTTGGTCATGCTCCACTGAGTACATTTGTGTGTGCTTGTACAGGTATTCTAAAGAAGATAAGCCACTTACTGCTTATAGCAGATTTTTTTTTTTTAAGGTCAACCACAGTGCTCGGTCAAAAAGTTTCTGCTGAAAGAACTTTACTAAATAATACCAGATGCAAAAAATTCGGTAAGCAAAGCTCTATCGTTTAATAGATATCGATCACTGAAAGTGGGATTTCCTACCTGTAATTAAGGGTAAGGGAAGTAATACTCTAAAACGCAGCTATCGCTGATCTCCCCTCGCAGTGACGTCGGCAGCTGTAGACAATGGCCGATTGCGAAGAAGTTACAAGCGAGACAAGCAGTGTTTCTTCACTCAATCTGTCGTGTTACAGCAGTGCTCTCTTCTGTTAGAAACGAATTCGACCCCCGAGTACTAATTGTAATAATAAACAAATAATTATACGAGCTAGACCCGTGAATACATAACCTCTTGCGTTCCCTTTTCTGAAAAGCTCCTCTGACTTTCCTGACAAGTGATAGCAGACGATGGATGTGCAGTAGCCACTGTGACTGTAGTTGAAGTTGAAGCAGTACTAGTAGGCCTACTACTAGTAACTTGAATCACTGGTGCTGTTGTTGAGGCTTTGGATCGTTGGAACAGAGATAGGCTTTAATGTCTGTATTGTTTTCATCCCAAAGCTCCGCATGAAAGTGGCACTTGGGGGGGAGGGGGGGGGGTAGCAGTCTTCAGCGAAGTGTTTTGCGCAAATTGCTGACGACGCACAAATCTCACCCACTTATTTCGCACTTCTTCGTTTTTTGGAAACCTATGCAATGTTATCCCATCCGCTTGTTTGTTTGTACAACCTCCAACGGCACAATATAGGCCACTGCTCTTCGTTTTCCTGCGTTTTGGTAGAGAAGTTTTTTGTTTGTATGTAGATTATAGTCACACGACACTTTCGCATATAGGTGACTACTGGACCGATTTATACTGACACCAGTTGTTGGTAAAGGGGAAAATAATATGATCACACGTTGACCAATCCGGGATTCGAACCAGCGACCTTTCGGTTACTAGCAAGACGCTCTTACCAACTGAGCTACCCGGCCCCTGGTAGAGAAGGGGCACTATCGGACTCTATATTGTCTCCAGCAGTTGACGTCACGAGCCATGTGGTCACGTGAGCGGGCTTTTCGAAGGTGCAAAAGTTTATTCGAAGTAGATTTTATTAAATATTAAAAAAAGGCAGTATTTTTCGGAAAAAAGTTGTTTGGCATGTGACTTCTTTTATTATGTAGATATTTTGTGCTCAATTTTATATTTCAATGATGTTGACCTTTAAGAATGCTCAAACATGACATTTAGATTCAAATTTTGTGATAATTAGACACACAAGCATGATTCTTTTTCCCGCATTTAGATCTAAGGTAATGAGGCACCATTTTTGGCTATAACAACTTATGTGTGTTTATTTGAAGCTGTCATATTCACTTTGACACAATGACCAGGTTCTTTAACTTCCTGCTAAAGCAACCCTACAGGGAAAGTGGATCCCTGACTTAAAGTTGGAGCAGAAAGTTGGCTTGGGTGAGAAAATTCTTCTGTCACTTGCAACAATTGAACAGCAGCATACAAGGATTCATGTACATTGTGGGCTTAACTAGTATGTTTTTTCACTGGATATAATTGTATCTTGTTAGCTGAAGCATATGAATGATATACGGGTTTGTTAATGTGATTCTAGAGAATGCACTGATGTATTTAATTACCTTTGATAAATGTTTCTGTAAAACAATCCCTGTTGACTGTGATCACATTGTAAAATTTAGTTTATAAATTGTTCCCTTCCGTTAAAATTTCAATATCAGTTTTAATTAATATATTGTCGGTTTAAATTTTTTGGGTACTGTCTTTAAAATTGTACTAATTGTTCCTAATTCTTTCAACATCAGCTTTCGCTGATATGTTAGTGTTTAATTATGTTATTCTTTGGCAAAATATAATTCGTTTTGCTAATTGTTTTCTTAGTTTCACCTGTGATAAATAAAATGAGAGGAAACAATCCAGGTTTGGCTCTGTGTGTGTAGTTTTTTTTGTATGTGTGTATTTCTGTGTGTGTGAATGCAGGCATAACACACACACACCCCACACCACACCCAATCGCCTACCCCAACCCCCACCCCCATACTCTCAATCCATTCAACAACACTACCACCTAACCACCCCCACCCCACCCAACCTCCTAACCCCATACTCTCCTCCACACAAAACGTTATAATTATTTTAAACTGTATGTAACTTTGATAGGTTTTGTTTTTTTTACACTGAGGAGCACAATGTTTCAGAGCCATGAGTAAACTCTCCCTAGTCAAGCTTATAGATAAAGGAGCATGTGCATACAAACACACTGTTAAGTACGGCAGAGTAATCAACCTGATGATTGAGGCCCTCTAATGGATGAAGATGAAGACACACACACATTGTGCATGTACAATTTTTGTACCTAACAAAACCATTCGTATCAAGTACAGAACCAGAGAACTTTTATTTTGTAAAACACAAACTAATCACAAGAACTACTACTAAATATTATTATTATTAAAGTAGTTCAATTACGATAACCTTAAGGGTATTATTATAGCGCTTTTGAAACAAAACATATATATATATATATATATATATATATATATATATATATATATATATATATATATATATATATATATTTTATATATATATATATATATATATATATATATATATTTTATATATATTTATATATCGTCGCTGTCAGACGAAAACCTCGTAAGTCCCAAAATGGCGGTTTGGAGATAACTTCATAGTTGTGACCCTTGGTCCCTTGCCCATGTTCTGTGCTAAGCTCAAAATTGCGTCTCGAATAGAAAGTTAATAAAAATCCATGAAACCAAACCTTGTATCTCGCTACTGGCGGACCAAACCTCGTATGTTTAGATACGAGGTTTTTACCGAACGTTTTCGCGGTAGGAAGTGACAATGACGCAACATACGAGGTTTTCTTTGTCGCAAAAGTTTGGACGAAAATTGTATGTACAGAGCACACATAACACTTTGAGTCGTTTGATTTCCTTCACAATTAGACAATGAATGTATGGAAAGGCATTGAATCATGTAGTCTTGAGTTTTCAGTGGTTTTCAGTGGTGAAAGACTTCTCTCTCTCTCTCTCTCTCTCTCTCTCTCTCTCTCTCTCTCTCTGTGTGGTTGAAGAGAAAGGGACAGTTCTGGAGGCGAAGAGAATAGATCTAGTGTGGGAAGGGTGTATGTGGAGGTCACTGGATCTGGGGGACGGATGTTAGATCTAGTATGTAGGCTTAGATTGAGTAGATCTCCATATCGCTTGTTTGTGAGAGGGGCGTACAGCATACATTCATTTATTTAAATCGGAATAAAACACTTGAGATTGTTTATGTTAATTAATTTCAGAATCTACGTCGATGTCTGATAACGGAAATCTGTCGTCTGGGACCCTCTGCGGAAAGTGCAACCTGCCGCACGAGAAACAACATCGTCATAGGAACCTGGAATGTCAGGACCCTAACTGCGGAAGGAAAATTAGAAGAACTGGCCCACAAACTGGACCACTATCGATGGAACGTTTTATGTATCGGCGAAGTGCGCTGGAAAGGCCTAGGTAAAACAACGACCGACAAAGGCCACAAGCTCTATTTCAGCGGTAGAGATGACAGGCACGAACACGGCGTTGGATTCTTGGTCCACAAGAACATTCTAGCCACTGTCATGGGTTGCCGCCCAGTATCCAGTAGACTCATTACCATCCGTCTGAGAGCAGCCCCTTTCAACATCACCATCATCCAGGCCTATGCCCCAGCATCAGACTATGACGACAGCGAAGTGGGGGATTTTTATGAAAATCTACAGGCGGTCCTTGACCAAGTGCCGAAGAACGACATAGTCATAGTGCAAGGCGACTGAAATGCCAAAGGTTGGCCAAGATGCGCACCACAACTGGGGAGACACATGTGGACCCCACTGCAACAACGAGACAAATGACAGGGGTCTGAGACTCTTGGAGTTTGCCAGATACAACAATCTGATACTGGCAAACACGCTTGGTCTCCACAAAAACTCCAGACGATGAACATGGCACAGTCCCGGCGGGGAGCATCATAACCAGATCGACTACATCATGGTCAAGAAACGTTTCAGATCAAGCATCAACATTGGCAGGACACGCACTTTTCCAGGAGCAGACATCGGAAGTGACCACGATCTTGTGATGATGTCTTTCCGGCTCCACTTGAAGAGAGTAAATACAGCAAAGTGCACTAGACTGAAGTTCGACCTGGACAAACTGCAAGACCCGGAGGTGGCAGAACTATTTCAGGCCACAATTAGAGGGAAATTTGCACCACTGCTCATTTTGGGGGCTGGTGAAGTAGATGTCAACACCATGACCACCACGTTAAACTCAGCTGTGACAGATGCCGCCACTGAGATCCTTGGCAAGCACCGACCAAAGAAGAAGCCGTGGATCACACCTGAATTTTTGGATCTGTGTGATAAACGAAGAGAGATTAAAAAGAAAAATAACACCTCACAGGGAGCTCATGTCTACCGAAAAATCAACAATGACATCCGAAAAGGCATGCGCACAGCAAAGGAGAACTGGATAGAAGATCAATGCCAGGAAATAGAGAACAGTCTGAACAAGAACAACAGCAGAAAGGCCTACCAGACTGTGAAGCGCCTGACAAGTGTTAAACAGCCCAAAGTCTCCACGATCCCAAGCAAGTCTGGCATATGCCTTACTGAAGAACAAGAAGTCTTGGACAGATGGACAGAGTACTGCTCCGACCTTTACACCAAATGGATACTCATCAGTTCTAGCATGTCCCGAGAACAGAGAACAAGAAGAAATCCTCCCAATTCTCCGGGAAGAAGTTGAGGCAGCAGTGCAATCGCTGAAGAAGGGGAAGTCAGCGGGAGTGGACAACATACCCGCGGAACTGCTACAAGCAGGAGGAGAAGCGATGATTGATGCCTTCACCATTATCTGTAACAAGATCTGGCAGAGCGGGGAGTGGCCTTCAGGAGTGTGAAAATTACCGCACCATCAGCCTCATCAGCCATCCCAGCAAGGTCCTTCTGAAAATAATACTCAACAGGTTGAAACCCCAAGCTGAACAAATCATAGCTGAAGAACAAGCAGGATTCAGGGCAGGGCGAATTACCACTGAACAGATTTTCAACCTCAGAATAATTGATGGATTGGCTAGAGAGGAACAAGAACTTGAACAGATGGTACAGAGGCTTGACACCACTTCCAGAGCCTATGGAATGGAAATAAGTGCAGAGAAGACCAAAATGATGACCAACAACACCAATGGCATCAACACGGACATCAAAGTCCAAGGCCAATCCCTCAACACAGTGCATAGCTTCAAACATTTAGGAGCCATTGTATCAGACAATGGGTCCCGACAGGAAGTCCTCTCCAGGATCGCACAAACAACTGCTGCCCTGACAAAGTTGAAGCCCATTTAGAAAGACAGGACCATCAGTCTACATTCCAAAGTAAGACTGCTGCGCTCCCTTGTCATCTTCATCTTCCTATATGCTTGCGAAGCATGGACCCTCACAGCAGATCTACAACGATGAATACAAAACATGGAGATGAGGTGCTACAGAAGACTTCTGGGCATTTCCTATACCCAACACATCACCAACGACGAAGTCCGACAGACCATCACAAAAGCCATTGGACAACACTATGACCTGCTCACAGTGGTGAAGAAACGGAAACTCCGATGGTATGGCCACGTCACCAGAGCATCAGGCCTTGCAAAGACCATTCTGCAAGCCACAGTGCAAGGAGGTAGAAGAAGGGGGAGACCGACAAAGAGGTGGGAGGACAACATTCGAGAGTGGACTGGTTTGACACTGAGCGAAGCCATCAGGGCTGCTGAGGACAGAGAAAGATGGTGTATGCTGGTTAAACGATCATCTGTGGTGCCCCTACGACCTCCGAGTTACGGGACAGGATAGGAAATGCCGGAAGATATGGTATTTCTGTGTTTGACGTTTTGACAGATTGTGACACCTATAAATATGGCTTTCCTGCGATCTTTGACAACGTTTTCCTCTGATTTTGTGTTGTACCAGGGTCTGTTGTTTTAATAAAAAACCTCGTAACTCAAACTTTTTGACAAAGTTGTAAGTCGAAAACCTCGTAACTCTTCATTTGCTTCCAGTTCTCAACGGAAAACACTTCTTCGACTTTTTATCCCATACTGCCAAATTTCTAGACTTTTCATAGTTCCTTTGAAGTAAAAAAGTCATTGGTTTGGCGTTACCCGACTGGTTGAAACAGTTTTTATCGATTTTCTCAAAACAGCAAAAAATGAGATACGAGGTTTTCGTCTGACAGCGACGATATATATATATATATATATATATATATATATATATATATATATATATATATATATATATATATATATATATATATATATATATATATAAGTACAAATTCACTGTTAGGGCGACCGCAGTGGAATGATGCCTTAGGGTGACCTCACATAAATCTGCATGTAACACATGTCCAGATTCAACTGAATGCTTAACATAACCTACACATTAAATGCTGTAATATAATGCAGTATGCATTCTTTAATTTTATATTTTAAAGATATACATAATTTTGCTGGTCGCCCTAAGGATTACCATGTAATTGAGGTGACTTCGGGTGACCACTGTAAAAATGCTACTTTGAGTGACCGTGTAAAACACATACCTTGGGTGACCACTGATAATATATATGTTTATTAGTGGTGTACAAAATGCCTTGTGTTTGCATCCTATTAGTTAATTCGGTTGTATTGCTGTTCTTGTTATCACTATCCTCACTAATTTTGTTCCCCTAGATCATCATATGAAGCTTGGTTTTGTATCCCTCTTGTTATTATTATTTGTTGTAGTAGTACTGTTATTATTATTGTTATCATTGTTACCATATATTATTAGTCTTTTTTGTGTTGCTGCTGTTGTATTATTTTTAGTAGCTGTATTGTTATTAATATTATTATTTTTATAATTACTCTTATGACTATGATTGTTATTATTAGTGTTATTATTAATATTATTATTATTAAATCACCTTTTTTTTTCAAATGAATGTACGGGTTTTTTATTTTTATTTTTGTAAAATGTAGTTCCTGCATCAAGATGCCACAATAGAAATAATATTACGTAACGATGTGGGAAAAAAAAGAAGTAGGAATCCCTTTTCATTGACATGCATACTGAAATGTGGGTCTGTGTTTTAAATGAAATGAATTAGTATTATATAGTGCAGCTACAGTTTGAAGATCTGCTCATAGTGCTGGCCAATTGCTTCTTTTTTTACAATGAGAATAGCAGATGTGCAAATTTTTATGGGTTGAATGGCCATCATCAGCATAAAATAAAACAAGATTTTACCATGTAAATGCTCTTCACAGCATAGAAAACATTTTAAATTCACTTTACTTTTTTAACAATTGCATGTACGCTGCACTAATGTCATCCACATCAGAACACGCCATAGTCTAAGTCATTTGTCACTGGCAGGCACTCAAAATCCCATCTAAACACAAAATGGGAGCTGACATCAAAATCTATGTCTTCTTTTTTTGGCCAACGAAACAAGTCTTCTTCTGAGAGAGCGACCAGCTGCATGGAGGAGTAGTCGATTCGTACACAACAAGTCTGATGGGGGGCGTGGTGGAGCACCTCGCTTGGTTGGCAGCTAGGAAACTCAGTTTCAGTTTGTTGTATGTTTCATCAGCTACAAAAAAAAAAGAAAAAAAAAGAAAAAATAGGACAGCATTGCATTAATATGACACAGGAGGCAAAAAATAAAACAAAACAAAAAGAAAGAAAAAGAAAAGTTCAAGAAAAAAAAGCAGTGGGGTGGTGAGTGAATAGAGGAAAGGGCAAATCAAAATATTATGACAAAAACTATAGATCATCAATATAATAATAATAATAATAATAATAATAATAATAATAATAATAATAATAAATCTTTACAATGGCAACCATAAACATTAAAACTATACAACATAGTTTTTCATATCAAACAACTGTTAAACTTAAATAACATACAAATGAACAACAATGGCATAAAAGTAAAGATAAAACCAAAGTAAAATGTAATCACTATTGCTTTTTTAAAATTATTATCGCATATATCAGTAAAATTAATGTACACAAAAAAATAGCGATCAATCTTGCCTAAGTAAAAGTACTAAAAGTTAAAATTATATTTGGCTGCAATTTAATTTATGTTTAAAAACATTGGGTCTTGAAGTAATTGGGAGAGATTTGGATGCTTGCAGAACAGCTCAAATAAAAAATCAATAACAAAAATAGCTTCAACACAAATTGCCCGAAAACATATAGGCTTAACCACTGCATGCCGCAAGTTTCTAGCTCACTAGCTGTAAATGAAAACGAAAGTAAACAGTGCTGAAGTCACGTGACTTAGCAAGATCGTTTTTTTCTAAAGTCTCTGTGCATATTTTACCCCAATGGAATATATGCTAAGAATCTTTAATATATGCAGATACAATTTGTTAAGAGTTAAATCTGGTGGAAAAGGTGTGTCTTAATTCATTTCACATATTTTTGACCATACCATTCAACCTACATCGATTCTCGATTGTCAACTTCCGGTCTTCAAATAATTGCTAAACAATTGGCCTATCATTAGAAAAAATATATTTATTGACAATACAAACGTTATTAACAAGTATTTAAAGGCTAAACTTACCAACAAGTGCCTTTAGATTGACTTGTGACGACGTGCAAGAAGATACACTGACGATCGACTGAAGCGGTTCAGTCGGCTCATTTACATCGTACTCCGTCATTACCGACGCACATTGGTAGCTGTCGCGCTCAACATTACTCTCCATTTCTAAATAATCTCAGCTAGTGTGAACTCAAAAATCCTAAACTGATTACATATTATTGTAGAAAAAAGATTTGCCTTTCCAACGAGCTACTTTTTAAACAGATCAATTCAGTAGACGCTGTATATCTTGACCTTAGGAAGGCATTCGATACTGTACCACATCGCAGACTTTTACAGAAACTAAAAGGTTATGGCATAAGTGGCAGCACACTTGCATGGATAAGGAGTTTCTTGACTGACAGGACCCAGTACGTGACTGGTAACGGTAACAGCTCTGACAAAATAAGTGTTACAAGCGGTGTCCCTCAGGGGAGCGTGTTGGGGCCGACATTATTTATATATTTCATAAACGACATGCCAGAGAATGTAGAGTGTGACATAAAGATATTTGCTGATAAAACAAAGGCATATGCAGAGGTTGATGAAAGTGAGGAGTCTAAGGAGAGAATGCAGCAATGCATTGACAAATTGGTTGAATGGACGGAGACATGGCTACTTAAATTTAACAGTGAAAAATGTAAGGTTTTACATTTGGGCAAAAATAATCCCCAGCATGAGTACTTTATGAATGATGGTAAAGAAAGGTGTAAGATTGAGACAACTGGTGCAGAGAGAGATCTTGGAGTGATAGTGGATACAGAGCTCAGCTTTGAGAATCACATTGAGAGTATTGTTAAGAAAGCCAACAAAATATCAGCCCTGCTTATAAGAACTATAAGTAACAAATCCAAGGACATAATGGTCCCCCTCTTTAAGGCCCTTATACGTCCCATCTTGGAGTACGCTAACCCTGTCTGGTGCCCATATTTAAGGAGGCATGTTGACTTGATCGAGGGTGTCCAGCGCAGATTCACCAGGAAGATCTGTGGAATGTCAGGGCTCTCCTACGAGGAGAGACTGAAGTCACTGAGGTTACCCAGTTTAGAATATAGGAGACAGCGGGGTGATTTAATCGAAATTTTTAAAATTGTGCACAAATTGTATGATCCTTTAACCACTTGTTCTCTTTTAAATTTAATGATGTTGGTTTAACACGAGGTCACAAATTTAAACTTACTAAAACTTTTAATAATACTCGTAAATTTAATAAGTATTTTACTAATAGAGTGGTAACCCCTTGGAATGACCTGACTGCCGAGGCTGTGGATGCTGGATCACTTAATGCGTTCAAAAATAGTCTGGACAAATTGTTTAAGGATAGCATCTACTCCACCAAGTTGGAGGTTAAAAAATTCTAAATTGGTAGGCACTGATGCCAGGGGGGTGGGTCTTGGGACCCTCATTAAGATTAATTATGAGGACCAAAGGCTTTTAGCCTGCACGCCGAACTATGCTATGCTAACTATGCTATGCTATGCTAGTAGAAGCTATCTAAAAAAAGCAACAGATCACAAAATGAATTAAAAAACAAATTGCACCAGAAGAAAGCCAAAATAGTACAGATTCTTTCATTTGTCGATTTTTTGGTTGGAGACTAATTCCCTAACTGAGATTTCATTTTGTATGGAGGTGGGGTTGAGAGCGCCCTGTGAAGATGGCGTCTGCCACAACCGAGGCAGTGCATCGCAAAACACGTTTCGTACTTTGAAACTTGGATATCTTTCACTCAAAGAAACACACACATAAAAGATAAAAGGCTCAGGCATTTATTTGGTATGTATTTATTCAACATCAGGCAAAACAATCAAGAGAACAATTGCAGTGAAAGTGGCCCTTTTGGCCCATAGGGCGGACACAGTAATGGCGCAACTTGGAGTACCTAATAATAATAATAATAATAATAATAATAATAATAATTTATTTATTTTGTATAATAATAATTTATTTTGTATAGCGCAATTCAAACATAAAATGCTTCACAAAGCGCTTGATCACACGCAGCCACACACAGATACACACGCATAATAAATCTATTCTGCATTTAAAAACAAGACAACATGTAAACCTAGTAAAGGTAACAAACCAACAAATAAAAGTATAAAATCAGTCAATCAATCAATAAACTTATATAAAATAAATGAATAATTTCACAGAAAAAATTTAAGAGAGGGACGTTAATACCAAAAGAGGCAGATCAACAATGCCTCATCTAAGATGTAAAGTGTAAATGGTGGTGAAATACAGCAGTTTTAAAAGTAGAATAATCGTTGAAAAACTAAACATCGTTACAACGTATGACATGCCAGATGAAGAGAATAAAAGCTTGTGTAATGGCATTAATCTGGTTTAAAAAGAGAGCATATTTGTGATTCACATAATAATAGTAACAACACCATTAACAATAATAATAATAAATAATAATAATAATAATAATAATAATAATAATAATAATAATAATAATAATAATAATAATAATAATAATAATAGCAGTTTCTAATTTCATTTACAGTGAAAACAAGTTAAGAGGGATCAAATGTCATTTAAAAAAGCAAAACAATTTTAAGACAAGTACACGCATACGCACATGCATCCACGTACACACGCATTCACCCACACATTCACACACACACACATATTCACACACACACACATTTCAGGTATCAGCGCAACAGGGTGGTATAATAATAATAAATACAATTTAAAAATAACACAAGAAAAAAAAAGAAAGAAGTGTATTATTCCATTGGGAACGTCAGCATTTTTTTCTGTTTATTTTACAAATTCATAATGTTTTGGCTGTATCATTATTAAACACAAAATATGTCTTCAGTTGCATCACTTTCAAAAACGCGACATTTAAACCTATAATTGAGGGCCTTTCTCCATGAAGATTTTCTCTTTGGCCTGGATCATAGTGATACCCCTACGTCTCAATCGGATGAAATAATTAACATAAATAGAAGGGAAAATATAATACAAACATTTCATCCAACGAATTAGGCCCAAGGCATTCATAGAATAGAATAAAATCAGCTGATTGAAATGTACAATAAGGCAACAAAGGAATAGGTGCCTCAGTCGCCCACACCCAAAGTTAGCAGGATTTGTCTGTGTTTATTTGCGTTTTATGCCTGGACTACAACTTAACATTCACCCGGTCATATATCCATAGCTAATACGAATTATTCTGTAAACACTTGGTGAATCAGACATCCGATCGAGTAGCTTGCCATCAGACAACTTTTAAATCAATCCCATACCTTCAAAATAAAATACTGTTCTCTTTTGGAAGGTATAGGTACACCAGGACCCACATAATCTTTATAGGTCATACGTGTCAACAGTGAAAGCGTGTGTAAAAAGTGTTGTTAGATGAAACTTTGTGCACATAAGACACCTAATGTGCTTGATCATAGCCAAACTTTGAGGCTTGATAAAAAAAAAAAATAAGAAAAATAAACTGTGCGCTGATAAAGAAGAAAAAAAAGTAAACTGGACGCCCGATTTACCCACACCTTCGGTGAATGCTGAATTAACATATCTATACATTCTCTTTAGCACAATGCTTTTCAATCACCAGCATGGCACTGTATTGGCAAATGGTAGTAGCCCTGCAGGCACATGAACTTGGGGGTGTTTGTGGGGAGCTACAGTATAGCCATTACTTCATAAGAAATTATAAAGTAATGTGGTTTTTTTAATTACTTCCAACAACGTTGGAAATTATGAAGTAATGGTCATCACTCCCCACAAACATGCACAAACAAATTCAAGTGCTTATGGCAAGCCCCTATTAGGTTATAGGCACAAAATTAGAGGAGTCTGTATAACCACTTGATTTGCGCGTATAAAATAACACCTATCACATTCACAATTGTTCAAATAAAACACCATATTAAGGCAAATGAATTGTTTTTAAAATTAATGATGACTTGCTTTTTAAATCATTTTCATCATGCCACTAAATTTATCATGTCTGTTTTTAGATGGCAAAACAAAGACAGAAATGCTTCTTAAACACTTTGTACAAATTTGTAGCCACAAATTAACCTTGGAATTTGGTAATCTTGTAAATTAAACTTTAAGCACTGTACTAAAAATTAAAACAACAACAAATGAATAAATAAAAAGTTTCTTGGAATGTTAACTGAATACTTAATTTAATGTACAAGTATTGAAAAGTAAAAATTACCTCCCATTTACCAGTAATTGAGACATACATACAAACTACTGTCACTGCCTTTTTCTTATAGAGGTTGGGACAGACAGGTGAGAGAGAGGGAACATAACATGACATAAAACATGTGTTCACCCAAAGTACTAAATACAGTGATAATCCCTTATAGGGTGCCCAACGGTCGCCTTAAGTACAGATTTTATATTTTGATGTGCGAGTCTAGATCATGGGTACTCTGTGCAGTTAACTTGTATACAGATTTCACTCTTTACCGTATTATATTACACAGCTTACACATTTTCATATTTTCCAATGCTGGTCATGTACACAAGCTTAGTCAATTTTTCTTTTGACACAAAGGAGGTTTAAAGAGACATATCTCGTATAATCTATATGCAATGAAAACCAACAAATATATATATCCACTTCTGAAAGTTCATTTGTATTCTATCACAATAGGAATAAGGTGAACGTTTGGTTCTGCATATATCATGTCTGCTTTTTTAATCGTCGAAATTCATTTTTATTTCATAAACTTCAAAAGAGACATTCACGTTTTTGTTCACTAAATATTGACACTGGTATATGCAGAATCTGAAATCAATTCAGTGACACAGTTTATCCATTTTCTGGTGAGTCAATATTTTTATTTAGAATTTGTGTCAGCACGGGTCTTGGAATTTTCTTTTTTGATCCACCAGACTTCGGCAAGAACAAAACAACATTTGATCAAGTTCTGCATATAATGGTGTATCTTATTTTGTTAAGTGTAAAACATCATGCATAATTATATTTATAGCGAAAGTGCGCAAATATTAGTTTACTACCACATGTTACTCATCTAGTAGCCATGATATAGACTCAACACATACATGTATATAATGTATGCGCTTACATCCCTCAGAGGTAAGGTGGTACAGGTCATGTCCTGGTCACGAGGTAATTTTCAGGACATATGTCTGAATCTCAGAAATGAACTAGACATTTTTTTAAAAGGACAGGACATTGTGCTGCTTGACAAAATAGGTTACAGGACAATGGCTATAGATACTGGACTGAATCGGGTGTCCGATATGGATATTAGTCCCTGCATAATTAATTACATTATGTTTAAGTTTGAATAGAAATGGGCATAAATTGTCGACAACAACAAAAAACTGTACATCAATCCCTTTCACAGGACATAAAGGCGACAATGGGTTGGAGAGTGCATCAATTGAAAACTTCAGACTTGCAAAAACTATGTACAAATTCACTGTTAGGGTGACCGCAGTGGAATGATGCCTTAGGGTGACCTCACATAAATCTGCATATAACACATGTCCAGATTCAACTGAATGCTTAACATAATCTGGACATTAAATGCTGTAATATAATGCAGTATGCATTCTTTAATTTTATATTGTAAAGATATACATAATTTTGCTGGTCGCCCTAAGGATTACCATGTAACTGAAGTGACTTCGGGTAATTTTATCGCAATAGGAATAAGGTTTAAGAATTTGGAAAGACAGGACCATCAGTCTACATTCCAAAGTTAGACTGCTGCGCTCCCTTGTCATCTCCATCTTCCTATATGCTTGCGAAGCATGGCCCCTCACAGCAGATCTATAACGAAGAATACAAAGCATGGAGCTGAGGTGCTACAGAAGACTTCTGAGCATTTCCTATACCCAACACATCACCAATGACGAAGTCCGACAGACCATCACACAAGCCATTGGACAACACGATGACCTGCTCACAGTGGTGAAGAAACGGAAACTCCGATGGTATGGCCTGACCAGATCATCAGGCCTTGCAAAGACCATTCTGCAAGCACAGTGCAAGGAGGTAGAAGAAGAGGGAGACTGAAAAAGAGGTGGGATGACAACATTCGAGAATGGACTGGTTTGACACTGAGCGACGCCATCAGGGTTGCTGAGGACAGAGAAAGATGGAGTATGCTGGTTAAACGATCATCTGTGGTGCCCCTACAATCTCTGAGTTACGGGACAAGATAGGATAGGATAGGAATAAGGTGAACTTTTGGTTCTGCTTTTTTAATCATCGAAATTTATTTTCATCTCATAAACTTCAAAACTGAAATCCACAAGCCACTCTATATACCTTTTATCTCCAAAATAAATATGAAACTGTACACATCTTGCATTTGTATGGCAATCTGATTACATTATTAAACTGATTAATGTGACAAACTGTAATGGTCCAACAGTGAGACAGATCTTGGTGTCACCACAATTATATGTGGAACATGAAGACGATTCAAACAAACTTATCTTTTAAAAACTACTTTTCACTAATAAAAATTGGAGTTTATGCACAAATTATTATGAGGTAACGGAAAAGTGTTCTTGAATTCACGTTTTTGTTCACTAAATATTGACATCGTTATATGCAGAACCTGAAATCAATTCAGTGACATTTGTCTTGCCATGTTTGAATCCAGACCTTGAAGGAATCCTTCCACAGAGGTGAGTTCACTTATGGCTAAGGGACACTGATAGACAGTCTTATTGATCAACTCAGAGCGTCCCATATGCCGGTACAATGCCTCTCGGGTCGCTGAGTCCAAGTCTTGAAGGGAGAACAGTGTCGAGGCACTGTGCCGAAACTTGTCAGCAATCAAAAGTTCAGGTTTGCTTTATTTTTATGTTTTGGGAAGTGTATAAGCTGCAAACACGGCATCTTCATCACTGTGCTTTCTTTTGACATGCCTTGGAAGTCGTGACTGCATTTCTCCACAATAGAGACATGGTCGCTTTGGTTTCTTTCC
The DNA here is from genome assembly GCA_036898135.1 of Oncomelania hupensis. NCBI lineage: Eukaryota > Metazoa > Mollusca > Gastropoda > Littorinimorpha > Pomatiopsidae > Oncomelania > Oncomelania hupensis. The sequence continues at coordinate 27,917,932 of CM072511.1, read as the reverse complement.
TTTCTGCAGAATGTCTGGCTTCTTTCCAGTCAGCAGATTGTTGGGTCTTTCTTCAGTTGGCAGATTTTCTGAAACACATTTAAAAAAAACAACAACAACAAAAACATTAGTTTTATGAACTTTGTCAACAATATCTTTATCTGGGCCAGCTGCTTGCCACCCCTCCTCTCCCCAACAACAAAAAAGCCATAATAAATGGGACAAACCCTAACTAAAAATTTAGCCAAGTATGCCACATATACTTGTTGGGTTTACAGTCATGACTACAACTTGCCGAAATGATTGCTGACACCCGAGTTAAAATTCCATAGTAACGTTACAATGTATATAATGTTGGCCGGATTCTACAAAGGGGTGGCGGATATTTCGGTCACCAAAACATTTCAGCCCAGTTCATTCAAACATACACACACAAATAAATAAAATAAAATGCCAAACTTTCAAGATTCATAAAAAGATTGTTTACTGACACGGCACTGCTTTCCTTAACTCCACTTTATTTTGGTTCCTCAAGTGGTTGTGAGCGGTTACAAACTAGATTTTGTATCAGATTGTAACAGTCATGGACAGCATGTATTCTATGGTTTCAGGTTAGTATTAGTAATAAAAAAAAGTGCACACTAGCATTATTCAACACTTGGCTATTTTTGCTCTAAAGACTACAGTACTGTAGGCCTGCAAATATTGAAAGGGGGAGTCAGAAGATTATGACATGATGTGCGATTGAATGCACAATAGTAATAACTTTTTGCTGCCACAGCTTTTGTGTTGCTGGGGCCAAGCCAAAAAGAAAAAAAAACTTAAACCCTGGTTATTCAGACCGTTTACCTTCGACTGAACAGATCCAATAAGACCACTATCCATTCTAATGCCTCAAGATAATCAAATGCGCCGATTAGATTTCCTGGAAGTGGATGCGCTGAAAACAATATAAAACCTGACCACGTAAACAAATATTAAACAGATTTACCATTACTTGTTACCATTTTTAAAAATCAGATATGGCACTAACAGTGTTTTGGGACGTAAAACAGTCTCGCCCCGAGCATTTCATGAATGCCAATGCGTCACAGCCTTTTCAGTCTTCTTGTTATCATGTCCGCACCAGACCAAAACTGATAGTGACTGAATCACATTTTGCTTTAATAAGATTTATTTGTTAAAGATGTATGACAAGACAGTCGCTAAGGATCAAGTCAGGGTGATGCTGCTTTGAGTTTGACACACATAAGACCTAAGTTTCAGCACAGGCTTTACATTTGAGCAACAGTAGTCAGTGTACTGACACAATGATCAACCCCTTGATTAGCCCTCCCTCCATTTCTCCTTCCCTGTACTCAACACTCACCTTCCCCTCTGGATGACTTGATCTAGCAGTGTGTGGAGGGTCCTTCTGGGACTCCTGTCATCCATCGCCCTGTCGAGGTCCGGTATCTCCATCCTTTAACCGCCCGCCTTGCTTTTCCCGATCAACACTGAGTGTGCCTGCGATGCGATGTTCTCTCGGTTCACCTTGATCAAACTGTTGTTCACTTTCAGCCCACCTATAGCGGCCGGTGAATCCCGATTGACGCTGCCAGTGTACTGACCCGGCTTGTCTTTGTCCATCCAAAGGTTGAAGGTGTTGTTTTTGCTCAAGGAGAATCTGCCCTCTGCAAGGCTGCTGTTGTCGTTGGTGTTGGGGAGGACAGTGGTGTCTGGAGTTTCTGTCAGACACACAGAGAGAAACAAGTTGTGTTAATCGCCCTCGCTCACACATAATCACTTCTTTCTAAAAAAAAAATATTAAAAAAAAGGTGTGTGTGTGGGGTGGGGATTGGGGAGAAGGGGTGGTTGAGGGAAAGGGAGGGAGGGTAAAGATCAGATCAGTGCATTGCATTTATGTTCACTTTCGCAAACTTAATTTTTTTTTAAATTTAACCATTGGCCGCAAAGCAATGACGATTTTCTGACGGTCAGATATTATTGGAAATTACCTATTGATTTCCTGATCAACAGTTCTTTTGCCTACACCAAACCCAACCTAATCACTACTAAAGTTAAAGTTTTACTTGCCGATCAGAATTTCTACTAGAATAGTACACAAAACACTCTCAGAGTAGCGTAATGATAAACTGGTGTGCTGCAATTCATGGAGAAAGCAGAAGACTCAGATTAAAAGACAAGGGTATGGCAACAAATAAATTGTGTAAATTGTGATGTGGAAATGCAACATGTCTTACCTGCCATTGAATTTCTTTGTTTTTCCAAAGCCACCTGCACCATTCTATTTCGTCTGTAATAATCAAATGGCTTGTATAATTGCTGTCCTGAAAGCAAAACAAAAGTTCAAAACACAACTCTTTTCAAATTAATGTCTTTCACTTGCAATTTTGAAGCAAACAAGAGGTTTTACAATTCTTCATTTGCAATTTGAAGACTCACAAGTTTCAGTTTTGTCTGCTCTCTTTTATTTTTTGTGCCATGAGCCCAAAATGGTGACTGACACATTGCACAATTTAGAAAGACAGAGGCTGTTCATGGGGCTCCCTACGAATAGCCTCAGATTCTATTCCTATCATATCCTGTCCCGTAACTCGGAGGTCGTAGGGGCACCACAGATGATAGTTTAACCAGCATACTCCATCTTTCTCTGTCCTCAGATTCTATTCACAGGGCATTATTATTATTATTATTATTATTATTATTATTATTATTATTATTATTATTATTATTATTATTATTTGTTATTTATTTACTTATTTCTATTAAACCCAGCGTTGTGATCATGCTTTTTTATGAGTTCTTAAATTTTCATTCATTTATTCATTTATTTTTCCCCAAATATGGCTGACTGGTTAATGTGAGCAATAGTGTTGTTTTTTTCAGACAGTAGTCAGTAAGCAACACATCATATCCTGCGTCTTTAAAAGTTTTATAAATATTGAGGGTTGAGGGGTTGGGGAGGGCAATTTTAATTTGGTAATCTCCGCGTTTGAAGTTGTAGGATAGCAATTTAAGTTATGATCGCTGTGTTGCTGTTAGTAACTTCCTGTTTTCTCTTGAAGATCTCCTGTAACTTGAGATTAAACAGTGATTATCCGTACTGGTCCAGTGGTTAAGTGCTTTGGAGAGTGGATTTTGCAAGATGTGGTGTTATGTAAGGGAAGTGGTTCAAATCTGCTCAGGGTTCTTTTTTTTTTCTTGGCTCCTTTTTATGTATTTTATCTTTCTCATTTTATTTTTTTCTAAGAAAATACTAAATGAGCATAAAAAATAATAGGAAACTCCAAAATATTTAAAATGCATCAGTAATATCATTTTAAGCATTTTATAGCATTATACCATTTTGTACTGAAAAGAACCAGAGAGTATTTGAACTCTCGACCGTCATCTTTTTTTTTTTTTTATAGATCTATACCAATGATACAATACCATGCCATGGCAAAGAACACATTTACTTTGTCAATTTACAGCACATTTCTGAAGTTACTCTTTTGGTCAGACTGACATCACATTCACACCTAATTGAGGTGTCGGGGTAAATTGTTGATAGTCGGCAACAGTAACAAGACTTACACACTACTTATGTTCTCATGTTGTGAGACTATCTTCAAGCAACAAACCAAAAATTAACTTCAGCAATAGCGGAAAGCTTGAGGAAAACATTGACACAAGTTAGACTGATGTTTGGCCAGGAATACAGGAGCTGTTTTTCATTAATTTGAGTGTACAGTATTTTACATACATTATTTAGAATACATAAATTTGTACAGTATGCAGTACAGTATAATGTATTGTATTCTCGAGGTCGGACATCCGGGTCATAATCACGTGACTTTAGCATAGCAACAGTGGCTTGGGGGAAAAAGCCCCTACTTTCAATACAGAGAAGATGCCGAAAAATTGTTGCGTACAAGGCTGTATAGCCAATATTTATAAGAATCCGGACCGGAAGTTTTTTATGATGCCCATTGAAAAGACGAGACGCAAAAAATGGCTTCTTGCTATCGGAAGAGCGCTAGTTCAGTTGGATGGAACAGTCAACAGAGACAAGTTGTGGTCGCCGAAATCTTCTGACGTTTACGTCTGCTCACTGCATTTCATTACAGGCACGAGTTGTAGGCTAGTATTCCACCCGTTGAAATTATAAAAAGAAATAAATCGTAAAAATTCACAGGTAAAGATTATTTAATCACAGTGGGTGACGGTCAAGTATGTTGTGAACAAGAGAAAGACTTAGGTAAATTACCTTTGATACTAGGCTATAGCAGGGATATTCTGACTTCACACTTGGTAAATTATCTAATAGACTAATATTTCAATCTTTTCTCGTAGGATAAATTTTGAATTTTGGGCAACACTAGTTTAGTTTAGTTTAGTTTAATAGATTAACGTCCCCGGACACATAAGCGTACAGGGGACGATGATGGGCAACACTTTTTTTTTTTTGTGTGCTCTTTTTCGTACGTGCTCAGTTGCTGCAGACTGTCTTTTAAACAAAGGGTACCAAATAATGTTGCCATATTCAAAATGGGGTCTAACCAAACATAAATTATAAAAATATAAATTAAATATAAAATAAATATTAATTAAATTAAATCAAATATAAATTATAAAAATGTAAAAGATTGACTTGGTAAATCAATATAATAATATATACTTATAGAAAACTTCGTTTAATAATACCAAGCAAATTATTTGCTTTAATAGCTTTGGACACTAATATGGATATAAAAACCTAGCTTAGTAATATAGTGTCAAAAGTAATACTGAAGTCTTTCTCTTTCTTTTACATTATATGACAACAAAACTTGTCTGTCACCCACAGTCATTAAATAAATTTTACTGGTATTATTATTACCTATATGAATTACTTTAGATATCATTAAAGTAAAGCTGTAAGGTTTCACAACATATTTGAAGTTGAATTAAATCCCTTTGTAAAAAATATGATAATTTTAATTTTAAGGTAGGCTAGTTTCTCTGAGTATGGAGAAAAAAGTAGTAGCCTGCTACTCCCTTCTTGCTTTATTTATAAAGTATTATTCTTGTCAACCAAATAAATGTTTGTTAAATTAATGACTCAGAAATTGTACTTTTAGTCATGCTGTAATATACTTTGTTGAATGTTTTGATCAAAACATGCGGCAGTGAGAAATGTAGAGAGATCAGAGTATCTAAAAGATGATATGGCATCTAATGAATTAAAAGAGAAACTAAAATGCTGATTATCTGATCCGCTGGCTATAAATGTAAGTACAACGTGATACGAACATAAGGAAGCCAGAAATGTAGGCTATAGATAGCGGGGTTTTTTTGTTGTTTTTTTTTAGTTTCCAACTTAAAGTCACCATCCAAATCGTAAAGGTAACTAACTCGTTAATCTTTCATTTCCGGAATTTTGAATGTCTGATTTTTACACAGCCTTTTTTGTTCAATGTTTTGTCTTACGAGTAATAATGCTCTGAAATGTTATAAGGTATAGTGTTCTTTATTTTAATATACAAATAAGCTGCTAAAACGACCAAAAAAAGTGGTCTACGCTCCCCCCTCCCCCCTTCCTTTAAACTGAACTATTTATATGGAAAAAGCAGCATTTCATATCAAATTATTTACCGCCAACAAGAAAATGAAGTTCTTTCTACAAATAAAAGTAAATTAACTGAGCTTTTGTCATCTAAGTTTAAAATTGTGGGGGCTATAACAGGTGATTGCCAGTCAATGAACTAAAGGCAAAGACTAGCATGCCTGGAAAAAATGGAAACAACTCTTGTCTTAGTCCAAGTGTACATCATTAAAATAAAATCAGCAGTATTATCTTAAACTATTAAAAGTTGCAACACACAACAACAACAACAACAAAATTATAATCACACTTACAGTCCTTAGTACATTTTCAAGAATTCTTACATGTGGTTATCAATACCACAAAAACCTACATCAAAGTTTATATCACTTATCATATCAGTGTGCAGTAATTCAAGTAAAAATGCATGTGATTTGTGCATGAATAATAGGATGTATATGTGTAGGAGTCTAATCATTTGTTTCATGTGAATGTGTAAATATCATATGAATACATGTACATGGAAGGTGTATGAGTGTGTGTGTGTGTGTGTGTGTGTGCCTTTATTGTGGGTGTGCTTATGAACTACTGTTTATACTCTAAACTAAAGAGCAATTTACTACATCATTCATTATAGTGATAGATAATATTTAAAAAAAAAATAAAACATTGTCTTCTTTAAATCAAATTTACATAAACAAAATTTTATTAAATAGGCCTAACAGATTCATTTACTATAGGCTTCACCTCAGTAAGCCTAATACAACTTTCAAAAATACTAATATAACTAAGGACTAAAAATAAAATCATTCAAACAAGTTTTTGCCTGTTGCAGTGTCAGTTATTGAGTTACCTTTCACTTTCTCGTCTTGATCTTTATTTTATTTACTACATGTATTAAGTTGTACACGTCAGTGTACTCGATCGAAGGCCACTGCTTGGGATCATTCACCCATGCGTCTGCTGGAAGTTTATACATAAACTAAAAGGTTATGGCATAAGTGGCAGCCCACATGCATGGATAAGGAGTTTCCTGACTGACAGGACCCAGTACGTGACTGTTAACGGTAACAGCTCTGACAAAATAAGTGTTACAAGCGGTGTCCCTCAGGGGAGCGTGTTGGGGCCGACATTATTTATATATTTTATAAATGACATGCCAGAGAATGTAGAGTGTGATATAAAGATATTTGCTGATGACACAAAGGCATATGCAGAAGTTGATGAAAGTGAGGAGTCTAAGGAGAGACTGCAGCAATGCATTGACAAATTGGTTGAATGGACGGAAACATGGTTACTTAAATTTAACAGTGAAAAATGTAAGGTGTTGCATTTGGGCAAAAATAATCCTCAGCATGAGTACTTTATGAATGATGGGAAAGAAAGGTGTAAGATTGAGACGACTAATGCTGAGAGGGATCTTGGAGTGATAGTGGATACAGAGCTCAGCTTTGAGAATCACATTGAGAGTACTGTTAAGAAAGCCAACAAAATATCAGCCCTGCTTGTAAGAACCATAAGTAACAAATCCAAGGATATAATGGTCCCCCTCTTTAAGGCCCTTATACGTCCCATCTTGGAGTATGCTAACCCCGTCTGGTGCCCATATTTAAGGAGGCATGTTGACTTGATCGAGGGTGTCCAGCGCAGATTCACCAGGAAGATCTGTGGAATGTCAGGACTCTCCTACGAGGAGAGACTGAAGTCACTGAGGTTACCCAGTTTAGAATATAGGAGAGAGCGTGGGGATTTAATCGAAATTTTTAAAATTGTGCACAAATTGTATGATCCTTTAACTACTTTTTCTCTTTTAAATTTTAATGATGTTGGTTTAACACGAGGTCACAAATTTAAACTTACTAAAACTTTTAATAATACTCGCAAATTTAACAAGTTTTTTACTAATAGAGTGGTAACCCCTTGGAATAACCTGACTGCCGAGGCTGTGGATGCTGGATCACTTAATGTGTTCAAGAATAGTTTGGATAAATTATTTAGAGATAGCATCTACTCCACCAATTTGGAGGCTAAAAAAAATCTAAATTGGTAGGCACTGATGCCAGGGGGAGGGTCTTGGGACCCTCATTAAGATATATTATGAGGGCCAAAGGCTTTTTAGCCTGCATGCCGTATTTGCTATGCTATGCTATGGGTATCCAATCCTGTAAGCTGCATTTTGATCAAATACCGCTCTCTTGCTTCTGATGAAAGCTCCTCTAAATATGTAAACGACATGGTAGTGGAAAATTGCTGACTAAACTTAGGCGAAACCTAATTGCTCTTCAATATCTTACACCGACTTCCGTCAAAGCTTTCCCCCAAGCCATCATGGCGGCTAGTGTTGTCAAGTTTGTCACGTGACTTGTGACGACACGCCGACCTCGAGAATTACACATGCAGTACTACTGTATTCTATATACAATCCTGTTTATCCATTTCGTCATTTTATTCTGAAAAGCGTGTTTGGCGGTATTGATTTGGGTTGTGATAAATTGAAAGCTATTGTGTTGTGCGGTCTCAGTCTTACCAAAGAGCTTATTTACACTGACTGATCGAAACAGTGAAACTGGAAGTGAAAGTCAAGGACATTGGCTGATTGGGACGTTCATAGACTTTTGTTTGGAAAGAGGGAAATTGATCATTGGAAAGAGCAAAAATTAGGAATCCAATGGTATATAATACTTTTTTGTAAGTCAGTTTTGAAGGAAGTGATAAGGAAGTTGAGAGATACCATCCACATGTCGAAGAAGACCCATCTGACTTGTCGTAATGTCGGTTTTCCTTTACCGATTTGATCCATTCTGGTTTGTAAGTGTAAAACATCATAATTCATATCAACATTCACAACTGCTAATTGAGTTGAAAATGGGTCCTTACAAAAGCTTTTTCAAGCTTTCCCGATGCGCGAGTCAAAAAACTATGAATTATCACTAAACAGTAAACTAAAGTAAATCATGCCTTTGTCTGCACTGTGACCAACTTTGAACGAAACGCTTCGATTCGATCTTTACTGATCACTTCATACATTTTTAAGATAACCAAGCGTCTAATAATTCATCAATAGGCAAACAGAATCAATGCTAACATAAAATCACATTATTGATTAGATTAAAAATTGCAAACTTACCAATTTACTCCATTTCGAAAACATTGTCAGTCTATGCGTACGTGATCGCCATAGTCCAGTTGCGAGTAACGTCCCTTTGACAAGGCGTATATTTTTCACAAAGAGAAAGGGAGACATGGGTTTTTGGCTCTGAACATGTTTCTTCCTTGTAAATAAAATCGTTGATTTTGATCGATTATTTGGTGTTTCTTCAATATTTGTACATGATTTTAAAAGATATATTTACGAAATGAACAATATTTTCCAACTTTTTTCATGGTCACCTGATGTCCTAAATGTTATGTGGTCACCCCAAATACCACAACACAAACTACCCCCTAATAAGAATATTCATGACCACAAACCATTCGCTCTTTGAAATTGTGTTGCCCAATCAAAACAGAACCTTTCAGCGCCGAAATACAGTCTGTCACGTGTTTCATTCTCGCGGCAGAGGAAAAAACTTTTGGGCGACCGATTTTCGGTCACCCAAAGACCCAAATACAGTAAAAAGCACTTTTTGGGTGCCCAAAGGTCGCCTGAAGTACTGATTTGTACATATATATATATATATATATATATATATATAAACAATGCAAGCACACATGGGTAGTTAGAACAGAATAACACACTCATAACTAGAAGTGGATAGGGAAGCATCGGAACCTGGGCAAATCATAGCACTGCTTATAGTTCACTTTCACGCATGAATAGAATGTAAAAAACTGAAAAAAAGAAAAAAAAGCCAAATGATTTTGGAGCTGTTACAATGATGAGGGGGCTATATCGGGATATTGCCCAAAAAACAACTTCTCCTTCTAAATATTTATATAATATTTAGTCTTTTTAACCCTATTCCACTGCTACTTCTATACGCGTGAGCAATTTGCTTCAAGGTAATACAGAACAGCATCATGTGTGCTCAGAATGAAATAAAAACGGCAATTATAAAGAAGGAAATGGAAGCAGGAAGTTCGTTACCATTCCCTTCATTATAATACTGATTGATGATGGGTCCTCTTTCTTTAAACGACCCCTTTTTAGTAAGGGGTCGATCAGTGACATTCCTATGATATTAACCCACTCTTAGTTCACTCTCACATGTAATGCGAAAGACGTAGGCCTACGTTAAATTAGAACACATCGTAACTGAGACTCCATCGCCGAATAGAGCTACCTATCACAAGTCTCAGCAGTGGAGAGGAGATATAAGCATCGGTTAGGTCTCAACTAATAACTCGGTGTGGTAAGTAGAACACGAATAGTCAGGGCTAATTTTTTTTAGCAATGTGTAGTTTTTTTGTATCTCGTGTGTATGTGCTTGTGTTTTGACAGCTGTATTTCAGAGAAACAAATTATCGCAGGTGGCTAACACTGTCAAAGTGATACACAACTTGAGGTATGGAATTATTACAGATTTTATTACATATGTTTATTCCTTTTGTTGGTTAATTTTTCTGTATTAATTTGAATGTAAAATTATTAACTTTGTGTGAAGAAGTTATTGTGCTCTAAATACACACACACACACACACACACACACACACACACACGCACATCCCCCCACCCTCCACACACACAAAAAAAACTCACAAATATTGCAAAGTAATAGATCTAGTCTATTTTTGTTTAAATCCTTCTTCTTCCTGATGGCAAATAATAATTATGCGTTGTTGTTATTTCTGTTGTTGTTGTTGTTGTTGTTATACATTATTCTACAGTCAGAAAGATGGCAGTGGCGGTGGTGTTATTGCTGATGGCAGCACGCGCTGCACTGGCCCAGGACCTGCCCAGTAAGTAAACTGAATAGATTCTGTTTAATTTTATTTTATCTTCGTCATCATCATCATCGTCATCATCATCATCATCATCACCATCATCATCATCATCATCATCATCATCATCATCACCATCATCATCATCATCATCATCATCATCATCATCAATTCACCGCAGCAGTGGTCGCCGCCGCCGTCATCATCATCAAACCGATAGTAACCATTATCACGAGATATAATAGAAATTAACATGTGTTCTGTGTTATTTATAGATATACCGGTAATCGATAATGATAATTAATAATTTTGTCACGCCTTCCTAGAGCCAAAACCTGATAATTACAAATATATTACGAACATTAAAATTATCAAGGAATAATTACAATTATCATTGAAAAATTATAAATATATTTGCGTTATCATGTTTAATTTTCAGCTTTGGCTCAAGCTCATTTTTTGTCTGGAAATGAGCCCAAACCAAAAATTGTAATTTTCACTTCATAATTACAATTTTTACGTGTTAATTATAAATATATCGTTGATATTTGTAATTATTACATGATATAATTATTTGTAATCATCAGGTTTTGGCGCTAGTAGGCTGTCATAATGTGAATTACACAGAACACGTGTTAATTACTATTATCACTGATAAATAGTATCCCCACTTTCTGGTAATTTAGTGCTTTACATTCCCACTGTCGCTGTCTTTCTCATTTGTTCTTTCTCATTCCTAGTACTCCGTTCTATCAATCTACTATACTATCTTCTTCTTCGCTAGACCTTAAAATTTTTCTTCAAAATTCTTCCGGGACAAAACTCCTCATTTGTGTGTAAGGTCTGTTGGATCAGCTTGGAAATATTGGACGCTTTCTCACTGGGGCTGCCTATGATGTTATTATTTGGCAATGTAGGCATTTTATATGTATGTGTTTTGTTGATATTTTATAATGATGTTTATATTGTATTTTGTTTTTGTAAACGGGGGTTCGATAAATTAGAGTATAGCCTTAGCGTCCCCTGCGTGGGATGTCTTTATTGTACAGTGACCGGCTGGTGGAGTGCCTTCAGTGTTACCACTAGGGTTGTTTCGGCAGATCTTTTATGCGGATCAGGGGCGAGTCCTCTTTCAGCGAAGTTGGGGTCTTGTTTTTGTAGTCCTGATTCGGCTATACTGGTCCTGATTTGGCTCGGAAAAGTCCGCTAGACCTAAAGCAATGATCATGTAATGTAATGTGCCCAGTCGTCTGGGAGTCAGACTATTTGTAAAAAGGTTACAGGTGGCCGCCTGTATCCTGCAGATCCTGTATCGACCAGCGCCTTGAAGAGCTCTTGAACTGATACAATAAATAAATTAAATAATTCAATATTGTGATTGATGCTGTTGCTGTAGTATTCTAGTTGTGTCCGTTTCATTCTGTATGTATGACGTAGGTTTACACGTCATCAACATTCAAGTTCAAGTTCAAGAATACTTTATTATCTCAACAGAGAAATTATGACATACAATTGCTGATCGATATGAAACATTCAAACAATCCATACATAGATAAAACAAGTACACAGTAGACTACATCTACAGTAGATTTCCAGTATGAAATGACATCTCAAACATCATCACAAACATCAAAATCTTATATACAAAAATATTACTTAGCGCTTATTTAAAAATTCAATAGATCTTGGAATAAAACTGTTTTTTGTTCTTACAAGAGAACATTTAGGCACACGCAGTCTGCGACCAGAGGGCAACATTTCATAATGCTTTGCTAAAACATGTGAAGTGTCTTTCATAACCACTCCCGCCTTCCTCACCACACGGTATTCATGCAGTTCTCTCAAACTGTTTTGTCTTTCACCCGTCACTCTCGCACACACTCTCACCAATCTGTCAAGCACCCTCTTGTTCTTTACACTTAGCCCTCCAAACCAGCAGATAAAACCAAAAGTCAAAACTGATTCAATAAAACAGCGATAAAAAGAAGAAAGAATGGGTCGGCTGATGTTCAAAGAACGGAGTTTCTGAAGGCAGTACAGTCGAGGTCGGCATTTCTTTTCTATCGCAGCTGTGTTTTGGTCAAAGGACAGTTTGTTGTCGAGAATCGTCCCCAGGTATTTGTAGTTTGTCACTCTCTCCACTTTCGCACCGTCTATGTACAGGTCGGGGATGGGTGCGGGGTCTCGTCGGAAGTCGATCGTCATTTCTTTTGTCTTCGTCACGTTAAGGTCAAGAAAGTTGTCTTTGCACCATGTGCAGAAGCGGTTAACTTGTTGAAAGTAGACAGTGTCAGAATTGGAAAGGTCTTCGAGAGCGGTGTCGTCGGAGTATTTGATGAGAGGTGAGGAGTCAGAGCCAGTACAGTCATTAGTGTAGAGGGTGAACAGAATCGGTGACAGAACAGTACCTTGAGGAGAGCCAGTAGAAGTTTTTAGGGTGCCAGAGAGAGAGTGTTGAAAGGAAACGGCTTGAGTTCTATTGGTGAGAAAACTGGTGATCCACAGAATTAGTTTAGGGTCGACATGGAGCTCCAGGAGCTTCATTGCCATCAGGTGAGGTTGAATAGTGTTAAATGCAGAAGAAAAATCAATGAATAGGATGCGAACGAACGAGCCAGCTTTTTCTAGGTGATTGTATGCATTGTTGAGTAGGGTCAGTGTTGCGTCGTCAGTGGATCTGTTTTGCTTGTATGCGAATTGGTGTGGGTCAAGTTGATGTTGTGTATGCTGCTTAAGCTGGCCCAGAACGATTCGCTCAAAGCATTTAAAGACGATAGGAGTCAGAGCAACGGTACTTCACATATAGTACGCCATGCATGACGTACAGTCCAGACATTAAAATCGCCGTGAATAGCAACACTGTGTGTTGGCTGTTTTGATAGAACTGCGTTGTGAACAACCAAGTTTAGATGTGCAGAAACAAACACTGCGTGAGTGGCCAACATCAAAAGGGAGCTTACAGTTGTTTAGCATTTCCTGGAAGAAACTTGGAGAGATAATAATTATACTGGATGCTGTATACGCGCCTTTCCCCAAATCAATCAGGGTCAAAGCGCAGCGATCTGTACCAAGATATACACTCATAGATAGAGAGAGAGAAAGAGAGAGAGAGAGAGAGAGAGAGAGAGAGAGAGAGAGAGAGAGAGAGTCAGTCATCATATATATTAGAGATCTTGTAAGGGAGCCCTTAGCAGATCAGCATATATATGAACCTCAGTCCACCAATGTGGACCACGGGTCCAATATTGAGGACTGGGTGGTCCAACTTACTGAACGTCTCCTAATTTAGACCACATTATAAAAAAAACGTTCAAGCTCCTTTTAACTTCTTTTATTTAACAGTAAGTTTATTGGTTGCTTCTATATGATTCTTTTAGATAAAATAAAAGTCTTTGCCAATTATTCTCATGCTTTGTGTTTCAATATTGTTTTTACGGAGCGGTGAACAAAAGTGGTCCATATTTGTGGACTTTCCTTTTATATATATCAATCGAGCGATTAAAGAAGAAGAAGAAGAAGAAGAAGAAGAAGAAGAAGAAGAAGAAGAAGAAGATGATGATGATGATGATGATGATGATGAAGAAGATGAAGAAGATGATGATGAAGAAGAAGAAGAAGATGATGATGATGATGATGATGATGATGATGATGATGATGATGATGATGATGATGAAGAAGAAGAAGAAGATGAAGAAGAAGAAGAAGAAGAAGAAGAAGAAGAAGAAGAAGAAGAAGAAGAAGAAGAAGAAGAAGAAGAAGAAGAAGAAGAAGATGATGATGATGATGAGGATGATGATGATGATTCCCCTGACGCTTAGTATGGCGCAACGTTATTTGCAGGGTGGAGAACAACTGAATCAAGAAATCTCTGAAATCCGGCCGGGGCCCAGGGGCCAAGCCCCGGTATTCGCCCCCTGGAAGAAAATGAATTTATGCAATTTTGAAAGTAATTTAGGGCCTCTCCTGAAAGCAAAAAGCACAAAGTAAACATGAATAGAAACAACAACAACAACAACAAAAGAATGTTTTATGCACCTGTCTTTCAAAAAAGTTAAGAATCTTGATTTGTAGGCCTAACAAAGTTTGAGGTCCACCACTGTTACACACAAACTCCACATTTCAAATTTTACTGGGCACACGTTTGTCTATTTTTTTGCTGTAAACAGGCAAGAATTTTTATAATTTTAGAGATATTTAGGGGTACGTTAATAAAAACACTACATCTTAGGTATTAGTGACTAGTGTATAGATTTAAATGAAATAAAATGCTAAATGAACAGAAATAAATATCTTTTGATTATCTACCTTTTTATACTTCTCTTGTCGTATCTTGTTTTTTATTACTCCATGTGTATACAAAAAAAAGTTTTAAAAAGTCCAAACAAGCTCCCTCCTCTTCTTCACTTTCATGCCAGTCTGAAAGATCGTATGCATGCACACTAGTCACTACTGACACTAATTGTCTAATGTCAGTGCCGATCTCTTCCTCCGACTCCAACTCCAAGTCCATTTCTCTCACTTTAATGTCTGATAAATGGAAGCCTGTAAACTCCCCTTCATCAGTGGAAGAATCCAAACCATCCATTTTAGACACACACATAAGAAAATTTGAGAAAAAAAATCGAAAAAACGAACGCATCACAGAGAAAACTTATGGAAATGCAGTCGAATGTTTTCACTATCAGAATAAACCGGAAGTCAATTGCCGGAAGTCTCGCAATCTTTCAAACAACGCGAGAATATAACCCCATGGTTGATAAGGACGCCTTTGGACGTTTTGTCTGTTTAGACCTTTGGCCGCTTTTGGCCGCTATGCCCAGTAAAGGGTAGCCCTCAACTTCTCACACTCGGAATTCAATATTTTTTTCTCGGAAATGCAAATGCCTTCCGCGGAAATCCGCGGATTCGCGGACAATTCTCCACCCTGTATTTGAAATCTTGACATTCTTTGGGCCTGATTGCAGATTGTCAAAGTTATGAAGCCAAGTTGGAGTCCAGACCGGACATGACTCACAGGGTGGTCATCGCTCAGTCCACTCTCCCACAGGACTTCCCAATCACCAGTGTCCAAAGGGACACCACAAAAGAACGCTCTTTCTACTGGTCAGTGATTACTGCTGTGGGTGGGGAAGGAAGGGGTGTTTGTGTACAGAGAAACCGCGAGGGAGAGTCAGAGAAACAGAGAGAGTACGAATAATAATAACGAATCTTTATTGTCCCCATTTGCACAAGGATATTTGTGTGTGATGCACAGTAACTGTTGACATATTAAAAAGACAGCACAAGGGTTAGCGTACATGTATACAATAAAGAAACGGTAGCGGATATTAGAACACCTTAATGCATAACAATACTAAAAATAAAAAAATCTCAAGACTATTACTGCCATTTTCTCAATCATTCACGCTTTCTCATGACCATGCTAATCCTTGCACATTCATTCTTATCCACGCACCGACTCATCCCACACCCACCCTTAATACATTTAAGGGGCTCACTGTAGTTACGCTAGTTGTTCTAGGGTTACACATTACACACTTCTACTGTCAACGCTATGTCAACATTGTTGTTTCCCTTCACTAACTACAGGGGAGTGGAGGGGAGAGAAACTTAGACGTTTTATTGAATAAACACAAAACAGGTTCATTTCAATGGGAAGTAAGGGGTGGGAGGTTTAGAGCGATCATGTGAACTCAGATTATACAATGACAACATATACACTAAAATTAAAATTACCAAAAATACACACTTACTTTATTGTACATTCCATATTCAAAAGCTTACAGAAATAACGAAATTTGTTGCAAAATCCAAGAAACATGTAATACACACCAAAAAAGAAGACTAAAACTTCCAAACTTAGAACTATACAAGATGACTAAATAAATACAAATTTCAGCACAAAGGCAAAAGGAGATTTAGACTAACATACCAATCCCAATGCTTCGTCTCTCACCGTCATCCATTCTCATTTATTGTATTCATCTACTCTTCGTCAATACTAGCTCTCTCTTTCATTTTGTCACCCACTCTTGTTACATAACCCACAGGATTTGTTAAATTTTATTTGCCCATCCATCTTTATAATTTAATACTCCTCTTTCCGCTACAAATTTAATACGCCTGTTTCAACTTTCAATAAGTTCAAAACACAACAAAGAAACGTCATAAAAAGTACAAATTCAAGAGAGAGAGAGAGAGAGAGAGAGAGAGAGAGAGAGAGAGAGAGAGAATTAGAGAGAGAGAGAGAGAGAGGGGGGGGGGGAGGGAGGAAGAAAGTGTGTGTCTATGTAAAACTTTATGGATTTTCTTGCCCCGTTAGTCATAGATTTGATTCTACTTTATTATAAACGGCTCGTCAGTGGGAGAAGTTAATCCACAACAGTTTCAAACCCGTCGTTGATACAAGAGGACAATAAATATTGTGTGAGTAGGCCATCTAGACTATGAGTATTATGAAAGGTTGGTTTTCATTTAAATAATAATTGATGTCAGTTGTTTCTAATTTCAGAAGTAGAGTAGACTAGCCCATCCTGATTGATGACAGAGATAGGCTGCTACCGTAGCTGAACGGAGTGACTGAAGAGTGTGTAGCGTACTTTGTTACTTTTTAGGCTAAAGACGTGTGTTCATTCAGGTGTGAGATTACTGTGAACGACGGTGATGGGGAAGAGAGGACGATGCGACGATTCGGTCACAACGCCACACATTGGTGGGTGACCAAAGGATGTGGGGGCACTTTTATTGTCAAGGGCTGCAAAGGTGCTCGCGTATCTTCTGCCCAGAGCAGTCTCAACCCTCTAGAAACCCCTACCATCGTCACATACACGTCTTCTGCTTTCAGGAATAACAAAATGGAACCGGTAATGAAGATCACGATGATGATAGTGGTGGAGGTGGTGGTGGTGTTGGTGATGGTGAAGCCGAGGTCACTGATGGTGATAATGATAATGAGGGCACCAGCGACGCTAACCAATAACAATGATCAAGACTAAAATTATTGAACCGTCTACCTGACAATCTCACTATACCGCAATTGCTACCAGTTTATTAAAAATAAAATAAAATAATGAAGTTACAGTTGTTCCTTAAATATTATTCTCGTGCAGAAAGTATTGGTAGAATAGTAGGCGTATCGGTGACCATATATATATAATATATATATATATAAAAATTAGTATATCATCAACCCAGCTGCTTGCACCACACCACCACAAAGTCGTATGCTTGTCTTCTAATTTAAAGAAGAATAGCACATAACATAAAACACTTTTAAAACGACAACATGTTATCCACTCAATTTGAATTGCCAAATTTTCGGTTTTAATAACCTTCTTCAGGGCATTACAATGTCAGTGACATTGTAATGCCCTGAAAAAGGTATATATATATACACACACACAATCAAAGACTATATCCTATCCTGTCCCGTAACCCGGAGGTCGTAGGGGCACCACAGATGATCGTTTAACCAGCATACTCCATCTTTCTCTGTCCTCAGCAGCCCTGATGGCTTCGCTCAGTGTCAAACCAGTCCATTATCGAATGTTGTCCTCCCACCTCTTTTTCGGTCTCCCTCTTCTTCTACCTCCTTGCACTGTGCCTTGCAGAATATTTTTTGCAAGGCCTGATGATCTGGTGACGTGGCCATACCATCGGAGTTTCCGTTTCTTCACCACTGTGAGCAGCTCATCGTGTTGTCCAATGGATTGTGTGATGGTCTGTCGGACTTCGTCGTTGGTGATGTGTTGAGTATAGGAAATTCCCAGAAGTCTTCTGTAGCACCTCATCTCCATGCTTTGTATTCTTCGTTGGAGATCTGCTGTGAGGGTTCATGCTTCGCAAGCATATAGGACATAACATAGATGACAAGGGAGCGCAGCAGTCTTACTTTGGTATGTAGACTGATGGTCCTGTCTTTCCAAATGGGCTTCAACCTTGTCAGGGCAGCAGTTGTTTGTGCGATCCTGGAGAGGACTTCCTGTCGGGACCCATTGTCTGATACAATGGCTCCTAAATATTTGAAGCTATGCACTGTGTTGAGGGATTGGCCTTGGACTTTGATGTCCGTATTGATGCCATTGGTGTTGTTGGTCATCATTTTGGTCTTCTCTGCACTTATTTCCATTCCATAGGCTCTGGAGGTGGTGTCAAGCCTCTGTACCAGCTGTTCAAGTTCTTGTTCCTCTCCAGCCAATCCATCAATGTCATCCTCAAAACGAAGATTGGAGATTGCTCTACCCCCTATGCTGACTGTGTTTTCATGATCTGCAAGAGCATCTGACATGATGCGCTCTAGGAAGATGATGAAGAGTGTTGGAGAGAGTAGGCATCCTTGACGCACACCGATTCTTGTTCTGAACCAGTTCCCGATGGCACTGTTGTGGAGGACTGCACTGGTAGCCTTGTCATACAGGCTTTTGATGACTTCAATAATTTTAGGGCTAATGTTGTACACTTTCATTGTTGCCCATAGAGCTGCATGCCAGACTCGGTCGAACGCCTTCTTGAAGTCTATGAACACATGATATAGATGTTGTTGGTGTTTTAGGTATTTCTCACAGATTATTCTGAGGTTGAAAATCTGTTCAGTGGTACTTCACCCTGCCCTGAATCCTGCTTGTTCTTCAGCTATGATTTGTTCAGCTTGGGGTTTCAACCTGTTGAGTATTTTTTTCAGGAGGACCTTGCTGGGATGGCTGATGAGGCTGATGGTGCGGTAATTTTCACACTCCTGAAGGTTACCTTTTTTGGGAAGAGTGATGACAAGCGACTGGGTCCATGGTATAGGCCACTCCCCACTCTGCCAGATCTTGTAACAGATAATGGTGAGGGCATCAATCATCGTTCTCCTCCTGCTTGTAGCAGTTCCGCGGGTATGTCGTCCACTCCCGCTGACTTCACTTTCTTTAGCGATTGCACTGCTGCCTCAACTTCTTCCCGGAGAATTGGGAGGATTTTTTTCTTCTCTGTTCTGGGCACATGCTAGAACTGATGGGTCTCCATTTGGTGTATGGTTGTAAAGGTCAGAGCAGTACTCTGTCCATCTGTCCAAGACTTCTTGTTCTTCTGTAAGGCATATGCCAGACTTGCTTTGGATCGTGGAGACTTTGGGCTGTTTGACACTTGTCAGCTGCTTTACAGTCTGGTAGGCCTTCTTGCTGTTGTTCTTGTTCACACTGTTCTCAAAGACTATATACTCTTTGATAAAATTACTGTTCATAGCCTTTGGTAGTGTACCACTATCTGACTAACTAACCGACTGACTATGATAATCAGAGATTCAATTGACCGGTTAATGTAATCTTTCTATATGATGTGTTCTCTAGTTAAGACGTTAAGTCGTTTGTGTTTAGACTGTCCTACATTTTGAGGATTCGGACTCTGGGGCCTTCGACTCTCTGAAGATGTGGCTCAAAGAGGAGGGCACAGGGATCCAAGCTTGGCATCACAAGGAAAGCATCCAAGATAAACTGGTAAACAACCAAAGCCCTTATAATTTTTGCCCTGGGTGACAGGATCTTCAGTTTGATATGAATGGTTGAGTGTGGCTTTGAGGCAATTTGGCAGGATCCGTTCTGGGCGCAAATATTTCTAAGGTAGCTGAATTGTTTAAAGAACAAATTCTGTAGGAGATAGAAGATTTTGGCTGGGTACTTATCTTACTGCTGTGTGGTGGAGAATGGAATGATGAGAATGTATCACTCTTTCTGTAATACCAAACTTTCTGAACTTAACATGCATATTGAAAAATACTTGTAAAGAAAAGTGTGCTATGAAGTGTTTTTTTAGGGAGGGGGGGGGGGGGGCAGCTATTGTATCCTTACTTTTTTGCTTTCAGGGAGCGAAACCCAAGAACAGGCCAGCTCGTTCAGTTGATGAGGAATTTGAAGTGGAGTTTGGTAAACAAAACTAACATCTTGACAACTACAACTAGCATTTCAAAACATTCCCCCCCCCCCCCACCCCCTCTGTCACGACACACCCGGACTGGGTCTAGGTGTGGTGTACATTTGTTAGTGCTAACACTAGAGAATAACCCACCCAACCAATAACTAACACAACTCAGAGGTGAACGAGACAAAAAATTCTTTTATTCAATCACACACAATCAATTATCCCCCCCTTCCCTTCCCACTATACTCATACCCGCAGCAATCAAAACATAGATGGACAAGGATGATGTGAAAACAAAATATGAAATCATATAACGATGAAATGTGAACAGAATTGCAAAATGAAATCAATGAAACAACGAAATTCAATACAATATTTTGAAAAAGGCAAAATTCAAAGCAAAACAATGAATATTTCAATTATTGTAACACGGTTTTCCCAAATGGAAAAGATTATGCACTTCAGCAGATGATTCAGTTATGAAATAATAAGATTCGAACACAAGTAATGTCTTGGGTCTGTATATAGCTGACTATTTGCTCAAATCAAGAGTCTTTCATCGAAGTCTTTTCACTGTCACTTCACAACTAAATCACTGTCTATCAGAGAATGTTCTATTAGTTAATGGTCCATAAAGTTTGTGCACACAATATATAACTTTTCCGGCACTGAAGAAGAATAATAATATGCTTGAAGATAATATAATAATGAAGTCCTGGTTAAATACAAACCCTCCTCTCGGGAGGAGAGGAGTGAGGCGGAGAATAGTGGGGGTGGTGAAGGATCCCCCACCAGCGAGGTAAGGTAACCGCCCACCGCGCTACCCTGGCAGAGCTGGACTCCACCCCAGATAGGTCAGCGACAGCAGCCACAACCACAGCGCCCACATCACGCCACCACACAAAGTAAGGGCCTGGTCTCACACCCACCGCCAGACAAATGCACTGTAATACATATTGAACCCAAAAGGAGTAAAGACTATCGTAAAGGGAGTTAACCCATACCCTCACTTACTGTCCTGGGCGCTCCGCAGTTATCTCCCTTACCGCCATGCTTTCGACTACACCACTTCAAAACACCTGACAAAACTATTTTCTAGAATTCCATACCACAACCTTTCGTACACAAGAATAAAGATTATTTCTTTATGCAATAAAATTCTTTAACACTCTCATTACTGTCTCACACTGGCTTAACATGTTTTACATTCCATTACAGCACTTCTTATTCATAATAATTCTTCGTTCATTTCAAATATAATATAAGTCCGGAAAATGCAACAAGAAAATCATAAACACAAGGCAAACAATGCAATAAAATTCATGATAATACCTACTTACATTCACTCCTGTCTTCCACACCTATATACATCATTCAAACACCCAGAGAATGCATAGCCAACTAGAGCAATAAAAACGGACTGCCTACCTCCACTCGTGATGATCCGGGGAGACAACACAAAACAACAACACAACCCGGAGGAGGAAGAATGATCGGCGGTCAACAGGCCGGTCTCAGGGTCACACTTAGGACATCCATCCACCCCAACGTGTCGATGGCTTTGCTGGGTCTCCAATCGAGGACGACACACAACTTAGAACAGGCCTCAAATTCTTAGTCCAAAAAACGCAGGCACTAGTTCTCCCTCTCACACCCTTCGGCAGTTGACACCAACTTATTATTCCCTGCACAGACTCTCGAACATTTCTTTTTATTTTCCGCCTACTAACTTGGTAGAATGTTCTAGTGAACGTATACTGCAGCTCCCTCTCTGTTTATATGCTCTATGCACGGATTTCTCGGTCTGATTTCTCTATCCGGCTGTATAGCTAACACTCCCTTCTCTTCTCTCTCATATCCCACACCCTAACTATGTACACCACAGGCGCCAGAACGGACTTTCCTTTTCCCTCTAAGTCATAACGTGACACACCCCCCTCCTAGATCAAACACCCGGGTTTGATTCTCTTCACCACGGACTTAGACTGATAACCTCCCCTCTCCTGCCTACGCATCGAGTCTACTCAGGAAATCCGCAGGTACATTGTCCTTACCGGGAATGTTTTCTACCTGAATTGAAAACGGCTGCAGTTGCAGCGCCCATCTCATGAGCCTGCTGTTGGTCGTTTTTGCCTGCTGCAAATACTGTAACGGCCTATGGTCAGTTTGAACTGTGAACGTTTTCCCATATAGATATTGCCTAAACTTTTGCACACCCCATACGATTGCGAGACATTCCTTCTCGATCGTTGAGTAGTTTCTTTCGGCTTTAGATAACTTTTTGCTAGCGCATGCTATGGGTTGTTGCCCCTGACCTTGGTCCTGACAGAGAATGGCACCGATCCCTCCCTCTGACGCGTCAGTCTGCAGAATGAACGGCCTATCAAAGTCGGGTAAGCAACATACGGGACTCGCACACAATCGTCCTTTAAGCGTGACGAACGCTTCCTCACACGAGTCATCCCATGTCACCCTTCCCGCTTTCCCCCCTTTCGTCAGGTCTGTCAAGGGAGATGCAATGGCAGCAAAGTTTGGCACAAACCGTCGATAGTAGTTCACTAAACCGAGGAAGGACCTGACCTGTTTCTTTGTCTGGGGTTGGGGAGCGTCTCTAATGCGCTGCATTTTGTCCCCCTCTGGACGTATCTGTCCATTACCCACGGTATGTCCCAAGTACTCGAGTTGCTGAAAACCCAAATAGCACTTCTTTGGCCGCGCTGCCAACTGTACCTCTCTCAGTCTACAGAATAGCTTGGCGAGACACTGAAGATGACGCTCTTTCGTTTCGGTGGCTATCATTAAGTCATCCATGAAGTTGCTAACTTCGGGTAACCGCAACGGTTCTAGCAGTTTGCGCATCATCCTGGAAAACACGGCGCCGGCCGTCTTAAGACCGAATGGCATCACTTGCCACTGAAATTGCCCCGCTGGGGTCGTGAACGCGGTCTTTTCCTTGTCTTCTAGACGCATGGGGACCTGCCAATACCCCTTAGCTAGATCCAGTTTGCTGAGATACTTTGCCTTCGACAGCAGCGAGAATAAGTACTCTATATCTGGGAGCGGTTCCGCGTCAAAGACGACTTTCTGGTTTAGCTTACGGAAGTCTACGCAAAACCGTATGGTTCCTTCTTTCTTCCGAACCAGCACAATGGGCGAACTATACAGGGAACTGGCCCTCTCAATAACCCCCATCTTCAACATCGTTTCCACCTCCCCTTTTACTATTTCTAGCTGGGAATGGGGTAGCGGATACTGTCGGGTTCTCACGGGTTCGTCGTCCGTCAGTTTGATCTCGCATGTGTCCAGTGTGGTGCGTAGGGGAAAATCCGTCAAGACGTCGCTAAACTGCCTCGCGAGGTGCTTCAGTTCCAGATGCAACTCTGGACATGAAGGATCGAGGTGTACGTCCTCCGGACCTTCAGAAGGTACCAGTGGAACAGTGGGAACGTCCCCCTCAGCTATTCGTACCTCCTCGTCATCTCCCTCCTCTACCACGACTGTAGTGACGGCCACCCTCTCATGAAACCTTTTTAGCAGATTTGCGTGATACAGCTTGCTTTTCATGCCTATGCGGATCCTGTAGTCACACTCGCCCACCCGTTCTAACACTTCAAAGGGACCCTGCCACGCCATTTGCAACTTATTGTGTTTCGTCGGCAGCAACAGCAACACTTTGTCGCCTACTGCGAACGTGCGTGGTCTGGTCTTCCGGTCAAAGTGCTGTTTCTGACGTTTTGTCGCACCCTTTAGATGTTGCTGAGCCAGTTTGCATGTCTCTTCTATCCTATTCCTTAGGTCTACCACATACTGGCTCGCATCCCTGATCTCTTCCCCCATCTGTTCCTTTGTCCACAAATCTCGCAGTACTGCCATGGGCCCCCTAACAGTCTTCCCATACAAAAGTTCAAAGGGAGCGAATCCTGTCGATTCCTGCGGTACTTCGCGGTATGCAAAAAGCAATGCTGGAAGGAACCTGTCCCAACAACGGGGTTGTTCAGCGGCTAGCTTCTTCAGCATAGAAACCAGAGTACCGTTGAACCGCTCTACGAGACCATTGCACTGCGGATGATAGGGTGAGGTGGATTTGCCATGGACAGACAGTAACCTATTCACCTCTTTCATCACGTGAGACATGAACTGGGGCCCCTGGTCGGTCAAGATTTCCCTCGGGATGCCCACCCTCGACCACACTTCCCACAGTGCTTCTGCCACCCTCTCGGTCTCAACCCCTTTTAGTGGAACGGCCTCGGGATATCTGGTGGCGTAATCCACTATCACCAAAATGAATCTGTTCCCCCTTTCTGATGCGGGTGTGATCGGTCCCACCAAATCTATGGCTACCCTCCGAAATGGTTCCTCTACTAACGGCAGCTGCTGCATAGGGACCTTGGACACTCTTCCCCTGGGCACTACTTTTTGGCACTGTGCGCACGACTCACAGTATCGCCGTACCTCGGCGCACATCCCAGGCCAATAAAAGGTTCCCCATATACGCTCCCGCGTTCTCTTGCCACCCAGATGCCCTCCCATGGGAGGGTCGTGCGCTAACCGCAATACCGCTCCCCTCAGGTTCTTGGGGACCACCAACTGTGACATCCTACTCCCCCCTTTGCTGTACACCCTGTACAAGACCCCTTTCTTCCGCTGAAACTCGACCAAACTTTTCCCTGACTGCACTGCCTTCCCTTCGTCAGCTAGTTTCCTAGTTTTGGCTAGTGATTCGTCCTGTCCTTGCCACTCTACTAGCTGTCCGGGAGTTACATCGAGTTGAGTCGGTCGGACTACGGTCAGTGGGTCTTCGGTCAGTCTTTCCCGTTGGACCTGAGCGCGAGTTTGGACCGCTGCGGCCATCGCGCACTCGCTTCCGTCTACTGTCACGGCGCTCCTGTGTCCACTAGCGAACGTTACCCAATTCCCGAGAATCTCGTCGGGGCCCATCTGTTGTACCACGATTAACTCGACTCTACCTCGCACAAACGGTGACTCTATGTCGACCCAAGCGGTGGGGTACTTGTCAGCCTTAGCATGGTCCACTGGTTGGACCTCCACCATGCGACCCGTCATCTCTTCTGCCCCCACCCACTTAGCGGCGATAGCCCCCATTTCTGCGCCTGTGTCTCTCATGATACGCACTTCTTGCCCCTGCGCTAGTCCGCGACTCCAAGGGTTGTATGGGCAAATTATCCGCATCCCTACAGTCACTGGTGCGGTCGTTACTGTCGGGGTTTCGGGTGCAACCGTCACTTGGTTAAGGCCAGTCTTCTTTTTGCAAAACCGGGCTATATGGCCCTTCTGTTTGCAGTGGAAACACACCCGTTCGTCATCAGTCTTCTTAGGTTGGCTACCCGACTCTGTCTTGGGAGTAGTTGGTACAGTCGTCCCTGTCGGCACCTTGTCCCTCCTCTGAAATGGTCGAGAAGACCCCCCCACTGGGGTTCGGGTCACGGCCCGTTTAGCATCTATATGCAACTGTGCCATGCTGGCCGCTTCTGTCCCGTCTTTGGGCTGCCTTTCCCGCACGAACATTTCTAACTCGGGACTCATGACGGCATATAGCTGTTCTGACAAAAAGGTGTCTAACACTTCTCCTACGTCGTCTATGTCCTTGTTAGCCAGACAAAACCACCTCCTGACTAGAGTTGTCAACCTAACGAAAAACTGGGGAAATGATTCAGCCCCTTCCTTTTTGGATTCTCTGAACTGTCGCCTATAGAAATCGGCGTTCTTTCTGAACCGCTTCAATAAGGCGTCCCTCACAGTGTCAAAATCTTTTGCCTGGTCAATCGTCAGCCTAAGATAGGTCTCGCGGGCCTCCCCCTGTAACAACGGCGCTAACCTATCACCCCACACTTGTTTGGGCCACCCCTGGGTCCCAGCCACGCGCTCAAAAAGCTGTAAATAGGATTCTATGTCTTCTTTGTCGTCCAACGGACGCATCTTCATCGAATACCCCCTATTTACCTCGCGCCTTTGCCTATCTTCCTCAACCTGACGGTTGCTAGCCTCTAGCTGTAACCTAAGCCTGTTCTCAGCAGCTTCTATCTCTTCCTTCCGGGCTCGTTCAGCGGCCTGCAACTCTGCCTTACGCATCTCTCACTCGGCTTCTAGCCTTCTGTCTGCATTTGCCCGCTCGGCTGCTAGTTCTTCCCTACGTGCTCTTTCCGCGGCCTGTAGCTCTTCCCTACGTGCTCTTTCCTCGGCCTCTAGCTTCCTTTCCGCGGACTGTAGCTCCTCCCTACGTGCCCTTTCGGCTGTGAGCCGTTCTATCTCTCGCTCTAACTTCTCTTCTTCTTTCCTGACCTCCTCCATCACGAAGTGAGCTAACGCGGCATCCCTAAAGCCAAGGTTAGTGCCTAGAGCTGTGTATCTCTCATAAGGACTAGTTTCCCCCCTAGTTTTGCCCTTCCTACCAGGTGTCAGTCCAGCCGTTCCAAGGGTACGAGAAGGAGTACTCACTGTGCCTGGTGTGACCGGTGTGTCTAGTACGCCAGCTCCCAGGAGCTGGATGTCACCCTCCTCCCACTGGAGGTCTCTCCCCGCGGCTGCGTCAGCCACCCGCCCTGCCACTGCGTGCCTCTTCGGCGGCATCCTACCAGCGATGTAAGTGCCTAGAGACCAGCCGCCGACCACCGAGCAGAGCCTCCTCCTGCGACAACTCAAAAATCAAAGAAACGGGGACAAACACACACAGACGACGAGACAACGAATAAACACTAGACGGACAATGACAAGAGCCGGAGGGTCCCCGCTGCCCGGATCCTTAACAGCGGAAGGCACACAGCCCGTCCCTACCCTCCGTTTATGCGTATGCACTCCCTGGGTTGTAGGCCCTAGAGCTACGCTCCCCTACTCCCGCCAACCGCCCACTAGCATTCACTCGTACACACCAACACGCAAACAAAACACAGCACCTCTGAACCTAACTAATCTACAACACTGAAACACACCCTAACATGAACCCTATCACATTTATTTACTCCCTACTGCCCTATCTCAATCCCACCGCTGCCACCACTTAATGTCACGACACACCCGGACTTGGTCTAGGTGTGGTGTACATTTGTTAGTGCTAACACTAGAGAATAACCCACCCAACCAATAACTAACACAACTCAGAGGTGAACGAGACAAAACATTCTTTTATTCAATCACACACAATCAATTATCCCCCCCTTCCCTTCCCACTATACTCATACCCGCAGCAATCAAAACATAGATGGACAAGGATGATGTGAAAACAAAATATGAAATCATATAACGATGAAATGTGAACAGAATTGCAAAATGAAATCAATGAAACAACGAAATTCAATACAATATTTTGAAAAAGGCAAAATTCAAAGCAAAACAATGAATATTTCAATTATTGTAACACGGTTTTCCCAAATGGAAAAGATTATGCACTTCAGCAGATGATTCAGTTATGAAATAATAAGATTCGAACACAAGTAATGTCTTGGGTCTGTATATAGCTGACTATTTGCTCAAATCAAGAGTCTTTCATCGAAGTCTTTTCACTGTCACTTCACAACTAAATCACTGTCTATCAGAGAATGTTCTATTAGTTAATGGTCCATAAAGTTTGTGCACACAATATATAACTTTTCCGGCACTGAAGAAGAATAATAATATGCTTGAAGATAATATAATAATGAAGTCCTGGTTAAATACAAACCCTCCTCTCGGGAGGAGAGGAGTGAGGCGGAGAATAGTGGGGGTGGTGAAGGATCCCCCACCAGCGAGGTAAGGTAACCGCCCACCGCGCTACCCTGGCAGAGCTGGACTCCACCCCAGATAGGTCAGCGACAGCAGCCACAACCACAGCGCCCACATCACGCCACCACACAAAGTAAGGGCCTGGTCTCACACCCACCGCCAGACAAATGCACTGTAATACATATTGAACCCAAAAGGAGTAAAGACTATCGTAAAGGGAGTTAACCCATACCCTCACTTACTGTCCTGGGCGCTCCGCAGTTATCTCCCTTACCGCCATGCTTTCGACTACACCACTTCAAAACACCTGACAAAACTATTTTCTAGAATTCCATACCACAACCTTTCGTACACAAGAATAAAGATTATTTCTTTATGCAATAAAATTCTTTAACACTCTCATTACTGTCTCACACTGGCTTAACATGTTTTACATTCCATTACAGCACTTCTTATTCATAATAATTCTTCGTTCATTTCAAATATAATATAAGTCCGGAAAATGCAACAAGAAAATCATAAACACAAGGCAAACAATGCAATAAAATTCATGATAATACCTACTTACATTCACTCCTGTCTTCCACACCTATATACATCATTCAAACACCCAGAGAATGCATAGCCAACTAGAGCAATAAAAACGGACTGCCTACCTCCACTCGTGATGATCCGGGGGGACAACACAAAACAACAACACAACCCGGAGGAGGAAGAATGATCGGCGGTCAACAGGCCGGTCTCAGGGTCACACTTAGGACATCCATCCACCCCAACGTGTCGATGGCTTTGCTGGGTCTCCAATCGAGGACGACACACAACTTAGAACAGGCCTCAAATTCTTAGTCCAAAAAACGCAGGCACTAGTTCTCCCTCTCACACCCTTCGGCAGTTGACACCAACTTATTATTCCCTGCACAGACTCTCGAACATTTCTTTTTATTTTCCGCCTACTAACTTGGTAGAATGTTCTAGTGAACGTATACTGCAGCTCCCTCTCTGTTTATATGCTCTATGCACGGATTTCTCGGTCTGATTTCTCTATCCGGCTGTATAGCTAACACTCCCTTCTCTTCTCTCTCATATCCCACACCCTAACTATGTACACCACAGGCGCCAGAACGGACTTTCCTTTTCCCTCTAAGTCATAACGTGACACCCTCTTGGGCATTGTAATTACTACCAACCCTGATCAATGTGCTGAAGATAAATAACTACAAGAAACTATTCCGTGTCTTCAAATATCAATTGTCAGTCATTCCAAAGATCCATGACAAAAACAAGAATTATTCTAAACTGCAAGTGACTGTGATAAGAAAATATATGAAACCATTTTCAGAGGTAAATAATCCAGATGCATTCACTTCTTGAAAGACAAGGGGATGGGTTGGAGGGTTTGTGTTGGGGTGAAATGAGCTCTTTTCAGTGGAAAATAATGCCAATACCACCACTTCTTGACAAATAAGTGATGGAAAAAATCAACCAGACTACTGACAAATGAAAAGTAGGACACTATTTATATTGTGAATAAAAAAAGAATTGCAAAGGCAGTGTGGTAACTCTGCTTCTCATGTGTGACTGAGCAAGTATGTTGAACCATTGAAACATATCAGGTTGGGAAGCAGTGCTGCTTTTCTAAAACTGTCAGTCACAAATACAAACTCCCACCATTTATTTCATCATGATTTATTTATCATGATTAGCCTTTCGCTCAACATTGCATACAATCAGAACTCCTATTACAGTTGTTAGTTAGTTATTGTTTATAGGGTCCAGCGGACTGCAAAGAGCCCAATCAGAACCGCAACTTGATTGAAAGAGTTAGTTAGTTATTCACTGCTTACAGGGTCCAGCGGACTGCAAAGAGCTGAATCAGAACCGCAACTTGATTGAAAGAGTTAGTTAGTTATTCATTGCTTACAGGGTCCAGCGGACTGCAAAGAGCCGAATCAGGACCACAAAATCAAGACCACAACTTGGCTGAAAAAGGACTCACCCTTAATCCGTATAAAAGATCTGCTGAAACAACCCTAATGGTAACACTGAATGAACTCCACCAGCCGGTCACTTTATAATAAAGGAATCCCATGCAGGGGACGCTGAGGCTGTACTGTAAGTTATTGAACTCTCGTTTACAAAAACAGAATATAAACAACAGTATAAAATATTAACAAAACACATACATATAAATGGCCTACGTTGTTAAATAATAATACCAGAGAAAGCCCTAGTGACCATTTGGCAGAAAGCGTCCAATATTCCCAAGCTGACCCAAGATATCCCATACACAAATGTGGAGTTTTGGGAGAGTTTTCAAGAAAAAGGGTGACCGATCTAGCAAAGATAGTAGATTGATAGAACAGGGTAGGAATGAGAAAGAACAAAGGAGAAAGATAGCAACAGTGGGAATTTAAAGCACTAACTTTCCATTAAGTGGGGATACTATTTACACAGAAACCCCTGGCTAGGGGACTCCGTTACATTACCAACACACAAAAGAAACACAAATTATGCACTACGTACACATGCATACAAACAATCCCAAACTAAGTCCCAATAACAGGCACTTAAAGGTTGCACAGCACCAAAGTAATACACACTTACAAACATTTACGCCAGGGAACTGAGCACACATATGTATTACATTAAAAATTTCACAACTGCATATCGATAATCTGCTAATATCTAATCACAAGTAACAGTCTAACTTAATTAATCAAATATCTCCCTTTCACCAATAATGTTGAAGGGTAGTCTCTGTTGTTTGTTTGTCATGCCGTACATCTCCTTTATTTCACAAGCAAATGCCAGATATTCCTTAACTTCAGTCTCAGTCCTTTTCTTGCTACAGTGTCTTTCACACTCTATTGACTCCAATGTACTGCATAATGCACTTGGGGCAGATGTTTTCGCTTCTCTTTTAATCCAGATGCTGCACAATGTTGAAACTGTTTTCTGGTGTAAAGTCTGAGGTCATATATAGTGACATTAACCTCCAAATCATCCACCTTGAGCACTTTTGGACATCCAGATTAACGTTGACCAGGATCATTTGACATCTAGTTTGACCTTGATACCCATGACAGCCAGCTCATACAGGAGGTACTTGAGGACGTAAGGGATGGCCACCAGTGATATGCTGTCAGCACGCCCACAGGTCAAGCAACGGCACTTGCGCTTGGCTTCAAAGGAAACTGCTGCTGTGTTTGGCGCAGGTTTGTCACTGGATACAGAGAGCAGGCTACCACACAACTTGCATATGTAGCTCTGAAAAATACAAAACCAATAAAATAGACACGTGTGCATTTGCATTGAATAGGCCTAGTTAAAATTTCACATTCCACCAATTTTTACAAGGATACAATTACATCTTTATAACGATGCAGTGAAAAAAGGATGATTGAAGTCCACTCGCATGAAAATATTGTTCATTTTCAAATTAAGCCATGCCATAGTACCATTTGTAGGTTGTGTTTTTTGAATGAAAAAGATTAGATATAATCAAGAACACACATACTGAAGTTGGATGCACCTATTCCAAATCTACCAATTCAAGTCCTAAATACCACAAATCCTTCAATCATTTACGTACAGTACATCTGTCAGAGCAGTTAAAGAGACGATCGTGAAGCAGGAAACTTGTGCCGTGCGAAATGAGGGCATCACGCTCCATCTCACCAAAGCGAACACCACCCATCCGCTTTCGTCCTTTTACTGGCTGCTGGGTCAAAGGGTCTACAGGGCCCGTTGTTCGAACCTGTGATATATATGCAGCATTGACAGCATTATGAATTGCCAACATGTACTGTTTTACAACAATTTCACAGTCAAAACATTTATATAGATTACCCAGTTCCTGAACGACCATTAATTAGATTTATGTAATCGTTCTTATACAGCGCTTTTCCAGCTCAAGAGCTGCTCAAGGCGCTGGCCGATACAGGATCTAACTCAAGCCGCCCGAGGCGCCAACTTGCAGCCTTTGGGCGCATCGTAATAACGCTCCAGACAACTGAGCACAATCCGGGGCAGCCAGGGATGGGGGAGAAGGACCTAGGTGCATGCTGGGTGTGTTCTTGTCACCGGCACTCACCCCTCTAGGACATGAGCGCCAGGATCTTTAAAGTCCGTTATGATGGAATGTATGCGACACAGACTAGACCTCGGTTTATACTCTCATCCGAAGGAGTAGGAAACGGGAGTAAAGTGTCTTTCCCAAGGACACAACACAATGCCCCGTCCTGGGCTCGAACCCGGGACTTTCAGATCTGCAAGCCAAAGCTCTACCATTAGGCCACCGTAGATCAGAACATTAAAAAGTTGTTAATATTGTTTTGTTCTATCTTGCACTCAAAATTATGACTAGTGGGTGCCTGGGATGTGTTGAGTTAGATCCTGTATTGGCTCTATAGAACAACAAATAAATAAATAAGTTGTCTGTTTGCATTATCTGAACTAGGAAATCTAAAGGAAGTGCAGAAGTAGTTTCTCTTGAATACGGAGTTCTAGTGCAAATTTCTTCAACACATATTGAAGTTGGCTGCCTACAACAAAGAAGTGCACCCATGAACAAGCAGGCACAGTAACAAGGCAAGGCATACTAATACACAAATATTTAATACATTTCTTTTACTCCAAAAGTCATGACAAACTATCACCAGACAAGTTGGTCTTCCCTTATGCAACATCATGCAATCATTCAAGAGAAACCTCTTGGACTTCAGAATTTGATCCAATTGATTCCTTTCACCTTGGAAATTTGATACATCAAAGAATAAAGAAAATCAGAACACCCCCCCCCCCCCCCCCCCCCCCCCCCAAAAAAAAAAAAAAAAAAAAAAAAAAAAAAAAAAAAACCAAACAAACAAACAAACAAAACCAAGATTCCTGAATAATACCTGGAATTTATCGGAGACCATGTGCCTAAGACGCTGGTAGTAGACAACACCCATAAAGATTCGTGCCTCCATTTCTTCTCCTGTCTCGCCGCAATACATCGTCTCTGTGCCCAGCTCATTGTAACCAGCTGTTGATCACAAGCCATAAGAAAGAACAAAAATAATAACAAAAGTTCAAATGTACAGACCTGTTCACCCCTACCAATGCCAGTCAGGAGTAAGCAGACTGTCTGTCAGGAGTTTCATCTGTCTGTCAGAGTACAGTACTGGAATACATTTTTTGAGAGATTGAGAAAACAGAAAACAAAAAGACAGTTAAATTTACTACAAAACACACCAAAAAATAAATTTGAAAAACTTTAAAAAGCATTCACTTATTTATTGCTTTAGCAATAAACGAGCTTATTGTGCGTTGGTTAGCCTGCTCTTGTTGCAAATGCTTGTGTCTACCACAGTTCACGTGCCTTTCAATGTAATTTCTACCGCCGTGCGCAACGCTGAAGTCAAGTTTGCAAATTTTGCAGTAAGCATAGTTTTCAGACCTTTCGGAGCTCGTTAAGCACTTAAGTTATGCAGTTCTGAATAAGAAACATTCCACTTCTGCCTATGAAGCATCTTCTTTTTGGGTGGTGTTTGTCCACCATCTTCTGCGTTTTTTCTTTTCAGCATCGCGAACAGACTGGTCACTTCGAAAACATGCACAAATGCTCGATCACACACGAAACAAAGTGCGAGAGCCGGAAATCGAAACTTGTACAGGAAATTCCAGTTTTTGTCTTATTACGGAAAACTTACGAAACGAAAGAATAAAAAAATAAAAAATTTCATCGCTCGCGTTTGAAACCGGAGTTTTTGTTCTCAAAACGGATAAGCGGATTTTTACAGTCAAAACGGAGAAAATCCGGTCAAACCGGAGGAGTGAACAGCTCTGAATGTATCTGCATTTCACATAGACATAGTGATTTGCTTAGGGACTGCTATTTGACTTTTTCTCACTGTCACTTTCATTGATGGTCTATGAATAACGGCTCTCACCTTTCTTCAACAGTTCTCCAAAGTAAGAAGCAGCAGGCTGGTCCTCACTGAAGGTGAAAGGTGTAGCATCGTAGAACTGACCGTGAAGTGCTCCTGCCTTGCCTGCCATGCTCTCTATCATCATCCCTAAAACACGAGGCAAAGGCGGTCAAAGAAATTAAACAATGCAAAAACATGAAGGCAGAGGACCAGAGCGAGAGGCAGAGAGACCAGAAAAAGAAAAGTGCATGTAATAAACTGAAAAAGAGACTAAACATTACCTAAAAATCGGTCAGACAATAGTTTTGTGCTAAAATACTTATTCATTGAGTAACCTACCGATAGTCATACGGGATGGGTATCCGTGAGGGTTGAAGCAGATATCAGGCACCATTCCACTGGCAGTGAAAGGCATGTTCTCTGCTGGCCATAGCATACTACACACACCCTTCTGTCCATGACGACTGGAAAACTTGTCTCCAATAGTGGGATTTCTCTATAAAAGGAAAAAAAAAAGGAACTTATCAATATGAAAACATACAAGTATTCTTTGATACATAAAATGTAAAAACTTAAAAGATGAGATGTTTTTTTTCACCCCTCATATTTCAGTATCAATCTTAGCATTTCTCAAATCCATGAAACAGACAGTATCTCAGTCGAAGTTACAGGAGGTTGATAGCACTAAGACAGTTGCCAGCTTTAAGGAAATTGTTGAGGAGGAAAGGCAAGCAAATCTGAACGAAATTTCAGACAGAGATAGAAGGAAGAGAAATCTTGTCTGGTTCGGGGTGCCTGAGAGTGAAAAGTCTGAGGTTAAAGACAAGATGGCTGACGATATAGCATTTCTGAAAGATGTTTGTAGCACCACCCTGGACATTCAGCTGGAAATTACTTCCTGCAGGCGGCTAAGATCAAACCAAAGCAAGGATAGTAAGGCAAGGAGACCACTGCTAGTCACGGTGAAAGATCCTTTGCAGGTGGGACAGATATTGAAGGAAGCTAGGAAGCTCAGAGAATGTGAGAGTCTCAAGGATGTTTTTGTTAAGAAGGACTCCACCCCTTTAGAAAGGGCGGAGATGAAGAAGCTGGTCCTAGTGAGAGATCAGAAGAGGGAGGAGTCAAAGTCAAAGGGGGGGGACGAAAATTGGGTGATCAGAAATGGAAAAGTCACAAATCTGACAAGAAGGAGCAGAGCGGAGGGAGAGAGGTGAGGGGTGGACAGAAAGCGAAGAATGACCCTGAGGTCAGATCCTCTTTTAAGCATTTTAATGGTGGTGGTATTTTAAAATGTTTTTATACAAATTGTGACTCATTGTTGAACAAACGTAATGAATTTTTAGCTGTGTTAGAGAGTGAGAAACCTGATGTTGTGTGTATGACTGAAGTTTTACCAAAGAACAATGCTGGCTCTATACAACCTGTTGAATTAGACTTTGATGGATATGATTGCTTTTCAAATCTTGGGGTGGGTCAGTGTCATAGGGGAGTGGCGGTGTGGACAAGCAGGACATTGCGGGCCCAGCCCGTGCTGTTGGACGGAGAGTTGGAATTGGCGAGGGAGTCGTCGTGGTGTGAAGTTCCATTGGTCTGTGGAGATAGACTGCTTGTTGGCTGTGTGTATAGATCACCAAATAGTAGGGAAGAGAACAATAACTTGATTAATAAGCTTGTCAGTCGGATGTCTGTCGATAGATCTCACGTTTTGATTTGTGGAGATTTCAACTACCCAGAGTTAGATTGGACTGTAGAGCTAACACCTAGTGATGCAAATCACCCAGCATCCAAATTTATGGACTATGTTAGAGACTCATTTCTTGTACAACATGTAAAGAAACCCACTACAGGGGGGAGCAAAAACCAAACGTTTTAGACTTGATTTTTACCAGTGAGGAAGCTATGATAGATAGAGTGCAACATGTGGCGCCCTTGGGTAAGAGTCACCATCATTGCTTGTTGTTTGGATACAGATGCTATACAGGGAGACCAGAAACCAGGGAGGGGAGGTTTGTGTTCGCAAAGGGAGACTACTCAAAAATGAGACAACAACTTGAGAACGAGCATCTGGTTGATAAGATCAGGGACCTCGATGTAATAGAAGCTTGGAATATTCTCAGTGATTGTGTAAGTCGGATTGTGAAAGACTGCATTCCAACAGTAAAACCTAGTACTAAAAGGCGGAAACCCCTGTGGCTAAACGAAAAAGCGCTGTCGAAAGTGAAAATGAAAAAAGAGGCTTATGCTAGGTATATGCAGACTAGAGAGGGTGCAGACTACCTGAAGTTCACTAGGGCTAGAAATCAGGCCAAGAGTGCATGCAAGGCTGCCAAAAAGAACTTTGAGAAATCCATCGCCTTGGAAGCCAAAAACAACCCGAAAGCATTCTACGCTTACGCCAGGACTAAAATGAAAACAAGAGTTGGTGTATCAGACCTGAATGACGGAACTGTGAAAGTGACATCAGACGAGGATAAAGCACAAGTCCTCAACAGCTTTTTTAGTAGTGTTTTTACGGATGAAGATTTATCGCATATGCCTGCGTGTGACAAACCAGTGCTGACCTCCATTCTTGATGAGATACAAATAACCGAGGCGGAAGTATGCAAGAAACTAAAAAACCTAAATCCTAGCAAATCACCTGGTCCGGATGGCTTTCATCCTAGGTTGTTAAAGGAAATAGCAGAAATACTGGCTAGACCATTAAAAGTAATATTCGAAAAATCTGTTGGGGAGGGCAAGTTACCACTGGTTTGGAAAGAAGCACAAGTGACACCTCTGTTCAAAAAGGGTGAAAAAAGTGAACCCAGTAACTATAGACCAGTGAGTCTTACCAGCATAGTTTGCAAGGTGCTAGAGGCTATTATCAGGGATAAGGTCGTTGAACACTTGGACAAGAATAAACTTTTGTCAGATTGCCAACACGGTTTTGTCTCAGGTAGATCATGCTCTACGAATCTGCTGGCTTGTTTGGAGGACTGGACACGGGCTCTGGACAAGGGGGCTGAGGTTGATGCGGTGTACTTAGATCTGGCAAAGGCGTTTGATTCTGTGCCTCACATGAGGCTCTTGCATAAGATAGAGACACTGGGCATCCAGGGAAAAGGACTGTCATGGATCAAGGACTTCCTAGTAGGTAGAAAACAAAGAGTTTGTGTGAATGGGCACTTATCAGGCTGGGCATCAGTTAAGAGCGGAGTCCCGCAGGGAAGTGTTTTGGGCCCGATTCTATTCGTAATGTTCATCAACGACCTTCCTGATGCAGTCAAAAACATGTGTCAGATGTTTGCTGACGATACCAAGGTTTACTCCAGGATGGATAATGCACAGGATTGTACAGCTCTCCAAGATGACCTCGATAGACTAGTGGACTGGGCAGACACCTGGCAGCTCCGATTTAACGCAGAGAAATGTTGTGTACTCCACTTGGGTGGGAAGAATAAACAACCCAGGAGCTATGAGATGCGTAAGCATGGCAGTGGGGAGAGGATAGTGCTCAAGTCATCTGATCTTGAAAGGGACCTGGGGGTGCACATAGATAGCGAGCTGAAGTTCTCACGACACGTAGAAATCCAAGTGAATAAGGCGAATCAGATCCTGGGCCTTATCCGCAGGTCGTTTGAGTATTTGGACTGTGGATCGATGAGAACGCTGTTCACGGCCTTGGTTCGTCCTCACCTCGAGTTCAGTAATGTTGTATGGCACCCATATCTTCAAAAGGATATAAAACTGATAGAAGGCGTGCAGAGAAGAGCGACTAAAGTTGTCAGTGGTCTGAAAGATTTGCCTTATGAGCAGAGACTAGCTAAAATGAAAATACCAAGTATGGCGTACAGAAGAGTGAGAGGAGATCTGATTGAAACGTATAAGCACACACATGGCCTGTATAAGACCACAGCCAGCTTGTTCACTCTGGACAAGGATAGCCACACCAGAGGTCACAGTTTTAAACTCATGAAGCCCAGATGTAACTCAAAACTGAGGCAAACCTTCTTCTCACAACGAGTGATCGAGAGATGGAACAATCTGCCTGCAGGTGTTGTGGAAGCACCGACAGTGAACGCCTTCAAAAATAGACTAGACGAACATATGCACGAACACATTCATAGTTTAGAAGAGCCTCCCACAGTTGTTAGATCTGATCAAAAGATCAGTAGCCTCAGCACAAACAAAAAGTTTTTAGTTTAGGCCCCGGTCAAAAGACCGGGTTTGCTGACCTAGTTAGAGAAATATTGACAATAGACTCGGCGACAGGCCACAGAAGCCTAACGCTACGCCGATGCTACTATACTATACTATACTAAATCGGGGTTTCAATCTCTTCATGAGCAAACACTTCACAGCTTTAGTAAGAGCTCGTATACACAAAAACCTTGGGCGACAGGATAGAAAGAGTAAAGCTTAGTAGTTTAGTTGTTCTTGGAACCTTACCCTTCACCCCCTTCCTCCCATTGTTCAATGCAAATTACGCTGAAACTTATTTTTCATCTAATCACTTTTACATAGCGTTTTCCTGCTCAAGAGCTGCTCAAGGCGCTGGTCGATACAGGATCCAACTCAAGCCGCCAGAGTCGCCCACTTGCAACTTTTGTGCGGACAGTCCGAAGCCCAGATGACTGGGCACAATCCTGGGCGACCAGTGCGTGTTGGGTGTATTTGTGTAACCGGCACTCAAGTGTCAGGGTCTTTAAAGTCTGTGAGATTGAATGCATGCGAGAATAGACTATACCTTAGTTTATACTCTCAAGAAGAAGAATTAGAAGAAGAAAGAGATTGGGTGGAAACAAAACACACACTCACACAAACAACTAGCATTTAAAATACACACCACAATGCGTAGTACAATGATGGCATAGTTCATCCTTGCCAATCCCGTTTCAGAGCCCAAGATTTTGATCTGATTCACATACGCCTCTTCTGACCCACGATATCGTTCCACCTTCACCACATTTGTCTGGAAGTTGATGTAGCTGAAGCAATATGAACACTTTATTATTGTCATGATCAACTAGTGTTAAATCTGCTTAACTTCAAATACTGTTTATATTCACGCTGTGCAATTGTCTTGATTGTCCTCTCAACATTGTTAGAAAATGTCAGCTATGTTGAAAGACAGGATATATTCAAAGTAAACTTCTGTCCATAGCTGACTAAAAACGTCAAATCTTCACTATAATATTAAGATGAAATATAAAATGGAAAATGAAAGTTACTATATTTGCATGAATGTGGATGTGAGAGTGAGAGCGAGAGAGAGCGAGAGAGAGAGAGAGAGAGAGAGAGAGAGAGAGAGAGAGAGAGAGAGTGAGAGAAAGAGAGTGAGAGAAACAGAGCAGGAGCTTGTGTGTGTGTATGTGTGTGCGTGTGTGCAAGCATGATCACACATACCTGTAGATAGGGTCTCCATCTCTGAGCAGCTTCCCAACTGGTGGTAAGCCATCTGAATCCAGCCCTTCAACAGGGGTCTCGCAACCTAAAACAGTGAACACTTTATAATATTTCTTTTTCTTTTTCAAAAGAAAACGAAGGAAGGAGGTGTGGAGAGAATGAGAGAGAGAGAGAGTCGATTCAGCCCTGATGCTTGAATCTTGTGTTATTCACACAAGGTTTTCCAACTTTATTCAGCAAATGATTTGATATTGAGGGAGGGGGGGGGGTGGTGGCAGGGGGGTGGGAGACATCCGTAAAGGCAAGCGTGCAGCAAAGGAGAACTGGAAGAAGATCAATGCCAGGAAATAGAGAACAGTCT
Source organism: Oncomelania hupensis (assembly GCA_036898135.1). Lineage (NCBI taxonomy): Eukaryota > Metazoa > Mollusca > Gastropoda > Littorinimorpha > Pomatiopsidae > Oncomelania > Oncomelania hupensis. The sequence continues at coordinate 27,878,232 of CM072511.1, read as the reverse complement.
GAAAAAGAACAATAGCAAGAAGACCTACCAGACTGTAAAGCAGCTGACAAGTGTTAAACAGCCCAAAGTCTCCACGATCCAAAGCAAGTCTAAAATATGCCTTACACTTACAGAAGAACAAGAAGTCTTGGATAGATGGACAGAGTACTGCTTTGACCTTTACAACCACACACCAAATGGAGACCCATCAGTTCTAGCATGTGCCCAGAACAGAGAAGAAGAAGAAATCCTCCCAATTCTCCGAGAAGAAGTTGAGGCAGCAATGCAATCACTGTAACTTGTAAGAAGGAGAAGTCAGCAGGAGTGGACAACATACCCACAGAATTGCTTCAAGCAGGAGGAGAAACGATGATTGATGCCCTCACCATTATCTGTAACAAGATCTGGCAGAGTGGGGAGTGGCCTACACTATGGACCCAGTCGCTTGTCATCACTCTTCCCAAAAAGGTTAATCTTCAGGAGTGTGTAAACTACTGCCCCATCAGCCTCATCAGAAATACCTACAACACCAACAACACCTGTATCACGTGTTTGTAGACTTCAAAAAAGCATTTGACCGAGTCTGGCATGCAGATCTGTGGGCAACCATGAGAGTGTACATCAGCCCTAACATTATTAAAGTCATCAAAAGCCTGTATGACAAGGCTACCAGTGCAGTCCTCCACAACATCACCATTCAGAACAACAATCGGCGTGCGTCAAGGATGCCTACTCTCTCCAACACTCTTCAACATTTTCCTGGACTGCATTATGTCAGATACACTTGCAGATCATGAAGGCACAGTCAGCATATGGGGTAGGTAGAGCAATCTCCAACCTCTGTTTTGTGGATGACACTGATGGATTCGCTGGAGAGGAACAAGAACTTGAACAGCTGGTACAGAGGCTTGACACCACCTCCAGAGCCTTTGGATTGGAAATCAGTGCAGAGTAAACCAAAATGATGACCAGCAATACCAATGGCATCAACAAGGACATCAAGGTCCAAGGTCAATCACTTAACACGCTGCATAGCTTCAAATATTTAGGAGCCATTGTATCAGACAATGGGTCCTGACAGGAAGTCCTCTAAAGGATCGCATTAACAACTGCTGCCCTGACAAGGTTGAAGCCCATTTGGAAACACAGGACCACCAGTCTACACTCCAAGATAAGGCTGCTGCACTCCCTTGTCATCTCCATCTTCCTATATGCTTGCAAAACATGGACCCTCACAGCAAACCTACAACGAAGAATACAAAGCATGGAGATGAGGTGTTACAGGAGACTTCAGGGCATTTCCAATACACAGCACATCACCAACAACGAAGTCCGACAGACCATCACACAAGCCACTGGAAAACACAAAGACATGCTCACAGTGGTGAAGAAAAGGAAACTTCGATGGTATGGCCACGTCACCAGAGCAACAGGTCTAGCAAAGACCATCTTGAAAGGTATGGTGCAAGGAGGCAGAAGAGGGAGACAGAAAAAGAGGTGGGAGGCAACATTCGAGAATGGATTGGCTTGACACTGAGCGAAACCATCAGGGTTGTTGAGGACAGAGAAAGATGGAGTAAGCTGGTTAACGGATCATTTGTGGTGCCCCAACGACTTTCCAGTTACGGGATGGGATAGGATAATATAGGATTCAGCAAGAAGCATCAACAACTGCATTCAACTTAGCTCTTTTCAAAAACACTCTCCTCTACAACCAGACACCGTGCTATTTATATTTATATAGAGTCTATCAAGAAATTAGAAAAGTGCGGAACGTTCCAGAATGACATCATAGCCAACAAAAATAAAACTCGTCATCAAAATTATGCACTGTCTTAAATCATAGAATATTCTCGTGAATTAGAGAAAGTCTTTGATCAATAACCACAATATTTTTACCGACGGAAACAATTCAACATTGCATATGGTCCGTCCAGCAACGCGTGCCTGAATACAATAGCCACTTGACATCAAAGAGAGCATCAGTGATCGTCCTAGGAATTTGCAAAACCGGTACGACGTCACAGTAAACAAACCAACTCGAACGCAAACCGGTAGGCCAGTCACGGAAACCGGTATGACCCATAGCAAAGCTTGATAATGCGTCACTATTTTTGCAACCAAATGCAGTGATTAATTTATTGCTCACCGTAAAGCCTACTAACTATAACTGAAACGATGTTTGCCAAAAATAAAAGTGAAAAAAGAGATTTTTGCTTCTTCATTATTACTAGCCTATCTGCCACTGTCGCAATACATTAACATACTGACGAGCACGAGGAAAGAAAAAAATCGAAAAGTGCGCGAGTTTAATTTATTCGTATTCACTATAGCCTTACACCGCCAATGTTATATCATTCTGTATTAATTACCTCAAAGAATATGGCAAGGCTACTGAACGCATTCGCAGGCCTCTCGTCTACACTCCTAAACACATAATCAGCGTGGCTGTCTGGCTCTCTCTCTCTCTCTCTCTCTCTCTCTCTCTCTCTCTCTCTCTCTCTCTCTCTCTCTTCATTTCTCTTGTTTTTTCTTTCTCTTTTCCTTTATTTTTGAAACCAGTCTAACAAAATAAAAACCGGTAGGCTCTACCGGCTACTGATTTTTCAACCGGTACTTTTATTTTCAAACCAGTAAAATACCGTTAATTTCCGGTTAAATCCATTTCTGGAGCATCTCAAACGTAACAAAAAGGGGGGGGGGGGGGGTAGGGGGGAGAGAGAGAGAGAGGGAGGGAGAGAGAAAAAGGGAGAGAGAGAAAGAAAAGAATAATAAATAGAAAGTGGTGTAAACATTTTTATGTAAAAGCCTAAATTCACAAAGTTACATCATGACATCAACAACAAAAAAGACGCACACAAAAATGTTGCTACTAATTTGATGTAATTATTTCTGCTTCTAATTTATTTTGCAACATGCAACCGAAAGGCAAGCTTTTAAGTTATAATAGACAAATTGTTACGTTGAAACGCGAAGGATAGTATGTCTGAAACGCGCACAATAGATCTAATCGTTTCGCTTTGCAAAGTATTCAATAATAGAGTGTATTTACCTTTGATTTGAGTTTGCATTGTTGTTAGGAGAGGCTTTGTATAACGTTGATAATTTTCGTTAGTCGATATCATTGGACAATTCTCTAGATTTACTTGTTTACTGTCGATCGAAGTTTCTTGATGGGCGTAGATATTGGAGAACATTCTTTTGACATAAAGGAAGGTTGTATGACGTAAAACAGTGATGACGAAGTTAATTCTGATTGGTTGTAACGCGTCATTCTGGAACGTCCTGAGGTTATCTCGAGTTGAGAGAAAAAATATATAATGGACACACTGTGTTGTGAAAGAGAGAGAGTGAAAAGGCAATTGTTTGCAGTTGTTGATGAACGCTGAATAAAGTTTGAAAACTTTATACGACTCCGTGCCTCGTGGCTGTTTGAACGGGTTGCGTGGATAAACGAATCTGGGCTACACTCATCAGTACTTCAGCATTGGGGCTGAATCAACTACTGATAGAAAAACACTAACATCAAACGAGTGTAACACAAATGCAGATCTGAATTGAGTTCAGGCACTGTCAAAGCAGAGACATAAGCTCAAAATCAACGGTGACTGCGGCCCAAAACAATAATTTTATCAAAACAATCATTTTAGCGGTAGGCAACACTCACCAAAAACAAGCGCTTGATTTGTCTCCGTGTCCTTGTGCATTGCTCTCAGATCAACAATCTGAAAAATAAGCGCAGATCTCTAACTGTTGTAGCTCAACAAAAATATCGACAAACTAAATACAGAGATCCTTCCCTGTCCCAGACACAAAGAGAAGAGAATAAAACTAGATGAACTAAGACAAAAAAAAGAAACAGCTGCTGCCTCTAGACTGCTCCATTTCAACAACAATCCTAAGAAAACAACCTAAAGAGTCATTATTAATCCATATATAACAGACTGGGCGATGCACTATATTGTTGGCCTCGTGTCGCAGTGGATTAATTGCGGTTTCCTATGCCGAAGGTCGCAGGTTTGATTCCCACAATGGACGAACTTATGTGACTTAGATACGAGACTATTGAGGTCACCAAGGGTTTTCTTCAGGTACCCCGGTTTCCTCCTTCCCTTCAATAATGGTATTGGATGCAGTCAATCTAAAATTTCACAAATAAAAAAAATTGATTTCCGTTCCTTTACACCACATGTTTGAGTGATGAATGTGTGTTTGTTGTGTATGTTGGAGTGTCTGTAACATGTGAGTGTGTATGCTGATTACAGATCGCAGCGTTTTGAGTCTGATTTAGGAATAGGCGCTTATAGCATCCTTTTTTTCTTCTTCTTTTTTTTAACTGCTACAACAGCAACATTGATAAACAAAACTACAACTATCACTATCCATCACTGTCTGAACAGAACACAACTGAACCTCTTATTGTCATAGTAAATCACTTAGACACGGTGCACACATGTATAAAAAGAAGTGATTAGCTGAAACATACAATATTTGACGCCAGTATGAAGGCTATTAGATTAATTGATATATACATGTAAAAACATCTCCTCAGACATGGAGAGATAAATAGATTCAAAGACAGATTGACCATCACACAAGCCAAATGACAACACGATGACCTGCTCACAGTGGTGAAGAAACGGAAACGCCGATGGTATGGCCATGTCACCAGAGCATCAGGCCTTGCAAAGACCAACCTGCAAGGCAAGGTGCAAGAAGGCAGAAGAAGAGGAAGACAGAAAAAGAGGTGGGAGGACAACATTCGAGAATGGGACTGGCTTGACACTGAACGAAGCCATGAGGGTTGCTGAAAACAGAGAAAAATGGAGTACGCTGCTTAAACGATCATCTGTAGTGTCCCAACGACCTTCGAGTTAGGGGATAGGATAGGATAGGACAGATAGACAATGGCAATGAGAGAGACCAATCAAGCTACCCTTACCACAGACTTGTAAATACAGCCATGGCCAAATCCTCTTTCATACGATCCTTTGTTGATGATCATAGCATCTTCCATATCATAGCCCTGAAAGGACAGAAAATCAAACAAACAAAAATCTTACAACCAAAGTTAATGACACAAATATCAAATTAAGATATCAATCCATCACAGACCCCATAAACAAATGAGGAATTTGGGGAGAGTTTTCAAGAAAAAAGGCATGTGGCTGGTCTAGGGAAAAATATAGCAGATTGATAGAACACAGTAAAAATGAGAAAAGGAGAAAGGCAGCGACAGTGGGAATTTAAAGCACTACATTTCCAGAGATTGGGGATACTATTTATACAGGTACCCCTGGAACCTCCATGATTGACTGATTAATTTCAGTACAGTGGAACCTCCGGTATCCGTCTCTCTGGTATACGACTCCTTTCGTTATGTGACCTAAAAACTTCTGACGGATTCACTTCCAATAATAAATGACCTCTGGTATGCGACAACCTCGTTTATGCGACCAGCGACCGTGTCTTAAGCCCTTTATATGACCGTCTTAGGGCAATTTAAAAGAGGATATCAGTTAATTTGTTGTCTGTACCTTTCGTTTTTTTCTCTCATGTTAGTGTACGCATGCTGTTGTCTGCTATTTCCGGTTCGCAAATAAGGGACATTACTCGCCTACACTGGCTTGTCAAAATGGCGTCGCGCAAGAGGAACATTTTTAGTTTGGCAGAGATAATGAAAGTGATTGAAAGAAGAGAAAATGGGGAGAGTTGTTTGTCTATTGCAAGAAGTTTAGACGTTGGGAAGACCCAAATTCAGCTCATCATAAAGGATAAGGAATCTGTTAAACTAAGATGGGAGAGTGGAGAAAGTGGCGAAAGGAAAACATCGAAACTGAGAGCTTCTGCACTGACAGACTTGTATGAACGCGTCTGGCAGTGATTCGACTGTTTTTTTTATTTTTGAAGTTGTGAATAAAAGACAAAGCTAAAAATGAAAGATGTTTTACAGTTTCCTTTGTCAGAGAATACATGCTGGTGAGTGTGAAAATTATGACTACATACCCCTTTGAGCCTGAACCCCCCCCCCCCTCTCCCCCACCCCCCCCCTCTTTTGTTTCCGGTATAAGACCACCTCTATTATAAGACCGTTTTTTCTCAGATTTTGGACGGTCGTATACCGGAGGTTCCACTGTATTAATATGCAAACAATAAAGAAACAAAACTCGTAAAGAGTCGCACTTACTGTAGCGGATATGACAGCGACAATGGCGTTCGTACCCATGGGGAACTCATCAATCAGGTACTTCTCGTGTGTTTGTGGTCGTACAAGAGGGCTCTGTGGTGTAAGTATCCGATACAGCTTGTTGTCAGCACGACGCTGGTAGGCATGGCAAGGAGTTCCCATTGTCTGTTTACCCATCTACAACAGAGATAAAAAAGAGGACAATTAATGAGAGGTAAGAGATAAGAGAGAGACAAGAAAACAACATCTTCATCCACCAAACTAAATAAAATAAAAGGTTTTCCTTACCTAAGCGATTGTAGCATATGAACCATAAAACAAAAGATTAGGGTATATAACAAATAAATATACTTCTTCTTTTTTTAACAGGAAGAGAAATACCTGACACTGATACATGTTGCGAGGACTCTGGTTAAAATCTGAAAATGGCGTCAAGGTAGCGATGACACTCAACATGCTCTGTTCTGTAGGCTCCATGTGAGTCGTCTGTGTTACAGATAAACAACCCATTCATTAAAAGCAATACCATCTAACTTGCATTAACTCACAAACAAAATAAAAGGACACAGCATGAGAAAGCCTTATATTTATTCTTCATTCTCAAACATGGGCTGATTTGAAAATAAAACTAAAGCATTTCCACAATACATCTAGTTATAACAACTCCCAATTACAATTACAATGCACATGCACAGTTTCCTCATGCGCTCCATCAGTTACTTCCATTTCTATAACAATTTGAACTCACTATCAAGTCTTTCGTCCTTCCATTATTATCATCAACTGCTGACCACACTCATAAATGTATCTTAATAAGTGCATGCACTCACACATGTCCACGCACGCTCTTTCACAAGCAGAGGGAGAAGAGGAAAGAGCTCACCTCAGGCAGAATCTCACTGGCAGAGACAGCAACGTTGAGGTAGACTTGCTCAAAGGTACCTATCATCTCTGTCTTGTCCACTTGTAAGTTGACTACTGGACGAACCATACGAGCCAGTGTTGAAAAGAGATAGAGCCCTGGATACTGACTTGCCACGTCTGTCTTGGGCACTAGGCAGATTTCTAGCACCGGTGAAATCTACAACACAAAATAAATATAGTCTTCCAAAACTTGCCAACCCACAAAAAGCTAAAATTCTATCAAGAACATCATATTCTTCAGCCTGTGAAAGTTTGCTGCAAGAAGAAAGAAGGCTTGCAAATGTGAACTTTAATGATCAAAGTAGGCTTACAACGTTGTTAGTCTGAACACGTTGACAAGTAATGTTGGCCTGTTAACACTGAAAACTCTTGTTTCACAATTAACAATGATGCGCGTAACTTAACAATATATTGTTTGTAAGACAAGTTTACTATTCTTCCCACAAAAATGATTTCTTCACCTGATGCATTCCTAAAACTTTGAGAGTCCTCAGCTGGTTGGTGGCATCAAATGCCATGTCATCGGGGAAGTAGCCAAGCAGTCGACCGTCCAGAAGCACTGAATAGCAATGTGACATGGGCACTGGTAAAGGAGACCCAACTGGACACATGCCCAGACTTTGCAGCTGGTTGACCACTGGCTCACTTGAGTAAGGGCTGTTCACTGCCTGCAATCACACATCAAGACAAGAGTTATGACTAATGCAATTTCTGACTCGGGCAATGTCAATCACAAATTCAACTAATTAAAAATAAAATTTTAATAAAACATTTTGCACAAGTCAAATCACACCAAATATAAGACAAGGCCGTAATGAAATGTACCAATATTTTCTGTTTAGTTGAAACTTAATCAAGACACATCATTTTTTTTCTTTTACCTGACAGTTGGCAGACATGTGGTTGAGCAGACCGCAGGGAGTACCATCAGGAGTATGCACAGGGCACAAAAAGCCTGCAACAAGGTCAATAAAGCCCAAAATATGGTATCCATAAGGCAATCATTTCAACCATGTCACCACGCCACTCTCATACTTTCAAAAACAACAAACCAATCAATAATCAACCAATCATTGAAAATCTCACCCCACGCTTCTGGTAGAAGCTTTCTGACAGCAGTGGTCCTCATCTCTGTGAAAAAGGCTCCTCTGTGCACGCAGCGAAAATGGGACATGAAGCGGTAGAAGTTCAGCTTGTCTGCCACAACGCTGAGGCCAGAAGACTGCATCAGTCCCAGCCCTGTGCGAGAGTTGAGGTTGCCTGTGGCCAGTAGATACTCCAACGGCCGTGTGATGCTTGGAGCTCGATTCAGCGCCTCAGTGAAGGAAGCTAGAAAGAAGAGGTAACAGGACATCATCGCAAATATTAACAGAACAGCATTGATCGTGTATGTGCATGTATGTGAGAGAGAGAGAGAGAGAAAGAGAGAGAGAGTAATTTCACCAAGACTGCCTGCCTAAATAATAATGAAAACTGCACACATACAGGTTCAATGATGCTGAAAGATGATACATTACAGTTGAGCTGAGAAACAAAATTTGAATCAGTAACTGCTCTAAGCTTGACAGTCCCCTAAGTAAATGTTTAAATCTGGAGTTCAAACAAGTTCCAGGGATTGAGGGACAAAGAGCACAATGTATACCTGCATCAACATTGTGAAGAGGTTTGGCCTTCATCATTTTCTCCACGTACTGCCTGATGGAATACAGCCACAGCTCTAGCTTCTCCTATGAAAAAAGATAAAATTTTTATCATCAGATTCTAATGTTCTGTCTTCTAAACTCAAGCAGCAACCAACTAGTAGTATCAAATCTAAAAATCATCTATTTCCCAAGTTCTAAAGGTTCACACTTAAAAAGAGCTTTGCACAAAAATCAGTCTGCTACACGAATGAAACAACATTAACATTCTTCTATGTAACAGCATGGAGTGTCAGCATGTTAACCCTTTGAACCCTGGATGCACTAACACATCCTGAGCCCATTCCCCTGGGAAAAATGGCATTTTTAGCATGCTTAGTAAAACAACCAAAACATATCAACCAAAGTGTTAGACAACCCAAAGTTAGTGTATAAATGACTTACTATGTCATCTCTTCATCTTCATTATCATCCCACAATTGATCGATTACTTCCTGAGTTGTGTACAGTCGCTTAGCGACGCTTCCTTGATTTGTAGACCTTCGTTTCATGACGCAAAATTGAGAAAAAAACGTCACAAAAACACGCACTGTGCTCGCACTAGAGCGCAGACATTTTGCTTTACCTTATTCCCAATAACCCTATTCCAAACAGCAAGTACTAGAAAGAACAGTAAGCTTTGTACGGGCCGCAAGACTAAGGTAAGGTTACGAGACCGGTTTATCGGTCTATCGGGGCACAGCTGTTTAAGGGCTAGACCGATATATCGGTCTTTCGGGTTCAACGAGTTAAAAATGGACCAAAACAATCAAATAACAACAAAGCACCCAAGCTGTCATTGTTTCACCTAGGTTAATGTCAATCTCATCTCTGTTCTATATAGCATTTTAAGCAATTGAGCGTAATGTGCCAAGCCTTACACCATTTGCAAAAAGCAAACTGACAAAACAAATCCAAATACCAACTACAGAGGACAAACATTCTCCTCTGCTGAACAAATTTCATTAATTTGCAAATTAGCAATGCGAAAAACAATATTTTTTTTATTGCAACAACCATTTGCTGGAATCAGTTCACTGCATGACTCACTGTTCATCAGACAGACGGTTCACCTAGATTTCAATATCCCAATATAAATAAAATTCCACACACCTTGAGCAAAAGGAGAAGCAGATGACCACTCAAAAGAAGTTCCTGGTTCATGGGGTTGTCAGCGCTCTCTTCAGCACATTCACCTTTGGCAAATGTCAGTAGTTTCTTTGTCATATACCTAAAAATAAACATGAATAAAAATGTATCTGCTCCATTAACATGTTCTATGGACTATGCACTAGCAATTACATGCAACTTCGCAAACACAATTTTAAGTGTGTTATATACATATGTATTTTTAGTTGGTTGATTGAGATATATATTGCTAATATCAATGCTACTACATTAAAAAAAAAAAAAAAGTGTTGCAAACAATTCATTGTTCCATAAAATCAAATGTAGCTAATTTGTTTTCTTATGAACTTTGCTTTCAATGGTTCAGGCGCTATATACGTTCTGCAGCCAATATTTTACATAATTTACATCACTCACTACCTCATATTCTCATTTTAACTTCTAAATCCTTCTCCAACTTTTAACTGTAACTTTAAACTTGTAAAATTAAAATTTGAATTGGATGAAGGTTTGAAGCAGAGCCTAACCTTCCAATCTGTCCGGTCATGGGGTTAATCAAGTTATTTCACAAGAAAAATAATTAATGAAAAAATTAACTTACACAAGCATGTTGAACTTCTCACGATTTGTGTCCAGATGAACACAGATGCACTGACTGAAAACCAAAATGTCAAATGGGTTAAATTTAAAACTAAACTGAAATAATAACAGTTCACAAAACGAAAAAGAAAGTGACACATTTACAGCAAATCAAAAGGAGATAACGTATACAGAACAACCCATAGAACAGCAAAGAAGATGAAGAAAAAAAAGATAGAAGAAGATAATCTGATATAAAAACAATACGTACGATATCACAAAGGCCCCAACTTGTTCATGTGTGTACCATTCTGGACAATTTAACTTCACCCTGAAACGCTCGCCAATGTATTTGAGAATTGCCGACTGAGCCAACAAGTCCTTGTCCAACATCTCATACAGCATGGAGGTAATTGCTCTGTGGAAAATAAGAGGCCAGGAATGTTACAAATAACATGAAATAAAAATAAAAACATGTAATTACATCAATAATTTTGAGCTGGAAAAGCGTTATATAGTAAGAATGATTAAATACATTTTTCAACCAGAATCTTCTCAACTTCCTAGTAGATCCAAGTACTCAATCTTTCAATCTGAGTCTGATCCAACTTCCTCCAAAATACACTCTTTCAACCTGAATATCGTCCAACTTTTTCCCCTGTTGGTGTGCCGGAGTTTTCTTTAAAAATAGTATCCCCACTTTGTGGAAATTTAGTGCTTTAAATTATCAGTTTCTGTAGTTCTCATTTGTTCTTTCTTGTTCTTAATCTGTTCTATAAATCTACTATCTTCTTCACTAGACCAGTCACCTATCTTTTTTTCTTGAAAACTCTCCCAAAACTCCTGATTTGTGTATGGGATCTGTGGGGTCAGCTTGGGGATATTGGGCGCTTTCTGCCAAAGGGTCACTATGGATTTATACGGTATTATTATTTAGCAATGTATGCATTTTATATGTATGTGTTTTGTTAATATTTATTTTGTTTCTGTAAACGGGGGTTCAATAAATTAGAGTAAAACCTCAGTGTCCCCTTCATGGGATGCCTTTATTGTAAAGTGCCCGGCTGGTCGAGTGCCTTCAGTTTTACCATTAGGGTTGTTTCAGTAGATCTTTTATACGGATTGGGTGTGAGCCCTCTTTCAACCAAGTTGTGGTCCTGATTCGGCTCTCAGCAGTCCGCTGGACCCTATAAACAATGATTAACTAACTAACTAATTCAACTTCCTAGTAGATCAAAGTAAAGAAGACAAATACACAATCTTTCAATCTGAATCTCATCCAACTTCCCAGTAGATCAAAGTAAATAAGACATTTCATGTTAATACTGTATCTAATATCTACAGTATGCATAATGCACTTGTACAGCTGAAGCTATATCAATCTCAAGTTAGATCAGATGAGATTTTTTCCCCAAAGTAAACCATATCAGATCTCTCCCATTTGAGAAAGCTTCCTTTCATGATTGTTCTCTAATACTGAACCTTTTACGTCCAGTGCATGGGCAAATATCTTATGTTGAATAAACATACACTGACAATGACAATGACAATGCAGAACAAAAATATGATATAGATGGCGTGGATTGTGCTCCTAGCTTTAAGTGACACTTCTTTTGATGGAAACTTAATAACCGACCATAACATTCTCCTCCAGTTCTACCGGGCCGTGGTGGCGAGCGTTCTAACGTTTTCCATCACTGTCTGGTTCGGAACAGTAACGCAGCTCGACAAAGATCGGCTGGAGCGAGTCAGCGCATGGCAGGCAGGATTGTCGGCTGTGAGCTCCCCTCTCTGGTCCCCACCTACTCGACCAGTTCTCTCAAAAGAGCCGACAAGATCCTCTCTGACCCTTCCCACCCCCTGTTCGAACTTCTCCCCTCTGGCCGCCGCTTTCGATCCTTCAGATCCCACACTTCCAGCTATAAAGATTCCTTTTACCCTCAAACTAAACGCCGCATCCTCCTCCCACCGCTGATCCCCCTGCCATGCGCACACCCTGCTCCTCCCTACATACATCTAGATACTACAGCGACTGTTATAATCCAGAATATTTTTGTGATCTCTTTAGACTAGTCATTTGTGTTTTACTATATCTATCTGTTTATGCATTTCAGCATGCTATGGAATACCATGTAATAATGATGCTCTCACTGTGAGAGGAAGTGTGTGTGTGTGTTTGTTAAGTATTGGTACAGGCGATGACTGTGTGTGAGCCTTTGGGTATGTTTGTGCGAGTGTGTGTGGTTGTGCATGCATATGTGTATGTAGGTGTGTGTATATGCGTGGCTGTGTGTAAGAGAGAAAGAGAGAGAGAGAGAGAGAGAGAAAGAGAGAGAGAGAGATTTTGTTAAATATAAGACAGTCTTATTGTCCAACACCAAATAATATTCCGATTGTTTATATGTCAATTGGCGAAATAAATTCCTGTTATCCTGTTACCGGGGAAAAAAAAAGTTTTATACTGTAAATTACCATTAAAAAATCAAGCTACCAGAAATGAAAAACCGCTATCTATCTCACTTATTCTTGCCTTCTAACACGTTCTTTCTCTCCCTCTCACTCTCTCTCTCTCCATCCACTTGTTCTCTCTCTCTCTCTCTCTCTCTGAGACACAACCAAACTTGAATTGTCCAGTTCTAAAACCGCTCTCTCTCACTGCTTCTCCCCTTCCTCCCCCGTTCTTTCTCCCCCCTCACTCCCCCCCCCAATTCCTCCCCTCTCTTTCTCTCTTCCAAAAGCCTCTAAAAATAGCAATAAATTTTGCACAAGCATTCAAAACATCAAGATTGCACTGTACAATGACATTAATGTTGAAATTTTTCAGGTACATATATAAAAACACATGTAAAGCAACTATTAACTTTAACAAATGAAAGGAATGTACGCAAGCACACAACCCCTCAGGCACAAACACAAAAACACACTTAAAATGCCACAACCACACGCGTATATATTTAAAATCACTACACAGCAACACTGTATGTTTCTATAATAGCGCTGGCAGTCAAAATACATAGGAAATTCCTATCAGTGATTGCTATATCCAGAGAAACCGGATATACCGGTCACTTTGGTTTTAGTGTCCGGTATAACCGATGTTTGGGATATAATGGCCATTGGTTATACCGGTCACCCAAACCATCTTCCCTGAGCGACCACTATAACCGGTGCTCACTGTAGTTACCTTTTCATCTAAGTTTTTGAAATTTTTAAAGACTGAATTTGATATTATTTGAGGTTGTGTTGTGTTTTTGTTCTTTTTATCTGTTATAGTAAAGGCCGGAACATACAGTATTTCTGTGTTTGACGTTTTGAATGTTTGTCATACCAATTATAAATATGCCTTTCCTGCAATCTTTGACATTTTCCACTGATTGTGTGTTGTACCAGGATCTGTTATTTTATTCAGAAACCTCATAACTCAAACTTTTTGACAAAGTTGTAAGACAAAAATCTCATCTCTCTTCATTTGCTTCCAGTTCTCAAAGGAAAAAACTTCGACTTTTTATCCCATACTGCCAAATTTTCAAACTTTTCATAGTTCCTTTGAAGTAAAAAAAAGTTGCTGGTTTGGTGTTACCGGACTGGTTGAAACAGTTTATCTCGATTTTCTCAAAACAGCAAAAAATGAGATAGGAGGTTTTCATTTGACAGTGACAATATGTCTCCTATTGTCCTGTGCCTGTAAACTTTTGTGCATTTCTGAAGTTTACAATGAAAATATACATGTATAGAAGTGTTTGTTTTCTCTCTTTGTATTATACCATCATGTTTGTGAGAAAGGGAAGAGAAGGGTTTGGGGTTGGGTGTGTGGGTTGTGGTGGGTACTGAAAAGCTAGTATTACCAGTTGTCTTTTCAACAATCCGTTGACACTTGCAGGCAGTCCTGACAGATAAACTCTCTAGCGTGATCACTGATGACAAAATGATGGGCTGACAACTATCCTAAACAGTTTAATACAGGATTTTATTAATAAATGATATTACCTCTTGTATGTTGAATCCTCCTCTTTCCCTCCTACAAGTTGGTCGTAGATGTATTTGTCCGACACATCCAACAGACCCTGCCAATAAATCAACACACAAATGTAATGTTTAAACCTCCCCTACCCCCCTCACCCCTTTTTCTTTTTTTGGTGACTTAGGTACGAGACTATTGAGGTCACCGAGGGTTTTCTCCGGGCACTCCGGTTTCCTCCCTCCCTTCAATAATGGTACAGGACGCAGTCAATATAAAAATTTAAAAAATAAAAATTCGATTTTCTTTCCGTCTTCTAATAGCGATCTCCCTGCCTTTACACCACCTGTTTGAATGATGAATGTGTGTTTGGTGTGTGTGAGGGTAGATGAGACAGGTGAGCGTGTATGTTGGTATAGATCGCCGCGCTTTGAGCCTGAATGATTTGGGGAAAGGCGCGTATAGCATCCTGTATTATTATTATTATTATTAACAGGCGAAGGGAGGAGTTGATATTAGTTACCAACAAAAGCATCAAGTGTTGGCTTGTATTCCATAAGGCAACACACACAGGCTTGGAAGTTATGTCAAATGTGCAAATCACAGCCACTAAACCAAATTGGTTGCTTCTCTGCAACCAAGAGAAGGCATGTGCAAAGCACCCAGCAGTGATTTGTATTGCATCCCCAAAGCACTTATTTCATGTAGTATAAAACAATTGTTGTTCTCTGCAATTTCTGCAGTGCAGTACCTTACATTAAACTTGGCCTTAGTCATTCAACCTTTCAGATGATCAGTGGGAAATGAGGGATGAAGCAGCAGAAACTCCTCCAGACATCTCTGCCAGCAGCTCTTCTAGGGAATTCTGTTACAGGCATGGATGTCCATTCCCCACATGTTGTCTACCCAGTTTTCCCTATGCCCTAAATTAAAGCAAATTAAATCCATTGATGTTGTGTAACAGTCTTCCCAATGCTATACACTAAATAACAAAATTTCTTCAAACTCACCTTGAGTACCATTATGAGTGGCAAGTAATAGAGCTGCTTGTTGTAAGCAAAGCAAACAATGACACATCCTGTCTGAAGATAATGAAGCGTCATATTCTGCAAAATAAATTAAATATATAGGCCTCAAAGCATCACAGCTGTCTTCATAAGAAAGCTATAATCTTCTACATCCTAAAAGTAGTATGAATATGTACAGTATAAACCGTTCTTCTCATCCATCCCTCACTCATCCTAATCTGCTTATCATCTGGGCAGTTCTGATTCAGCTGAAAATATTTCCACATAAACCATTAGCATAGTTGGCTGCAGAATCTTCAACAACAACAGTACCACAGATGGGAAGAAGAAACCCCAATCAGTAATGCATGTTTAACAATCCAAAACACATTTTCCTTTAAAAGAGTAAAGTTGTAGTACACAAAGGACTCTTGAAATTTGTATAAAACTTTAAAGCTTTTTGAAAGCATTTTGAGAATGATACAAAGTGAATGAGTGAGTGAGAGAGAGAGAGAGAGAGAGAGAGAGAGAGAGATAGAGAGAGAGAGAGAGAGAGAGAGAGAAGGAGAGAGAGAGAATTAGATGAGGAATAAACTTACGATGGCACTTTGATCAGGGCGGACACATCGGATTGTGATACCGTATTCAGTATAGTCAGGCCCTCTAGTTCTCCATGATGGTCGCTTGATGCACAACGGCTGGTAAAAAGATAAAATTAAAATCAACGCATTTGATAACATTGCAGAACAAAAGTGTGAATCTCTCAATCAGAGAATGTAATTTGTGGAAATTTATATGAATATAATCCAAATATTACAGTTGACATAAACACAATGCAACAAAACAGCGCAATATTTTGGGACATATCAAAAAAATGAAAAAACCATTCCATCACCTTTGAACATGTGTATTTAAGAAATGTAAATAATGAAGTAAAAGTAATATAAATACATTGATCAGCTATTAAAAATCTAGTACTTTATAGCACGTGCCATAACAGTGCAATAAGAGTCGTACATACTTTTTAATTTCACAAAGTCTCTTTATACTACACACTAGCAATTCAAACAATGCACAAAGGATGCACAAGACTGTTAAAAAGACTTACGTAATTGCGACGGGGGAGAATCAACATCCTGATCAATTTTTCATTTCCATTGACGATGTAGTAGCCACCCATTTCCTGTTCACACACAATACTTTGTAATATTGGCAACAGCAGATAAAGCACTGAATCAAGCAAGACTCACCAAGTACATACACACCTTCTCTGTCCTTGGCTGCAGAATCGTCAAGACACTGACAGTAATTTTATTAATAGTACCTGCTGCCAAAATGTATGTTTGTGTTTAACATGCATATGGAAAAAATATTAGTAATTTGTGTCAATGTGCAGACACACTAGCATCCATTAAATCCAATTAAACGGTCACTCATATAATACTCAACTTCATGCCGAAATGGCATATGTGATTGCTTAACATTCAACATGTATTATACAAGCACACAGACACAGACCACACATACCTCTGCTTCTTCTCCATGTCTGACCAATTCTTGTGGTGAAAGTTTTGCAAGATGACACACACTGGACTAGAAAGAAACAGAAGTAATAAATTATAATTGAAATTATGTCCAGGAACTACGAGAAAAAGAAAGAAAAATTCTACAGCATAAAAGCATGCAATATCAACTATTTTGTCCCTACTTACCATGAAAAAAAAAACCTGCACATTTATCTTCACATCGAGTTGTCATCTTATCAAAAACAGCATATTGTCTGCCTGTAGTATTCTGTGGTATTAACAATGCTATTAGATGCAGTCAATCTAAATTTCACAAATACAAAACTTATTTCTTTTCCGTGTTTTAATGGCTATCTCTCTGGTTTTATTGCCACATGTTTCAGTGATGAATGAGCATCCATTAAGCATACAAGAGCGTGCGTAACGTGTGACCATGTATGTTGGTAACAGATCATTGTGCTTAGAGTCTGATTTAGGAATAAAGCACATATATTATAGCATCCAACATTCTTATTATTAGTACAAATTACTATCAATGCGAACAAACATTCAGCTTCGTTGATGGGAAAGACTCACAAAATGGTTAAAAAAAACTGCCTTCATCCATCGCAATCAATCATTTAGTTTAACATTATTGATTGCACAAATGCAAGTCAAACTTCTTGTCCTTTCCTATTGTACAAATATTAATAATTTAGTGTTCTCCTCTTTGTCAAATCGTAAGGTTCATACAAATATTTGTGTTTTATCTCTCGCTTTACCTTGACCATAATAGGGATCTGGCCCACATTTTGAATAACAAAATTGACAATTTTGCCTCCTGTTTTCCAAGCCATGCGCACCATCACATCCCCCTTGTAGCTGATGCGACGCTCTCGACACTGAAACATAAACAACTGCCATATGAGAGAGAGTTTGTGTGATGAGACTGCAAAGCCCTTAACTTCTTAAGCAAACGTTTTTAGTTCCAGCCCACAGGTTGCAAGCAACAGCTCCTTTGGTAGAGAACTGAACTTGTATTTAAGAAATAATTAGATATGACACTCAGTATTTAATAGACAATGTACAGATCACCGCTCAGTAATGCTACTTACTGTCTTATCTTATATAAATATATGGCAGAAGCATACCTGGGTGACGAAATAATAATCGTACTCTGTTATACTGGAACTCTCGATTTTTGTGTTATATCTTCATTATTTTTTTTAACAGCATGAGTCATGACCTTCCGATTTTGTTCTCCTATAGTCTCCAATGGAAATACTTTTGCAAAAGGCTTCACCATCTATTTCTAAAAGTTACAAATTACTGATGGCGCATAATATTACAAAAATGCATTTTTATCTCAAAACAGTCATGCAGCATGCATTAATCTCCTTTGGTTATGAGGTATACTTACTTCTGCAGGATAAATTTTGTTTGTCACACAAAATCTGTTGTTATCAGGTAGCAATGCTGGCTCAATTCTCACATCCTGAAAAAAGACAATTAATATTAAATACATTTTTTGTTTAAAGGTCAACCACAGTGCTCGGTCAAAAAGTTTCTGCTGAAAGAACTTTACTAAATAATACCAGATGCAAAAAATTCGATAAGCAAAGCTCTATCGTTTAATAGATATCGATCACTGAAAGTGGGATTTCCTACCTGTAATTAAGGGTAAGGGAAGTAATACTCTAAAACGCAGCTATCGCTGATCTCCCCTCGCAGTGACGTCAGCAGCTGTAGACAATGGCCGACTGCGAAGAAGTTACAAGCGAGACAAGCAGTGTTTCTTCACTCGATCTGTCGTGTTACAGCAGTGCTCTCTTCTGTTAGAAACGAATTCGACCCCCGAGTACTAATTGTAATAATAAACAAATAATTATACGAGCTAGACCCGTGAATACATAACCTCTTGCGTTCCCTTTTCTGAAAAGCTCCTCTGACTTTCCTGACACCCGGCAAGTGATAGCAGACGATGGATGTGTAGTAGCCACTGTGACTGTAGTTGAAGTTGAAGCAGTACTAGTAGGCCTACTACTAGTAACTTGAATCACTGTTGCTGTTGTTGAGGCGCTTGTTGCAATGGCACACGGACTTTGGATCGTTGGAACAGAGATAGGCTTTAATGTCTGTATTGTTTTCATCCCAAAGCTCCGCATAAAAGTGGCACTTGGGGGGTAGCAGTCATCAGCGAAGTGTTTTGCGCAAATTGCTGACGACGCACAAATCTCACCCACTTATTTCGCACTTCTTCGTTTTTTGGAAACCTATGCAATGTTATCCCATCCGCTTGTTTGTTTGTACAACCTCCAACGGCACAATATAGGCCACTGCTCTTCGTTTTCCTGCGTTTTGGTAGAGAAGTTTTTTGTTTGTATGTAGATTATAGTCACACGACACTTTCGCATATAGGTGACTACTGGACCGATTTATACTGACACCAGCGGGCCAGTTGTTGGTAAAGGGGAAAATAAAAAGATCACACGTTGACCAATCCGGGATTCGAACCAGCGACCTTTCGGTTACTAGCATGACGCTCTCTTACCAATTGAGCTACCCGGCCCCTGGTAGAGAAGGGGCACTATCGGACTTTATATTGTCTACAGCAGTTGATGTCACGAGCCATGTGGTCACGTGAGCGGGCTTTTCGAAGGTGCAAAAGTTTATTCGAAGTAGATTTTATTAAATATTAAAAAAAGGCAGTATTTTTTGGAA
Organism: Oncomelania hupensis; assembly: GCA_036898135.1. Classification (NCBI taxonomy): domain Eukaryota; kingdom Metazoa; phylum Mollusca; class Gastropoda; order Littorinimorpha; family Pomatiopsidae; genus Oncomelania; species Oncomelania hupensis. The sequence goes on along the minus strand of CM072511.1, from coordinate 27,858,565 downwards.
AAAAGTTGTTTGGCATGTGACTTCTTTTATTATGTAGATATTTTGTGCTCAATTTTATATTTCAATGATGTTGACCTTTAAAAAGTTGTTCAAATTTGATGTCCAAGAGTCTATGACTATGCTACTGCACAATAATATAGCAGATCAATAATTTGTAAAAGAGATTGTGCCTTGAGAGACAGGAAGAAAGCCAAGTTGCGTTCTTGCAGATACAAAATTGTTTGATACCTGTATGAAGATGGAATACTTCTGTCCACTTGAAATCTCAAATTCCTCTGGCAACATGTACTGCACAAGAAAAAGATCACTGGTAAAACAGTGAAAAAGAAAGCAAGCATTCACACAAAAATAACTACATTGTACAGCACAAAATAGTATCATTACAATACATCAGACGTTCTCTGGTGGGATCAATAAAGTGCAGTTTTTATCCATATCTGTAGCCAATTACACTGAAATTTTGAAATTTGACATTTTGGACAGACTGCATCCAACACCAATATTGAAGGGAGGGAGGAAACCGGAGTAAGGCCGGGTAGCTCAGTTGGTAGAGCGTCTTACTAGTAACTGAAAGGTACCTGGTTAGAATCCTGGATTGGCCAATGTGTGACCATATTATTTTCCCCTTACCTTCAACTAGTTCGCTGGTGTCAGAATAATGTGACCAGTAGTCGCCTATACGCTTCGGTGTCGTGTGACTATAATCTACAGTTACACCGGAGTACCCAGAGAAAATCCTCTGTGACCTGAAAGTCTAATTCCTAAGGCACATAAGTGCCCTGCAAGGTTTGAACCCACAACCTTTGGCATAGGAAATCAGCTCACTAACAACTAAGCTATTAGGCCACCCCAGATCATCTGTAAGATCATAACATACACACCTGGGACAATATAATATCGTCCCCTATACGCTTATGTGTCCGGGGACGGAAATCTATTTAACTAACTAACTAACAATATTATGTAATAGCAGAAGAAACACTAGTATCTTCTCTTTGTTAAATAGTCCTCACCTAAAATCAACTCCGGAGAAAGTATTCCCTCTACACATACATGGATCAATGCCATGTCACTGGCATGTTGTAAGATTAAAAAGCTTGTTATTTTATTTTTTTAATCTGAAATTACGGAGCAAACCAGGCATCTTTTATATCTCAAAAGAGATGATTCCTGAATAAAAACCACTGAGGTGATAAAACAGAATACACTAGTTATCTATGCATAGCATAGCGTAGCTCAATATATTATAGCATTCAGGGGCACTAGCCTTTAGCCCTCATATTATGTCTTCATAAGAGTAACTGACCAATATGATATTACTAGTCTTAGCACATGTTCATTGTCATTGATTATGAAGAATGGTGATGGTTGTAGTCAAATATACGTTACCTGCACAATCTTATGTAATCCTTCATTTAGCAGGTAGTTGTATGAATCAATATGAGGCCTTGTCAATTCTTGAAGAGCCTGTAAATGATAAAATGTGTTGCTTGTATGGCGTATGCCTGTTTAAAATGACGTGTAAAACAGAACACTTTGCAAGCTTGTATACATTCACATGCGTATGCGGCTTTATTAACACAATACTGCTCAAATTCCTTACTTTTGCCCAAAACATGCCATCACTCTTCTGAAAGCCACTCATGTCTGCTTGCAGTAATAACCATTAGTTTTGTTGCAACCCGTTTTAAGGGAGATAGAAGGCCTTAAAGTACACTACCAATTTAGCCAGAAATGGTTGCAATGAAAACTTGACTGCATCTTTAAACGTCATCACTTCACTTATGAAGAGAATTTCGATGCATGTATTGTAATATTGTATCAGATTCCTTTCTCCAACCCCAACCCCTCACCTCTTCCCCCCATACCAACACCCACTCATCAGTTTTCAGGATGTTAAACATAACCTAAAAGGCTATTAAACTGTTGTAATTCACCAAATTTTCTATGTGAAACTCGGACTCAAATTAAGTAATGCCTATAGTCTGGAAAATATGTTCACTGGATCTGTACATGAAACAAAAGTACAAATCACCCAAATTAACTGTGTTTGCTCCTCCCTATAACTTGACTATTGTTCATTATTATTTTTTTAATGGATCACGCAAGCGCACTTTACCCGGCCTAATCATTGAGCTGGCTCTATCACAACAGACATAAAACACACACACTAGCTTTAAAATAATAATATCTCTTGACTCTTTTTACAATCTCGATTGCTGTGAACATATTTGGAAATCTCTAGAATAGGTCGCCATCTTAAATTTATCGATCATATTTCAATTTGACAGCAAACATATTTGTCACATTAAAAATATGCGTGCAATTAGTATTTCTGACTTAGTGCATGCTCAATATAGCATCATCCTCATAAATTTTCTAATAAAATTTATTCATTCTATCCTAAAAAATGACAGATTCTAACACTCTTCAGTGATACCCGACGTCTGACCCACTCCACATAACCGACCTGATTTTCACAAGTTTCACAATTATCACACCGTCGATAATGTTAGTTAAAAATGCACGCATTTTAATAAATTGATTAAAGATTCGCTATTAATACCGATAAAAATCTCAATAATAGTATTATGACGCGCGAAAATAGTTTTCTAACTTCGAACCGCACAAGAAATGGCAGCCAAATATGGGTTAGGACCAGGGGAGGGGGTTTCTATTGTCAACAAGGAGGGTGACGGACGTGTGACAACTGAGGATAGATCAAATTGCGGTAGGAACTCTTGATTGTCTATTTCTAGGGACTGTTAGGTGTTGCGCTGCGGTTGTTATTTTCTCCAAAATCCCCCGAAATCTACCAAAATCCCCCGAAATCCTCCGATTGAGCAGCCTCTTTTCTCCCGCCACTTCCGCTCGTTTGACAAGACGGGTGAATTCACTTCTTTTAGGGTTAGGGTTAGGGTTTTAAGCGCATGAAAGCAAAGACAATAAATGAATAACGGGGGATTTCGGAGAAAATAACGGTGGATTTCGGGGGATTTTGGTAGATTTTGGGGATTTCGGTAGATCTCGGGGGATTTGGGAGAAAATATTCGGTAGATTTGGGGGGATTTTGGAGAAAATATTCGGTAGATTTCGGGGGATTTTGGTCGGGGGATTTTGGAGAAAATAACGACCCGTTGCGCTGAAGGTGGCGGCCTTGCTGTTGTTTACAAAGACACGTTGTTCCGTTATCTATCGTTCGTCACTGACTTTACTTTTGCACACACATCCTTTGAAGCTGTCCGACTTTCCTTGTCTGTGCCCCAGCAGAACGTCCATTTTATGTGCATCTATCGCACTTTCCCCAGCAGAAAAAACAAACTGACAGACGCTGTGTTCCATCGGGAATTCCCAGACTTATTAGATTATTGCAACACACTGACTGGCACTTATGTTGTAGTGGGTGATGTGAACTTTCACTTTGACCCACTTCAGAACCCCTCCACGGCCAAGATGATCGATCTCTTGGTCTTATATAGTCTCCAGCAGTCAGTCGACCAACCCACCCATAACCGTGGACATGTTATTGATTGGGTGTTACATAGGCCTCAGGATAGTGTTGTCACGTCCACCTCAGTGACTCAAGAGCTGTCCTCGGACCACTTCTGTGTTGTTTGTGACCTTAACGTTTGCACCCCCCCCCCTCCTCCCCCTGAGTTCAAAGAGGTCCGCAGCCTGCTTGCTATAGATAGAGATGCCTTTAAGCATGACCTTAGCGTTGAAGTGTCCCCTGCCCTCTGCCCACCTGCGGAAATGCTAGACAGTGCATTGTGTGCTGTGCTTGACCATCACGCTCCCGCTACCCGCCACAAGGTTGGGTTAGCTCGGTCATCTCCCTGGTACGCTCCTGTTAGAAAAGAACTCCGCGACGCCAAGAAACACCGGCGTAGTGCGGAAAAGAAGTGGTTGAGGTCAGGCCTTGTTGTTTTTAAGCAGATTTACTCTGCTGCCAAGAAGCGTGTGTCTCAGATTGTCCACCGTGCTAAATCTTTGTATTTTTGCAATAAGATCAGTAGTAGTGAAACTAGCAAGCAGCTGTTTGACGTCTGTAACCATCTCAAAGGTAGTGGCAAAGCAACTGTTCTTCCCTCAGTGTATCCGTTGTCTCAGCAACATGATGTTTTTTGTAACTTCTTCACAGGCAAAGTAGCTGACATTCGTGCTGATCTTGACCGTCATGGCATCCATCCCCATGATTTGTCTCCTCCTTCTGGTGTTAGTTCACGCTTTGACGTTTTTAACCCTGTATCAGAACAAGAAGTCAAAAGTGTTATTCTTAAATCTAAACCAACGTCATGTTCTCTTGATCCCATCCCCACTCCACTGTTAGTTGAGTCGTTAGATCAGTTGCTCCCAACCATAACCCACATAGTCAACGAGAGCTTGTCTTCTGGCCCATTTCCTTCTTCATGCAAGTCAGCTGTCATCAAAACCTTGCTTAAGAAGCCCAGTCTAGATAAGAATGACCTAAAAAACTATAGACCTGTATCTAATCTGTCATTTTTGTATAAAGTCATTGAAAAGCTAGTCTTAAAACAACTCTTTGCTTACCTGAATGATAACTCCCTTCTAAGTCCAAACCAGTCAGCTTATCGACCTTTTCACAGCACAGAGACAGCTCTCCTGAAAGTCACCAATGACCTCTTGCTCGCTCTGGACAGCGGTAACGTCTCCATCCTAACCCTCTTAGATCTTAGTGCGGCCTTTGGCACCGTCGACCATCACACCCTATTCAAGACCCTTCGGGATTACTTTGGAAATCTCTGGATCAGTTTTGGATTGGTTTCGATCTTACCTTTTCGATAGAACTCAGGCGGTCGCTGTGGATGGCTGTTTCTCCAGCAGAGCTGACTTGGTGTGCGGGGTTCCACAGGGGTCCGTTTTAGGCCCTAGTTTGTTCATAATGTACACCAAGCCACTGCTCATCTTGCTTGAAAAGCATGCTGTTGAGAGCCAGTCGTTTGCAGATGACACGCAGCTGTACAAACCCACCCATCCTTCTCTTGTTAACTTCGCTGTCCAGTCCATGCAAGAGTGCATTGGTGAGGTCAAGTCATGGATGGCCCTCAGTAGGCTGAGGTTGAATGACGACAAGACAGAAGCACTCTTATCCACAATCACAAATCATCCTTTGCCTCGTCTCTCTCCACTTCTCTTCAAGTAGGCTGCTCTGACATACAGTTCTCTCCCTCTGCTAGGAATCTTGGCTACATTCTCTCCGATGAAATGTCCCTCAACAATCACATCTCTCACATCTGTCGCTCTGCTTACACCACCATTCGTCAGATCAGCTCCATCCGCCATTACCTCACTATTAGTGCTACAAAAACGTTAGTCTGTGCCATCGTTCTCTCTCGTCTAGACTATTGCAACTCTCTTTTGACTTTTGTCAGATTCACCTAAACACTTTATCGATAAACTGCAAAGGGTCCAAAACTCTGCTGCTACTGCTAGGTTAGTTCTTAAGGCAAAAAAGCGCGATCACATCACCCCACTTCTCCACTCTCTTCACTGGCTCCCTGTTCAAGCCCGCATCGACTACAAACTGTCCACTCTCTGCCACAACTTCTTCTCTGACTCTTGCCCTTCCTATCTTACTGATCTTCTGACTGCCTACTCACCCTCTCGACAGCTTCGCTCCTCTGCAGACGCGCGCATTCTTTCTGTTCCCAAGACACGCACTAAGGCATACGGTGAACGATCTTTCTCTTTCTGCGCTCCCAAGCAATGGAATTCTCTTCCACCGCAACATACCGACCACCCAGGCCTTCAAAAACGTACTCAAGACCCATCTCTTCAAACTGTATTATCCTGATTGACTCACCCTCCGACTGATGACGGATGCCAGTGGGGTGCCGTCCATGGCTTGACATGTAAATAGTCTGTACATTTATATCTGAGTGTGAGTATCTAATTATTTTTGCATTAGTTTGTACATTATGTTTTTGATAATATTGTATTTCTGCAATAGTGAGGAGAGGCAGGTCTTATCTTTTATATCCGATCATTGTATTAATTAACCATTGTTAGATGTAACAAATTTTTAGTTATATTTTAAATCTGTATGGTGAAGCTTATTATTTTTTTAATATGCATCCATTGTATTAATATTTTTTGTTTGTTTGTTTGTTTATTTTGCATGTATAGTGTATTGCATATGTTGTTGTTCCCTTGTATGCCTTTGTGAGTACGGTTGGTGTTAATGCTTGCATACATTGTTTTATTGTTTATGTTTGTTCTAAAGATATATCCTCTTATACAAACATACAAAATATTAAATAACATCGACAAAGTCAATGCTAATACATTCTTTAAGTTTTATGATGGAGGCAAAACTAGAAACTCAGAAGACAAAATTTTTATCCAGCACTGTCGTACTAACAAACGAAAGCACTGTTTTAGCCATAGAATTGCACCACTGTGGAACAAACTACCAGGCATTATATGTTAAAAAAGCTAACAACTTAAATACTTTTAAAAACCTTCTGGAAAAGGTAAGTTTCATTGTGGAATCCAAATTTGATTTCGATGAATGATTTTCATTTAATTCTAATTCTCTGAACAATTGCAAAACTAACCGGAAAATTTAATGTTGTATAAAATCAGGGACACAAAAAAAGCTGCGAAGCTTAACATAGTCCCTTGAACTGAACTGAACAGAACATGTTAAGACTAAGAGCGGTGAGCCCAGCCCTGAGCTGGGGTATCGTGCTATATAAGCCTACTTTATTATTATTATTATTATTATTATTATTATTATTATCATTATCAAGGGCGTAACAACAGAATCAAAACACAGCGAATTCATCGAAGTTTTCATACAAGTTTACTTGATACTTGATGTTTTCGATGTTTGAGGCCGGATGGCCAGTTCATCGGTTCTACTGTTAATTGCTATTATTAACTGTGGCATGCGTGGCATTTAATCTTGTGTAAGTATATACTGAAGTATATATACTAAAGCACTAAAGGTGGCAATTTTAAAGAGGGATCATGGGATGGCAGATCGCTCCAGTGGCTGAGTGGGTGTCCAGCAGTCATAAAATGTTAGTAAGAACTCTTCATCTTCATCCATTAGACGGCCTCAATCATCAGGTTGATTACTCTGCCGTACTGAAGGGGGTTTGCGTAGTGAAAAAAAAAAAGTGTTAGGAAGCGACAGACCTAAAGGACACCTACTCGAACTGAGTGAGTGAGTCTAAGTCAGTAACGAGTAAGTGGGTTTTACTTGCAGGGTACTAACTAATCTTTCAAATAATCAACTGAAACAATACATACTGCCCATTGATGCTCCTTCGGAATGCACTTCAAAACTTCAGTCCTGTTAAAATCCATAGTATTGGTTCTAATATGATCGAATTTGGATTCTTTAAATTTCACGTTTCCATTTTTCCACCATGTGGTTTGCAAAGGGGAAGTACTCTCGCGCTTCATAAACAAAGGAGGTGGGTTTAGTCAACTAATAATGAATCGTCTGCTTCACAATGTCAAGAAACGTAAGCCATACAATTTTATTATTTAATTTCGTTCTAATATCTTTTAAGTAACTGTGTATGTGTGTGGTAATTACCTTATTACTAAAATAACAAAACTTTTTCCTTTTTCATGAGTTGTTTGATTTAGGAGTGCGAGTTTTAGTTTCTAATTGCATGGTGATGGGGTAAAAAGTAAAAACTCATAAACTGACAAACCCGAAATTGAAGTGAGTGAAAGAACGAAAACGTTGACAGACTTATAGACGTATTATAACCTTGTATGAGGAGAAATGTATGCTAAAAGAAATAAAATTGCGCACACTGAATTAAGTCATTATAACTGTTGACCTGTTTTTTCTTTGGTTTAAAGGGAGAAATACTTCAAGAGTGCACATTTGATGTAAAATTGTAAGTATAAATATTGCACTAATTTGGTATTTATGTTCTGCGCTTTTTTGGAATCTGGGCAATTCTAGAATTGGCCTGCGCAATTCTAGAATTGGCCTGCCCATTTTTGGAATTCCAACATTGGTTAGGGTTTGGGTTCAGGTTAGGGTTACGGTTAGGGTTAGGATCTAACCCCCCAAACCCTAACCCTGGCGGCCAATGTTGGTAACCAAAAACTATTATAGCCCCTTCTATAATACTACTAATTCCAAAAAAGCTCAGATTCCCCCCCAAAAACGCAGAACATTAACATCTTATAATTTATGCACTATCATACTGTCTTTGTATGAAAATGTTCATAATAATATATATATATATATATATATATATATATATATATACACACACACTTAACACATTTTCATACCATATACATTTCTTTCTTTTTTCTTTTTTTGCTTTTTAAAAATTTTATTTGTTTGTTGTTGTGAGGGGTTATCTGTATGATTTGCGCAAAAATTGTAAAAAATTCGTAAATTTTATCTATAAGAAGTAAAGTGATCAACATTTTATCAAGTTGGAGTTGAAGAATTATTTATTCCATTTAGGGGAAAAATCACGAGTAATTTTGTACATATTTTCTTCTTCTTCTCTTCTGTGTAATGTGTAAAACCCATGCATCGGGCAACAGTCTACATTTGAGAGGAGCATGCAGCTTTTAAGTATAGATTTCTAGGTAGCATTCAGTGCAAGTTTGGTTAAAAAACAACAACAAACAAACATAAAAGCAAACACTGTTTCATAACAGTAAACACTTCAATGTAAGATACATCGTAATAACCAGCACGTGACCTAAATTAGTATTAAAATCTAGAGTAGCCAAAGTTTCGATACAGAATATATGAAAAAAAAAGTATTCATTTATTTATGCATTTCAAGAATTACATGTTTTTATGGAGTTAAGGCTGCTGCGCTCCCTTGTCATCTCCATCTTCCTTTACGCTTTCGAAACTTGGACCTTCACAGCAGGTCTACAATGAAGAATACAAAGTATGGAGATGAGGTGTTACAGGAGACTTCTGGGAATTTCCTATACCCAGCCACAGAGTATAACATTAAACAGAGAGCTCACTCTTATATAGAGAGTACAAAGACGGCCGCGCGATTACCTCCCTTGCGTCTGGTAAGTATGGCTCTCCAAGGGCGGATCAGCAGGTTCACGCGGGAGGGTGCACTTTTTTTGGGGGGGAGGGGTAGGGGGGGGATAGAGAGAGGTTTTTGTATCTTGTTATACTCTGTGACCCAGCACATCACCAACAACGAAGTCCGACAGACCATCACACAAGCCATTGGACAACACAATCACATGCTCACAGTGGTGAAGAAACAGAAACTCCGATGGTATGGCCACATCACTAGGCCTTGCAAAGACCATCCTGCAAGGCACAGTGCAAGGAGGCAGAAGAAGAGGGAGACAGAAAAAGAGGTGGGAGGACAACCTTTGAGAATGGACTGGCTTGACACTGAGGGTTGCTGAAGATAGAGAAAGATAGAGTATGCTGGTTAAAGGATCATCTGTGGTGCTCCAACGACCTTCGAGTTATGGGATAGGATAGGATAGGATGGAGGTAAAAGTCTACAAGGCAAGCCAAGCAGTCAATAGATTACTTTTCATAGTTTTTGGTATTATGTCACATTTCACTTGACTTATTTTGCATGTTTGGTGTGTGTGTGTGTGTGTGTGTGCGTGTGTGGGTGGGTGTGTGGATGTGTGTGTTCTGAAGTGATGCTGAATCTGAAGCGGGTTATTGCTTAGATCAAAACTTCATTCTGAAAGAAGACTTTCAAACTACTTGTGTCGACGACGAAGAAGAAAAGCGAACATTAGAACAAGACGAAAAAAACCAGTGCAGAAAACGTAAAATGGATGTAAGTTTACCTTGAATCTAGATCTATGTTGTAATATACATATGACAACCCTTCATTATGCAGAATGCCAAAATTAATTGTTGTGATCAGGCATGCAGCAACCTTAATTAAATCTATAGATTGAATAGACCCACCAAATTAGTGTTGTTGTTTTTTGCTCTTTAGAATTATGATAGACTGAAATGTATCCTGAGTCCCATTTGATCCTCTAAAAATAAAGTTATCATTCAGGATGGGAGGAGGAAGTATCTTAATTATTTTAAATTTTTAGGTATTTTGGAGGGTGATGGGGTTGGATGGGTGGATTGGGGCACAAATGGAGGATTGGGAAACGCCATTTTAAAAACAAGAACAAATGACGATAAGTAGTTTGATCAGTTTTGTCAGCAGGAGGAGGAACATTTTGGCAATTCACCGGGTCACAAGACTGGGACAAGAAAGTCTTCACAAAAACATGGCAGAGGGCCACAAGTTGGTAAGGATTCCCTCTGCCCCTTCCAACCCCATTATATGCTGATGTATGAGAGAATACTGGAGGTAGAAAGACAACTTTGGTGTTAGAAATTCTCACTATTGTTGTTGTTATTATTATTATTATTACTATTATTATTATTATTATTATTATTATTATTATTATTATTATTATTATTATTAATTTTAATAATAATTTTCTTTGTAAAGCGCACATATAGACAACATATTTCCTCAAAGCGCATAAAACATCAAGACAGACAATGCACATAAACCCAATAATAAAGAACCGAAATTAAGGATAATAATAACAATAATAATAAGGGTATATATATAGCACATTTTCTCAATGACATCAGTTCAAACCCCCCATAGGTGTGCCGTTGTTTTTTTTAAATAAATAGTATCCCCACTTTGGGGAAATTTAGTGCTTTAAATTTCCACAGTTGCTGTCTTTCTCCTTTGTTCTTTCTCGTTCCTACTCTGTTCTGTCAATCTGCTATCTACTTAGCTAGACAAAGTCACCTACCTTTTTTCCTGAAAAGTTTCTGAAAACTCCAGATTTGTGTATGGGGTCTGTTGGGTCAGCTTGGGGATATTGAACACTTTCTGCCAAATTATCACTAGGGCTTTCTATGGTATTATTTAGCAATGTAGGCATTTTATATGTATGTGTTTTGTTATATTTTATAATGATGTTTATAATTTATTTTGTTTTTGTAATTTAGAGTACAGTCTTAGCGTCCACTGCATGGGATGCCTTTATTGTAAAGTGACCGGCTGGTGGAGTGCGTTCAGTGTTACCATTAGGGTTATTTTAGCAGATCTTTTATTCGGATCAGGAGTGTGTCCTCTTTCAACCAAGTTGTGGTCCTTATTCTGCTCTTTGCAGTCCGCTGGACCATCAGTTCAAAGCGCAGTTCTCACGCATTTATACTTAACATTAACATCGAAATATATACGAACAGAAGTGAAACAAAAACAATACACTAATAAACAATGCAAAGGCATAATACAACCATTAAATTAAAAAAAAATTCAATTAAAATATAAATGACGAGGAAGGAGGGGGAAGAGGAGAGCAGCTGAAGGAGTGAGGGGGCTGCAGCCAGGCGGTGTGACGGTGGTGGTCTGAATCAGAAAAGAAGGAATGATGATGGTGTTGAGAGACGAGATCAGACACTTTTAAGGAAGAGATGAGTTTTTAAGTTGGACTTGAAAGGTCATGGTCATAGTCATTGAAGGTCAAGGTCATCCCAAGGTCACCTTTGTTTTTGTTTGACATAATACAACTTTTGCTGTAATTTATTTGATAGTATATGAATGTATTTGGAGTTGGAGGTCAATGTCATTTGAAGGTCAAGAGCATAGGAAGATCAAAGTCGGTATTTGCATTTTAATGCCACCGTCTCATAGTGTTTTTTCTGGGCACTCATTTTCATGTTAAATATTGCAGGTTCCATAAGGAGCATGTGAGTCACATGGGCTTTGTCCTTCTAGTTTTATATAGAAAATTTATAATTAAAAAATAAATTTAAAAAATATATATATAAATTTTATTTCATTATTATTTGATTATTATTATGTTTTTACATTTATTTATTTTTTTGTTATTGTAACTGTGGACTTCGTAATTTTTTTGTGTGTTTTTGTTTTTGTTTATGAAGCTGTCTCTGTGCAGTTGGCAACCACAAGTTTCTTGTTTGTATGTGGAATAAAGATTTGTTGATTTTACTTGCATGACTATTAGGAGAATCATGGATCTGATCTTCAAAGTATTTAATGCCACCATTTTATTTTGTTTTGTTTTTTCTGAGCACTCGTTTTCATATTAAATATTGCAAGTTCCATAAGGAGTATGTGAGTCATATGGGCTTTGTCCTTCTAGTTTTATTTAGAAAATGTATAAATATAAATAAAATAAAAAAATAATACAATGAAAAAAAAATCTTTTTAAATTTTATTATTAGTAGCCTATTTTGTAAAATTTATTTATTTATTTATTTATTGTTATATTGTGAATGTGATCTTTGTAAATACTTTTTATTGGTGGTAATTTTTTTGTGGAAGCTGTTCCTGTGCCGTTGGCAATCACAATTTTCCTGTTTGTATGTGGAATAAAGATTTGTTGAGTTGACTTGCCTGACTATTAGGAGAATCATGGATCTGATCCTGAAAGTATCTGGGTTCTACGTGCTCACTTTTAAACTATATTAGTTGCTGACTGTAAAGTATAGCTGACTGTATGTTGTTACCCCATTGTTATTTATATTTGAAACCTGCCCTCCAGCTTATGATCAGACTTTCAGTTGTTCATCTGAGCTGCTTTTCATTCCACAGATGAAAATTCATGTTGTTGCTTTTTTGCCGACTTGGAGAAAGTCAGTCAATAGACGTCAGTAAGTACATTAGTCAGTGATCAGTAACATTTCCTGTGTATGATGTTTATTTATCTTTTACGTGATTACAGCTGATTGTGATTTGTGATGTGTGTGAACAGAACCGTCAGGAGCGGCAGGCGAAAGTGTGGATGGACCGTTGAACCGTGCTGGATGCAGCAAAAAATGTTCTCCAAGACATGAAGGAGCCGTCAGCCCCAGTAGTACCAGAAGATCATTTGGAAGTAGCCCTAAGAAGTCCAGCTATAACTCTGTGACTGAATTGTTTGAAGGTGATCAAGATCGTTTGTTAGTTGGTTTTGTAGTTTCCACTTAGTCGTTTTATTATCGACATCCAACATTGGGAAAAGAATTCTATTTACATTTTCTCAGAATGTTTTGTATTAGTAGTGTCATCTAATTTTAGCTGGTCATCTTAATGATTTATCACCCCTTGGGGTCATGAGCAATCTTGCCACTGTAGATTGTTCTAACCTATAAAGGGAAAAGTGAAAGCCCCAGTTGAAAACCTGTCTTTCCTTTGTAGGCATGACCGATTCACTGCGGCAACAGTACCCCCGTTGGAGTGCCAAGGGTTTCAGTATAAATAGTATCCCCACTTTATGGAAATTTAGTGCTTTAAATTCCCACTGTCGCTGTCTTCCTCATTTACTCTTTCCCATTCCTGCTCTGTCCTATCACTCTGCTATACTATCTTCTTCTTCGCTAGATCAATGACCTACCCTTTTTCTTGAAAACTCTTCCTGGACAAGACTCCTTGTTTGTGTATGAGGCCTGTTGGATCAGCTTGGGAGTGTTGGACGCTTTCTGCTGGGTGGTCACTAGGGCTTCCTATGATGTTATTATTTAGCAATATAGGCATTTTATATGTATATGTTTTGTTGATAATTTATAATGATGTTTGTATTCTATTTTGTTTTTGTAACCGGGGGTTCGAGTAGTTGGGGTAAAGCCTCAGCCATCCCCTGCGTGGGATGTCTTTATTGTAAAGTGACTGGCCAGTGGAGGGCATTCAATTTTCCCACTAGGGTTGTTTCAGCAGATCTTTTATGCGGATCGGGGGTTGTCCGGTCCTGATTTGGCTCGGAAGAGTCCGCTGGACCTAAAGCAACAATCAATCAATCAAACAATCAATGATTTATCATCACCAGTAACCAATTTCACTTTCCCCATTGTTGCTACTCTCAGCATCGTTATCATTATCCGTTGTTGTAGCTGCACTTGTCATCCCCATCAACTGTAGCAGCACAATCATTATCACTGAGTAGCCCTTGTTCCTCCTCGTTGTGGACAGGATCAACATCATTCTTGACATCGTCACCATCATTATCATTATAGGCACAATCATTGATACCACCATCACCACCACAGTCCCTCTCTCAGCCACGGTTCTCAATCATGGTTACTTGTTTCAGAGGTAGGCAAGGGAACGAAGTCGTTCATTGTGCAAATGGCGCAGAGCTTCAGGTTAGTTTAAGTGTAGTTCAATCAATACCTTTTACAAGAAAATGAATGTACAGTGAAGATCAGAGCTAAGCTACGACCTAGGATTGATTTGAGTAGGTCAATGTGTGGAAAGCCAATTTTTTTTCTTCGCCAAAGGCAAACAACAACTGCACTTGGCAGGACTTTAATTATTTAAGATTTCAATAATTTGGACACTTGGTTGTATTTTAGTGCTAAGGGTATTTTATTTTGTATTATTTGTTAGTATGTTCGACCTTATTGATGGTATTTGTATTCATTTCAATGGAGGCAATTTTCTTAGCCTCAGACCCTCCCTAAAGAACATGGCATGTACTGTCTTTTTTAACATATTAAAAAAAGTTGTTTATTTAAAAACAAAAACAAAAAGTTCTAATAATGAATAACAGCTATGTTTTTCCAAGTTAGCTGTTCAGAGAAGCTGTTCCTACTTTAGTTTACTGAAACTATCCTTTTATTATATACACTAGCTATTTCTTGCAGTCTTTATTGTTGTTATCATTATTATAACGATGTAGTATGTTCTGTTGAAGCACTAGAATTTGTAAAAGATTTCAGTAAAAGTAATGTTCTTTGTTTTCAGAGAAAGCGAGGACTACGAGTCTCTGTGCTTGCACAATGTGGAGACGATGCTGGAGGAGGCACGTGCACTAGAGATCAATCTGCAGGAGCAGAAAGGATTGCTGCAGCAGCGGCTTTTTGTCATAGGCCAGAGGCTTGGCAATCTTGGACGTAATACGTAGAATACCTAGGGCTAAATCTCCCTAAAAATAGGCCTTCATGTGGCCTGTATTTAGCATGAATGCATTTAAGATTCTCATTGTCAAAGAGACTATATATGTTACAGTTAGAATCCGAAATTAAGCAAAATCCCTGAAAATTATCCCAGTGATTATGTGTAATTCCTGATGCGTGTGCAAACAGTGACATTAAATATATGCTGGTGGAATGGATGGCTTAAAATAACTCACAAGACTGGCCTACAGACATCAAGTTCATTCAGTTCCAGAAAAGCAGTCCTTTCCATCCGGGATAAAGAGCTCTCTATATTCTGCAATGTTTGGCTGTCAGGCTCGTCCTGAACTTACTACTTCGTCTTCGCCGGAAGAACTGATTGCTCGGGTGCAGACTGAGGACAAAGCTGATCAACCAGATTCAAGCTGCATGAGAGGAAAAACCAGCAATGACAGCTGAAATCCTTGATTTACCCACATCACCTTCCTTGCCCACACCAACACCATCTGCCTCCTATGTTGACAGTCCTGTTTCTTCTGCTGAAAACCACAAGAGTTGCAGAACACATCAAAGAAAGGATGGTGAAAAGAAGTCGCATAGATCTGCGAGTTGGCGAACCAAGAGACAATGTTGCTGTGTCAGTTCCACTTGTTGATTGTGGGAGAGGCGGTGCCAGAAATATACTTAGTGTCTGATAAACAAGAAGACACTGACCAAAACAGGAAAGCCTTTTAAAGCAGGCATTCTCAGTGGTCTGTATTCCAGAAATCAATTCGATCTGTGCTCTCAGCCCCTTCTGAACACTGACGACATGAACACTGAAAGAACAGTTTCACTGCACTCGGCAGTGATTTTTCAGTCCGCTTCAGGTTGGCAAGGCTTCACAAGATACAACAGTACTGGCACCAAAAAGTGTCAGAAAAAAGCTTTAAAGCTGGGCTTCAGTGCAACTCATGCTGCCATAGCAGCCTCAATTGTAACAAGTGACAATATCAATGGTTTCTGCCCCAGGGTTTTCTGATAACTTTCGAACCGCCAGGATTATTTCTAAACAATTTCTTTAGAATTTTTTAATGCTTTGTTTTAGGTGATAGAGCATTTTACGTGTGTGAGTGTGTATGTGTGTGTGCATGTGTGAAAGAGAGAGACGAGTCTGTTTCACCTAACAGACTGTTTGACCAATAAAATTCTGTATTTTATATGCAGTCTGCCTATGTTTGCTTTGTATGCATGGGAAATGGTTTATTGTGGGAATGGGAACATATTACACTACAATATAATACTCTACACTAAATCAGAGCATCAGGGATTACACGTAATCACAGGGATCATTTTTTTATGGATTTCAGTGATTACACGAAACCCCCAAGTGAAACGGGGATTACATGTATTCACTAGAATGTTCAGGAATTAGGCATAATCCCTGTTTACGGGTTTTTACTGTAACACATAAAGTCTAGTCATTTTGGACACTTGGTTGTATTTTAGTGCTAAACTTCTATAAAACAAGAGTTGTGATATGTTCTGGTGTTACTTTTACTTATGAAGACTGTTTCCATGACAAAAAAATGATTTTAATGCTAAAATCATATGAAACAATGGTGACATTACGGATGATGTATTAAAACTTTAAGTTTGTGGAGAAGAGTAAAAGAAGACTTTTGCTCCAACAATCCCACATATTAATTTGGATGTGTTATTCTGTCAATAATAAATAATAAATAAATAAATGAATAAGTCAATAAAGAATGAAAACAGTGCAGGGGTAGCCTGCAGTCTTATTGCCCCAGTGGGTTGGTGTTTGTTTTGTCTGCTGTAAGAACACTGAATACTAAAATTGTAGCAGTGATCGAGTATCACAGTCTCACAAGTTCACAACACATGTATTACTAACATGCCAAGACTTATTTTATTTAAAAAAACAAACAAACTACAAAAACATCCTTTTACTGACATTTACTGGTTCTCTGCAAAACATCACATCTATCACCTATCACTTATATTTTGAAAAATAAGTGATGATCCGATGGTTTGCGGAGAACCAGTAAATTTCAGTAAAAGGTTGTTTTTGTTTTTTTATTTTTTATAAAATAATGTGACAGGACAGGATACAGATAAAAGTAAAAGAGTCTCTCATCCAGTCCAGTCCAAACAAGGAGTTCGATTTATCCCCTGCTGTATGTTTATTTTTTGGAATATATCGGATAACATTAATGTAGAAAAGAAAGATGAAACCCATGCTGACTTACAATCTCCATTCTGTTTCATTCTCATTATTCTCAAAAATATATCTTTCAAATTTAATTCTATATTTATCACATTAATAATGGCTTAAAATAATAAACATTATTAGAAAATAACTATAGACTATATTACAAAAAAGAATCCACAAAACATATATTTTAAAAATGGCTACTGTGTACATGTTGATGCTCACTCATACTCCAGAGAATCCAAGGACAATGAAAAGATATAATTATATTTTACAATACAACATTAATAATAATAATAATCTACATGTATGTTATTCACATAGATGCAAATAGTTTAAACTTAAGACTGCTTACCCTAGTTGTGGAACAAGAGCTACACAATTCATACAGAAGTCCTGCCGCTAAGGTTATCATAGCAAAAGTACCAAAAATATCTCATTACAGAATATATATATCCTATTTCAAACTAATCACACAGTGTTCAACTTTCTCCCAGCAATAAAAAAACAACCCGCGGTTTATACAACTTACTAATAAGAACAAAACTCGCAATATGATTACAAAAATAAAGGGAAATAACCTCGAACATACTAACAAACACTACCTAACTCATTAAAAATACTGGCGGTAACAGTAAGTCTTGGCTGAACCCGTGGGGTGCCGGGAGTTTCAGTATAAATAGTATCCCCACTTTCTGGAAATTTAGTGCTTTAAATTCCCACTGTCACTGTCTTTCTCCTTGTTTTTTTCTCATTCCTACTCTGTTCTATCTATACTATTCAAAAT
Organism: Oncomelania hupensis; assembly: GCA_036898135.1. NCBI lineage: Eukaryota > Metazoa > Mollusca > Gastropoda > Littorinimorpha > Pomatiopsidae > Oncomelania > Oncomelania hupensis. The sequence goes on along the minus strand of CM072511.1, from coordinate 27,840,685 downwards.
AATACAAGGGCAACTTGGACATATGGGTCTCCCTTTAAATCAGAAACACGAATTCAATTTATTAGTTCATCATATTTTATTGCAATCATTTCTGCATCAATAACAAAAAAGATTTTAGACATCAGTCGCTTAAAATTCGAGTAAATTCAATTTAACTGGACATACGTCTCTCATTTACAAAATCAAAACTTTAGAAACCAAAAATCTATAGAGCCAGTATCGGGTGTGGCCACCGTTTGCAACAATGCAGTCTTGGCATCGTTGTCTCATGGACCGTATCAGGTTATGAAGGATGTTTCCTGGGATGGCTAACCACTCTTGCTGGAGAACTTGGGCCAGAACTTCAAGGTTAGCTCCTGGAGGGAGGTTTGCCCGTGTCTGTCGACCCAAGACATCCCACAGATGTTCTATTGGGTTCAAATCGGGTGATCGAGCCGGCCAATCCATCCTTATGACGTGCTTTTGCTGCAGGAAGTCATTGACGATACGCGCTCGGTGGGGTCTGGCTTTATCATCCTGTAGTATGGCACCTTCCCCAATGGCCCGCAGAGCTGGGAGAACCCTAGGTTGTAGGACGTCATCCCTGTAGCCAATACCGTTTAAGTTGCCATGAATTTGGAGCAGTGGTGTTCTGAAGTTTAATGCGAAGCCACCCCACATCATGACAGATCCACCACCAAAGCGGTCATGCTCGCGCACCGTCGCATCAGCAAAACGCTCCCGTGGACGCCTCCAAACATTGACTCGACGGTCGTTGAAAGACAAGGAGAACCGAGACTCGTCTGTAAAGAGCACCCTTGACCAATGTTGCCTAGTCCACACCAAATGACGCCGAGCCCAGGCCAAACGCGCTGCACGGTGAGCTGGGGTGAGCAAAGGCTGTACTGCTGGTCGTCTTGATCGCAGGTTTGCCTCGTGTAGACGGTTGCGAATTGTCTGGTCGCTGATGTTAACATTGCTGGCTGCGTGAAGCTGTCTTCTGATGGTGTGTGCTGTAGTGGACCTCATCCTCAAAGCTAACAGGGTGATGAAATGGTCTTGTCTTGCAGTGGTAACGCGGGGGCGTCCGGACCTTCTTGGTTCTTGGACGCTTCCAGTGTTGTTAAAGCGCTCCCGCAGCCTTTGGACAACGGAGTGGGACACTCCTAACCGCCTGCCAACTTCTCTCACCCCCACCCCTTCCTGAAGTCATGCATGCAATAGCTCTGCCTCTATCCGCATCAGTCAATCGTAGCCTTGGAGGCATGGTTAGAAAAGCAGCAAAAGCGCTGCCATTTATACCCAGAAAAAAGCGCCGATTTTTGAACTGAACTCACAAAATGCAAGCCTTTCGCATGCAAATCACTTTTTAATGTTGAAAATTTTTCTTGATTAGCAAGACAACAGTAAATTATGGTCATTGTTTTGTAAAAATTGGGTTTGTTTTTCAACTCAGTGCAGAAAGTTCAAAACTCACACATGTGATTACTTGTCAGAATAAGATTGTTTTGAATGTTACTGTACAGGATAAGTTTTGAAATAAGCAATATAAGTGATATTATTGATAGCAGCAAAAAATAATAAAACTAAATGAAATATGAGAGTGGCCCTTCAATTATTTTGAGTAGTATACTATACTATATCTTCTTTGATAGACCAGTCACCTACCTCTAAATCTCCTCATTTGTGCATGAGGTCTGTTGGGTCAGCCTGGGAATATTGGACACTTTCTGCCAAAAAATAATAATAAAGATATTTATATAGTGCTTTTTCCCAATGAACAATATCAGTTCAAAGAGCAGTACTCACGTATTCATTCTAAACATCCGGCTTCATACAAAATAAAATCAGACACTTGCTAACGAATAATAGATGAAGGAGGAGGGGAGAGCTAATTAGAAGGGATGGGTGGTGGCGGTAGTCTGAATCAAAATAACAAGAAAACAAAAAAATGGAAGAATGACGACGATGATGGGAGGCAAGATCAGAAACATTTAAGGAAGAAATTAGTTTTCAAGTTGGATTTGAAAGTAGCTATATGTTTGGAGAGCTGCGAAGAGAGAGGGGAAGAGAGTTCCAAGTTGAAGGACCAAGCACTTAGAAAGATCGACAGCCAGCGGAGGAGAGTTTGTAGCGGGGTATATGAAGCATGAGGCTGTCAGAGGAAGAACGAAGATTTCTAGAAGGCTTATAGAATTGAATATTCTAGGTGAGGTAGGAAGGGGCTAAGCCATGGACGCACATGTAACAGAAAATAGCGATTTTGTAGATAATTCTATGAGACATTGGAAGCCAGTGGAGTGAATGTAGAAGGGGAGTGATATGATCACTGGGGCTTCCTATGATATTATTATTTAGCAATGTAGGCGTTTTATATGTATGTATTTTATTGATATTTTATATAATGATGTTTATAACCTATTTGGTTTTGTAAACAAGGTTTCGATAAATGCGTGGGATGCCTTTATTGTACAGTGACCGGCTGGTGGATTGCCTTCAGTGTTACCACTGGGGTTGTTTCGGCAGATCTTGTGAACCCTCTTTCAGCCAAGTTGTGGTCTTGATTTTGTGGTCCTGATTCGGCTCTTTGCAGTTTGCTTGACCCTGTAAGCAACTATCTATGGTATATATGCTATATCTTCCGGGGAATGAGGAAATGGAAATAAATAAATATATCTGTCTCCCCTTCTGTGCTTCCAATAGTTTGCATTTGGGGGATATATGGCCTCCCCCCCCCACCCCCCAAAAAAAAAAAAAAAAAAAAAAAAAACCAAACAACAACAACAACAAAAAAAACACCAACAACAACGGAAACTCCGATGGTATGGCCACGTCACCAGATCATCAGGTCTTGCAAAGACCAACCTGCAAGGCACAGTGCAAGGAGGTAGAAGAAGAGGGAGACCGAAAAAGAGGTGGGAGGACAACATTCGAGAATGGACTGGTTTGACACTGAGCGAAACATTCAGGGTTGCCGAGGACAGGGAAAGATTGAGTAAGCTGGTTAAACGATCATCTGTGGTGCCCCTACGACCTCAGAGTTATGGGATAGGATAGGGCCATAGATACAGAGAGTCATTTCACTGTGTTCTCTGCTCGTCGATGTGTCAGCTTGCTGTAAATCAAGCGAATGATTCAGTTTCCAAAGCGTACTGAGACACAGGCGCTTGTATCTGGAAACGCGAGCGCCTATGTTTGTGACACGTCTCCCTCTGGGTATCTGTATTATCGATACCCAGAGGGAGACGCGTCACAGGCATAGGGGCTCGCAAGCGCCTGAAACCCAGAGGGAGACGCGTCACAGGCATAGGAGCTCGCGTGTCTAGGTACAAGCGCCTGTATCTGGACACGCGAGCATAGGCGCTCGCCTGTTCATATACAAGCGCCTGTGGTTCGTGCGTGTACTGAGACGCCTGAATGAAGTCCTCAGGAAAAGAAGAAAAAAAAGCTGGTTGGCAAAAAAAAAAATGGGAAAGAAAATTCGTTGCCAAAAATACTTATAAAAATCTAAGGTTGCAGTCTTGGTAGTTTTGAACAAGGTTTTGTTTAGAAAGTGACCGCAGGCCAGTTCAACAAGGGAGACCAAAAGTTTCTGTATTCGTTAAGTAAAATTTACGTCCCCCAACACCTAAGGGCATATTGAGTTTCTGTAGAACAAAAATCGACAATATCGCCGACTGAAGTTTATAGACAAAATCTTCGATATAATCCGTAGTAGATGATATCATCCTCCGGGGAATGAGGAAGTGATAGGAAAGATCTATCGTTCTTCCCTTCTCTAGGCTGATTGATACTCGGTACAAAAACAAAAAAAAAACCTAACAAACCAACAAAAATTGGTCTCCAAAAAATGGACTGATTGGATAAAACTCACGCTTCAAGGAGACCTTGAAAAATTAGTTTTGAAACTTTTATATCGTTATTAATAAAATTAATAATAGAGGAACGAAAAACGAAGAGAAAATTAAATAAAATAATATTGGGATGGTGAGTTGGGGGTGGGGAAGTAAAACAAATAAGCTACTGCGCATGTGTAGAGCATATCAACAACCAAAGAACACGCAGCATTCTATTTACTGCTAAAATGCTTTTAAACCGGAAGTTCGTCTTGGACGAGCTTGTTAGGCATAGTGTTATTTTCACCTACAAGTGTGCTGGTCGCTGAAAATTAAGTTTTGCGTGGATATTTTGTAGCATGCGTCCTGAAATAATGGCGAATGGAATTCAAGAAAACGAGTGTTTCAAAGTGGGGAGTAAGATTGAAGTCATGACTCCTGGAGATGAACCTAATGCGGCGAATCGTGTTGTGGGAGAAATCGTAGCCTTTGATTACTCCAACAAATGTTTGGCAACGAGAAGCTTTCATCGTATCCTTCAATAAGAATTTTGTTTGGTTGATACTTATTTGATTGTTGTGATTTCTTTATGAAGTTCTTTCAGGTTGCTGAAGTGTTATTCTCCCCCGTATTTATTTTAAAGCTGGTGATAAAATAAAGTATGACTATGAGTATGACGAAACATGAGATTGCTACCCCACCCCGAAGTAAAATAATAAAACTCATGCTCGCAACCATGCCTGGTATGTACCTATGTAACATTGTCTCCTTGTCCCTACATTGTCTCATTGTCCCTCTTTATCTTTTTTAGCATATGGTGCTAACATAAGTTAGATGTATTTTTCATACATAGGGTGCTGTCCAGCAACGATATTCTAGTCTGGAGTAAAAATAAGACATAAGTCATAAGAATATTTATTAAGCACTTAAAACAATTATTTCAAGTTTTTGTTCCTCTCCAGCCAATCCATCCATGGCATCTGCAAAACAGAGTTTGGAGATTACTAAAGCCTATGCTGACTGTGCCTTCGTGATCTGCAAGTGATAGTAGTAATAGTTGGTTGAGGATGAAACAGGCCATGAAGCATTTATGAACGTCCTTTGCTTGGGTCTTTATGCATGCAGTTTTCCTGTTTGTATTACTCATCAAAGCAATAGAATATATCTCTGAATTTTGGCGTTGCGTCCAGCTGGTTTTTAAAACAATACTATCACTTGCAGATCACAAAGGCACAGTTGGCATAGGGTTTAGTAATCTCCAAACTCCAGTTATTCCATGGGCTTCCAACTTCTTCAACAATCTCTCATGAGGTACCTTATCAAATGCTTTGCAGAAGTCCAAGTAAATTACATCTACAGGCTGCTTATTGTCCAAATGAGTTATCAAATCTTCCATTATCATCAGGAGCTGAGTGACAAACGAGCTTCTTTGAACTCGTGCTGGCATCTTACATATAGTTCATTGTCATTCAAATAGTTCAAGTAATGCAAGTAAGACTCACAGGACGATAATTACCCAAGTCAGCTTGTGATCCTTTAAAATGGCGGTTACTTCCGCTGTCTTCCAATGGTGCAGTGCAGTAAAGCACAGAATTACAACAAAGGGGTGATTAAAACACAAGCACCCACACCCACCGCATGTATCATCGCTTATGCTGGGATCAGTAGTAAAAATCCACTTCATTGTTCGCCAGTTGATGAGCGTTCTATTTCTTTGCACAGCATTGAATGCGTTCATACTTGATTATTTTATTTCATGCACTGACAGTCTATTGTTAGATCTGCCTAGTTGATGTGTGTGCAGAATACTTATGGGATCCCAAAGTTAGCTGCTAATGTTAGCCCGGGCCCTTGCCAAGTGCTCTTTCAGTGTTCACACTAAAGAATTTGCCAGTGGGTACAGCCTGCGAGTCTCTGACTTTTGAAAGGCAACTGGCACTAGCTAACATTTCGACACACCTCTCACCCCAATAGTTATTAACAACATGTTGTTGCATGGCAAATTTCAGTTCAACCCTGATGCTCGAATCTGCAGCTTGAGTAAGTATCCATTCACTCAATAACAAGGCAAAAGTCATCTTTATAAAGTTTCTCCAACTTTATTCAGCAAAAGAAGAAAACGGCATCAGCATTTGCGTTCAGAAACTGAATACTAACATACAGACAAGCGCCTTATCTATTATTATATACTCTGTATGTTGTAGATTATTAAAAAAATTATGCAATCAGTGAATCTCTAACTAATCAGAACAAACATCGCCTCAGAAAACACGGTTATAATTAAATTACATCTTGGAATATTCTACATAGTTAAAATATATGGGTTTGCTTGCTGCAAGAGAGATCTGAAACCTTAATTTGGGTGGTATACACAAACAATTCTAGAAAATCTAAGTATTTTTTACAACAATACCGACCGAAAATACAAACATACATTATACAGAGCTTTTCCAGCATCAACATAGAACCAAATCAAAGGTAAATAAATGCTGGCATTGCACACTTCATGCCCCAAACACGGCGTTTGTAATTATCATGCCAGTCTCATTCACAACACATGTGATAACGGGAAACAGCTGACCATTAATGGTTAGTTTAAAAAAAAAGATTTTCCTTAGCTGTCACAGGTATTGGAGATCGCAAGTACATGACTCTCCATCTTACCAACTTGGAGTTTGCAGTGGATGCAGAGCTAAAAGGGCATGACAGTCGCTCCGAAAAACTTCCAATGTTAAGTCCTGCCAAGGTTGGTTTAAATAAATTTTTTTAAAGCACACATATATTATTTAATTTATTAATACAATATTTCTTGTTGATCTTGTCTTTATTTTGTTGATCCCTGTACTTCTTTTTTTTAAAATGGAGAATAATGGGGTTTGGTATTGATTGAAAGAACTTAAATAATATAATACTTGATGCTATACACATTCTTTTCCTGAGAATGTGTGAGCACACTCTTCTACACAGTCTCACATGTATCCATCAATCATGAAATGAATACAGACATACAGTGTATATGCAGGAAGATAGCTGCTATTACTACTAGAAAACGGAATGGAATATAAAATTTAGTTCAAAATGTTAGTTTGATTGCATCCATCCAATACCATTGTTGAAGGGAGGGAGGAGAACGGAGTACCTGGTGAAAACCCTTGGTGACCCAAGTTGCGTATAATATGTGCCCACCGCCGTAGCTCAATTGGTAGAGCGTTCGCCTGGCACACCGATGACCCAGGTTCGAATCCCGTGGTGGGCGATATAAAATGTGGCCATTTTCACTGTCCATTTTAGCAGTATGATTGCTTTGGTGGTTCAGTGTTGATTCAGGTCCCTACCCCTCTTTCCATGGAATGGTCATCCCCGTCTGCCATATCACCAATGGTGGGTGTAGACGTTAAACCTCAGTGTTCTATAATATGTCATAAGTTTGTGTCCTGCTTGGTTGGAACTCGCAACTTTCAGCATAGGAAGCCAGCACCCTAATCAACTGCACTTTCAGGTCACTCACTCTGTTAGGTTGAATCAGACAGGTTCTTTGATCCTATTCCATCTATTTGTGGTTGGTCCGGTGATATGGCTGTGCCATACTGTTACTAAGAAAAGGACCTAAGTTCATCTGTGTCAGCATTAAGCGATGTTACTCAAGCATTTATAGGTGAACAGATTTGTCAATTTCCAAATTTAGATTGTTGGTCCTCTTGTCTTGTTTCAGGTCCAAGAGCGATTAACTTCCAAAATTGCGCAAAGAAAGGCAAAGCTGAGTCACTCTCATATCTCGCCTGAAGGTCAAAACCTCATGACCTTTGTTGAGAAAACGTACGTATATTTTCTTTACAATGAATAAATAAGTAAAATTATTTTCACTTTTAGAGCTACGAGTTTGTGGTGTTAATAAATGCAGGATTAACTGTTAGCAACCATAGCCAATGAGAGAATGACTGAATAATCATGCTCATATTAGACACACTTCCCATATTTTTCCAGTCTGCTATGTAGATGATTATGTTACTGCAATGTATATTATTAATGCGCCAGTGGATATCATATCTTTATGTGGGATTCAGTTCATATTACTTATTTTTTTTACTGACCTTTTTATATCTCTAAAGGGTACAGAGTGTACTTCTTTTTTTACTGACCTTTGGTATCTCTATAGGGTACAGAGTTTTGTGCCGTGCAACTGAACATTAAATTTAATTACAGGGATGAGTCATCCATTGGATTCCATGACACTGAGAGTAGTCTCCACTGCAAAAAGGTTAAGTTTTGAATTTGTACATTTCTGTGAGCATCTTTGTTACAGATTCAATGATGTGAAGTGGGATGGTGACAAGCTGATTGTATTGGACGTTGTGTGTGTATGTCCACCATACACAGCAGAGGATGTTTTCCAACTCCCAAATGTCAAGGATGGTAGACACACTGTTGACCATATAAAGAAAGTGGTGAGTTGGCAAGACAGAACAATTTCATGTGTGTCTCCTCTTTGGCATTTATGAGTACGTAGCCAAAACAAGAACTGAGCTGTAAAGAAACTACCGTTTTGGGCTTTTGCTGTCCGGCCATCCATCCGGCCAGCTGGCTTTCGGAAGTGATATTAGTGCACTTTTCTCTGGAACTAGTAGATGGATTTCTTTGATACAACGTATTTAGTTAGGAAATGGTGAACCCTACCAGATGACAAAAAAAGTATGCATTTTGGGGGATGACATAATGGTGATATCTTAATTTGATGTATTTTTTTCTAAACCTATTTTCTCCCAAACTGCTGGAAGGATTTAGTTCAAGTTTGGTATGTACTTAGACTTTACCTGTATCCTCCAAGGTAAAATCAAACTTATGCACATCAAGTGATGTAATCATCTTGACGTAATTTTTTAAAAGTCAATTTTATTTTTAAAAAACAAAACAAGTGAATTCAACTGTTTTAGCTCGCCAAGTTGTGTGTAGCAGACAACCTGTATTGCATGTAATCATACAAAGGAGGAGTTTAGGTTGACCTCTAAACTCATGACGTCACACTCTCGCTTCTAATTTGTTCTTGTAAACCCGGCTTACATATATGCAATAGAAATCAAACATGCGTTTTCCTTGTGAAATTTTACATTAGCCAGTATGCAAGAAAATACATAAGGAATTCACAAGTGTGGCCAGATGCTACCAGCCACATTGTGGCCGGGCCTTAAACGAAACTATGGGTTATTTAGTGAAGTCATCATGTGGTGTTGTCATGGTAATGTCATAAATTGTTGTCTTTTAAAATCCTATTTTCTCCCAAACTACTGGAGGGATTTGGTTCAAGTTTCGTATACTTAGACTTTACCTATGCCTCCAACGTGAAACCAAAATTAAGCAAATCAAGTGAGGTAATCATGATGTCACCTTTATAATTTAATTTAATTTTTTAACATTTCCTTTAAAATTTGTATGTAAAAATAATGTACAGATGTGTTGAGCCTTAGTGGAAACTTAAAGTATATCGAGTGACGTCATCGTGGTGTTATATTTTTATTTTCATTTAGTTATTTATTTTGCACACTTTTCTCTTAAACTTATGGACCGATTTCTTTGAAACTCGATATTTAGTTGTTGTGTGTGTGTATGTAAGAGAGAGAGAGAGAGAGAGAAAGTGAGAGAGAGCTCATGAGGGAACTCTGTACTCATTAGGGTCCAGCACTTGTAATTACAATTTAATATTAAGACCATCAAGTGATTAATTTCCCACATTATTATCACTAAGCTTTGATGTAGAACAAATACAACGGTCCAGGAGTATGACCACTAATCCTGATAGTGTATGTATGAGTTTTAACAAATCTGTTGTAGTTCTGGGCAAGGATAAAGCAGTTGCATGTGCCTATTAGAAAAGTAAGGGAAGGGGTCCTGTCAGACAAGGTTAGTCAAGCACATGTTCTGGTTAAGGTTAAACACAGTTGCTGTTAACGCTCTCTCACTTTCACTGAACGAGAGCATTGGAAGATCAATAGTGTGCAAGAAAAGTGGGAGTGCGGCATTCTAGGTTCATGTGGTGCTGGGTAGTAAAAAAAAGTTAGGCATTATGTTGAAATTGATACTTAATTGTGCAAGTAATTGTGACTCCATAGAAGCTTATTTGCTGGTTAGTTTGTCTTCAATTATAATAATAATAATAATAACAAGCAATTTATACAGCGCTTTCCAAAATCACAAAGCGCTTTACACAAACAAATGTAAACACAACATGCATACATTGGTCAATAACACGCAACCACATACGCATCCCAACACCACCACCACCACCCCCCCACCTCCCTAAAAAAAAAACACTCACTCTCACTCAGGGTGCCTAAGAAAAGGCCTCTCTAAAAAGATGCGTCTTCAAGTTCATTTTAAAAGATGCTAGGGAAGGACTGTGACGGACGGACCGAGGTAGCGAGTTCCAGGTCTGAACGGAGAAAAAAACTGAAGGCTCGACCACTGTGTCTCACCCCGTGGTATTCTGGTACATTGAACATCCTTACATCTGCAGATGAGCAGAAAGGAACAAAGACAGTCAAAAGTTCAGAAAGATAGCTAGGAGCAGTTCCAGAGATGATGTGGTAGCAAAGACATAAGGTTTTATATTTAATTCGTTGTTCAACTGGGAGCAAGTGTAGTTCTTGAAAGAGAGGCGTGCAATGCTGTGATTTTCGTGCTTTGAAGATGAGTTTAGCTGCAGAGTTTTGGACTTGCTGAAGAGGTCTAAGGACTTTCTGTGTGCAACTAACAAGGAGTGAATTACAATAATCCAATCTAGACAGAATGCATGAGCTAACTAGTGTTTTTGTTGCTTCTTGTGTGAGATACTGTCGAAAGGAGCTTATGCATCTGAGTTCAATGTATGCAATCTGACAAGATTTTGCAATGTGTTGCTGCATGGAGAGATCCTGATCGAGAAAAAACCCAAGGTCGCGAACAGTGTCAGAAAAAGAAATAGAAGTAGTTCCAACAGTGATAGTTGATGGAAGAGAAGAGGGGTCTGCAGATGACGGAGAGCCTCAGTTTTGTTATCATTTAGCTTGAGGCAGTTGTTTGACATCCATGATTTTACCTCTGTAACACAATCTTGAAGGGTCCGAACTGAATGATTGTAGTTAGGAGAGTCAGAGTGATTAAGTTGGGTATCATCAGCATACATTTCGTGGCGAACAGAGTGTGAGTTAATGAGATGTGAGAGAGGAGAGGTGTACAGAATAAACAGAACAGGGCCAAGCACAGAGCCTTGAGGAACGCCAAAATCAAGCGGTTGTGCGGTAGATTTAATACCATTTACGAGAAAGCTTGTTTTATTTCTGAGAGATAAGACCGAAACCAGTTAAGAGCACTGTTTTGGATTCCAAAATCGTTATTGAGACGTGATAAAAGAATTTTATGCAGAGATGAGAATCCTCCGCCTTTTAGCGGAAATCCGCTCTTTCGGAAGGTCCCAGGGTCATTTTTGAGATCGGTTTAAATCCGGTGAGAAAATTTTAGTGTATATGACTAGGGTGAGTTGTTGATTTTCGATCTCGCAGCTTATTCCCACTCCGTTTCCGTCGATCCACCAAGCTGCCGTAAAAAGCCGAGATAACCCGATTTCTCTTTCTTCCGTGTGTCCTGGTAAACGTGCAGTCAAAGAACGTACAGCTTCACGTGAAGCTGTACGTTCTTTGGCATAAGATTCCGGCTGTTCCCAGACACTCCCGCTGACAGTGACGTCACTCAAATAGGCGCTTGAAGCCCTTTCTCATGCGCTGATCGGTTGTAGTGCGAACGATGGAACAGCCAAAACATCACGTGGTTGATCAGCCATTATCTAGAACAAAAGCGCGACTTGTAAAATGCTTCGAAAACTGAATCCTAGAGAAAAGGCTCTTGCTACCCACATCTACAGTGGTGTAAAAAAAACAAGTGGAACTTTAAGTGGTTAGAAGAAAAGTTGAACTGGCTCATAAGAAAGCTCTGACTGCCCGACTTCAGGTGTTGGTGAGGAAGAGAAAGTGAGAGTAGAAGTCAAAAGCCACCAGCCAAGAAAGCAAGAACTGGATAGTTGCCTGGCTTCAGTTATAAAATACATGCGTACATAGTTCATTCAATAATTTTGTGTGTGCAGACTGTATAGCATGTTGGTACCTGCCAGTTTTAACAATTCTTCAAAAAAAAACATAAGAATGTTGTATACACAAAGAACTGTAATCCTAGTGCATGACGTAATTTAAATTGTAAACTTCAGCCTGACTTCAGTGCCTAAGACTGCAAGGCTGAAGTTGTTCATAATGTATATATGATTATAGCATCAGAACTGTTTTTTTTTTAAGAACTACTGCCTGAAACCATCCGTATTTCTGCTTTTCTTGTTGTGGTTTTTCCCGAGACATTATCTTGAAATTGTAAACCTTGTTTGAACAGTCAATTGAGGTATTTATGATTTTATTGTTTGGTGTGACTGTAAGAGTGTCAGTGAGACTTCATACTGATTCATGTATAAATGTACAACTCTGTTTTGGACAGTAATTATGTGCATTGGTAAAGCCTTGTCTTGTCATTGGTATTTAAACCATTCTTGTCTGCAGTCAAAAGGAATGTTTGTTTAATACAAGGCTTAACTGATGTTTGAAATAAATTCATTAGGCCTATGTGTTGAACTGTGGAGAGCTAACAACAGCATTTTAGTACCACAAAAACAACTGATCTGACCCTATAAAATAAGGCTCAGAATGCACCAGAATGCATAGATTTTAACCCTTTTCTTCGCCACTCGACAGACTTTGCAATATTTCCTCCTTTTTGTCATTTTTGGATTCTCATCTCTGTTTATGATCGATAGTATCAAAAGCGGCCGAAAGATCCAAGAGAAGAAGAACTGAAATTTTATCTTTGTCTAAAGAAATCAGAAGATCATTTAGAACGCGAAGAAGAACGGTCTCTGTGCTGTGCCCAGGACGGTAAGCAGACTGATGAGAAATGAGAAGACTGTGAGCGGAAATATGGGAGAGAAGCTGCTGAAGGATGAGACGTTCAAGTAGTTTAGAAAGAAAAGAAAGATTGGATATAGGTCTGTAATTCTTCAGATCATTACAATCGAGGTTGGATTTCTTCAATAAAGGCTTGATGATAGCAGTCTTGAACTAAGGGGGAACAATACCAGATGTAATAGACTCGTTCATAATGTTAGTAATAGTGGGAAGTAAAAGGTCAAGGTGCTCAAAGAGAAATTTGGTGGGCCTGGGGTCAAGTTCACACGACTTTGGAGGAGTTTGAAGGATATTTTTTTAAATGAAATCCTCTGAAACAGGACTGAATTTAACCAACGGAGTGCCAGAAAAAGTTGGAGAATGCAAAACAACAGACTGGTGTGGAGAAGGAAAACTTTCGCGAATTGTGAGAATTGTTTTGCAGAAGAAACCAGCAAAAATGTCCGGGAACAGTTTTATATCAGACACCGGTTTTACTTTACCCAAAAGTGACAATATGTTGTGAAACATCTGTCTGCACGTTGAAGAGCTCGAAACAAGAGAGGAATAAAAAGCTGTCTTTGCGCTGTTTACTATATCTGTGACCTGTCTTGCAGCATCATAGATCTGTTTATATACTGTTAGCTGCGAAGCTTTCCATAAACGTGCGGCACGCCTGCGCTCTCTCTTCAGCTCACGTAGCTGATCAGAGACAGCACTGTACCATGGCGTAGGCTTACCATCGCGAACTTTCAGTCGTCGCATAGGCGCATGCTTGTCGAAAACGGCAAAGATGGCACTATTCAGACCAGAAACCGACTTATCGTGCGTCACAGATAGAACCAAATCTTGTGCAAACTTTATGTGGTCAAATTTGCTAATGGACCAAGTTGCCACAAACTTAACGGGACGTTTTAGTTTTTCCACAGCAAGGCGGGACACAACAGCAACATGATCAGAAAACAGATCATAGCAAACATGAGTGGAGTGAACAATGTTATCATCAGTCCTGCAAATGACTAGATCAAGACAATTTCCTTTCTTTTGAGTTGGTTCACTAACAGACCGTGTAATTCTAAGACTATGCATGTCCAGCTGTTCACAGAATGTCTTGGCATTTGTATCAGAAAAATCATTGAAATGAAAATTAAAATCGCCACCTAAAACAAAACTACATTGACATTCAACACAGAAATCAAGCAAATCAGGAAATTCATCAAAGAACATTTGAACAGACAGTTTGTTTTTCCAGTTTGGAGGAGTTCTGTAGACGAGGAAGAAATATATCCGTCTTTGGAGTATCGTCAAAGTCAACTGAGCCAGTTCAAAGGTCACGTGGGGAAAAGAAAAATCAGTAATGATTTTACAATGTTCGGCAAAATAATCCTTGATGAGAATGGTGAGGCCACCCCCACGCTTAATTGTAGCATTGTGAAGTCTTGGGAAGGAATACAGCTTGTAGCCTGAAGGTGTTAGATCATGGCACTTTGCTTAGTCGCCAGACTCACGAAGCCAGGTCTCAGTCAGCAGTAACACGTCTACATCATGATCGCGGACAAAATCGCAGATTGATGATTGTTTGGCTGGAAGACCCACAGACTGTGCATTAAGAACGCACATTAAAGGTGATTGGAAAGAGTGTCAAAGTCTTGAAGAGGAACGGTGATCACGTTCGAGAGGTCACGGAGGGAGAGTGACGTCAGACAGGATAAAAGGAGGAACACGCCCAGCGCCAGCAGACGGACGAGCCAAGGGGATGCCGACAGGAGGAGTGCCACAAATAACCTCAATTTTGTGACGTTTTCTTCTACCATCACGATGGGAACGATGACGAGGTAGATTGGAGCCCAATGACAGAGTTTTAAGGTGGATAATCAGGTTGGGGTCAAGGCTGGTGCCTGTGGTACCGAAGCAAATAGCTGCTCACGTTTGTAACGATGCCGTAGTGTTGTTGTTGAACCTGACTGTCAGGGGTCAAAACTTGACGAGGCGCAGCAGGAATCAGGGGCGATGGTGAGAAACGCTCGCACTCCACAGACAAACGTTGTTGGCATACAGCCGAAAATGGCGACTTACACTCCCAACAAAAAGGAAAGTCTCACCAACAGAAACCAGGCCAGTATTAACAGTCTGAGAGGTGGAGGAACTCCGTAAAGCCACAGAAACATGGTCCAATCCATCACAGACCACCACAGTCAATTTCACACAAAAACAGACTCTCATTTCACACAAAAACAATCAGGAATGCGGGAGCGAAGTTAAGCTCTGCCTGCTAGGCGGCCATACTTCCTCCCCAAGTTATGGTACTTTAATTTCTTTACCACTACCTCAAAGGACTTTATAACAGAATAGTTAATTTTACATACTGACCATGACTCAACATGTACATGTACAACAATCTGTTATTGCTTAGTAACCACCCTCATGTTGGAAGTTTTAATAGAACAAAATCCACCACAGAGTGGCTCCCCCGCCATCCTCCCATCCAAATTAATCACGTGCCAAGCGTGCAAACTGGCTGCTTGTAGCTTACAGCCAGCCCTGATAGCTCAGATCTTTTCTGGTGTCTGCTTGGTTCAGACATGTTCTCCGCTCTCTGCACTTGTGCTTTTCGGGATTTGTCTTGACTTAGTTCGTTTTTGGCGTGTTTAGTTGCGCTTGTTTTAGATTTCCTGTGACCTTGCCTGCGGTAAGATACGGTTTGCTTTTTCCCTTTGGGAAGGTTGTTTGTCCTCAGATGAGCGTTAGCTTTGGTGAGTTTATCCTACTGGTGGACGATGGTCGAGTGTCGCGCTGCTAAGCGCAGTGGTTCGCCTCTCCCTACTTCCCCCTCTGGGCCTCCTAAACCATCTCCGCTCATTAAAAAAGGTAAGTCCTCTTGTGCACCGGTGTCTGCAGTACCTGTTTCTTCTAGCAGGTCCGCTAGTTCTCGTTCGACTTCCAGTGCGAAGTCCTTGAAGGTGTCGCCCGCTATGGTGGTTTTGGAGCCTCTTACAACTTGTTCCCCCCTGCCAGGGTCTTCTCTTGTAGCTGTGAGCTTTCCAGACGGGCGCACGCTTTTGCAAGGGTGGCCGAAGAGCTGTTTCTGGTTCAGGGGGATTTGGGCCAGAAACGGGAGAGTGCCTCTTCGGAGTTCTCCCCGTTCCGTCGTCATGAGAGCTTTTCTGTCTCTCGCGTTGACTCTTACACGTGTGGAGGGAATCCATCATGGTCGGCACCTTTGGCATTAGAAGAAGTGGCTACCCTTCGTGCTGTGTTGAGAGCGTTGGGTCCAGCTGCTGTCGGGGGCGCAGTTTCTGGGGTGGGCTCACTGCCCTACCTATCAATGTTGCTTCCATCAACGATGATGAGCTTCGGACTGAAGTTCCTCCATGGAAATTATGTATCCCAAACATTAATTGGCAATTGTCCGCTTTCCTTAAAAACAATACATCTGAAACCCTCTATAACCAGCTCTATTTAGAACAGTGTGCTTTATATACAGGATATGAAAAGCTTTTTACAGATGGGTCAAAGAAAGGCGACACAGTTGCTGCTGCGTCGGTCTCTGAGAGACATCTAGACCAGCCTTTGCAACAGTGTCTACCTGATTTTTGTTCTGTTTATACAGTTGAGCTCAAGGCAATTCATCTAGCTCTAAAACGGGTTTATCAATCCAAAAGAACCTTATTTTTAATCATGTCTGATTCACTGTCAGCACTCCAGGCTCTTTCTATGAGAAAGATATCACACCCTTTTCTGGCAGAGATCCATGACCTCCATACACAACTTGTTTCTGAGGGTAAAAAGATAGTTGTTATGTGGGTCCCTGGTCACATGGGCATCCGCGGCAATATTGCAGTGGACAAAGCGGCTAAAGATGCTCTGCATCTCGAATTCCCTCCAGAGATTTTTCAGTTTGTGCCCTACTCTAACCTACGTTGTATGACTGGATCTTATTGTAAACGACTGTGGCAGACTGACTGGTCTAACCATATCAACAACAAATTATTTCAAATTCTTCCCGATTTGTCGGATTATTTGCTTAACTTTGCATCCACTCGCAAAGAAGAAACAGTTTTGTCTCGCCTTCATATTGGGCATACTTATGTAACCCACAGTTTCCTGTTAAAAGGAGAAGAACCACCGTGGTGCTTTGCATGTGATAAATCCTTTTCTGTTCGCCATTTCATGTCTAAATGTGCTGACCTGCTTGATAAAAGAGAAACATATTTTGGTTCAATACCTTTCAAAAAGATTTTTAAAGTATGTAATGGTCAACACTTGTTTCAATTTTTACATGATGTTGGTTTGTTTAATCGCATATAAACCATGTCGTTTTGTTTTGGATTCTATTGGTAAGACCGAATTTAGTGATTTGATTGAGGAAAGAGAACGTATTTTTAACACATCAGTTTTAAAGAAGACTTTTAAAAAGGTGTCATGTGAAAGTTTGTTTGAGTATTTAAGAGTAACAGGTCTATTTTTTAAGATTTGAACCACTTTATAACATTTTAAGACAACGTCTCTCTGGTCCTGATTTGGCTCGGAAGAGTCCGCTGGACCTAAAGCAATAATCATGTAAGGTAATGTACTGGCCTACCTTACTTCCGGTACTGCAACGGCTTCCTTCAGCCAACCTCCAATCCTTTCTTCTTTTGGCCATGGAAGAGGTTTGGAATTCTCTAGGTACGGTGCTGCTGGCTGCATACCTTCCGTTGCTAGTCCGGGGATACCCACAGCTGGGGCGATTGGCTGCGTACCTTCTGTTTCCGGTTCCGGAAGAGACATTTCCGGTACGGTTGGCTCAAAACCTTCCATTTCGGGCATGGCTACTGTCGGACGATCTCATAAGTCGCTCAGGCATCTCGTGCTTTCTCTGTTAGAGGAGGCGCACCGAACTTCCACAAAAGGGGTGTACGCTTCGCATTGGAAGCGTTCGATCGGCTGGTGCCATTCGAAGCACTTTGATCCATCCTCACCTCCTGAGATTGAGATAGTTAATCACCTGGGGTTTCTGGCTTCAGCGCATGGCTTGTCAGCCTCCTCTCTGAGGGTGCGCCAGTCTGCCATCCAGACGACCCTTTCGCAAATTGGTTTTGCTCCACTCTGCTCTTCACGGATCGTATCTGATGTTATCAGAGGATGCGCTCTGCGCCAGGCCAGGTCTCCTTGAATAATACCGGGCTGGGATTTGTTCCTTGTACTGGCATTCCTATGAAGGCCTACCTTCGAACCCTTGCGCTTGTCTTCCCTTAGTGATCTGTCGCTAAAGACTTGTTTCCTCACCGCTCTGGTCTCTGGCAGGCGGTGCGAGGGGCATGCTTTCTTGGGGCTAAGATCTGATGTCTCCTTTCGATGGCAGGATGGAGGGGAAGCCACTCTGTGGTTTTTGTTTTATTATAACTTCCGTGATGAGGGCGGTTACTAAGCAACGACAGAATTGTTGCACATGTACATGTTGAGTCATGGTAAGTATGCTTATTAATAATACATTTAGAGATAAATTTTTAATTTTCTCTTTACTTTTGATGCAACTTTCAGATGGACAAACTAATTCTTTTGACCTATGATACAACTTTCAGGTGGAGAAATTCACTCAGGCTCAGAAGTCTGAAAAAGAACAAGAACGAATGAGTCAGAGATCCACATCCATATCTCCAGATAATTCGACATCCTCCTCCTCCACCTCCTAAATCATATCCTGCTGTCTCAGCTGCTGATGCCTTTTTTCTGCTGCTGTGGTTGTCATGATCCAACTGCGTGCTTTTGCCAATCAGACAGGTTACTCCTACCACAGAAATGTGTTGTAAAACGGTGCTGTTTTCTCTCATTATGGAAAACTGGCAATTTTTGACTTTGCATGCATGATTCAATGTGAATCTATGTACTCATCCAAAAATCTAACTTTTCTAGAGTTTTATAACACAAGATAAATGGCCAGTAGTCCATACACTCTTGTGAAAACGTACACTTGGAAGCTATTTTCACATAATATGGGAAGATGGCAAGCCATGAAATGATAGGCCACTATATGAACTATAATCAAGGAAAACATTAGTAAATTGGCTCAGCCAATTTTTTAATAAATTGCCAAACGTGTTTAGAAAATGAGGAAGCACAATGATCTTGACCTTTGAGAAAGTACATTAATGATCTAACATGCTTAGCAGTAGTTTAAGTATTCTCAATATAAAAACATGATGAATTTAGGTTCAGTTATTCTTGAGATAGGGCAGAAAGAGTGTTTTGAAGAAAAAAGTATTGTTAAGTAAAAAGTGAAATTCTGAGTGACGGACTGACCGACAACAGGACTGCCCATGATTTGAGGAAGTACTTGTATACCAAAACTCAACCAGGTCGATTCAGCCTGTTTTTTGAGGTATTGAGCAAACAAGTTTAACGACAAAATGACTCCAGTGACCTTTACATCTGCAGTAGGGCACATTTGACCTAGGTAATGTTTTTATGAAGTGTGCTCAATTTTCAGAATGAAATATGGTGTCCAATGAACCGACCAACTGGCAGACAGACAGACATTTGGCTGATGACCCCCGACTATTTCAAAGTACTGGGAACACAAAAGTCAAATGTTGTATCTTCCTTAATCTGATCTTGAACCTAAACCATGAACATTGTAGTCGGATAGTGGAATACTTTTATGTGTTGGATCATCATCACTCCCCTAAAGCAGCTCTTTTTCATAATATATGAGTTGTCAAAGGTCATAATAATGTCAAAGTAACCTGAAGGCCGGTTATGGTGCTTTACACACAAGGGAATTAGCCAAGTAGAAAGGATCCATGATAGCAAAAAGAAAGTGGATCAAATATAGCATAGCGGTTGCAGTGGTAGCGTACTGCCCGTGTATCATAGATAAAAGGGTAGGATCGCACTGCGTCTTTGATATAAGTCCGCCGCTCAGTTTGTTCTCAACCCGCCCGCCAACAAACCTATAATGTCTTCATTTATATCTAAAATACAGTCCTATAACTGGGAAGACATTGATATAGACTTATTTTATTATATGCGGAACCTTCACCTGTCACAGGCCTGTATCGTTTGGAATTAAGGGAAGATAACATGTTTGTTCATACGCGATTTGAGAATAAACCATTTGAGCGGCCGATTCGTTTCGCCAAAGACATTGTCTGATTCCACCCTTCCTATTTATAATACAAATGGCTTTGTGTTATCTACCGCTGCGCGGTTGAGGATCCACTTTCATTTTTGCTATCCCCGATCCATTCTACTTAGTTAATTGGTTAATAATGCCCTGTACTTTACATCAATCTGGATGTTTGACTTTGGTTATTTGATCAAACATGAATGTTCATTGTTACATGATGATTATGGAGCTTCAAGTCTTAAATTGTTCAACATGTTACTTTAAGACCTACATCAGTTTTGATATAGAATATTGCACGCAGGTTCATGTGATTCATATGTGCATTTTTCTTGAAATGACTGTAGTTGTGTTAACATGTAATTAAGGTAGCATTGGCCATGTTTGAAGCCTAAAGTGGATTATCAAATACTGCTTTGCAATCTGCACAGTTGCATTAAAGGCACATTCTTGACATAGATGAATCTATCTTCTTGGCAATGCCATATGTTTTCATGGCAACTGGCATCTAGTTTATCTAATCCCAGCAGCTGTACCTCGAGACTTATCAACATTTGCCAGGCTGCATGTGTTGACAGCGTTTTGGTTTTTGTTGGGTGGGTGTGGGAGGTGGGGAACAGAGCTAATGGGCAGAGTCCATGGGAGGGTTAGAAGTGCACACTGGAGTGTGCTTGAAAATAATCCCATGGCGATTAGGTTATATATATTACCTCCCTTTTTTAAAAAAAATAAAGGAGGGGAATTGGCTGTTTATGGACAGATTTGTTTTTGGGACACTTGATTTGTTGTCTTTTGTTTGTGTCAGTACTATAGCTATAGGTTTCATTCTGATAAACGGCAAGGAGGGGGAGGGAGGAGGGGGTGTTGCATGTCATGTATTGTAGTGTGTGTGTGTGTGTATGTTCAAAATGTGACCATCGTTTGGTCCTTAGTTTTTCCAGAAAACCAAAACTCGGTCTGACTCGAGAACTTTGATGACAAACAAGGTAAAGATATCTTCTTACAGTTGTTCAGAATGAATTTTACTTTTGTTACCCTATCAAATTGACTTTTTTTTAACCTCCAGCATGGCAGCAGTTTGATATATATTTGCTTTTGTGCTGGCATCAACACCGCCAGTAAACATTCTTGTTATTTTCATATGCAACAATGTTTTGAGTCAATTTATTTTGGGGTTACCTTTTTCAGTTATTGGTGGTTGTTTTTGTGTGTGTTTTTTTAAATTTTACATTACGGTTGCTTTAGTAATCTTCTTGAATGATGAAAAGGAATGTTTGGTTTAGTTGTGCCATTGTTTTAAAGAGTTTTGGTTGGCACATGTGTGCATCACTTTGGATGTGTGTGCGTGCATTTGTTAACACTGTCCATCATAATTATGTTCGTCTCTTTTTTTTAAAATTTGTTTTGTGTGAGGTTTTGACCGTCTTGGTCATGTTTGTAAGTTGTTTTGTTTTGTGTGTATGTGTATACAGTGTGTTTGTGGTTTTGATGACTTGTTTTTGTAATGTTTTGTATGTTGAACAAAAACGCTATATGAATATAAGTCTACTTTGTGCGAGAGAGACGTTTGAACTTCCTGCTGCTTAGCAGAATGCTGTGCAGAAAATATTGACTGCTGCACACTTAAAACAAAAAAATTTGTTTCTTTGTTTGAAGCTTTTTCCCCATAATAATTTTAGTATGTGAAAAGCAGAAAGTCTGATAAATCCGTGAATTGGAGCAAGAAAAGGGCATCATGATGTTTAAATTGCTCTGGTGTTAATTTCGAGCAAAGATTTTTGCGTGATAAGAGAAAATGGTTTTACGGATTGCTTAAGTACACGGTGTGTATGGTAAAAAAGCTTGTGCGTTACAGAAGTAGGAGAAAGAAAAAAAAAGTGAAATGTTGTGCGATTGTTGTAATTTTGTATACATGACTTGGCGAATGAGAATAAAAGTGACAGATAAATCCGTCAACAGTGGTATGATGTTACTGTGCAAGTTTGAGAATGCAATTATTGTACACACACTCGAACAGCACAAACATAATAAGAGTAAAAACTACAAAATACATGTAGAATCCTTTTTTTTTTAAATTTTAAAAATAAAATTTAACAAACATTGAAATAAGTAATTTATAAACCTCATTTTCATATCATACGCCCTTTCTGGTTACCAGTGAATATTCTTACATAAACAAGCGCTGCAATATTTTACAATATAGTAATTGGATTATCCTTTTTAAAAATATAATTTTTTATCTCCATATGAACGTATCACAAACAAAAAGTGAAGGACCACATTTCAGACAATTTCATACACAAAATTTAATTAGTAAAATTAATTTTAAAAAAACTCCCACTCGCATCGTATCAATACTATTTTATTAGCTATGTGTAAGCTTTGTTAACATATCTGAAATAAGCTTAGTTTGAAATGAAAGTTGAAAAAACATAAATGAAATTTTAACAATTTTTTTTTAAGTTCCTGCAAGATTCACATGGTCAACCAATCAAAAACAGCGCAAACAGTTCTCACTGAAAATTTTCATTTTTGATTACAGAAAATCCACAATTAGCAGTTTAATTAATTTAATCATACTCAAGAGCTATTCAGGGAGCTGGCACGATCTAAACTCATGCTGCCTGAAGAACCCACTTGCAGCCTTTGTGTGCAGGGTTTGACACCCAGACACCTTGCTTAGGATATTGATGTCAGGATCTGTTAAGTTCGTGGGATGGATTGCATGCTAAGACCGAAACCTTGAATTTATAATCTTACCCGAAGGGGAAGTTAATGCCTTAAAATATGCACATCCAGCACATGTAATAACAAGACGATGAGGAAAGATAGTTTACTGTACAAATAAGTCAATAAAGCCAACATCATTAAGGAAAATGCAACAATACCAATCAATTGATCCAACAGTCAAAATGCTCCTGATGCAGGGCAAAATTATACAGAATCACATACACAAACCACACCAATGGGACTTTTCTAATCTACAGGTCGTATCATAAAAGTAGTTAGTTTTCATTGCTTACAGGGTCCAGTGACTGCAAAGAGCCGAATCAGGACCACAAAATTAGCACCACAACTTGGTTGAAAGAGGACTCGCCCCTGATCCGTATGAAAGATCTGCTGAAACAACCCTAGTGGTAACACTGAAGGCACTCCACCAACCGGTCACTTTACAATAAAGGCATCCCACTCAGGGGACGCCGAGGATATAATCTTAATTTATCGAACCCCTGTTTACAAAACAAAATAAAATATAAACACCATTATACAACAGCAACAAAACACATAGAAAATGCCTACACTGCCAAATAACATCATTGGAAGCCACAGTGACCACCTGGCAGAGGAGTCCAATACTCCAAAGCTGACCCAAAAGATCTCATACACAAAATGAGGAGTTTGGGAAGAGTTTTCAAGAAAAAAAGGTAGGTGACTTGGTCTAGAGAAGAAGAAGATATTATAGTAGATTGATAGAACAGAGTAGGAATGAGAAAGAACAAAGGAGAATGTGACAGTGGGGAATTAAAAGCACTAAATTTCCAGAAAGTGGGGATACTAAAATTATTGAAGTCGTTAAAAGTCTGTATGACAAGGCTACCAGTGCAGTCCACAACAGCGCCATCGGAAACTGGTTCAGAACAACAATCTGTGTGCATCAGGGATGTCTACTCTCGCCAACACTCTTTAACATCTTCCTAGAGCGAATCATGTCAGATGCCCTTGCAGATCACGAAGGCACAGTCGGCATAGGGGGTAGAGCAATCTCCAACCTTCGTTTTGCAGATCACATTGATAGATTGGCTGGAGAGGAACAAGAACTTGAACAGCTGGTACAGAGGCTTGATACCATCTCCAGAGCCTATGGAATGGAAATAAGTGCAGAGAAGACCAAAATGATGACCAACAACACCAATGGCATCAACATGGACATCAAAGTCCAAGGCCAATCCCTCCACACACTGCATAGCTTCGAATATTTAGGAGCCATTGTATCAGACAATGGTTCCCGACAGGAAGTCCTCTCCAGGATCGCACAAACAACTGCTGCCCTGGCGAGGTTGAAGCCAATTTGGAAAGATAGGACCATCAGCCTACATTCCAAGTAAGACTGCTGCGCTCTGTTGTCATCTCCATTTTCCTATACGCTTGCGAAACATGGACCCTCCCAGCAGATCTACAACGAAGACTACAAAGCATGGAGATGAGGTGCTACAGAAGACTTCTGGGCATTTCCTATACCTAGCACATCACCAACGACGAAGTCCAACAGACCATCACACAAGTCATTGGACAACACGATGACCTGCTCACAGTGGTGAAAAAATGGAAACTCCGATGGTATGGCCACGTCACGAGATCATCAGGTCTTGCAAAGACCATCATGCAAGGCACAGTGCAAGGAGGTAGAAGAAGAGGGAGATTAAAAAAAGAGGTGGGAGGACAACATTCGAAAATGGACTGGTTTGACACTGAGCGAAACCATCAGGGTTGCTGAGGACAGGGAAAGATGGAGTACGCTGGTTAAACGATCATCTGTGGTGCCCCTACGACCTCAGAGTTATGGGATAGAATAGGATAGGAGATACAATTTACACAAAAATTCCTGGTACACCCTTGCTGGGTTCATAAAAGTAGGGGTAGGGGGTTAGTCATTGTTTATAGGGTCCAGACGACTGTAAAGAGCCGAATCAGGACCACAACTTGGTTGAAAGAGGGCAGACGTCGTCATCACATATTTATATGACTTTAACCCTTTCACCACAAGCTTTCTGTAATCACAGACATTCACAGTGCTAGCTGTCCAGAACCACACTGTTCGCGCACCTACACACATCAAATATTCAATAGAGTTTGTGTAAGGCCAAGCACCAAAGTGGCATTTGACCCATGGCCACTAACGAGTCTCTCCCATGTTTAGTCTTGTCACAGACATGCAACATCAGCTCTCTTCCTACAATCACCATTGGCGGTGAAAGGGTTAATAAATTTACAACATAAAATAAACTTTCCTCTCAAGTGTAAATTATTGTTGAACACTTGCTTTTAATACTTTATTTGAACATAACAAAATCACAGAGCGAGAACACCTGGCAAGTTATAATAAACATCAAGAGATCGCAGGCATGATGCCTGAATTAGTTTTTCATTGCTTACAGGGTCCAGCGGACTGCAAAGAGCTGAATCAGGACCACAAAATCAAGACCACAACTTGGCTGAAAGAGGGTTCACCCCTTATCCGCATGAAAGATCTGCCGAAACAACCCCAGTGGTAACACTGAAGGCACTCCACCAGCCGGTCACTGTACAATAAAGGCATCCCACGCAGGGGACGCTGAGATAATACTCTAATTTATCGAACCCCCAATTACAAAAACAAAATAGAATATAGGCACCATTATAAAATATCAATACAACACATAAATATAAAATGCCTACATTGCTAAATAATAACACTAACTAACTAACTAACTAATATATATATATAAAGAATTATAAGTTGTGAAAAATTGTAATTTTTTAAACTAAAATTTGTTGACCCTGTGACCTTGACCTGGAATTTAGTTATTCATTGCTTACAGGGTCCAGCGAACTGCAAAGAGCAGAATCAAGGCTGCAGAATCAGGACCACAACTTGGTTGAAAGAGGACTCACCCCTGATCCGTATAAAAGATCTGCTGAAACGATCCTACTGGTAACACTGAAGGCACTCCACCAGCCAGTCACTTTACAATAAAGGCATCCCACACAGAGGACGCAGAGGCTATACTCCTATTGATCCCCGTGACCTTGAAGTGAAGTCATTCATACACTGATCATTTATGAGATCTTATGGGTGTATAAACCATCTTACCAAGTTTG
Organism: Oncomelania hupensis; assembly: GCA_036898135.1. Lineage (NCBI taxonomy): Eukaryota > Metazoa > Mollusca > Gastropoda > Littorinimorpha > Pomatiopsidae > Oncomelania > Oncomelania hupensis. The sequence continues at coordinate 27,814,955 of CM072511.1, read as the reverse complement.
GTTGTGAAAGTTAAAATAGGTTCTGGGATATTAATCCACTTGCAAGTTTTGGACAAACAGAGGACAGACGGATGGACCAACATTTCTTTTTTTGGACTATTTAGGATTCATCACGCATAAATTTGCAAAAATGTTTGGAGAAGACGTGTTTCAAAACAATCAAAGCAAATTTGATTTTTTAATGTGTGTGTTTGATATTATTTACTTTCTGTTCAATTTAGGTTCAAACTGGCTCTAAAAAAAAGTGCTTGTTCTTGTTGTTGTAGACTATCGTCTTAATCAATGTGAAGATTTTGTAAACTTAAAGGGTTTTCATGATAGGTGTATACATCTGAAAATTTGGTTATTGCCCGTCTCAACAGCTAAAGGTTACATGAAAGTGGCAAAACAACAGCAACAAATAATTAGTAAGGCTCAACTGAAACTGGTCATAAAAGAATTACTATTCCAAAGAGCTTTTACCTTTTGAAAAACTTACATCTGATCTTTATTATATAAATATGAAAATAAGAACACTTCGAATTTAACAAAATATCCACTGAGCAAAACTTAAGGTACACAGAATGTGTGAGTGTGTAGACACAATATGAAGTATATATACTGTCAAGTCATGTTTCTACCATGAGGATATCGAAATCTTGCAAATGTATGCATTATAAAATATCCGTATGTATTTCAAAAGAAATACAAAGATAACTGTCATGGGAAAAAAAGCATTCAAGGAAATTAAATAATTAACTTCACCTGTGGGTTGAAAAAACCAGAAGAAGTGACAAACACTAAATTACAACACAAGTAAGTAAACCTGCCACATAGTCATGCATGCTGTGATACTAAGAATGTAACATTCAAAACATTTATTTCACCTCATGTAAGTTAGCATCTTTGAAAACGAGGTAACTTTTGGTTTAGACACTTTACAATTTACTCGATGATTTGAGGGGAAAAACCAACTCATAACTAATGTTCAAAAATCTATGCATCACAAACACAACATCAAGAAAAAACCACACCCTATATGAACAAAACCATCATAAAGCATAAAGAAAAACAACCATCTGCTGACCCTGATCACGATAGATAGCACACATGCTATTTAACATTCACTAACTGACACTTATGACACTACAGAGAAACTGGATTCTTTGAGTACTCTTCAATTGATTTTGCTTACTTGTTGATCTTATATTTTCCTAAATTACCTTGGTATTGGATACGGGACAAAATCCACTCGGAAATTTTTCTTGTTCTTCAAAGGTAGTAAATTTTGACTCAGAAGACCAAGTCTAAAGTTGCAAGTTCCTAGTGTTGAAGAGCAAAAACAAGATAATTATGCATCATCACTAACATTTTCTTCAGCATAAGGCAAATTTAAATCAATTAATAAGCTACGTGTAGGTAGGTCATTGTCGTATCCTACATCTGTTTATGGCTATCACATACATCTTTCTCGAGTATATATAATTTAAGGCAAATGCATCACAAACGTTCTTTATACAAGAGATCCTGATCTTCATAAAAGATGCTTTCTTAAACTTTACTGGCCTCTTTTTCACTATTAATTTCTGCCTCAGTCTTGTCTGATAATGGCAGCATTTCTTCCTTCCGCACACCATTAACTACCACTTGATCTGTTATTGTAGTTTTCCTAGTCATGCTATACCGCTTTCTCAAGAAACACCGAGAGAATGTGAGTAAGAAGAGAAAGATAGCAAGGGCAAAAGAGGCTTCGCCCAAAAGGAGATAGGTAAAGCTCATCTGTGAGACTGCATTCATCAGATGGCCAAGGACAATGGGGTTTACCATAGCACCGATGGAACAGGCTATCATGATGCTGGAAGTCACTGGGCCTGTGGCACGCACAAGTTCAGCATCCATCCACAGAAACGTAGCTGCGAAAATGGGAGCCATGAAGATGCCTATAAAGCAACTTGAGACCCAAACGCCTTCACGAACTTGCAAAGATGAAAAGACAACCAAGGCTACATACGACAAAACGAGCCCTGACACACTGAATGCAGCTAGCTTGACACGTGAGACAAAGTGTGCAACGAAGATGCCAATAAAACGGCAAGCAGCAAAAAAGCCCCAGTACAGGGAAGTGCACTGCGCACCACTAGACTTGCTCCATTTCAAATGCTGCACAACAAATGCTGACAAGAACCATGGAAATGTGTCTTCCATGGCTATATACATGCAGTTAAAAAGCAACACCCAGCCAACTACAAAGAAAAACATACAACCGGATAACGGTTGATTATGCCTTTCTGCCTCAGCTACTACCTTCTGCCTCTTCTCTTGGGACTTATCCATACATAACTGAATTGCCCAAGCAATGCATATCACTATCAATATTACCCCCGTTATACTAAATGCATAGTGAACAACTGTGGTTGTAGGCACAATAGCTGGAAACTCTGATTCTGTTCCTGTCATCTCCAAGCTGAAATTGTTATCCAAGCTAAAATTACGATCAGGCACACTGGAATTGTAATAATGCAAAACCTTTCTGTCACTTTCTGTAATGGGAAACTGTGTGTCGTTTTCTGCAATTGGGGTAAGAAAAGGTTCCGTAGCTAAAGGACCTATTACACCGCCACAAGCATAGGCAAAATGGATAAACTGCATCGCCATCTCTCCCTCAGTGCCCCATACGCGCACTGTCTCTGCATTGGCCACTAGAACAGAAAGAAAAGAACAAAACCATGATAACAGTGATGAGCTAAGAAGCATACCTGGATAACATCCAGAACTGACAAGACTGTATTTTATAAAATAAGAGACGATCTGCATGTGAACACATCACACAAGAGAGAAGTTAGGAATCAACTACAGATTTTAACCATGCTGAAAAACAAGAAACTAGAAGCTAAAATTCATTACAATCATGCAGAAAGAAGAAGGTAAATATGGCAACAGGGTCTTTCTTGTTCTCAAAATGGTACACTTTACAACTAAATGAAATCAAGAAACTGAGACAGGAGAGGCGGATAGTATTATATTAAAAAACAACAACAAAACCCTTATTAACAATAACAGTTTATAAAGCAAAGCAAAAACTTACAAAGCTGAATATGTACTAGAAAAGGTTGTGAGTTTGACAATAATTTAAAACAGGGGATGTTAAATATTTCAAAATAATGTTAAAAAAAACAACATCAACAACAAACAAACAACAAACAGCAATGAAATAAAAGTATCTCAAAATACAAACATGATTTCCTTCCAACTAGTTATTTCAAGCAAAAATACTATAAGCCATATTATTCTACTTTTTTTTGTTTGTTTAAAAATAGTTACAATGACTGAAAAACAAAAGACAAATAAATCACCAGTAATGTGTAATGGCACATTGCAAATGCACGTTAACAGTTTCCTTCACCATGGAATAAATTATTCAAATTTGGTCCCACCTGTATAGAATCCCATTAAAAAAAATATATATGTAATAATCGCAACATTACATGGCACACCAATAAACAAGGTACTTCAGAGTTAATTTCATGAAAAAAACCCATAAAAATGCAGTGCTCAACTAAACAGAAAAATTGTAGTGAATGACACTAGTGCACTGCACCTATATCCTAAAGCAATCACCTTCATCACAAAATAAAAGAAATAATTAAACAAACAAAAAATAGGTAAAATTAAGATTGATTTTTTTTTAAATTAAAGGAGACAGTTACCTCTAGTTGTTACTATATTTTTTACTTTCAAAGAACAGTATTAAGAGGAATGTTCTGTTTGGGATCAGGAACAACTATCTCCTGACCGACACCTTCCCTCTGCTGTACCGGATAATGCTTTTTCAGATAAAAGCGAGAAAAAGCCAGGAGAAAGAGAAACACGACAAAGCAGGCTACGGATTCACCAAACAACAAGTAGCAGTACCACATGGGGGTGAGTTCCTGCATGAGGTAACCTAGAATGATGGGGTTGGTCATAGTGCCAGAAGAAGAGGCAATAAGGATGGAGGACGCTACTCGACCCGTCACCCTCAGCAGCTCACTCTCCATCCACGTGAAGCCTGTGGGAAAGGTGGCAGCCATGGACACCCCAGCCAGAAAACTGGCTACCCACACACCTACGGTTACAACATTTTGGGAGAAAAGAAGAAATGACAGCAAAGAAAGAGTCAGACCAGCCGCGCTGAGGAAGAGAAGCTTCACAGATGACAGGCAATAGATTGTAAAGATGCTGCTGAAACGCCCAATAGCAAAGGCCGCCCAAAACAAAGAGGTGACTTGCGCACCATGGGACTTGCTCCAATGCAACTCTTTTACCACATAGGTTGTAAGGTAAGCTGCAAAGGTGTCTTCTGTGGCACAGTAAAGGTAGTAAAGCAAGCAGAGAGTAAGCAAAACAAATAGAAACAGCCCTGTGGGTAAATGTTGTTTTATGCTAACACTGCCCTCTGAGGCACCTTGTCTCTTCTTCTGTGTTCTGTCTGTGAAGAACTGAATGAATACAGGGATACATACAAGCAGAAAAACACATCCTGATATCATATAAGAATAATGAACAATAGTTGTAAGAGGTGGAGGGTTATTTGTAGCATTGTTGGTCATGTTCACATTGATAACACCTCTGCCTGTCACACTCAAGTTGACGGCAGAAGAAGCATTATTGACTAAATAATTTAATTCAGGAGAAACTTTGGGGCTGAATTCATAATCATCTTCTGGGTTAGGTGTCAGAAAAGGCTCTGTTACCAAAGGCCCAATTACGCCACCAAAGGCATAAAAAAAATGAATAAACTGCATCGCCATCTCTCCATCCTTCCCCCATATCCGTAACAGCTCTGCGTTGGCAACTACAACATAGTAATAACACAAATTTCAAATAATTAGTTGCCTTGGAAATCATCGTCTAGCAAAGGTAACAAGACATTCCTATTGCTCCCCGTCCTCCCACTATGTTTTTGCGCTTGCCTCTCCTTGATCCTACCAGATCCTTGACCTCCATCTTCTCAACCCCGATTCTTATGCCAGTATGCTAGCCTCGACTTTAAACAATCATAACACCAGCACCAATCATCAATTTTAAAAAAAATATATATATATAAAACTGTGTAAAGCTTCACAGAATTTAACTTTTTTGGGTCGTGTTGTTTCTTCATAAGACTTTCGTTCAAAGCATTCTCATATGCAAAGTCTACTTGAATCAAGACTTTTACATCCAAAACATTGAAGATGTCAAATTGTTAAGCAATGCAAAGTATCAGAATAAGATTTAGAATAAACAACAAGAAAGCATCAAAAAGCAAAAGAGGAGGAAAAAAAAAGTCTGCTTATTATTATTATTATTATTATTTTAATGCATACATTTTTGCATATAAAAAGATACCCACTAAAAAACACTTTTTCCCACAAACAGAATGACATTATTAAATGCTGCTTGCCCAACCTATCCCTTGACATACTTTATGATATGAGGGTTGGTTCATAAGTTTTGTGACTTTTAAAAATAAATACAAGAAGGCTTCATCAATTAGAAAATTTTTTTTTTTACTCACAAAGCCTCATCATTTGGGACCACTTTAGTGCTGTTCAACATACTCGCCACCGATTTCAATGCCTTTTTTATCCAACAATCAAAACAGTGCCGAAAATCAGTCAAATGGTTCAGCTGCTCTTCCACGGCAGAAATGAGGCTATCCCTGTCTTCAAAATCAATTCCTTTCAGCTCATTCTTAATGGTGGGGAACAGCCAAACCGTGTGCCTTCCGGAAGTTTTCAAAAATCACCCTAAAGAACTTCATCTTTCACCATGACAACGCTCCTCCTCACAAATAAAAAAAACCTGCTGAATTTCTCATCACATCTGGGATCGATGGCCTCAAACCACCGCTTTATTCATCAGATTGGGCACCTTGCGACCTCTGGCTGTTCCCCACCATTAAGAATGAGCTGAAAGGAATTGATTTTGAAGACAGGGATAGCCTCATTTCTGCCGTGGAAAAGCAACTGAACCATTTGACAGATATTTGGCACCGTTTTGATTGTTGGATGTAAAAAGTGCATTGAAATCAGTGGCGAGTATGTTGAACAGCACTGTAGTGGTCCCAAATGATGAGGCTTTGTGAGAAAATTTTTTTTTTCAAATTGATGAAGCCTTCTTTTATTTATTAAAAAACGTCTCAAAACTTATGAACCAACTCTCGTATATAATGGGATAATTTAATTCAGAATGTTGCATTCAAGTGCTAAGCTCTTATTTAATAAATGCACATTGTAACTACAATATGTACGCAAATTACATTACTCAAGTGCTTTTTTTTCTCTTGCTTATTTCCAAAGGTAAAAATCAAGTAGTAGTTGTTTTTTCTCTTTATGAGCAGTACATACATAACTGTCAAGTAAACTCATCAGTCAATTCTTGCAAATTTTTAGTCTTAAGAATGATAGAAATGTCCGGAATATTCCAACTCCTTTCCTGGATCCCTTCTCCAAGAAGAGTCGTTGGGACTCCATTGTGAGGAGGTGTACACCATTCTGCTCTACCTTCCACGATCATTATGAGATGTTTCTAGTCACTTGTACTAACTTGCAACCCACAATAAATTACAGACTTTACACAAAACGAAGTATTAGCTTCTGTCCTCTTTATTCATGTTCTTCCTTTGCTGTCTCTCGCCCGACTCCCTCCTCCCGTTCTTGGGTTCAATCTCGCATTTCATAGCCAATCACCCAAATCGCTCCAACACATGCTTTGCACGTGCATTCGCTCTCACTTCCCTCTCTCACAATAAGCCAGGGCTTGGTTTTTATTTTGCCTCTCCTTCTCTTCCCCTCAACAGTTCCTTAGATAATAGTCTTTGCTAGGCCACTGGATCTTGTCATATAGCCGCACCAACAGCATTTGTCTGTTGCTAACTGTTGTAAGGATTTCGCTGGAGCCAATGTTTTTAATGATGGTTCTATGAATTTCTTCGTCTGGGAAATAGTCAAGGTATCAGATGCCAAGGATCTTTTTGTAGCATCTTATATCCATCTCAAATATGAACAAGATGATAAGTCATTCAAATGTATTTCCAGACACTCATACACATAGCCGAAAAATAAGCAATTTCAAAAGTGCCAATTTTCTCCACGCTGCTGTGTATTGGCTTTATCCCAACAAAGCACAAACATGGAACAATATGATGTCATAATGTGAATATGCAAGCAAAAAATCATCCAAATCATCTCAGCCAATTAATGTTTAGATATAGTGTGTTTCAAAATTGGTGAAGCACAATAACCTTGACCTTTGAGAAAGTACAAATACGAATGATCTATCGTGTTTAGCAGTAGTTAAAGTCTATACAAAGTACAAATTATGAATTTCAGTTCAATTATTCTTAAAATAAGGCAAACACGTGTGTTCTAAACAAAAACGTTAATTCAGAGCAATCATCCAATGGACTCACCGACTGACAAACAGACTGCTATGACTCATGATTTGAAGTACCTGTCTACCAAAACTCAACCAAATTGCTTCAGCCATTTTTGAGATATTGAGCAAAACTTGTTTAGAAACAAAATGACTCCAGTGACCTTGACCTTTATGCTAGAGCAAATATGGCACAGGAGGCAGATCACTAACTTACGTAATGTTCCCATGCAGTCTGGTCAAAATCTGTTCAGCGGTTCTTGAAATATGGCAGTCAATGGACCAATGGACGGACCGAACTGACAAATCAACAGATAGACCAACACCTGGCTTATTCTGATTACCCCCCTCTCTCTTCCCCCTATTTAAAAGTGTTTCTAAGTAAGTCTGAAAACAGACCGGTTCAAAGTATTCCCAAATAAAGTAGTCCTCTGTAAATTCCTTATTAAACAGCTCCTTCTGTTTTGGAAAGATGCGGTGAACTGACCTCTTGCTCCATTTCAGCGTCTTCCTCAGGATGAATAACATAATGCCTTTTGAGATAGAGGCGTGAAAATGCCAGCAGGAAGAGAAAGACAGTGAAACAGAGCACTGATTCAGCAAACAAGAGATAAGAGAACCACAAAGGAGTGTGCTCCTCCATGAGGTATCCCAAAAGGATAGGGTTTGTCATCGTGCCTGAAGATGAGCTAATCAGGACAGCAGAGGCTACTCGCCCCGTCACGCGAAGCATCTCCGTCTCCATCCAAGTAAACCCTGTGGCAAAGATGGGAGCCATGGAGGCTCCAGCCAAAAGACTGGAAAGCCAGATACCTACAGTTACGTTGTGTATGGAAAAGAACAGGAAGGCGAAAAGTGAAGCGCACAAAGTTGTACAGCCCAGGAGCAACATTTTCACAGGGGTCATGCAGTGCACCAAGAAAATGCTGTTGAAGCGGAACACTGCAAAAGCCGCCCAAAATAGCGAAGTGACGCGTGCTCCATGAGATTTACTCCAGTGCAACTCTTTTACCACATAGGCTGTCAAATAGGCCGCAAATGTGTCTTCTGTGGCGCAGTACAGAAAGTAAAACAAACATAGCATGGATAAAACAAACAAGAACAAAACAGTGGGCAAAGGTTGTCTAACGCTTTTCTTTTCATCGGACTGACTCTGTCTTCTCTTTTCTGACCTGTCCTGAAACCACTGAACAGTCAATGGTATGCAAACAAGGAAAACTGTCACGCCTGATATTATGTAAGCATAAAAGACAATTGTAGTCTGAGGAGGTGCTTTGGGCAACATTGAGGTCACATTGGGTGCCAGAGTTGTAATGTTATCCATAGTCAGTCCTGATGACGTTTCATTGATGTCTGGAGCTAAAGTGGTGAGGACATGATTTTCATCATCTTCTGGGTTAGGTGTTAGGAAAGGTTCCGTCACCAAAGGGCTAATGACGCCGCCAAAGGCGTAGGAAAAGTGAATAAACTGCATCGCCATCTGTCCTTCTGTCCCCCACAGCCGTACCAGCTCTGCATTGCCAGCTAAAGCAGAACAAAACAAAACCATTACACCATTCATATGCTATCGTTGACATTATTCAATTTACATTAAAATAAAGCCCGGGTGTAAAATATTGTGTATGTACACATTGTTTTGACCTTGGATGCGTATTTCCTTGACAGTGGATGCCATGTTACTGTGTGTCTACATACAGGCAGGTGAACCTGAAAGTGCCAGCCAGACTTTTAACCATGTTTTGTCAGATGTTAAGTTCAGTAAATATACTAAATAGAGTTCTCTATCTGTAGGATTAGCAGTATTACTAGTCCCAAAGACATATTGTCACCAAAAATCAAACAGCCTGATCACTGACTTGTTTATGTGGTGCTCAAATACCATTTAAAATGTTTCTGGTTACAAAAGCCAGGGGTGCTAAAAGCTCTAGTCCGTTCAGCAAATGCAAGTAAATATTGTGCAAATGACCAATATCTTGCAAATCACTCACTCAACAAGCAACCTCTTCTGCCCTTCCCCCATCCCCCTCCTCCACTCCCTTTTTCATAACTGAAGACACTTTCTTTGAATTGTCTCTGATTATTTTGCAGAAAAACTGCAATTTCACTCTGTGTGAACTGTCAATAATTATGTCACTGTGAATTTCAGAAAACTACTGATTCTCGGTGAGTCAATAGTCTGTGAGATGAAAAAGAAAGGGTGTACAAAGACTCATCTAGACAACTGCGAAAAAAAAAATCCTTCAAGAAGATCGGGTTTGATGGCACAGAATCTGTACTTAAGTTTGTGAGATCACTGATATCTATATATATAAATTGCTTAGCCGGAAGTCCTTCTTCGCCTCTACTATAAAGTTTGTCTGGTATGGACGCTGATCTGGGCAGGTGCTGGGCGCCGCGGATCGGCCTGCTGTGTGCTCAAAACCCACGAAATCGTTATAGCCGACATTTCCTTATCGAACGTTTAACCGTTTCTGAGATAAATAAATAAACAAAATGTCCACAAACTGCAATAGCCTCTTTCCGCGCGCTTCCATTAAAAATCAAATTGAGGTTTCAGCATCTTTTCCCATATAGACCAAAAAATTGATGTTCATTCTAGGAAGCCTTGGTAGCTCAGTCAGTAAATCATTCGCCTACCGTGCAGGGCGACCCAAGTTCAAGTCTCACGCAGGCCCAATTTTTTTTTTTTTTACACTACAATATGGATATTTTTATTTTTAATTTAGGCTTTTTACCTTTAAATTATTATTATTATTATTATGATTATGATTATGATTATTATTACTATTATTATTATTTATAAACTAATAATAAAAAATTATTATTATTATTATTATTATTATTAGTAGTATTAGTAGTAGTAGTAGTAGTAGTATATCTTATATCAAATTTTCTTTTAAAACCTTGGTGTTTTTATGATTTCTATTTCTATTATTCTATATTCAATATTATTATTATTATTATTAGTAGTAGTAGTAGTAGTAGTAGTAGTAGTAGTAGTAGAAGTAGTAGTAGTAGTAGTAGTAGTAGTAGTAGTAGTAGTACCAAGTATCGGGATGGGGTTGTACGTGTAGGTAAAAGGGGGCTACCGGTAGGTTTAAAGGGGCATGGGTAGGCACAACGGGGATACGGGTATATATAAGGGGGTATGGTGATGGTCGATTCCTTTCATCCATACCTGCGAAACGATCAACGGGGAAGTATCAAGGAGGGTACAGGTAGGTTACAAGGGGGGCACGGAAGGTATCAAGGGGGTATGGGGAGGTATCAAGTGGGTTAGGGGAGGTATCAAGGGGGTATGGTGAGGCATCATGGGGGGGGGACGGGGAGATATCAGGGGGGGGATGGTGAGGTATCAAGGGGGATATGGGGAGGTATCATCGTCCAAATGAAACTCGCTCACAACAGTTGTCTCTCTGTCTACATTTTAAACAGCAACCTGTATACCCTGGCTTGCCAGGGTACAAAAGCCACTAGTTAATTAATAATAATATGAACAAATATTATGAAATTACTTCAATGTCATTCTGTTTCAATTCTATCAGCTTGAACTTCGACAAAAATAGGTTGAAGTAAATTATGTATTCATTCAATATTATAAAGATCAGTCATCAAAAACAAATTATAACATTTTCTAAAAATGCCAGCATCATTTCTAATATTACTGACCAACCAATGTATTGCATTTACACACAAACATCCAACAAAATTCAGCTTCCAGCTGTCTCTTTCCTTCTTGCAAGGGGTGAACGTATGTGACTTAGGTACGAGACTATTGAGGTCACAGAAGGTTTTCTCCACTCACTCCGTTTCCTCCCTCCCTTCAATAATGGTACTGGACGCAGTCAATATAAAATTTCAAAAATAAAATTTGATTTTCTTTCCGTCTTCCAATAGCGATCTCCATGCCTTTACACCACCTGTTTGAGTGATAGATGTGTATATGTTTTGTGTGTATATGTGATGGTGGATGAGACAGGTGAGCATTATGTTGGTACAGATTGCTGCGCTTTGAGCCTGATTGACTTGGGGAAAGGCACGTATATAGCGTCCAGTATTATTATTATTATTATTATTACTATTCCTAATGAATATGACACCTTAGAGCAAAGGATGAAAAGAAGAAACAAGCTAATGTCCAGACTTTTTTTTTCCACTTTAGATTATAGAGGAAATAGTCACAATGTATTGAGTTCGTACATCTTTTATTTTATTTTTTAGGAAATAAATAGGTTTGGATTAAAAGTGCTAGAGTACAAAAAAAAAACACTGATTATTTATTATTTCTACATGGGATAATAAAGGAATTAGGGTTATGAATAAGAACAAAAAGAACCAACGTGGGATAATAAAGGAATGATAGTTAAGAATGAGAACAAAAGAACAAAAGACAAAGCATATATATATATGGCTGAATTTGCATTTGTCTTCTGAGACTGACCTCCCCTGCCACCTCCAAACCCTCGAACTCCTTCGTTCATGTGCCCCAAGTGAAAAAAAAGAAAAAGAAGAGATTCCCTCCGCATAAACAAAGAGAAATAAATCTACACAGAAGAAAGCTGGTTATTCAAATATCGGTGGGTTAAACTAAAGCAGCTAAATCTCATGAAGAATCAGAACTACATGCTTGTTGAATTTCAATTTCATAATAAATGTCACACAATGTGGTAGCAAGCTTCTTCTAGTAAAAATTGCTCTTGTGGGGGAAAAGAAAAGACAAGAAAGCAACCAACCACAATAAAGTAATGTTAAAAACAAGCAGGCATACAACAAATATGGCGAAAAAACACAAATCAACGTCGCATCTATACAATATTACTAATATTAGGCAAAAAAAGCAAAGCAAGAACTCATCATCAGCAATAAAAAGCAAATAAAACTCAAGCCTGTACAAAACAAGGCAGAAAAACAAGAAGCAGAAGAACAGTATTGCCACTGCAGCAAATCAATCAAGATATATATATATATATATATATTAATTTAAAATCAAATATGTAATGCATGCATCCAAAGACAGTTTGCAATTATACTATAAGTATTACTAGCATTGGGTATTTAGGTATATATCGGCTATTTTTTAATGTTTAGGTATTTAAGAACCTATAATGTGTACATACATCAATGTTAGTAATTCCTATCTTATCCTATCCTGTCCAATAACTCGAAGGTCGTTGGGGCACCACAGATGATCGTTTAACCAGCGTACTCCATCTTTTTCTGTCCTCTTTTAATTAATTATTTACTAAATTAATTTACTTAATTAATTAATTACTAATTAATGTCAGTAACGAATAATTTAGAAATCAATAACAATTATATTAAACATTCACTTTAGTTGCTAATAGTTCAGGCAAAAATAGGTAATGCTAAAAGAAATTGGACACTGATGTGTTGCTTTGTGTGAAGATTGAAGTAAATTGATGAAGCATTTCAAAAGATACAACCAACACACACACACACACACACACACACACACGCACAAACACACACACACACACACAAAGCTACTAAATCTATATATATAAATTGCTTAGCCGGAAGTCCTTCTTCGCCTCTACTGTAAAGTTTGTCCGGTATGGACGCTGATCTGGGCAGGTGCTGAGCGCTGCCGATCGGCCTGCTGTGAGCTCAAAACCCACGAAATCGTTATAGCCGACATTTCCTTACCGAACGTTTAACCGTTTCTGAGATAAATAAATAAACAAAATGTCCACAAACTGTAATAGTCTCATTCCGCGAGCGGTTTCGATTCAACCCGTGTCAAGAACGTGCTGTTCCGTAATACCGTAAATTTTGTTTTATTTCCATTCAAAACACTTTTGCACTCATGTCACCAATCTTACAAAATTTTGTGTTTAACTAATTAAATTTGATTAATTAAAATCGAATCGGGGTTTCAGCATGTTTTCCCATATAGACCAAAAAATTGACGGTCTTTATACGAAGCATTGGTAGCTCACTTGGTAAGACATTCGCCTACCGTGCTGGAGACCCGAGTTCAAATCTCATGCGGGCCATATTTTTTTTAATGTTTTTTTTTGTTTTTTACACTACAAAAATTATGGGTATTTTTCTTTTTAATTTAGGCTTTTTACTTTTAACTTATTAATTATTATTATTATTATTATTATTTATACACTAATAATAATAATTATTATTATTATAATATCTTATATCAAATTCTATTTTCAAACCTTGGTGTTTTTTATGATTTCTATTTGTATTATTCTATATTCAATATTATTATTATTATTATTATTATTATTATTATTATTATTATTATTATTACTACTATTATTACCAAGGATCGGGATGGGGTGGTACGTGTAGGTAAAAGGGGGCTACGGGTAGGTTTAAAGGGGCATGGGTAGGCATAACGGGGATACGGGTATATATAAGGGAGTATGGTGATGGTCGATTCCTTTGTCGTTCCCTATACACTTATGTGTCCGGGGACGTTAATCTATTTTAACTAACTAACTGTGACGACACGAGTTTTCAGATAGCAGGGAGAATTACACTTTTTAGGAAGTTACACTTCTCCGTATATCTGTTGTACATAGAATAGCGTGACCGATTTACTTTTGCGTATGAAAGTGCAGTTTCGTAAAGTCCGTGCGATTCGTAGAAGACAGGGAGTCGGCCAATTTCGAATAGGGGTACGCGTAATAAAGAACGTGCATACTGACGAGAGCTCGACTATTTTGCTTGTGGCCGGCGCAGTTTTTGGAGGGCAGAGTGGTTTGAGATGCTGTTGCGAGAGGAACGAATTCTAACGAGGCAGCAACCCTGTGACAGAGGTCATTGTAGTGTAGGGTACTGTTGGAAGGGTGTGTTTATTGTTTATATAGCCACCCAAGGTCTTATGCCCTCGTCGGGATAAGGATGTTTAGAATTCGAAGGAAGATGTTAACTGCCATTCGTCAACGAATGTAGAGTTCCATACTTAAGGTGTGTGTAGTTCTCGATTGAACACCCACCAAGACTTAGTGTCTGTACCAGAGCTAAGGTGTCCTCATCCTCAGTATAAGTGTTATTTGGAAAGTGAAATAACGTGCAATAGCAAGAGAAAGTGACTCTCAAAAAGACTAATCCATTGTATTGTGACAGTGTTGTGTCGTGTTGTGGTGTTGGGGTAAAGGGCGTCACAAGCCGAGGCCTGTAAGGTGAGCAAATCCTGTCATTCAATTCTTTAGTGGCGCGCTCCGAGAACTGCGTACGTGTATGAGTGGTAATGAGTGTGGGGAAGGGGATGTATTTTAGGATGTATAATGAATTTTGTTGATTTTATATGATTTTCTTATGATTTTCTTGTTGTATATGTGATGGGAAATGTCGTTGCTGTTGTTGTTATAAAAGTGGGTCAAAGGCGACGATGGGGAATATAGAGAGGGGGAGAGAGAGTGAGGGTGTATGTATGGAGAGAGCGATAGAATGTATTATACTGAAGAAGGATGAAGTGATGATGATGAAGGAAGCATGTTTACAGTATGGATGAAGGGAGGTAATCGTGATGTGCTATAATTGTTGGGGGTGACGGTGGTGATGAAGGGGGGCGGAATGAATCAGGACTGTGTGATTGAAGTGAGGTTGCAATGATTATGTACATTTATATAAAGGTTTGTGTTTATAGAAGATGCGAATTATTTAGCATCAAAGGTTGATTTATATTATTGAAATGTGTGTATAGTATCTTGTATTATTATCATGGTATTCATAATTATACAGGTCAAGATGGTGGACGGAGGACGGCGTGTTATGTTATATTATATAGTGTTTATTGTTTTGTGGGCATATTGTTAAGACTGTGTATATGTCAACAGGTGTGGGCTGATTATTACTTCTACGTATTACTTCTACGTGTTTATTTCTACGCATTATTTCCACGCTGTTGCCTTTGATGTTGCCCGTTATGCTGTACTGATGTTGCTGTTGTTGACGCTGACTGGGTCCTAGCCAGCCTGGGGTGTGCCTTTGCCTCTACAACAGAGTAGTGTTGTGGTGATCTCTTACACTGCTGCAGGTTTTGCCTATGTATCGAGGCAACACATTTACAGGAGGTTTTCATACCTAATTCATGCACACACAGACTCACATTGCACGCACCTAAAAACATATCCATTTAGTTAGAAGAATCATCCACTTATTGTGAAAGAGACTGTTTAGCTCTCTGAGCTACTTGACAAGAACATTGAGACATTACTTCTGTGCCACAGCTTCGCCTAGATAATAGTTTATGATTCAACGCCATTACTTATTATGAAGACTTGCATTTTGAATTGATTTGTTGATTTTGATTTTGTTGTACACACTTGTAAAGAAACTGTTGTTGTTTAGTTCTATTTTGGGGTTTGTTACAAGGGGAGGTAATTGTTAGTTAGTATTGGGACGGGGGTCTATTTAGGGGTTGGGGGAAGGTTAGTTCCCATTTGTCCTGTGTTTGTATGTTGATTGTAGAATAAAAGAGTGTGATTGTATTCTGGCATTTGTGTTAGTTTATTTTGTTTGAGTTTTATTCCTATTCACTCGCTTTATGTGCTGACGTCACTGAACCCGCTCGGGGGACGTGACATTTTTTGGTGTCAGAAGTGGGATAGACTCATTTATTTTGTTAGGGTAGTGCCAGATGTGTATGTTGTGTACTTGAGTTGTTGTGTGAAAGGGTACGCAGCGGGCGGTTGGCGGGAGTGTGGGTGTATTGCACTAGGGATCACACTCGGAGTGCAGCATTAACGGGGAATTGGGTTGCAGGGTTCACTTGCTCGCCTTTAGGGGTACGACGGTGAACGATTCCTCGGCTCGTGTGACTGTTGTGTTGCGTATTCATTCTGTTAGGTGTTTGTATCAGTTAAGTGTTATTTGTTTTGTGTATACTAACATTTGTATTTCCCTTCTTTTCTGACATGGCTTTGCGGGAAGCTCGAGCCGCGATGCGCCGCGACGCTAGGACCCGTAAGGAGGAAGCCGAGCAGGAGGAGCAGGACTTCGGTGATGACGGCTCAGTGACAGGGTTGTTGGAGGAGCCTTACGCAGTGAGTACTCAGACCACTATGCCTAAGATGTATGCCAAATCGCCCGGTGCACAGAGCAAAGTCGAGGTCGCGCTCAGTGATAGTGAGAGATTTAGACAGATTGGGGAAAGTCTGGGTTTCCGAGATGGAGCGTTAGCGCACTATGTAGTTAGTGAGATGAGAAGGGAGGAAGAGCGGAGGGAGAGGGAGGAAGAAAAGAGGGAGGAGAGGGAAGCGAGGGCAGATGAGAGGAGGCTTTTGGAGCTTAGGCTAGAGACAGAAAGGGTAGCTAGAGAGGCGGAAAGAAGAATGCTAGAAATGAAGCTAGAGGAGGAGCGAAGAACCAGAGATGACGACAGAGCTGCTCAGAGAGAGAGGGAGAATAGGGCTAGAGATAGAGGGGCGGCATACTCAGTCAAGCTGAAACCCTTGGAGGAGAGGGAGGATGTGGAGGCCTACCTCCAGATGTTCGAACGGGTGGCGGAGATTCAGGGTTGGAGGAGGGAGGTATGGGCGGTTAGGCTAGCGCCTTTGTTGCAAGGGGAAGCCCGGGACACCTACCTTCGTCTGACGCCTGAGCAAGCCCAGGATTTCGACATTGTGAGGAACGCGCTGTTGAAACGCTTCAGGAAGGACGCCGACTACTATCGTAGGCAGTTTCGAGAGGCCAAGAAGGAGGCTGCAGAGACGTTTCCTCAGCTAGTAGTGAGATTAGGGTCGTTAGTGAAGAAATGGTTTTCGCTCGCCGGCAAAGACATCACCGACGTAGGGCAGGTACTAGACACTTTCATTGGAGAGCAGCTTTTCTCCATCATGACTACCGAGTTAGAGATCTACGTGAGGGAGAATCTGCCTGAGACTAGCCATGCCGCAGCAGAGTTAGCACAGCGTGTAGTAGATGCCAAGCGGGCAGCATCAGCACCGGCACCCGTACTAACCAGTCAGAGACGCAGTTTTCCCAGACGACCGGAGGCTCCTCAGCAACCTAGCAACAGGGGAAGTCAGGGTCAGAAGGTAGGAAGGACAGAAGGGGGTAGTGGGGTACGTCGTTGCTACCGATGTGGGTCGGAGAAGCATGTGGTCAGGGACTGCAAGGTCAAACCTCAGACAGTAGGCCAGGTTACAGTGGGAAGGACTATTTCCACGGAGACCGCACCTCGGGCTAGCGTGTGTGCAATCAAACCTTATGATCCATGGGGCCAAGGTAGGGCGAACGGGCAGGACGTTCGAGTATTGAGAGATACGGGGGCGGAGATAGGGGCAGTCGCGAGCAGGTTAGTCAAACCAGCTGATTTGACGGGTCGGACTGTCGAGATTTGCTTGGCGAATCGATCGAACGTGGGTCTGCTACCTACAGCTTGGGTGGAGTTGGATTGTGCGCTGGTCAGGGGGAGAGTGGAGCTGGTGGTTTTCGAGGACGGGCCCGATATCATCCTGGGTAACTGGGTGACGTTTGATAGCGGGGAAAAGAGTCCTGTTTCCTTGTTCGGAGGTGAATGCGCGATGGCTGCAGCAGTGCAGACTCGGGCGCAGGTGAAGGCCGAGAAGAAGAGGGAGGTACCCTTAGCAGTGGTCGAACCATCCCAGATCTCTGTTAGCACCCCAGAGTTGATCAGGATGCAAGAGACCGACGAGACGCTCGCGAAGGCGAGAACGTTGGCACAGAGTGGTGGGGCGATAGCGTCAGGTAGGGCGTCAGCTGAGTTTCGCAAGAAGAAGGGGGTGTTGTACCGGGTACACACGAAGAGGGGTAGCCAGGTCACGCAACTGGTAGTCCCGAAACAGTTGAGAGGGGGGATCCTTCAGTTGGCTCATGATCCACCCATGGCTGGGCATTTGGGAGGGAAACGCACCAGGGAGCGGATCTGGGGAACGTTCTATTGGCCGGGAATGTGTGCCGAAGTACGGAGGTATTGCGCCAGTTGTCCAGAATGTCAGAAGGTAGTACCGAGGGGACGGGTGAGGAAGGTACCACTACAGCAACTTCCGCTGGTGGACGAGCCATTTCAGAGGGTGGCCGTAGACATTGTGGGACCCATCAAACCCAAGTCAGATCGGGGTAACATGTACATCCTAGTGGTAGTAGACTATGCCACACGCTATCCCGAGGCTGTACCGCTCAAGGGCATAGAGGCAGAGAGGGTGGCAGAAGCGCTGTGGGAGATTTGGTCGAGGGTGGGCGTTCCTAGGGAAATTTTGACAGATCAAGGGACGCAATTCATGTCTGAAGTCATGCGGGAGATGAACAGACTACTGTCGATCCACGGGAAAGCTACCACACCGTATCATCCACAGTGCAACGGATTAGTTGAGCGATTCAACGGGACGCTAGTGTCCATGCTCAAGAAGTTAGCCACAGAACAACCAACAGCGTGGGACCGCTACATTCCAGCGCTACTATTTGCATACCGTGAAGTAGCACAAGAGTCTACAGGGTTCTCTCCCTTCGAGCTGCTATATGGAAAGACCGTGCGGGGACCGATGGCTGTGTTGCGAGACCTCTGGACCAAGGAGATACAAGAGGAAGAGGTGAAACTGAGTAGCCAGTACGTGGTAGACTTGCGTAATCGCATCGAGGAGACATGTAAGTTGGCACAAGGAAACCTCAGAACCGCGTCAGCCAAGCAGAAGCGGCACTTTGATAAGAAGGCGAAACGGCGTTTGTTCAACGCGGGGGATCAAGTGTTGCTACTGTTACCAGAGAAACACAACAAGTTGCAGCTAGCATGGCGAGGACCATACGAGGTGATCGAACGCGTGGGAGAGTGCGACTACCGGATCAGGATGCGTGGGAAAAGCAAACTATACCACGCCAATCTCCTGAAGAAGTTCCATACCAGAGCGACGGTGGCTACGATCGTCGTGGACGATGAAGGGGTAGAGGAGGAGGAAACCATGCCAGCGGTGGGGGATTTTCCGGGGACCACCGTGACGGCATCGGCGATACCCCGTGACGCAAAGAGGGAAAGAGACTGGAAAGCACCACGATCTTCGATCAGCAGGGGCGACGATCACATCAGGGGAGACAAGAACAGACTGATGAAGTGGGCAATTCGTTTACACCCATCGTTTGGGGTTGTAGAGCGTACTCCAAGGAAGGACGATGGACCGGCAGCTTTTCTCAGTGGGAGTATTAGGTAGCATAGGGGGTATTGAAATTCGCGTCGTAGTTAAGGTTCTTCAAGGTGTTAAGAACTGGGGGGGGGTTGTGTGACGACACGAGTTTTCAGATAGCAGGGAGAATTACACTTTTTAGGAAGTTACACTTCTCCGTATATCTGTTGTACATAGAATAGCGTGACCGATTTACTTTTGCGTATGAAAGTGCAGTTTCGTAAAGTCCGTGCGATTCGTAGAAGACAGGGAGTCGGCCAATTTCGAATAGGGGTACGCGTAATAAAGAACGTGCATACTGACGAGAGCTCGACTATTTTGCTTGTGGCCGGCGCAGTTTTTGGAGGGCAGAGTGGTTTGAGATGCTGTTGCGAGAGGAACGAATTCTAACGAGGCAGCAACCCTGTGACAGAGGTCATTGTAGTGTAGGGTACTGTTGGAAGGGTGTGTTTATTGTTTATATAGCCACCCAAGGTCTTATGCCCTCGTCGGGATAAGGATGTTTAGAATTCGAAGGAAGATGTTAACTGCCATTCGTCAACGAATGTAGAGTTCCATACTTAAGGTGTGTGTAGTTCTCGATTGAACACCCACCAAGACTTAGTGTCTGTACCAGAGCTAAGGTGTCCTCATCCTCAGTATAAGTGTTATTTGGAAAGTGAAATAACGTGCAATAGCAAGAGAAAGTGACTCTCAAAAAGACTAATCCATTGTATTGTGACAGTGTTGTGTCGTGTTGTGGTGTTGGGGTAAAGGGCGTCACAAGCCGAGGCCTGTAAGGTGAGCAAATCCTGTCATTCAATTCTTTAGTGGCGCGCTCCGAGAACTGCGTACGTGTATGAGTGGTAATGAGTGTGGGGAAGGGGATGTATTTTAGGATGTATAATGAATTTTGTTGATTTTATATGATTTTCTTATGATTTTCTTGTTGTATATGTGATGGGAAATGTCGTTGCTGTTGTTGTTATAAAAGTGGGTCAAAGGCGACGATGGGGAATATAGAGAGGGAGAGAGAGAGTGAGGGTGTATGTATGGAGAGAGCGATAGAATGTATTATACTGAAGAAGGATGAAGTGATGATGATGAAGGAAGCATGTTTACAGTATGGATGAAGGGAGGTAATCGTGATGTGCTATAATTGTTGGGGGTGACGGTGGTGATGAAGGGGGGCGGAATGAATCAGGACTGTGTGATTGAAGTGAGGTTGCAATGATTATGTACATTTATATAAAGGTTTGTGTTTATAGAAGATGCGAATTATTTAGCATCAAAGGTTGATTTATATTATTGAAATGTGTGTATAGTATCTTGTATTATTATCATGGTATTCATAATTATACAGGTCAAGATGGTGGACGGAGGACGGCGTGTTATGTTATATTATATAGTGTTTATTGTTTTGTGGGCATATTGTTAAGACTGTGTATATGTCAACAGGTGTGGGCTGATTATTACTTCTACGTATTACTTCTACGTGTTTATTTCTACGCATTATTTCCACGCTGTTGCCTTTGATGTTGCCCGTTATGCTGTACTGATGTTGCTGTTGTTGACGCTGACTGGGTCCTAGCCAGCCTGGGGTGTGCCTTTGCCTCTACAACAGAGTAGTGTTGTGGTGATCTCTTACACTGCTGCAGGTTTTGCCTATGTATCGAGGCAACACATTTACAGGAGGTTTTCATACCTAATTCATGCACACACAGACTCACATTGCACGCACCTAAAAACATATCCATTTAGTTAGAAGAATCATCCACTTATTGTGAAAGAGACTGTTTAGCTCTCTGAGCTACTTGACAAGAACATTGAGACATTACTTCTGTGCCACAGCTTCGCCTAGATAATAGTTTATGATTCAACGCCATTACTTATTATGAAGACTTGCATTTTGAATTGATTTGTTGATTTTGATTTTGTTGTACACACTTGTAAAGAAACTGTTGTTGTTTAGTTCTATTTTGGGGTTTGTTACAAGGGGAGGTAATTGTTAGTTAGTATTGGGACGGGGGTCTATTTAGGGGTTGGGGGAAGGTTAGTTCCCATTTGTCCTGTGTTTGTATGTTGATTGTAGAATAAAAGAGTGTGATTGTATTCTGGCATTTGTGTTAGTTTATTTTGTTTGAGTTTTATTCCTATTCACTCGCTTTATGTGCTGACGTCACTGAACCCGCTCGGGGGACGTGACACTAACTATCGATTCCTTTCATCCATACCTGCGAAACGATCAACGGGGAAGTATCAAGGAGGGTACAGGTAGGTTACAAGGGGGGTACAGAAGGTATCAAGGGGGGTATGGGGAGGTATCAAGTGGGTTCGGGGAGGTATTAAGGGGGTATGGTGAGGCATCATGGGGGGGACAAGGAGATATCAGGGGGGGGGGTATGGTGAGGTATCAAGGGGGATATGGGGAGGTATCATCGTCCAAATGAAACTCGCAGACAACAGTTGTCTCTCTGTCTACATTTTAAACAGCAACCTGTGTACCCTGGCTTGCCAGGGTACAAAAACCACTAGTTATAAATAAAACAGATACATATAAATATAATGCAAACAACGCAAGAACCAAATTTAAATTGTTATAAAATCAGATAAACAAAAAAATGTTAAATACTTGCACACAGCAAGCGTGATAAATAATTACCAATGTAATTAAAGGCACGTTAAATCAATTAAACTTAATGAACTTAAATGAAAGCCAAAAGACATAAAATAGTTAAGAGAAAACACCTATTTACTAAGTGACGTACCCAAACCTCAGTTGTTGTAGTTCAGATGTACACATAACAACAGACAGAACTATACTCACTTGTATCAAGACCTCCGCCAAATACAGAAGAAAGGAAATGAATAGCAATCATCATGCCATATACAGAGCACCAAGGGATGGAAATCGTTGTTACTGCCAGCCCAAAGTCACACAGCAACAGCAAGGCTGATTTGTTCAGTTTGTCGTACACCATCCCTGCTATTAGAGAGCCAGCCAGGTAACCAACTGATGATCCAGTGAAGAAGAAAGAGGCTTCCTCTACGTTTGTTTGGGTTATGATCTGAAGGTCCAAAAATGCTGGCCCACGTTGACTAAGTGCAAAACCCTGTGAAAGAAAAAGTTGGTAATAAAACACAAAAGATTATACAGGGTGGGCCATAAAAAGTGTCCACATTTTATTGTGCAATAACTGAGATAGAAATTAATATTTTACAACATGTTTTATTCCACGTAGACAACAATGTTAAAGGTTTTGTTCAAACTAATCTTAGCAAAATCTGTGCATTTTCAGTCACAGAATCAATAGTTCATGATGTGCTCAATCCACGCTCCGCGTTGTTGAATAACAGCTGCGAGCCGAACGTTGAAGTTTTCACCAGACTTGAACCCTGCTGATTATTTTCTTTGGGGTTATTTGAAAGAACGAGTGTATACAGACAATCCAAGAACAAGTGAAGAACTAAAGGCAAGCATCAGGAGAGAAATCAGAAGCATTCCTGCAGAGATGCTGACAAGAGTTGTGGACAACTTCAACGTTGTTCCTCTCCAACCAATCCATCAATGCCATCCGCAAAACGAAGATTGGAGATTGCTCTACCCCCTATGCTGACTGTGCCTTCGTGATCTGCGAGGGCATCTGACATGATGCGCTCTAGGAAGATGTTGAAGAGTGTTGGAGAGAATAGGCATCCTTGACACACACCGATTGTTGTTCTGAACCAGTTTCCGATGGCACTGTTGTGGAGGACTGCACTGGTAGCCTTGTCATACAGGCTTTTGATGACTTCAATAATTTTAGGGCTGATGTTGTAAACTCTCACGGTTGCCCACAGAGCTGCATGCCAGACTCGGTCAAACGCCTTTTTGAAGTCTACGAACACTTCATATAGATGTTGTTGGTGCTGTAGGTATTTCTCGCAGATTATTCTGAGGTTGAAAATATGTTCAGTGGTACTTCGCCCTGCCCTGAATCCTGCTTGCTCTTCAGCTATGATTTATTCAGCTTGGGGTTTCAACCTGTTGAGTATTATTTTCAGGAGGACCTTGCTGGGATGGCTGATGAGGCTGATGATGCGGTAAATTTCACATTCCTGAAGGTTACCTTTTTGGGGAAGAGTGATGACAAGCGACTGGGTCCATGGTGTATATATAAAAAGAGAGAGAGATAGTAGATGGAAAGCTTTGTGTATATTAATTATTACTATAGAGAGAAAGATAGTAGACAGTTTTGCATATAATAATAATAACGGATTTTTATATAGCGGGTACTCCAGCCTATGACCAGACTCTCACCACGCTTTACATAGTCATTACATAGAAAATACATGCACTCGATCAAACATCACTTTTGCTACCATACACCAAAAGACGGAACAGTAAAGGTAACAACTATTTACAACTATGTACACAAATGACAAAAAAGACAGAAATAGACTATTTACAACTATGTACATAAATGACAAAAAAGACAGAAATAGAATAGCAAAAACCTATTCACAGCTATTTATAATTATATGCCCGTTTAGACCCAGGAAGAAAAACAGTATAAATATTTACAGCCGTGTATACACTTAAGGATCAGACAGAGACAAAAGAGGAGAGAATGGCAGCGGGATACAAATCAGTCTTAATTGAATAATGCAGTTTGAAGAGGTGGGTTTTGAGGGCCTTTTTGAATGCTTGTGTTGATTGTATGTTGCGGATATGGGAGGGAAGGGAATTCCACTGCTAGGGTGCGGAGTAAGTGAATGCACGTTGGCCGTAAGTCTTAGTGCGGGTGACGGGAACCTTGAGTGTGCGAGTGTCAGCAGAAGATCTTAAAGTGCGTGAAGGGGAGTAGACAAACAGTAGATCAGCAAGGTAGGAAGGACCAGAATCTGTGAAGAAGTTGGGACAGAGAACAGAGAGTTTGTACTCTACGCGTGCTTGCACAGGAAGCCAATGAAGGGAATGTAGTAGAGGTGTGATGTGATCGCGTTTCTTTTCTCGGAATACTAGTCTAGCTGCTGAGTTCTGAACCTTTTGTAGTTTGTCAATGATGTGTTTTGGGGAGCCAGCGAGGATAGAGTTGCAATTTTCAAGACGAGAAAGGACGAGAGCGCAGACTAGAGTTTTGGTGGCAGTGATTGTAAGACAGTGGTGAAAGGAGCTGATTTGGCGGATGGCCGTGTATGCAGAGCGACAGACGTTGGAGATGTGGTTGTTGAGGGACAGGTCATCGGAGAGAATGTAGCCGAGATTTCTCGCTGAGGATGAGAACTGAATGTTTGATGTCCCTACTGTAAGCGATGTTGGGAGAGGCGAGAGTGAGGAGGAGGTGTTGTGCTTGTGAATGAGGAGGGCTTCGGTTTTATCGTCATTAAGCTTAAGCTTGTTGAGTGTCATCCATGACAATGTCTGTGATGCAGTTCTCCAAAGTCTGAACAGTGGAATTAATGAGAGAGGGGGCAGTGGATTTGTAAAGTTGTGTATCATCTGCAAATGACTGACTCTCAATGTTCAGCTTGCTTTCCGAGCAGGAGAAGCAGTGGCTTGGTGTACAGAGTGAATAACACCGGCCCTAAAACGGAACCCTGAGGCACGCCGCACACCAAGTCTGCTATGCTGGAGAAACAGCCATTATATCTATACCTATATATATATATATATATATATATATATATATATATATATATATATATATATATATATATATATATATATATATATATATATATATATATATATATAAAATTATATAAAATATAATTGTCTCAAATTATCACATATATTATTACATTATTACATAATAGTTTTTGTAACCATCCTCTCTCTCTCTGTCTCTATCTCCCTCTCTCTCTATCTCCAAACTATGTATTAAATATATGATTATATTCACCAAAGCCCAGAATGAAGCTCCAAGCCACAATGTTCTCATGCATTTTCTTCTGTAGTCAGGGTCACTCAGTCGTTGTCTGAGAGTTTCTTTTTTCGCTGTATTGGCAAAACCTGACTCTGTCGTGTTTTCAGTAGTACCATCCTTCTGTCTGTCTTGATGGTTCTTGAAAGTAACAGAACCTGCATTGTCCAAGTCTACTGATGACATGATTTTAATCTGAGGACATAAAAATGAAAACAACAAATATTGCTTTGTTATTTTATCTACTTTCGTATCTGCCAACACTTAAGAAAAAAGGCTGAGAGGAGGTCTAAAAGTGAAACAGATGTATGGCATTTTTCATCGAATAGATCCAAGTCAGTTTTCAGACTAACACTAGTAACAGCAGTCAAAGTTAAAGTCTCCTCTCTGAAAATCCTTACCGGGAAGAGAGGGGACTATAAACTGATTAAAAAAAAAAAAAAAAAACTTTCTGCCAGTACCAGCATTGTAAATGAAACGCGCAATAACGGTGAAAAAGAAAGTACTGTAAAAGGACTCTAGGTGATGGGTGGGGGTGGGGTGTGTGTGTTAAATTTAGCATATGTATGTTTTAACCAGGCGCTGTAAACTTGAATGCTTTATTATGTAAGCATTGACATTTTAACTGTTTATAAAAAATGTCAGTGTTCCGTCCATTTTCTTTTTCTTTCTCACTCTTCTTAGTCTTCCAAAAATGCTTCAGACACAAAGAATGTAGCTCTTCGTCTTTTGCATATCTTGTAAAACCAAACAATGATTTAAGTGTCGGATTAGTGTTTGAATGTAAGGGCAGCGTTTGAAGTTTGCGAAACACTCGACTAACCTTACGTTGGATTCATAGGCTTCACTGCAGCAGGTTCTTTCACATCATTCGTAGCGTGCATACGGTGCATACAGAAACTAGTAGCCTTGCATACAGTTTTCCTCCCAGACAAATGCAACTGTCATTATTATCAGCATGGACTAAAAATGTATTCTTTGGTCCATGTTATCAGTTTGCAAAATTTTGTATTCTCTCCAGTTATTTTCAAAAATTATTAATGCAGTGTGTGTTCTATCCAATGCGAAGAAATAATACTACGAGCTTAGAAAAAATTTGTGTCTAGGAAAAAAATTAACTCTGGGCACTAAAATATAAATCTTTCAGGGCAGCTGCGCAATGTAGAAATTTATTTGAAACTCGAGACATCGAAAGTAAGTAGAGGTCAGTAGTTTATGTGCACACTAATCCACTGACCTCAATTATTTGTAAATCTAAGCTAAGAGCCAGATAAGATAACAAATCTATTTTTTATGCATTTTCTGTATGCGAAGGGTTCATGTTTATTTTAGCACCATGAATCAAATTTTGTAAGGTTCTTATCTGTTTTCACATAGCTATGAATATTTTGGATTATTTTAATAGAGCATTATAAAAGTGCAGTTGGCAGCCGTATTTATCAGGGGCTCTCACAAAGTTACTCCTCCCAAAGTGATTAAAAGGGCTGCTAACAGTACTTTTGAGATTGAGGGGCCGGGTAGCTCAGTTGGTAGAGCGTCTTCCTAGTAACCGAAAGGTACCTGGTTCGAATCCCGGATTGGCCAATGTGTGACCATATTATTTTCCCTTTACCATCAACTGGTTCGCTGGTGTCAGAATAATGTGACCAGTAGTCGCCTATACGCTTCGGTGTCGAGTGACTATAATCTATAGTTACACTTTTGAGACAGCCCCTGACAATGTGGGATACTTACACCGTCCACTGCTAAGTCAAAAACTGCGGAGGCCTGAACTAATATATATATATTATATATCTCTAGGCTATGCTTGATATATGCAGTTCTAGAGTGCATGGTTTGGTAGACTCGGTAAATTCGTTAATCAACGCAATTTAACATTTTAACGTCTTGCAATTCAGTGTTTGGCACCGTGGAAACTTGTGTGACCTTGACCTTTCCAAGTTACGATCACTAGCAACATGGCGTCGATTTTTGCTGATGTGAAGAACGGTCCAGCCATTGAGGTTTTTGCCCTCACAAGGAGATTTAATGAGGACCCATTTCCAGACAAAGTCAACCTTGGTGTAGGAGGTT
Source organism: Oncomelania hupensis (assembly GCA_036898135.1). NCBI lineage: Eukaryota > Metazoa > Mollusca > Gastropoda > Littorinimorpha > Pomatiopsidae > Oncomelania > Oncomelania hupensis. The sequence continues at coordinate 27,787,498 of CM072511.1, read as the reverse complement.
TGTATATATTTAGTTTCTCTTCTGTTCATTTATTTTTTATTTATTTCTATGCAAACCAATTGTTTGATTGCGAAAGACCTTGAAGGTCGCTGTTAACTTTATGAGTAAACTTGTTTTCAATCAATGTACATTCCTGTTTAGCAATACCTTGATAAAGTCACTTGTCAAACCAGACGCTAACTGGTTTGATTAGTTAGACATGAGACTTAAGAATGCACACAGCATAAACACGTTTAAAAACTAGTTAAACATATTTCCAAAAAAAATTGCTAGATCTGTATTCATGATGAATGAAATGCTTAGGAAAATTACATGTTCAACAGTCCCACTGACTCATTGCCAAGTTGAGGAAGGGGCATTTAGAAAGGCTTCATGGCCATTTTTTGCCCCCACACTACTACTATGACTATGAGTATATATTTTCTCGCCTACACAACGAAGGATGACATTTTATTTAATTTTAATCTAGCTGTCTAGTCCAATATATACACCTTTGGACTATGGTAGTTTTAAAAGTGTTTGTTTATAGATTATTATTATTGTTGTTATTATTATTATTATTATTATTATTATTATTATTATTATTATTATTATTATTAGGTATGAACCTTATCTAGACTTAGCTCTAGGCGCTTGAGTACAGAACAATTTTATAAGAAGAAAACTAATGACTAACATACACACACACACACTCATTCATTCATGCGCACACAGTCCGCTGGACCCTATAAACAATGACTAACAGACAAACACATGAACTAAGACTTTGTAGATTTGTTTAATCAATTTCAATCGGTGGAAGGAAAATAATGAGTTTTCAGATAGGATTTAAACTAGATTTGTTTCAGATTTTTAACATTAAAACTAAAAGTCTTTTCACTGATAAAATGATTTTAGACTTTCACAAACATACATGTATACACATGCATAAATTTACACACACGTGATTTATGTACTTTATCTAAAACTGTTTCTTTTATCCATATTTTAAGATAATGAATTGTAGGTGATAATATGTTATTTATACTGTTTTTTTTTTTTAGTTTAAAGAGAATGTAATATTAATTTTGATAACAGCAAAACCTGGTAATTTAATTGCTTATTTCTATTATTGCTTATTAAACGGCAGTTAAGTTGTATTTCTTGTATTCACATATATAATAAAAAGAACAATGATCAACAATTGGTAATTTTATTTGACAGCTTTAGAAAATAAAGCTAAATTTCTTGTTTTCAAGAATGCTTTCTAGTTTGTTGTGAATTTAGAAATATGAAAATATGTAATTTAAATGTATACACATTGAAATTATTCTTTTTCTATCTTTCATTTCAGCATACCGCAATGATGAAAGCAAACCATGGGTATTGCCAATGGTCAAGACAGTGGAGGAACAGATGGCATCTGATGCCACACTGAACCATGAGTATTTGCCAGTGGCAGGATTGCCTCTTTTTAGATCTCTGACCTGTGCTTTGGTCCTGGGCAAAGACAACCCTGCCATCTTGGAGAACAGAGTAAGTTACATTGGTCATTATAGATGATAAAAAGGTATAGGGTTCATGCTTAACAACACAATTTTGTGCTTATGGCCGTGATCATGGATCACGGGTCTTTGTGACAAGAACCAAATTTACATGTATCTCCTCAGGTTTTTTCTCTCTTCTTCTATTTATTTGGGCCCCCGTTGGGGTGCCGGGGGTTTCTGTATAAATAATATCCCCACTTTCTGGAAATTTAGTGCTTTAAATTCCCACTATAACTGTCTTTCTCACTTGTTCTTTATCATTCCTACTCTGTTCTATCAATCTACTCCACTGTCTTCTTCTTCGCTAGATCAGTCACCTACCTTTTTTCTTGAAAACTCTTCCGGGACAAAACTCCTCATTTGTGTGCAGTTTGGGAATATTGGACGCTTTCTGCCAAATGGTCACTAGGGCTTCCTATGGTATTGTTGTTTGGCAATGTGGGCATTTTGTGTGATGTGTTTTGTTGATGTTTTGTAATGATGTTTGTATTCTGTTTTGTTTTTGTAGGTGGGGGTTCGATAAGTTGGAGTATGGCATCAGCGTCCCCTGCATGGGATGCCTTTGTTGTGAAGTGACCGGCTGGTGGAGTGCCTTCAGTGTTACCACTGGGGTTGTTTCGACAGATCTTTTATGAGGATCTGGGGCGAGTCCTCTTTCAGCCAAGTTGTGGTCTTGATTTTGTGGTCCTGATTTGGCTCTTTGCTGCCCGCTGGACCCTGAAAGCAATTGATAACTAACTAACTTCTATTTGTTTGGTGACTCCAGATAAAAATATATGTTTTAATATTGTGCAGGTTGAAGGTATCCAGGTACAGGGAGGCACAGGAGGTATTCGCCTGGCTGCAGAGTTTTTGAAACGCAACTTGAACTCAGATGTGGTGTACGTTTCACAGCCAACATGGGGTTAGTGGGCAGCTCTGTGTTTTTATTGTCTTATGATCTAGTGTTGTTGCTGGGTATGGAGAGCTGTGTGATATTAGTTTTGGGAGTAGTGTTTTGGTGATGGTGGTGGAATAAGTATGAAATAAAGATGATTTACCCAATTGACTGTTCTTGTTATGTATGGTTTCAGAAAACCATAAGACGATATTCAGCCATGCAGGCTTCTCACAGATCAAAGAGTACAGATACTGGGACTCGAAGAACTTGGGCGTTGATATGGCCGGTTTTATTGAAGACCTCCAGGTATTTGAAGTCCATTGTATAGTTATTTTCTGACATTACTTTATAAAAATTACCAAAAAAATGCCTGCATGTGAATTATAGAAAAAAATCTGTTTTGTTTTATTTGCCTTGATTAAAGAGTGTGATTTTTAAGCCTTTGTCATAGCAATAGCACCAATTTTAGTCAAAAAGTATAGATTAGAAGATGAAAGTATAATATTTTATTTTTCTATCACATAAAATGGACAGTTGTCTTTGACATCATGTTTCATTTTTGACTCGCATGCATGGCAATATGTGTATATGTACTCACCCCCAAAAATAATTTTCACATTTCTGCAAATCTGATAGATGAGTCCTAAATAGTATAAAAATGACATTTTAAAAAAAAAGACCATCCACCTGTCTATCATCCGCTGTCTGTGCAAGTGGATTAATATCTAGAATCTTATTTTTACTATCACAACCAAACTTGGTAAAATGGTTTATACCCATTAGTTTTCATATATGATCAGTGAATGAATGGCTTCACTTCAAGATCAAGATCACAAGGTCAGCTAATCAGCCTAATGTTAATCAAAATATTAAAAATTTTCTCAAAATGTCACTTTTTGTTTTAGGTTATTAATATTTAACTTATGATTCTTTGATTCATGATAGATATCAATGAGACATACATATTATACACATTTGGTCAACGTCACTCCAAGCACAAGGTCACTGGAGCTGTCCAAAGTCGGTTAGAATAGGTACTTTGAAGTAACCTTGACCTTAAACTATGAGAGATATAAAGTCCAAAATTGTTGTATTTAGAGATCATAGATTGATCTTTCATATGTGTTCCTTTTTTGTGTTAATCTTAAGTTAGTCATTTTAGGCCTTGCAAAAACAATTTTAAAATTGGTCATCTTACAGTAAAATGGCTGTATATATAACCCATAACATGCAACAACATTGGGTTATTTGATCAGATATGCACGATAGGTCAGGTGAGAGTTAAGGTTATCCCAACGTCAAGGTCACTGAAGGTCAAGGTCATTCCAATGTCACCAGTTTTGGCATTATACAACTTTTGATGTAGTTTATTTGATAGTACATGAGCAGATTTGGAGCCAGAAGTCAAGGTCATCACAAGGTCAAGAGCATAGAAAGATCAAAGGCGGTATTACTTTGCATTTTAACGCCTTTGTTTCTTTTAGGTTTTTTTTCTGGGCACTCATTTTCATGTTAAATATTGCAAGTTTCATACAGAGCACGAGAGTCACATTGGCTTTGCTCAGTTAGTTTCTAACTGTTTGTAAGATAAGATAAGACAACTTTGTTATCTCTTTCAAGAAATTACAATGTGGCGTGCAGACAAGCAACTAACTAGAAGCATTACATTTGTAATAACAATAAACGTACACAGCATTTTTGCCATAAATACAACGTGCAATGCAACTTTTTGGACTGGAATGGTATGACATCATGATTCACACACACATATTTGTACACACATGCACACACAGTTTTCCCTAAAATCGCAATTTAAAATATACACATCTATTTATAAATAACCAACATTTATCATTCAAAAACTGAAACACACACTCGCAGACACTTGGCTGACTGGTAAATTTAAGAATTGCGTGAATTTAAACTAGCAGTTGGATAAGAAATTACAGTATAATGATCAGAGTATTAAATTGATATTAGGTATCACATCATATTAAATCAAATCTTAACAATACAGAACGACAGATGTCATTAACAAACACTTTGTTCTAGCTGTAGTATAGATATTCATAATACATCACAGATAAGGATTGGTACATTGCTTGCAGTATCACAGTAAAACAACTCTCATTATATTGTCTTTCACATTCTTGGATTAAAACAATGAAAGCACATCTTTCAACTTAATAGAAAGTTTCATGGAAGTTAGTTTGCACGTTTTATGTCACTGGGAAGTGCATATTGTTTTACTTATGCAGAATGCCCCAGAAGGATCAATCATCGTTCTTCACGCGGTTGCACACAACCCCACTGGTAACGACCCTACCCTAGCTGACTGGGAAAAGATTGCTGACGTCATGGAGGTAAATGTTAACACAAAAGGAGGGAACAGTAATTGTATGTCCGTGATATTTTGCATGGATAGACTCAGAATATAATAGTTTAGAATGACTGTTTTGTCCCTGGTGTTGATAGAATTTTAGATTGTGAAGAATTTCAAATGCAAGATACCAGAATTTGATTGTATCCTTAAAATCAGAATAAGAAACCTTTTGTTGTCTTCCTCAAAACAAAGAACCACTTTTAGCGTATACAAGGTGATGTCTGCTAGTGATGGTTGGCTGGGGGGAAAAAAACAACTTAATACAACATTATGAGAGTTGCACATGTCTGCAATGCAAGTAAAAAGAGGTTATTCTGACTGTTCATACCTCCAATGAACATTGTTTAGAGGTTTTCATACTTTCATCGAAAACTATTAAGTGATACCCTTTCAGCTGATTTTCACGTTTCTATACGTGATAAACCCTGGTTTGTACGCTTTGTGTAATCCTGCTTATGACTGCCTGTGTCTGTGTTATAGTTAGATTTGCTTTATTTCAGGCCAGGAAACTGTTTCCTCTGCTGGACTGTGCTTATCAAGGTTTTGCTTCTGGTGATTTGGAAGCAGATTCGGCAGCGGTTCGCTACTTTGTCAAGAGGGGCTTTGAATGCTTTGTCGCTCAGTCCTTCTCCAAAAACTTTGGTCTATACAGTGGGTAGAGCATTTATTTATTTATTTATTTGTTTAGTATTTATTTATTATTGTTTATTAACTCATATGCCACTGGACCAGCTGTTTACATTTTGTCTATATTTTCCTGTGTCAAGGGAAGTAACTGTGTAATCTGCATGTGATAGGTAATAAATTTTGAAAATAAATTAAAAATACAAAACATTTGTGGAGTGTTGCTTTGTTCATTTTATTTCACTGCTAACACATTTGAATTTTATATAAAACATGATGGTAGGGTGCGTAAGCAAAGGTTCAATCGGGAAAACGTTTGATCTCTCCAACCTCGCCTCACTGACAATGCTATTTTCGTTATCACTCTCCAACAATCCATCGAAATCAATGTCCAAGTCACTCTTGTCGTTTGGATCGATTTTTTACAAGGACTTCTTCGATAAAGCCATCAAAATTTGAATCATCTTCGCTTTCAAAAATGGCCTCCACACAGAATTGAGCACAGAGTGGTGTGACATTATCGAAGCTTTGAAAAATTCACAGTAAAGCTTCTACTCTATCAACAGTGGAAAGATTTTTCATGCCGGAAAGAGGAAGCTTTCGTGAAAGCTTTCTAGTTTACTCCCAATACTATGAATAGAAACAACACTGGGAGTGTTCATAGTAACCACATGTCTGATGGCTGGCTCCTGCTAATCTGGCAAGACACAATTCAGCAGCCTGTATCAGTCGGTCGAGTGGCATATGGGTTAAGTTTTGTGTTAAAACCTTCATTAGCACGAAAACGTTCTCTAACAAAATTTTGTTTAAAAATGTTTTAAGTAAGACTGCTGCGCTCTCTGGTCATCTCCATCTTCCTATATGCTTGCGAAGCATGGACCCTCACAGCAGATCTCCAACGAAGAATACAAAGCATGGAGATGAGGTGCTACAGAAGACTTCTGTGCATTTCCTATACCCAACACATCACCAACGACGAAGTCCGACAGACCATCACACAAGCCATTGGACAACACGATGACCTGCTCACAGTGGTGAAGAAACGGAAACTCCGATGGTATGGCCACGTCACCAGATCATCAGGCCTTGCAAAGACCATTCTGCAAGGCACAGTGCAAGGAGGTAGAAGAAGGGGGAGACCGAAAAAGAGGTGGGAGGACAACATTCGAGAATGGACTGGTTTGACACTGAGCGAAGCCATGAGGGCTGCTGAGGACAGAGAAAGATGGAGTATGCTGGTTAAACGATCATCTGTGGTGCCCCTACGACCTTCGGGTTATGGGACAGGATAGGATAGGATAGGATATGTTTATAGGTTTTATTTGTCCCATGTAATAAAACTATTGACATACTCTTATTTCATAGCTTTCACCTATTTCGACATGATCGTTTTTTTCAGATGATGTGGCACATATGTATTATTGTTCTCTTTGAAGTAGAACATATGTATTATTGTTCTCTTTGAAGTAGAATTGTATTTCTGTTGTCATTTTTAAATGTTATTTATAAAACGATTTGGTTTTACGACTTACTAAATAAACATGGTATACTTTTTAGATGAGAGAATCGGCAACCTCTGCATAGTGACCAAGTCGTCAGAGGTCATCCCCCAAATACGCTCCCAGATGGAGATTATTGTGCGAACCATGTGGTCTAACCCCAGTCACCACGGTGCTCGCATTGTTGCCATGATCCTCAATAATCCAGCCTACTTTGAGGAATGGTTAGTGTCTCGCAAGGCAATTGAATGAAACTTTATCATCAAGATGGCTCTCTATAGTAGTCAGTAGATTGTTTTATTGATGTATAAGTTTTATTGATGTAGAAGTGATGAAAGGAACCTGAGTGTAATTCTCCATGGTGGCTTGAGATTTGCTTTTCCAACAAGAAGTGACTTTTTTCAAAAAAAATTATTTCTCGCAAAAAGTGAAAACATGCTTAAATACAATAATAAATTTAGATGTGACCAATTTTGGTATTCATTCTATTCCAAGATGGGAATAAAGTAAACGTTATCCTCCCTACTGTACTAGAACTTCTTAATACTTTTGTTTTTATATGATCAGATGGGTTGGCCTGATAGATCAGTTGATAGCGAGCTGGTTTCCTATGTTGAATATCAAGGGTTTGAACCCCGCGTGGGATGAATTTAGAACACTTAGGTATAAGACTTTTCAGGACACGAAGGGTTTTCTCCTTTTACTCTGGTTTCCTCCCTCCCTTCAATAATGGTATTGGATGCAATCTGACATTTCAAAATTTGATTTCTATTCCGACTCCTATAATAACGATTTCTTCAGATCACCACACTTTGAGTTTGATTGAAGTAAAAGCACATGATAGTATCCTGTATTATAAACTCACATGCCTAGCAATGTGAGTCTATGTACACACCCTCCCCATCCACCCTTCCCACCAAAAAAAAATTGTTTCCAGATTTTTCAAAATCTGTGTGAGATGAGTCCTAATTAGTCCAAAAATGACATTAAAAAATTGTTTGTCTGTTTGCCATCTGAACGTGCAAAGCTTGCAAGTGGATTAATATCTCAGAACCTATTTCAACTATCATAACCAAACTTGGTAAGATGGTGTATATTCATAAGACCTCATAAAGAATCGGTGAATTAATAACTTCACTTCAAGGTCAAGATCACAGGATCAACAAATGTTAGTAAAAACGTAAATTATTTATTAAAAAATTTCAATTTTTTTCTAATTTATTAATATTGAACTTATGATTCTTTGATGCATGATAACTATCAGTGAGACACTCATCTGATGCACATTTGGTCAACCTCATTCCAAGGTCAAGGTCACTGGGGCTGTCCAAAGTCAGTATAGGTACTTTAAAGTGACCTTGACCTTAGCTATGAGAGATATAAAGTTCAAACTAGTATTTAGAGATCTTTCGTATGTTTTATTTTTGCGTTGATCTTGAGGGTCAAGGTCATTTTAGTACTTGCAAAAACATTTTAAAAAATAGGTCATCATTCGGTGCAATGGCTCTAAATAACGCATAGTATGCCACAACATTGGGTTATTTGAGCAGACATGCATGAGAGATCACGCGAAGATAAAGATCCTCCCATGGTCAAGGTCATGCCAAGGTCATTTTTCAACATCATACCACTTCTGCTGTAGTTTATTTGATATTACATGAGTTTATTTGGAGCCGGAGGTTATCTCAAGGTCAAGAGCATAGTCAAATTAAAACCGGTATTACTTTGCATTTTAATGCCACTGTTTCATTTTGGGCAGTCATTTCCATGTTAAATTTTTCAAGGTCCATAATGAGTATGTGAGTCCTATGGACTTTGTCCTTCTAGTTATTATTGTCAGCTAATATTAAACAATTGTATCTGTGTTTGCAGGAAGAAAGAGGTGGCGGTGATGGCTAACCGCATCAAGGACATCAGAAACAAGATGCACAGCAAGCTGCGACAGAAGAAGACTCCTGGCACATGGAATCACATAGTGCAGCAGATTGGCATGTTCAGCTATACTGGACTCACACGTAAGTTGACTAAAGCATAATCATGGATTGACCTTATTGGAACAGTGCGTACTTTATAGATAAGGTTCAACTTACAGACGATAGTCTTGACTTTATAAAAAAATTACAGATAGTTAGTAACATTGTAGCATGGTTTGTCCAAGATGGCAAAAGCTGTTCACTCACAATCCACCACTTGTCCTGGTCTTTTTGTTTTGCAATAGTTGCAGAGAGAGAGCATGGAGGAGATGAGATGGGTATTGGGGAGGGGGGGGGATAGTTTCATCAGTTCATTTTGGAACACGGAAGCTCACTGTTTTTTGTCCAGTTTTATTGCATATCATTATTTAAGTTTGAATGGTATAATCTACTAACTACACTTGTAAGTAATTGCAAACTGGAAACATCAACGTTTGCATCAAAGGTTTTGTTACACGTGTGTTTTGCAAGAAAATATAACACAAAAAACTAACATCTCTTATATTTTCTACATTTTTTGTAAGTCTGATGTGATTGTTGCTGAAGCAAAATGATGATTGGTAGTTAATATTAAAGTGCATTAACGGAAGCTTGTTTTGTTCTATTAAATGTTTGTTGTTGTTATTGCAGCAGGAGCTAGAATAAAAAATATATAATTATTATGTGAAGAATGTTTAAGGAACTGCATTACTAAGGATTTTATTTTTGTGCAGCGGATCAAGTGCGTGTGATGGTTGAAAAGCACCACGTCTACATGCTGAACAACGGACGTATCAGCATGGCAGGAGTGACCACAAAAAACGTGGAATATGTAGTAGATGCCATGCATGATGCCATCACTTCCTATCCTGCCGAAGGTGATTAGTAATTTCATTGACCCCATCCCCGTTTCTTTGTTTTTCTTTCTTTCTGTTTATTTCTCTCTCTCTTTCTCTCTCTCTTTCTCCCCCCCCCCCATTATTTCTTTCTTTCCTTGTTTCAGTTTTCCCTTCCTTTCCTCCACCATCTTTTTTTCTTACTAGCACAGTTTTAATGCAGAGCCTTGATAATTCCCCATTTTCGTCAATCCCTCTTTGCACCGCCTGATTTAAATGTTGTCAATATCACTCACTGCATTGCAGGTGTATGTCTGGTGCCATTATTGAAATCTTGTAACCACATGACATTCTCACCAAAAATGGCGTAAGTCGACAAGGGGGTTGCAAAAAGTTGATGGCGGAAAGGAATAAATGTAAGGTGTGTGCGAACAATGGCCCGCCGGTCGGAATATATGAGGTCTTTTTAGTACAAGCTCATTTTTTGACTGTCAAAAAGGCTTTAACATTTAAAAAGCTTTTGTCGCTACTGGCATGCAAAAATTAAAATTTAAAAAAGAGAGACAACTGTTCCTAAAACTGAATTTGCACACAATCAAGTTAACAAGTTGGCAAGATGTTGAAAATTTGTGATTTAGTATAAATAGGTGAACTAAGATTAAAAGATTTCACAATTATTTTAGGAGATTAAGATGGTAGAACCTAGAGATTATATAATGTTATTGTTCAGTGTGATGTTGATTACAAAGATTTTCAGGCCTTCTGTTGAAGAAGCCTGAAGATAAATGCAAGTGTTCACCTTAGGCATGCACTTGAAATGGCAATAGTTAGTCTTGAAGGCAAATGATGTGTGGATTACTGGACAAGAGTGTGGATTACTGGTGTTAGTGACAATTGGATGCTAGTGACCTAGGAATAATGAGGTAAGAAATAGTACAACTATGTGTCTATTCGTCATGCTGCTTCAAAGATGATAATACAAGCAAAATATTTTCAAGGACATACTAGACACTATTTTCATATATCCTAAACTATAACAGTTTGGCTTTTTTTTTTTTTTTGCATTTCTGGGTTGGTGGGGGGTCATTAGTTCATATGTGAGTCTGAAAGTTGGGTGGTGATGATGATGATGCAGGTAACCCTCAGGTGTACCTCCCAAAGTATTCTTATTGCATATAAAATAAAACAAAAACGATAGTGCATTATATACAAATAAATCAAAAACGTTAGGACAAGAAAGTGAAAGGCTGGGACAAAAAGGTTAATGGTCTATGGGAATAGACGGATAGTCAAGGTGTTCAGAAATTAGGGAAAGGTTTCACTAAAGAAGAAGATTACTCTTATATAGCGCACTGATCAAGTTGAGGAGCTTCTCTATGCGCTGGCCACTACTATCCAGAACAATCAATTTGCAAGCTGAATCGCTGACAGGATTCCGACAAAGTACCCGTCTGTCAGGGATGTCGAATACCCACTGTTCGAGATGACGCATGTTTACACAAGTGCCGGCTGACTGACTGAGATACTATCACTGCCGCCAATATGAAAGATGACAAGGTATTGATTCCCTCAGTTCCTTGTTGCTGTTTTGTGAATTGATTTTAAGAAGAAATGAATAAGTTGTTGGTGTAGCATTTTGTTCATTGAAAGTAATATCTATTTTAATTTCAGGTGAGAACTAAGCTAGAAAGCTGAAGCCATCTTGGTTGAAACCAAACCAGGAAAGGTTGAGTCATCCTGAAATTGTCAGTCGTTTGGAACTTTTAGCCAGCAACATTTTCTCTTTCCATAGTCGGTGACTCGGCATTCATGCTCACTCAGCCAGTACTTTGAAGATGACTCTGTGATACCTTGTCTAGTGATTTGACCTGCATCAAATCAGCAACACAGGGATGTGTACAGTATGCATTTTAAATGCTGCTCATTTGAAAACAAGTGCAAATGTTTTTTCTTCTAAAAATCCACTTTTTCTTTTCTAACCACAGTAACTGCAAAGTGCCCATCTACATGTAATTTGTATATGGCAGAACAAACTTGATTTTGATCATCTTTGTGCATGCTAGGTTGCGTGTAGACCCCAGTCGTGACATTTTTTATTGTGAAAATAGGCTTCGTTTTATGGATTTAAAGGTTCGCATGGTTGATCACACATTGGCTGGCTGCCATTTCAGTTTCTAATTTGTGTATCAATCTTTCACGAAAACATTAATTTTGATATGCCTGTTTTGTATTTTTAGTATATTCTTACCATGGTCATAAAATGGTGAGTTTTGGTTCTTTGAAAAGTAAGTGTTCGGGAAACCTGATTTTTTTTTTTTTAAATCATTGTGTACCTATGCAAAAGTCCCAGGATTGTTGTACCCAGGAGAAAATATGAAATTTTTGTACTATTCAGAAGCTTTACAATGTGGTTATTTTTGATGGGTGTTAGTGTGTGGTTTCAGACCAAGGTTCCTTGTGATTTACATGGAAAACAAACACAGGCTTGTGTGTTGTTATTATATTCATATAGCACGAGACGTTTACATTCACGTTTATTTTTGGCTAGAGTTTACGATTATGCTGCATGCAGCTGTATCCTATTTGTGAGGCACATATCAAAACCCTCTGTCCCACACCCTTTGCATTTTTAGTGTAAGCTCTGTGTGTGTGTATGTTTAGTATCAAGTTTATGATGGAGTTTGTTTGAAACATTTTTATCAAAGTTGGATACTCATGGTTGTTAGCCAGGTAGTGAACAATATTTTTTCCTACAAAATAAATGTAATTTAGAGATCTATTTTGATGTTAGGCATAATTTATTTACATTTACATGTGTTAAGATTATATCACTATATAACTTGCAATGTTTTGTCATTTAAACCAAAGTTTTTTATAACTTGACTTTATCTCTTTGGGGTCATTTTCAGCGCTAACTGCACGGTTTCTTTTCTTTCTTGTGGATTTGTGTATACTTTTGAGAGATTTTCCAATAAATTATTATTGTCAATGTCCCCCCAGCAATGATGTTTCTTTCACACCAATTAATTACTTTTCCCATCTTCAACGATATATCCAACACTATTTAGCGCTGTCTTGCCTTTTAAATCAGGGTTTTGTTGTTTGATGTTTAATTTATTTATGTTTCTAAAACAGTCGGTGACAAATGTTATTCAGTCTGGTTTGGTAAGTGTTATTCAGTCTGATGCAAGTTATTCTGTTTAGTATGGTTTGTTTATTCAGTCTTGTCTGATCCTTGCTATTCACTAATTCAGTCTGGTATGGTTTGTCATTTAGTCGGGTGCATGCTGTTTTGTGCTGTTTGTTTGGGTAAAGTATCTTACGAGAATGTTATTTGTTTTTTTGTGATGCTGCAAGTGTTGGAATTTGCAGCAATACGTTTTTGCTATTTCATAGGTCATCAGAAGCTTGGGTGCTGTTTATAACTATTAGGAAATAAAGTCATTTTGAAAAAAAACTAAATCACTTGTTTGTGTTCTGGTCAATATATTATTATTTTTAAATTATTATTATTAACATAATTTTCGTTTTTATAGCACATATTGTTTGCTTCTTCCTATGCTAGTTAGTGTGACCTTTGTTTGCACTTTCATGAAATGTTGCCAGCACATTTCTTACACACTTTTGCATCGCCATCAGCCTCTGGACACAAAAACAGCTTGAAAATGGCATAAACTGCAATCCTCAATCTTTCTCCCCCTCCCCTCCCTCTCTCTAGCTTTCTCTTCCCCCCCCCTCCTCTCTAGCTTTCTCTCTCTCTCTCTTTTCTTTTTGTATCACCAGAGCTTTATCTGGAAATGCTTTGAAATAGTCGGGAATCAGATTGAGCCAATGTGGGTCTGTGCCTGTCTGTTGCTCATCTTATCTCAAGAACCACTGGACAGATTTCAACCAAACTTCATAGGAACATTTTCTAGATAGTGGCCAGCCTCCCATGTCATTGTGTTTGCTGTGTAGCAAGGTCACTCGGGTCAAGATTTTGCTAAACACGTTTTGCTCTGTTTCTAAAAAAATGGTCAGCATTTTTCACTTTTTTTTTTTCAAAATATGTTCATTTTTCCTTGTCATCGCCATCTTCATAGACGCTTGCGAAACATGGACCCTCACAGCAGACCTGCAGCGAAGAATACAAAGCATGGAGGTTGACAATGAGTGAAGCCAGGGGGGTTGTTGAGGACAGAGAAAGATGGAATACGCTGGTAAAACGATCATCGATGGTGCCCCAATGACTTTCAAGTTTTGCAGGATAGGATAGGATTTAATTTTTGCAATATTTTAAATATGACTTGACCGATTTATGTTGATCAATTTTTCATTGCAGACACTTCACTACTCTGTATTTTGTTTAGTATTCATATTTGCGCCGTCTCAAAAAGTCAAGTTCACAGTAGTCCATTTTCAAAACACGTTTTGAGCTGTATGAATTTTGTAAATTTTTTAATTTACATAGTTAAGATAAGGGCCAAATGGTTCCATATTTTTAGTTTGGTTCTTTAGGATAAAACAGGAAGGACAGCTCAACTTAAATTACTAAATTTAATAGTCTGGAAATACTTCTGAATGGCTTGCCATCTTGTTTTATTGTTGTTTTTTTGTTTTTGTTTGTTCAGGATACACTTTACAAAGTTTACTAGGAACTGTGGTGACGTTTCCCTTTGCATTATCAAATAATTTAATAATTTGATGACTGGGGAGTGAAGACAGCGTTATTATGAAAAAAAAAAAGAATTTTTCATAGACTGTCACATGTAGTAATTTTTCTAAATGTCATAAGCCATATGAATTCGTCTTCTTTTTCCTCTCCGTTATTGTCTGCATTTTATTTTTTAAACAATCATAGAATAAGGAACAAGAGAACAGAAATGTGAAGCAATCAACAGTTAAAATACATAGCAAATATTATTGACGTTACATTGATCATGCTGTGGATATCATACACATAATGAATGTAGTATTATTTTTAATTTTCTATGGACACCCTGCTGACTGGCCTTTAGTGTGGAGTTGGCTAGAGCGCTTGTTTCCAATAAAATTAACCTCGGTGAGGAAAAGTACATAGAAACCATTATTTGTATTATAGCCAAGTGAGGAAAAGTGTGCATAGAAACCATTATTTGTATTTTAGTCTATTATTATCCCCCCTCCTATCCTTCTATTTAAAATACTAACAGAAAAAAGATTTTAATTCTAAAAACAAATGTCTCTTATTTTGTTTGTTTCAGGTCACGTGCATAGCATTCCATTGGCAAAGGTCTGACAACACTGTCCGAACATGCAATCCCTACAACAAATGTTGTAAATAGACAATAAGAGAACTTGTTATAGAGCATTTACTATTCAGGCAATTGTAAACTGATTTACAACTCACACACCCACCCCTCACATCCACACCCACACGACAACAAGAACATAATCGGACAAAATGCCATTTTCACAATTATAATTTAAAACTGTTTTCAGTAATAAGCAGTTTGATTTATTGATTGATTGATTGTTGCTTTAGGTCCAGCGGACTCTTCCGAGCCAAATCAGGACCGGACAACCCCCGATCCGCATAAAAGATCTGCTGAAACAACCCTAGTGGGAAAATTGAATGCCCTCCACCGGCCAGTCACTTTACAATAAAGACATCCCACGCAGGGGACGGCTGAGGCTTTACCCCAACTACTCGAACCCCCGGTTACAAAAACAAAATAGAATACAAACATTATAAATTATCAACAAAACATATACATATAAAATGCCTATAGTGCTAAATAATAACATCATAGGAAGCCCTAGTGACCACCCGGCAGAAAGCGTCCAACACTCCCAAGCTGATCCAACAGACCTCATACACAAACAAGGAGTCTTGTCCAGGAAGAGTTTTCAAGAAAAAAGGTAGGTCATTGATCTAGCGAAGAAAAAGATAGTATAGCAGAGTGATAGGACAGAGCAGGAATGGAAAAGAGTAAATGAGGAAGACAGCGACAGTGGGAATTTAAAGCACTAAATTTCCAGATTGATTGATTTATTGTTGCTTTAGGTCCAGCGGACGCCTCCGAGCCAAATCAAATTTAAAGCACTAAATTTCCAGAAAGTGGGGATACTATTTATACTGAAACCCACGGCACCCCAACGGGGGTACTGTTGCCGCAGTGAATTGGTCATGCCTACAAAGGCAAGACAGGTTTTCAACTGGGGCTTTCACTTTTCCCTTTATAGGTTAGAACAATCTACAGTGGCAAGATTGCTCATGACCCCAAGGGGTAGTAATAAGCAGTAAGAAACAATTATAAACTGCTATTCATCAAGCATTCTGGATAATTATGGTTTATGACAAGATTTTCTTATTTCTGAAGGAGTCTCTGGAAAGGAGAGTGTTGACAATAAATTGATTTGAATGATAAAACAAACAGCATGTTGCATGATCATCATTTTTGTTGTGGTTAGCTCTGCATACTCTTGTTCATGAATGACGATTATAAATGAAGAGAGGGTGACATTTTGTTTAATTTAACTTAACCTTCATTTTGCGGATGACATTGATGGATTGGCTGGAGAGGAACAAGGACTTGAATAGCTGGTACTGAGGCTTGAAACCACATCCAAAGCCTTTGGAATGGAAATAAGTGCAGAGAAGACCAAAATGATGTCCAACAACACCAATGGCATCACCATGGACATCAAAGTCCAAGGCCAATTGCTCCATTGAAGCCCATTTGGAAAGACAGGACCATAAGTCTACACTCCAAGATAAGGCTGCTGTGCTCCCTTGTCACCTCGATCTTTCTATATGCTTGCGAAACATGGACTCTCACAGCAGCCCTACAATGAAGAATACAAAGCATGGAGGTGAGGTGCTACAGAAGACTTCTGGGTATTTCCTATACCCAGCACATCACCAACGATGAAGTCCAACAGACCATCACACAAGCCATTGCACAACAAGATGACATGCTCACAGTGGTGAAGAAGCAGAAACTCCAATGGTATGGCCACGTCACCAGAGCATCAAGCTTTGCAAACATCATCCTGGAATGCACGGTGCAAGTAGACCGAAGAAGAGGGAGACAGAAAAAAAACGTGGGAAGACAACATTCGAGAATGGACTGGCTTCACACTGAGTGATGCCATGAGGGTTCCTGAGGACAGAGAAAGATGGAGTACGCTGGTTAAATGATCATCTGTGATGCCCCAAAGACTTTTGAGTTACGGGATAGGATAGGACAGGAGTCTTAATTGGAAGGTTCGTGGAGAGTCATGAACATTTTTTCGAGGTTCTCAGATACCAAACCTAGGTTCCTGAACCTTTTAGACAGGCCATTAGGAACACTCAATCAATACTATATTAATCATTATCATTCATTTCAACATATCCATTTCCAGTTTTAGGATAATTGCACATTTATGAAACTTTGCTAGAAGGTCACCATTAATTGTAAATTTAAGAAGAGAATCTGAATTTAAAATGAATAAAGAATGAAAATACAGTAAACGGCAAAATGTGAAGATACAGTTGTTAGTGTGGGTGATGTGTGCTTCCATTCAGCTCTTATCCTCCATTGGGTTCCGGGGGTTTCAGTATAAATAGTATCCCCAATTTCTGGAAATGTAGTGTTTTAAATTCCCACTGTCGCTGTCTTTCTCCTTTGGTCTTTCTTATTCCTACTCTGTTCTATCAATCCACTATACTGTCTTCTTCTTCGCTAGATCAGTCACCTACCTTTTTTATTCAAAACTCTTCTGGGACAAAACTCCTACTTTGTGTGTGAGGTCTATTGGATCAGCTTGGAAATATTGGACGCTTTCTGCTAGGTGGTCACTGGGGTTTCCTATGATGTTATTATTTGGCAATGTAGGCAATTTATATGTATGTGTTTTGTTGATATTTTATAACGATGTTTGTATTCTTTTTGGTTTTTGTAAACGGGGGTTCGATAAATTAGAGTATTTGATTTGATTTGATTGATTGTTGCTTTAGGTCCAGCGGACTCTTCCGAGCCAAATCAGGACTGGACAACCCCCGATCCGCATAAAAGATCTGCTGAAACAACCCTAGTGGGAAAATTGAATGCCCTCCACCGGCCAGTCACTTTACAATAAAGACATCCCACGCAGGGGATGGCTGAGGCTTTACCCCAACTACTCGAACCCCCGGTTACAAAAACAAAATAGAATACAAACATCATTATAAATCATCAACAAAACACATACATATAAAATGCCTACATTGCTAAATAATACCATCATAAGAAGCCCTAGTGACCACCCGGCAGAAAGCGTCCAATACTCCCAAGCTGATCCAACAGACCACATACACAAACAAGGAGTCTTGTCCAGGAAGAGTTTTCAAGAAAAAAGGTAGGTCATTGATCTAGCGAAGAAGAAGATAGTATAGCAGAGTGATAGGACAGATCAGGAATGGGAAAGAGCAAATGAAGACAGCGACAGTGGGAATTTAAAGCACAAAATTTCCATAAAGTGGGGATACTATTTATACTGAAACCCCCGGCACTCCAACGGGGGGGAACTGTTGCCGCAGTGAATCTGTCATTCCTACAAAGGAAAGACAGGTTTTCAACTGGGGCTTTCACTTTTCCCTTTATAGGTTAGAACAATCTACAGTGGCAAGATTGCTCATGAGTATAGCCTCAGCGTCCCCTGCGTTGGTTTGTTTTATTTATTGTAAAGTGACTGGCTGGCGAATTGCCTTCAGTGTTACCACTAGGGTTATTTCGGCAGATCTTTCATGTGGATCAGGGGTGAGTCCTCTTTCAGCAAAGTTGTGGTTTTGATTTTGTGGTCCTGATTCGGCTCTTTGCAGTCTGCTGGACCCTGTAAGCAATGAATAACTAACTATTATTCAGGCTAACCAAACTTCTGAAAACGTTAGCTGTGCTAGCCACTAAATCTACCAACTCGCATTAATCTTGTATTTAAGTAAGAGTCACTCAAAACAGTACCACGATTTTATTTACTTTCAAAGGGGGACAAAAGAGTACACCATCAGACCAAGTCCGAACCACAAGCCTATCTAGGTGACTGTTTAGGTGAAATCTGTCGAACATAAACACCTATGTTAAACAACGTAACATAACATAGAATATATGAAGATAACATACATGCCAAAAAAAACATGTCATACACTGCATGAAAATTTCTTAAACCAAGCATATTCCAAAAATGTTCACATGAGCAGACGGCATCAAAACTCCAACATAGATCATACAAACGTGCTCTCCAAAAATAAACGTTTACCTATGAATCTTTCTTACATAGAATTTTAGAGAACCTATTTCCCTAAAAGACTTAAAACTTACAAACAAAGCATATGTAAGAACACATTTATATGATAGACAGCTGCGTAAGTTCGGTATGTCTAGTAAAATTATGGCACAGTTCTATCGCGCGGTGATAGAGAGCATTTTGTGCTTCTCTATCACTGTGTGGTACGGCAGCACAACCGCGATAGAAAAGAAACAGCTCGAGCACATTGTTAAGACTGCCTCCAAAATAGCTGGTTGCGACTTTCCATCTGTCGCCTCCATTTTTACAACGCGAATGAAACGGAAAACGGAAAAGACAGTCTGCGATCCATCACACCCAGCCAATAGTCTCTTCGAGCCTCTGCCCTCTGGCCGTCGGTTCCGCGCTTTAAGAGCCAGAACTTCTCGATTCAGAAACAGTTTCTTCCCTGATGCTGTCCTCAGTACATCACCAAACATGGAATGATCTGTACAACTGAAAACTCACAACCATTGCTTGATTTGTACCTTTGTGAAATAGGAGTACGAGTATGCTATGCTGCGTGTGTGTGTGTTGTGTGTGTAGATTTGGATGTGAAGCCTAACATTCTTAATAATTCTCATTTTACTTACTGCTGTTAAATTGTTTTAATGCTGTATTTTGTTTTACCTGCAGGGTGTGTTTGACTCCATAACTTTATATGACTGATGAGTGATGTATGTTACTGTGTTTACCTATCCTTTAGTGCTGTATACATGTTATAAGCCAATGAAGTGTATGACACGATGAATGACTGGGCAGGAAAGGATGTATTTCACTGTCGCCATGCCACACCAAAATCCTGGTAACGTTTTTACTTGGTAAATAAATATTCTTATCTTATCTTATCTTCTCTTATCTTAGATTTAGAACAATAATTTCACCGCACATGAAGAACACTCAAGGAAAGGTCTTCGAACAAAACAAACTATCCAAAGAAAACGACCTGCTAAGAGATGAGGCAGAGAAAACAGGAAGAAAAATAAAAGATGGATATAAATAAAAGGAAGAAACAGAGGTGAAAATAAAAAGAAATAGAGGAAGTAGGAGAAAATGGAGAGAAGAAAGAATAAAGAAATTTAAGAGGGAGAAAAAGAGATGACCGGAAAGAAAGAGAAAGAATGGGAGGGGAAGTGAGAAAGGAACATAGAGAGGGAGAGAAAAGAAGAAAAGAAGAGAAAGGAAGAAAGAGGGAGAGAAAAGGACAGAAAGAAAAAGAGGGAGGGA
Organism: Oncomelania hupensis; assembly: GCA_036898135.1. NCBI lineage: Eukaryota > Metazoa > Mollusca > Gastropoda > Littorinimorpha > Pomatiopsidae > Oncomelania > Oncomelania hupensis. Next base: position 27,767,304 of record CM072511.1, on the reverse strand, counting down.
AAGGTGGCAGAATGAGAGAAAGGAAGAAAGAGGGAGGGAGAAAAGGATGGAAAGAATGAGAAAAAGGGCAGAAAAAGACACAAAGGAGGAGGAAATAAAAGGAAATCTAAATAACACAAATAGAATTGGAACGAAATTATTCACATTCTAGAAATATACACATAAATGCAATCAATAACTGACCTTTTGGTTTCTCAAAATGCGAGACGAATAAAGTAACAATGTAGAAGAAATAGCCTAGCTGCAAGAAAAAGACGATACGATCCACTCTTACAATTGTCACGGGCCAACTAAACAAAAACCAGCCCCAAAATACAAAACTATACATGAGTTCAGATCTCACCAAACAAACAATTAAATGAAAACAAGCTGCACGCAAAATGCACGCAAACTTCAACCCAACCTCACGATCGTCAAAAAGGTCGTTAGTCCGTGGACTGTGCGCAAAATGCATGCGCTGCACAGACACATACACTCGAAACGGATGGCAAAGGTACATAGAGAAAAAGGAAAACGGTGAGGTGGAAGAAGGAGGGGGGATAAACGGAGATACAAAGCAGTAAAAGAGAGAGAGAAAGAGAAAGAGAGAGAAAGAGAGAGAGAGAGAGAGAGAGAGAGAGAGAGAGAGAGAGAGAGAGAGAGAGAGAGAGAGAGAGAGAGATAAGTATAGAGAATCAGAGAGGAAGATAAATTAAACAGCAATAATACACGCAAGTACACAAGCCACTATATAGGAATCATTTCAAAAAAATAAATAAATTCAGAGCCCTTGACAACAAGCAAGACAAATTAAACTCCTGCTGGCAAGCAGGCACACTCCCACCATAAATCATACCTTGGATTTTTATATAATTCAAAGGATTTATCAACAAACCGTTGCAAAAAAATGATACTAAACAAGATACAGTTTCGTTAAGTAATGATCTTGCCACAAACACCACGAGCACAATTAACCTTGTGGTCACAAGTTTGGAATTGAACTAAACATTAAACATTGTAAATTACATGGAAAAAATATGACCTTGAACAAAAGTGGTCCAGTGTAATGCTCTGAACAATTCCGTCTTCCAGCGCTCCCACCATGCACGAAGTCGTTCTGGCAGCAGATCATCCCAACCCACCTTGACTCTGCACATCTCTTGTAATACTAACTTACCACGCAGAACGAAAGGTGCCAGAATGCCCATAGGATCGTACAGAGATGCGACGGTTGAAAGACCTATTCTTCTAGTAGCCTCTCCTGGCCTCTTGGGGTGGTAAACACCATGATGCGGAACATACCATCTAAAGGCTGTGTCAATCTCACCCTCTGGCACTCGCTCAGCGTCACCACGATCTAGAATCGTCTTCATGAAGACTCTGTAATCTTGTTGATAGTCAGGACGTTTGTGAAATTGTCTTTCCAAACTGCGCACTCGCTTCATGGCCGCATGTCTATTGTCTGACAATGGAGGTTTAACTGTCCTGAATGGCAAGGGCATCTCATAATTACCAGCTTGGTTCACAATGATATTGTCCTCCACTATCTCAAGGAACTTGATATCGTCTTGAGAAAGTTTGGGTGCCTGTATATCAATAAAGTCTCTTTCCAGTACGGATAGAAGATTGTCGACAGTTGTCTCCATGACTTGCATGGCAAAAACAAATGCGACACCACCCTCAGTTTCAGAACTCGCCTGGACGACAACGTGATGTGATGACCCAACAGAGTCTGGCATGTCCATGTCAGGACCTCCCCCTATGATGCTTCAACCAAGTTTTGTCTTCACCGCAAATGGCGTGCCTTGAACCACGTTGATGGGCATGAGAGCATCTTGGCAGTTAAAACCTATCAACAGGGCAACCGGACAATCTGGCAATAGAGGATGCATTTCAGGCACCAGATGCTGCAAGTGAGGAAAACTAGAGGCAGTCTCCCTGGACGGAATTTCAGAAGGATCCAGCTTCAACTCGGGTCTTGAATAGACAGGAGGGAGGTTCATCGTCTCTTTACCATCTACTGACTTAACTTGAAGGCCATGGAAGCGCTTGCACTTAATGCCTGGACCTGTACCTGTAATTGTAGAGACCCTCAACATGGCATCATCAAAGGAGGCATCAATCTCTTTTGCAACAGACTCAACGACAAACGATGCGTTAGATTGAGTGTCAAGCATTGCATACACCAGAATCTCTTTCTTCGAGTCATGCGAGAACAGGTACACAGGAACGATCATAGAAGTCAAAGGGCATCCATCCATGGAGGCGATACGGTATGAACGAGGAATTTGTGAGACATTGGAAGTGGAAGCCGAGTTGGACCTATTTTTTGGATCAAATTTATCATGCAGACATGTGGGGTGACTCTTATTGCACTTCTTACACGTCTCTCTTTGCCGACATTGTCGTGATTGGTGAAGAGTGGTCTTCAGACATGCAAAACACATATTCTTCTTGAATGCAAAGTCTATCCTCTCTTTGACGGTCAGTTTTTCAAAATCTGGGCAAGCGGTCAACAAATGATTATTGTTGCACAAGATGCACGGATGTGGACGATTTGAAGGAAAGTTAGGCATACCAGTAGACGTCATGGCACTGCGCTTCAAGGGCAAGGCAGGACCAGTTTTCTGTTGCGCAATACTGGTGACCACTCCAAAAACAGGGTCGTTGGCAATCTCTGCCTCTTGTGCGATGAAACGAGAAAAGTCTTCGAAGGAAGGATACCTGTTCTGCTGCTGTTTGACTGTGGCAACTACACGGCACCATCGATGCGACATCCAGTCAGGAATTTTCGCCACCAGCCGCTTGATGTAGTGAGTGTCATTCAGAATACCAAGGCCACCGACCTCCTTTGCTGCAGTTCCACACTGTAGCAGAAAATCGGAAAAGCTTTGCAAACCACTGTTGTCTTTATTCTTGATGGGTACCCACTGTTCCAACTTAGAACGAAATGCCTGAGATACAACATAGCTGCTTCCAAATCTTTGCTCTAAGACATGCATAGCTTGACTGAATGCAGAGGCTTCACGTAACAAAAAGAAACCACTGACTGCTTCCCGTGCCCCACCCCCAAGGTACTTCTGAAGGTATAACAACTTTTCACTAGCTGGAATGTTTTGACGTTCAATCAACAGATAGAAAGCGGACCTCCAGGTAGGGTACTGAAGAGCGTCTCCGTAGAAGACTGAGGGCTCTTGGGTTGGCAACCTGGTTTGAATCAAAGCGTCAGCCAAGGTTTGTGACAAAGCATTCACTTGTGTATCATTAACGATACCAGATTGCACAGAGTTCTGATTTCTTGCGTTATTGTCATACAAACTGACACAAGCATCTGGCGTAGTAATCTTGCATGAGTCATAATAGTACGTGGAATCAAGGATCATATCACTATCAAGTCTGGGACCAGGAATAAATGGAGCAGCATTAGGATGCAAGCTGCTTGATTGCAAAATAGGGAACTTGTGAAGGTTGTCTGTCGGAACACTAGGATCACGCCATTGAGGCTGAGCATCGTTCATTCCAGTCCCGTAGCAGCAATGACCCGCTGGCATGCCTGAGCCAGAGATCGAAGGTAATGAAACCTGCTGTGTCGTGAGAATGCCAGACATAGTTACTAGAGCTTGACTTCACGCTGCAGCATAACTGTAAAGCCAGGGCGGTCTGTCCAACCTGTCAAACGTAGGTTGTCTTCCTCGGTGGTTGCTGCATGGCGTTGAATCTGAACCCGACACCCATCTTTCAGAAGTCAAGCGAGAAACCATCGAGGACGCTGGGAAAACTGTCGTTGGTACAGTTGGTGTGGCTGAGCTGGTTCTGACCTTGACATCGTTTGCAGAAGAGACCGCTGTGTAGATGACGGCCTGTTGAGTTGTTGAGAAGGGGCCGCCGATGGCTGAATGTACTGAAGAGGAAGGAGGCAGAGGGACGTTAAAGGTCAACCCAGTCATCGTAGGTCGAACGTCCGCCGAGAGTGGGCGAGCGTGCAGCATGGTTTGGCGGTAGGACTGCAAAACATCCTCTGATGACGTCCAGCTTCCCACTGGATGAACAGGATGGTTGCTGGAGGGGAAGGCAGGTACAGACGCAGCTTGAGTCTGGAGAAAGATGACAGAACCCCGGTCAGAGATGTCTGCAGACTTGTCAAAACATGGTTGGTCGGGCAGCACTCGACCATATGGCGCCACAGTAGGGGCGTTGATTTTCTTCACCTCTTGCTTGAAGTGTTGCTGGCTTATAGTCATTGGACATATGGTCAAAAGCGGTGTACTCAGGTTAGTAGGAGTATGGGGAAAAACCAATTGAGACTGTTGGTCCATTGACTGAATTAAATCTATTTTCGGTAATTGAGGAGGTCTGTACTCTAAATCTTCAAACGCTTCTAAGATTGCCAACTGTTCATCACAGTCTTCCTGGATGTGAGTTAACTCAAGTTCTTGTTCCAACCTGCTTCTTTCCTTAGCTAACTATGTTCTCAAGTTCTGTTTCCAACTCCTCGTCAATTTTAGCCTGAATAGCCAATGCTTGTTTCTCCCTTTCTTCTTCAAACAGACATTCCCTTTCCCTGGCTTCAGCTAAAAGTTGTCTCTTTTCCCTTTCAACTTTAAATTTAGCCTGCATAGCCAATGCTTCTTGTCTCTCTCTTTCTTCTTCTAACAGAAATTCCCTTTCCCTGGCGTCAGCTATAAGTTTTCTTTTTTCCCTTTCAACTTTAAATTCTATCTGTCTTTCATGTTCTTTAATTGCTGCCTTTTTTCTTGCCTGTTTCGCCTTAGTCAACTGCTCAACCTTACTTAGCTCAAGCAATTGCTTCTCCTGAGCTGACGCAGAGGCTTTAGCCTTTAACCTAGCAGCTAGAGCTGCAGACTGAAAACGCGCTTCAATCTTCTTGCTAGACAAACATGTCTCTGTTGAAGAGTGCCCACTCTTAAATGACCTTGACCCTGGGGATCTTGAGCTGCTAGCAGAAGCAGTATCCTTCATCTCTGATAATTTGCTAATATGAGCATTAGCTTGCCGAGTTTTAATTTCTAGATCGGTTACTGTAGCGTCTACTTCAGGATTTTCTTCTAACAGAAGTAGTGCAGTAGCAGCACCAACAAAGGCACTTTGGTAGGAGGCTAGTTCTCTCTGTAGAGCCTTAAGCCTTTCTAAACTTGGCTGGGGTTTACCTAACTGACAGGAAATTGCATCCAAAACCTTAACCAAATGATTTTTTTCCTTATGAAATCTAGACGTTTTAACCCCAACTTGATACTCTTGACCCTTTGCTGTAAGTAACCTTTTGCGACTTGTTTCCTCAGACAGTTTGTTCACCCAAAGGAGATATCTGTCCTTCCTTACACTCCTCTGAATAAACTTCCTCATTTTCTAAACTGTCTAATAAATCATCTTTACCTTCTTGCAAACTCATGTTGCTCAAAACGAACGTTACTTTCTTTCAAACAAATGACATCAACTGTCCATTAGACTTTCCCTTTATGAGTTGGACCCGTGACAATACTGCTTTTATTCACCCCGCCTATGTAACTACCTAACCCGAACCAAATACAAGTAGAAAAAGATTTCACCGTGCTAGCCACTAAATCTACCAACTCGCATTCATCTTGTATTTAAGTAAGAGTCACTCAAAACAGTACCACGATTTTATTTACTTTCAAAGGGGGACAAGAGAGTACACCATCAGACCAAGTCCGAACCACAAGCCTATCTAGGTGACTGTTTAGGTGAAATCTGTCGAACATAAACACCTATGTTAAACAACGTAACATAACATAGAATATATGAAGATAACATACATGCCAAAATAAACATGTCATACACTGCATGAAAATTTCTTTAAACCAAGCATATTCCAAAAATGTTCACATGAGCAGACGGCATCAAAACTCCAACATAGATCATACAAACGTGTTCTCCAAAAATAAACGTTTACCTATGCATCTTTCTTAAATAGAATTTTAGAGAACCTATTTCCCTAAAAGACTTAAAACTTACAAACAAAGCATATGTAAGAACACATTTATATGATAGAGTTAGAACAATAATTTCACCGCACATGAAGAACACTCAAGGAAAGGTCTTAGAACAAAACAAACTATACAAAGAAAACGACCTGCTAAAAGAGATGAGGCAGAGAAAACAGGGAAGAAAAATAAAAGATGGATATAAATAAAAGGAAGAAACAAATGGAGAGAAGAAAGAATAAAGAAATTTAAGAGGGAGAAAAAGAGATGACGGGAAAGAAAGAGAAAGAATGGGAGGGGAAGTGAGAAAGGAACATAGAGAGGGAGAAAAAAGAAGAAAGGAAGAGAAAGGAAGAAAGAGGGAGAGAAAAGGACAGAAAGAAAAAGAAAGAGGGAGGGAAAGGTGGCAGAATGAGAGAAATGAAGAAAGAGGGAGGGAGAAAAGGATGGAAAGGAGAAAAAGGGCAGAAAAAGACACAAAGGAGGAGGAAATAAAAGGAAATCTAAATAACACAAATAGAATTGGAACGAAATTATTCACATTCTAGAAATATACACATAAATGCAATCAATAACTGACCTTTTGGTTTCTCAAAATGCGAGACGAAAAAAGTAACAAGGTAGAAGAAATATCCTAGCTGCAAGAAAAAGACGATCCGCTCTTACAATTGTCACGGGCCAACTAAACAAAAACCAGCCCCAAAATACAAAATTATACATGAGTTCAGATCTCACCAAACAAACAATTAAATGAAAACAAGCTGCACGCAAAATGCACGCAAACTTCACCCAACCTCACGATCGTCAAAAAGGTCGTTAGTCCGTGGACTGTGCGCAAAATGCATGCGCTGCACAGACACATACACTCGAACTGGATGGCAAAGGTGCATAGAGAAAAAGGAAAACGGTGAGGTGGAAGAAGGAGGGGATAAACGGAGATACAAAGCAGTAAAAGAGAGAGAGAGAAAGAGAGAGAGAGTGAGAGAGAGAGAGAGAGAAGAGAGAGAGAGAGAGAGAGAGAGAGAGAGAGAGAGAGAGAGAGAGAGAGAGAGAGAGAGAAGTATAGAGAATCAGAGTGGAAGATAAATTAAACAGCAATAATACACACAAGTACACAAGCCACTATATAGGAATCATTTAAAAAAATATATAAATTCAGAGTCCTTGACAACAGGCAAGACAAAGTAAACTCCTGCTGGCAAGCAGGCACATTAGCCTTTACAACAAGTTAGTATCTCTCTTCTATGTCTCTATCAACGTGCGCGTACAACCGGTTGCTTCCCTTTACATGCTTTTCGCTCCATAGAGCGTCATCGGCCTGAAATAACTTTTTAGAAACTTCAAAACCCAGGGGAATTATGGGTAGGAAAATGCTTTTCTGAAATGACGTGGGCCAAATCCTTCTTTAGTTTCTTTGCTGGAGCAAAGGCAATCTCATAGGTATGAAGCACTTCGTCCATTATAACTCCATCGCTGATAATACTGCTGACAAGTTTCTGCCTTTGTTCACTACCAGAAATATGCAGTTCCTCTCCCAACTTTCGTTTCATTTCAGCGAGAACAGATTTCCCAGAATTCTCTATTCTATTTTTAGGTTTGGGATATTCCCGTCTCAGCTTGTGGCTAAAACCAATGGCAACGGGACCACCGCACGTCGACTTGGGGCAATACGAGATACTAACTTGTTAGTTGATATACTTGTGCCTTTACCGATTTCAAATCTGAACAAGATGGCAGGCCATTCAAATGTATTTCTACACACACGCAAACATAGCCGATTAAATAGGCATTTTCAAAAGTGTTACATTTCATGGCAATGTTTTGACTCAGCTTTAGCGTAAAAGAAGCCAAAGAAAACCATGGAATGATAGGCTACTACCCAAACTATCCACAAGCAAAACATTACCCAAATCGGCTGAGCCAATTTTTTTGATACAGCGCCAAACATGTTTATAAAATGGTGACACACAATGACCTTGACCTTTGAGAAAGTACAAATACGAATGATCACATATATGCTTATTAAATATGATGAATTTCGGTTGATTTATTCTTGAGATTAGGTCCCAAGTGTGTTCTGAACAAAAAAAGTGAAATTCAGAGGGACGGACCGACCGATTGTCCTACAACTGAACTGTTACTGAAGGATGGCCCAGGATTTGAAGTACCTGTATCAGGGATGTCGTTTGGGTCGGATCTTCGGCTTTTAGCCGAAATTTTTATTAAAAAGCCGATAAACTGTCCGTCATGTCGGCTCGCCGAGCCGAAGTTTTCACGGGTGAATCGGCTCAATTTTGTCAATTTTTGCGATATTCCTGTACTGTACGCTTGCAGGTTAGGTGAAGATTCCATAATTACTAAGGTTAAACCCAAAAACTCTGACAGTATTGTGGTCTGTCAAGGGACAGTCTAAACTTTTTATTGTTTTTGTGTGTCTAAAATTTAAGAAAATAAAATTTCTTTTCAATGTTCTTATTCTACTCTTAAAATCATGTTTTATTACAAAGATGCATCCACAGAACACCTTTAATATATGGAGGTGGAGGGTGCACGTTAACGTAGTGAATCTAGTCAAAAAACTTGTGAGACTGCTTTAAATTGGAAGAAAGAGCCGAAACTTTCTGTAAAAAGCCGAAAGTTTCACGGCTGTTTCGGCCAAATCGCCGAAGAAAAAATTTCCTAGCAACATCCCTGCTGTATACCCAAACTCAAGTAAATCGCTTTAGCCATTTTTGAGATATTGAGCAAAACGTGTTTAGCAACAAAATGACTCCAGTGACTTTGACCTTTGCGGTCGATGCAAATATGGCCTGGGAGGCAGGCCACTAACCTAGGTAATGTTCCTTTGAAGTTTGGTCAAAATCCGTTCAGTGGTTCTTGAGATATGGCTTCTAAAAAGTAATTAAGGAAGAGCCAGGTATAGGGGTTAATTTTAGGTTATAGTCACACGACGCCCGAGTGTACAGGCGACTACCGCTGGTCAATTATTCTGACACCAGCGAACCAATGGTAAGGGGAAAATGATATGGTCAGAGATCGGCCGATCCGGGATTCGAACCAGGGACCTTTCGGTTACTAGTAAGCCGCTCTACCAACTGAGCTACCCGGCCCGATAGGGGTAGAGATAGTAGTGTACGATGAGGTCGATGGGTACACGTGAATCATTTTCTTCTACATATCCACAGTACAGTATATACTTTAGAATCATCGTTTTGTTAGTGCAGAAGTTTGTATAATTATATGTTATTGCCTAAACGACTGACTAACAGACATTTGTTCTCTCTCCGATACTCACACATCTGCACGCACACGCGCAAAACACAAACACACAGTCGCGTCGGAACATGTTTGGGGATGGGGCCGGGGGCAAGAAATTTTCGGGGGGAGGAGGGAGGGAGAGTGAGTAATGCAGGGGAAATTATTGATATATATTATTTTTCTAAAGGTTATTTTTCACAAATTCTACTGTCAGTATCGTGTAGGTTTTAGTGTGTGTGTAGGTGTTTGTGTGTTTTAATGAAGAAGTGCTTTATAGAATTTTTTTTTTGACCAATTATGGCGTGATTAAAGTAAACCAGAACACATTTGAGCTTGTTCGTACCTTTATCTGTTTTGTTTTCACATTATTATTAAAGGGGGCCTTTTAGTGCTGTTTTACTTATGGATTCTATATAATATGTATCAAAATCCGGCCTGATCTTTCAACATGTATGTGACCCGATATTTGTTTCCCCAAAGTTCCGAATATGGCTGTACAAAGTCATGCTGTATGAAACGTCAGGGACGGAAATAAAGCTAGCAGACGACGCGTGCTTTTCGCTATGTCCACTGACTGAATAAGCTTACAGTTGTATAAAATGCTTTAACAACGCTCGTCCTCAAAACCACCGGAATGCCCCTTTAAGGTCATGTAATAGGATGTTAACTGCAAGAGTAACAATTCTCTAGTTTGTGACTGTGTGTGAGAGAGAGGGAGAGAGAAAGTGTGTTTCCCATGTCCGTCGAAACTGATCAGATCCGTGTTTGATCTTGAATAAATAATGCATACTGTATTTATTTGAAGAAAAATCATTGCTATAACTTAAATTAGCCCGCGGTGAACTCTCGCGTCATTGAGGAGGAAAAACAGTTTCGGCTACAATATCTATAATTTTTTTTTCTGACGACGTCATCATAGTGACTTCATTATTTCCTTTTATGTATGCTTGGCTATAGACATGGAGTTACAAAATACACACCGTTTTTGAGTGTTTACCGAAACTATCAAATAATTTATTCTCTCTCTCTCTCTCTCTCTCTCTCTCTCTCTCTCTCTCTCTCTCTCTCTCTCTCTCTCTCAGGTCATTACTCTACTGTCCCCTAAACGCATTGTGTCCGGGGACGTTAATCTATATATACTGAACTGAACTCTCTCTCTCTCTCTCTCTCTCTCTCTCTCTCTCTCTCTCTCTCTCTCTCTCTCTCCCTCTCTCTCTCTCGTTTAAGAAAAAGTAAACTCGCACGTATCGATTAATTTTTACCTTTACTGAGTCTATATATCAAAACATCAATAGTTCAGCTTGGGTATATCCAAAGAATATGGGTATACTACGTAGTATAGGCCTACTAGTATACCCATATTCTTTGGTATCAAAGACCTACTGAACAAACTTGAGAAGGAGGGCGCAGGATTGGCTGAAGTCTCTGCTAGTGCCCAACACCTACCGAACCTTATAAGGTCCTATTTACAAATTACTTTATACAAGTACTATACAATACAATACAATGCAATACAACACAATATAATACATCTTTATTGTCCAACTTTCACATTATACATTAAAACGGAAAATTGTCTTTGGCATTAGCTCAAAATTTGCATAAAATAGTAAATAAACAAAACTAAAAGTTTTCATTCGTACATAAGTTACATGACTCCGCTAGAAATATTTCTCTCTCTCTCTCTCTCTCTCTCTCTCTCTCTCACACACACACACACACACACACACACACACACACACAACCACACACACACCTTTTTCCATGTTGACACATCCACACACACCCACATGTGTACATACGCACTAAAGCGAGCGTTGTGGCCAAGTGGGCTAAGGCGGGACTAACTTGCCTTGTCCACAGGCCAGAAACCAATGGCGCCTGACAGGTGTGGGTTCGATCCAGCATCTGGGCGTTATGTTTCTCCGAATATTATTTACTTTCGACTCGGGCAACGTCTCGGGGGTTTTCTCCGGGTACTCCGGTTTGCTCCTCCAGCAAAATTTCAAAATCACAACGAATGTTAGGTAGGTTGGGTTTGGGCGCACCACAGGCTGCGACTACGTTTTCCCCAGGGGAGGCGGCCCAGAATTTCCCTATGAAAAGGGACAATAAGGTAAATAAAATAAATAATCCGTCAGTACAATGTATAAGTAAATACATCATGAACACATACTATAATAACATCAACCAACGACGAAGTCCGACAGACCATCACACAAGCCATTGGACAACACGATGACATGCTCACAGTGGTGAAGAAACGGAAACTCCGGTGGTATGGCCATGTCACTAGAGCATCAAGCCTTGCAAACACCATCCGGCGGAAAAGATGGCCACGTCACCAGAGCATCGGGTCTTGCAAAGAACATCCTGCAAGGCACGGTGCAATAGAAAAAGAGGTGGGAGGACAACATTCGAGAATGGACTAGCTTGACGCTGAGCGAAGCCATGGGGGGTTCCTGATGACAGAGAAAGATGGAGCAGTGGTGCCCCAACGACTTTCGAGTTACGGGATATGATAGGATAGGATAGGAATAATGACATAATGTTTAAAGTAACTTGTACATAAACCTACAAACACACCCACACACACCCATACTCATAATGACTATACATGTATAATGAATCCATAGAATATACGTGTATCCATATATACATTAATGCAGAATGATCAACATTCATTAAATTGAACACACCCCTGTACATGCACACACATAGCTTTAACCCATCACATGCCACCTGCACTATAAAGACCATCATCAACTCCTTAACAGTGAAAAATGTGACTATAACATCTAAAAGAGTGCATAAAATCATCAAAATAAATATGAACGTTTGTGACGGTGAGTCTATTGTTTCTGGGCTCTGCACAATAGAATGCTATTACCCACTCGTCTTTCGTCTGCGGAGATCGGCTAGTTTCATCATCCTATGACTAATCTTAATACATTTATATGTTTAGCCCGGTGTAGCAGGCCAGATTATACCCCGCCTCAAGTATACCCAGGATATAAACTGGCCTAGCCCAGACTATGCCCCCGTATAAACTGGCCTAGCCCAGACTAAACCCCTGGATATTATCTGGCCTAGGCTCGTTTAACCCTCTCCTGCCCATTATAACCCCCCCCCCCCCCTACGGAAGACCTTATCCTTCACGTTACTCTTTAATTTATGTGTTGTAATTGTTCTGATGCACTCAGATAGATAGATAGATAGACAGATAGATAGATAGATAGATAGATAGATAGATAGATAGATAGATAGATAGATAGATAGATAGATAGATAGATAGATAGATAGGGTTAGGGTTTTTTTAGTTGTTTTTTTTTAACACGCAAGATAAAGGCTGTTAGCTGAGTTCACTCAGTTTTTTTTTTTTTTGTTTTTTGTTTTACACGCAAGCAAAAGCCTGTTACCTGAGAGTTGGTCACGCAAACGGTCATGTACAACAAACCCATGAGTGAAATCTCTTTAGGTGGGGGTATATTCCGGGCGCGAGGGGTATGACCTGGCCTAGGCTGATCTATACCCAGGGGGTTAAACCCACCTAGGCTACATTATACCCAGGGTATAAAGTAGCCAGGGGTATATTCCGGCCTGTTACACCGGTCTGTGTGCGGATAGGTTATACAGATAGGGAGGAAATGGTAAAAGATTCACTGACACACAAGCTCTCGCACGGCTATGAAACATAGGTAGTCCAGCCACTTGTTAACAGTAAATATCACACATTTATTTCCTCTACTCTATACATAATCATCTAAACACTATATTAACTTAAATGTCCAACTTCATTTTGAGTAGTTCGCTCCTTGATGGGTCTATGCTGCTACTGTTCTTGATATTTGCTACTGCCTCATCATTGGGCTAATTGTTCTGGTTGGCCTAATGTTCGTTTTCAGGAGAGTGGACTACCGCACAGTCCTTCTAGATCAGTGTGTGTGCAATTCTTCTTGTGCACTTAGCTGATTCGTTGAGGTTTGGTGATGGTGTCTCCTCCTTGGTTGTTGACTATTGGGCTATCGGAGCTCAGTGCTCGATGCTCCACTGCAGGCCGAATGTCAGGGTTGACTCTCAGTGGTCTATCTCCTGCATCAGACCAACAAGCCTGCTCGTCTTTTTAACAATGTCAGGCTGTGGCTATACTGCGATGAATTGAATTTCACCCGTCACCTGTGTAGTCTGTTGAGAGAGCTTTCAGCGTGCATCCTTCTCAGTTGAGATTTAGACAGAGAATGACTACCTAGCCTTGTGGTCAGCCAAAGCCTGTGAAATCTCGTGAGATACATGAGCGCCTTTAGCGGAGGGGGGGGGGGTCTGGCTATACGTCAGCTGGATGAGGTCACTGCCTACCTAGTAAACAGTTAGCCTTACCTATGCTTACAAGTTAGCACAGTCCTGACTTCTGTCGTCTGCTATAGGCAGTGACTTTAATTTACAAAAGCTATAGCAGGATGAACTATTTGAGGCGTGAAGCCTTAGTGCTGGGTTAAACTAGCCTTCTGTGACAACGTTAAGATTTCATTTAAACATGCAAACCAGCTTGGCTGACAAGGTAACAGAGTTAGCCATTGCTGAGGATTGAGATTCGCACTATGGATTAAAGAGTTCTTACATGTAGGTAATTTTTTCCTGTATCTAAAAAAACTCTTTTGCCAAGTTCAGCGCCTGTGCATTTAAGAGGGCCATAGATGGCAGAGTGGCTCTGAATATGAACAGGTGGGGCAAGGGAGCACATTTGGGGTTTGGTCGGTGGTTTCCAAGCAAGCTAGGGCTAAGCCTAAGAACATTAGACCCATAAATCGGCTCGCAAGGTGGAGCTTAGTACAAATAATAGGCGCGTTCTCTCGTTTCTCACGGCGTAGCAAGGCTAGTTTCCAACACCTCCCTTTTTACCTTCCCCCTCCCCCCGTCCCTCCCCTCCCATTTGGTTTCTGTCCCTCCAAACAAATTCTTTTTAGCTCCACCCCCACTTATCCTGGTCCCTCCAAAACTCACTCATCGTTCTCTACAAGTGACAAGCTTCATTGGCCTACAACTTAAGGTCCCTCAACAGAGAGAATATTCAGCTTATCGCTAGTGTCTTGGCCTATCTTCTTCAAAGTGTCGTCGCTATGACAGCTGTGACATCATAAACAGTGGCGCGTGGAATGCTGTTGACCTTTCTTTGAAGCTAGGTGGAAAAAAGACAACATTGGTCCCATATTACCTGTTTGTTCTTTAACCGCTACAGACCGAGAGGCGCTGCTTATTGTGACCTTCCCTTAGCACATATCCGAAGTTCTCACCTGAGTGGATTGTACGAAAACAACCCATTTACGTTATTATTGTACTGTGATATCCGGTCGCAACTTTCATGTTTAGGCCTGTTGTTGAAATCTGAACCTACCGGGGAAAACCGATGTCAACTTGGTGTCTGGTGCGTATATAATATTGTGTAAGCATTAGCATATAATACGGTATATCGATCGGTTTTGTGTGTTAGACAGACGTCCCAGATAGAAAGGGACCCCTCTCGCCGCAGCGGTTTAGTCTGTGGCGCGTGGCAGTGTGTCGCTACCCTTCATTAGCATTACATGCAACACTGCCAGCATAATAAAGCTCTGAAGCAGTTCAGCTAATAACTCGAAACCGGGCAGTGTGGACTACTCCTATTTTGTGGACGCCAAATGAAATATTCCATTTTTATATCATCTGGCTGCGCTTTTAAATTTAATTTAAATATTTTATTCATTCAACATATTATAGGCCTTCTGTGTCTTTAATTTATCTCCTCTGTCAGAAGTCTTTCCACTCTTCGTGTGGCAATCTCAATAAGAGATTGTAAATATGAGCTTAGACCGCCATTGTTTTTCTGACACCCTTTTATTGCAATTTATGGCTGTTTTATGAGCTTTTAAAAGGCGTGCCAAAGAACTCTGGGAATCCGGCATTTGCTAAATATAATACATATTCGTATATCTTGCGTCTTTGGTTAAAACAAAAAAAATTACAACCCTTCTACATTATGGTTGTATAACATTACACATTAATATCTGCTGGAATGATCTTTTGTTTAACAAGATAGTCCCGAGTAAATAACGATAATGAAAAGATACCAACCAGTTTACCAGCATCTGAAAGATCCATTTTTCCTAATTCAATAGGTTTCATTTTTAAAAGAGATTTTGCAATCATGGCATAAGCTGTATTTAAGCCCACTAAGACAACACTATGGTATCCAAGATTAACAATTGTTTGTTCATATGGTACACTCATTTTTTATATATAATAAAAAAAATAATAATAAATTATTACTGCATTGAAAACACATCTAATGATGACTTCAATGATGGCTTCAATGATGGAGATAATTCAATTTCTTTTTCTACAAGTGGTTTTGGGGGTTTCTGTTTATTTTTTCCTTGGCGGTATTTATATATTATGTACCCACTTGCACCCACTACACCGGCTATACATAAATAATATATGTTATTTGAAGATTGTACTGGTTGTATTGGTTGTATTGGTTCTTCTTTATTTGTTGTTAATGTTTGTTGCATTATTGTTTCTTCTTTTGGTGATTCCTTTTTTCCTAATATGTTTGCTTTTGTTTGTCTGTTCCATCTATGTAACTTGTTAAATTCTGCTAACTTCTTTCCAGCTGCAATTCTTCCCAGACTCTTTTGTTTAGTGACTGTCACTGGGTTCTGTTGATTCTCTGAATTCTTCACCTCCGTCTCCTTCTCCATCTCTGGATTGGAAGAGTCCATTTTTAATAGCAGAGAAATTTATGTGTTGAAAAGTAATTAGCCCGGCTGAAAATGGGGTCAACAAGCTTCCAAACTTATAATACAAATTTCTTGATGCCTCACTAATCCCATTAACAATAACTGGATCTTTAATCAAATCATCAAATAAATCATTCTCACAATCTAAAGTAACAAAGGTCGACACAGCTTTGGTATATAACTTCACAATCGAACGCCCTAAACTTTTAACCATTAAAGCGCCGAGAACTTTATCATATTTATTATGTAATATAATGATCTCTTCAGGCCTCAGTCTTTGTACTTGTTCAGTAGTTAAGTCAACACCAAGATAATACTTTGACTTTCCGGAAGCTACTAATGCAACCAGCCTGTCTCTTTTCTCATTGTCAACACCTGTAGCTGTGACATTAATAGCTTCTTGCGTTAACAAGTCATCGCAATTCATTTTAAATACAAATAAAATAAAAAACTAAATTAAAAAATGGCCGGTGCTGCAATGGTGCTTGGTTCTGCTGCTGTCAACGCCTTAGCCTTTTCAGGATCAAATTATTTGTTTTCAAAACTGGACAGTAAAGAAGAATCAAAACGGCATAACTTAGCAATGGAAAAATTACAACAAGATCAGGCTGAATACGAGAAAAACAGACTAATGCAGCTTGATTTTGTTAATAAAAGATTGAAAGAAGAAGGCCATGCTGATAAAACATTCGAAGACGTTGATGAAGCTTTGCACCAATATTATTTATTAACTGGCACGACACTACCTTCATTAAAGCAGCCAGTGTTATCCGATTACTACACACCTAACATTGCACCTACAATGTCAGAGACCGGAGAATTAATTTTAATTGTGTTTGGAATAACAGTAGTTTATTACCTCGTTAAACAAAAATATAAATCTAAATAAAATATGACTTCACGTTTGTCTAGATTATATTATTCTCAATCCGGATATTGGAAAGGGATGACGGCAGTTAATAAACTAGTAGAAAAGACTGGCTTGTCAGAAAACGTAGTTAAACAATGGTTATCGAAGCAAGCTGTATGGCAAATCTATCTTCCACCCCCGAAGAAAATAATAAGACCAAAATTTGAAAACTCCAGACCAAATGACACGCATCAAATAGATTTGTTATATCTTCCCCATGACAAAATATATAGAAAGAAATACAGGTATGCCCTTACTGTTATTGATATAGCTACCCGGTTTAAGGACGCTCATGCTCTTAGGACTAAAAATTCTGCTGAGGTCGCTCAAGCCTTAAATGCGATTTATTCAAGAGGGCCTCTAAGGTTCCCTAGACTTATTCAATGCGATGAAGGGTCTGAATTCAAAGGAGCTGTTAACCAGCTTTTGTTAAAACATAATGTAACTGTTAGAAGAGGAGTTGTTGGATTGCACAGATCACAGGGTATTGTAGAAAACTTTAATCGGCAACTGGCAGAAAGATTATTCACTTATCAGTATTCAAAGGAACTCTTTACTGAAACCACTAATACAGAATGGGTTGTTAGGCTGCCTCGAGTTTTAAGGGAAATGAATTCAGAACCAGCCAGAGTTACAGGATTAAAACCAGTTGAGGCTATTAAAAAGAAACAGATTGTTTTACCGTTTCAAAGCCTGGTCAGCCGGATCTAACTTTGATGAACAAAACTGTTAGATACCTTTATCAGCCTGGAGAAGTTGCTAATGACACAAGAAGACGAGCTACAGACCCAATTTGGTCATTAAGCGTTTATGAAGTTGACAGAGCATTATCTACTGATCCGCCCGTATATTATTTAAGACCGAGAAGCGATCGTAGAACACCACAAAGAAACTTTGTAAAAGAAGAACTTCAGATTGTTCCACCAGACACAGAGCCATTAAGATAAATGAACTATAATCATCACCACTATTACTTACCTTCAACCTTTTTTTTTTTGACTTAGTGACTTACATCTAACTTAATTAAGTCGACTTTTAAAAAAACTTATAACTTACAATAATTAAATTATAAAAGAACTTACTTACTTACATCTAACTTAATTAAGTCGACTTTAAAAAAAAACTTATAACTTACAATAATTAAATTATAAAAGAACTTACTTACTTACATAAGTATTGTATAGCCAGTTGGTTGGTCAGTTTTTAATAATAATTTTAAGTGCTTGCCTTTTTTTAGCTGTTCTTTTAATTTAGTTCTTTCCTCTTTTGATTCAATTACGTCATTTTCTTTTAAACAGTTATCAAAGCTGTCTCGATCTTTGCAATAAAACAGGCAAACGAATTTTACTTGTTCTCTAAAATCCTTTAATATCGAATTAAATTTCTGCGTGATTAACCAGACACTAATTTTCACATGGCGTCCACTGAAAGCCAGCTTGCTCAATATGTTCCGTTTTAATACAATATCTTTTTCTGCACTGCAATCATCGATTAAGAATAACGTATTACCCTCATTCTCAAACAGGTTATAAAAATATGTTAAATACTCATTGAGCTTGCCATTGGTATTTACAACAAAGATATTTTCATCTGTCCAGACATACTTACGATCTAAGTAGGTTTTATTATATTGAATAGTTGGGCAAAAAATTACTATATAATCAAAGTGTCCTGCGTAATATTTTTCTAACAAATCCAGAACAAAGACAGTCTTTCCGCATGACGTCATGCCAACGATCATTCCACAATGAGGATCACGAGGTAACAAAGAGGTCATTTTTAATATACTAAATCTTTTAATCTTCCATTTTCAATGTTTAGCTGAGCATCCATAATAATATACATGTATACTGTAACTGATTCTGACCTAGCACTTGCTTCCCTATGCAATTCAATTGTTATACCATCTGTTCCGTTTTCAATTCTTCTTCCAGATCCATGAAGTTCATTGGTGGGTATGGTTCGAAAGTCTAACCACAACGCAAACTTATTCACCAGATAATCTTGCAGTCTTGTGTCATGCAAATGAAGATCTTTAGAAATCAAATCCACAGTGTCAGTCCGTAATCTACCTCCACCCAAGATTTTCCTAATCTCATCAAACTGTTGAAATCCCATCATTCCATTAGCGAATAATTGATTAGGTTTACCTTCAATCACAACAGACGCTTTTGAAATATTAGGGTTGATAAAATTTTCACTGTCACGATTGTAATTAGATTCTTTCACAAACAACAACAGTACACCTTTAAAACTTCGAGCAGGTGAATTTATGTTGATGGTCCAGAGTGCATCTAATAAATCTTTATTAAATTGTCTGTAGCGAACGATCCTATCATAATAAATTGCTAGTTTGTCATATTGGCCCCTGATCATCCTACTGAGTTCAGCGTGAGTGACCACTTCATATTCAAGCGTGATGTCTGTAATTGTATACCTAGCATCATTGTCAGAGCTAATTACTACTTGAGAATAATCATTGAAAATAATTTCGTAAGAAAGCCTGTCGTTAAATGAACCTTGATGAAATGGCAGATGACTGTGTAGCAGTTCAAAATCAAGTGGAAAATAAAACCTGTTTTTGTATACAGCAGCTAATGCATTTTCACCTTTGTTAGAAACGACAGCATCGCCAGCTTTGATTCGAAGTTTTGCCACATTGGCGGCTTGAATCCCCTCCAACTAAATCTTCCCTTTCATATTTACTCAGCCACAGATCTGTGTAACAAAACAAAACACCGGCGTCATCGATACTTTGGATTTCTCGCCCATCAAGTTTAATAACCATTCTTTTAATTATAGCTCTACCTAGATTGTTGACTACGGTTCTGTTAGGATCGTCGTCAGAATTCAGACTAATTTTAAATCCCAATTTAGGACTGCCCAGAACTATTACATCATCAGGACCTAAATTTGGAAATCTTATGGTTAGTAGCTGATTAGGCTCTATGCTGCTTGGATTGTTTGTAATAATTATTGTGCTTTTCTCACCTTTGATGCCTAAAGGTGTCCTCAATCGACGTGTAGGGTCTAACAAGTTTCCGTAGCTTTGCATTTTTTTAATGCGATAAAAAAAAATTATATTTAAAAATGGCAACAGGTGGTGAAGCTCTTGATGAAGTGTTTAAACCAAATGAGCCTAATGAAGACCTCAACGTTGACACAACCAGCAGACTTCTTTCTATGGTAGGAGACGACATGAGCCAAACAAGGCTAAGTATAGGAGAAGAATTACGTCAAGTAACTGAAACCCAAAAAGCCAGAAAAATCAATAAATTTTACAATTACATCGGGCGCGAGTTACCTGATTATGTTAGTCCCAGCGACTTCGAACTAGACAAAAATAATCACTTGTTTATAAACACTAGTGTATCCGGTAAAAAAGTGAGAGTACAGTTAACTATGTTAAAGAATCCTGACAAATTTTATGCGTGGTCTACTTTGAAAACTAAACTCCCAGTGACTGTAATACGATCATTAGGGCTTTCCGATAATAGAGTGCCAGCGTTGCATCGCCAAGCAGTAGCTTCACTTCAACGAATAGATGCATCGTTAAGTTCAGAAATAGAACTACAAGACTTAACTGACTTAACTAGTTCTGCATTAGAAGTAAATAAAGAGTTAACAACCTTACAAACAAATGAGGACACCAATATTGATCAGGTTATGGAAACTATCAATGACACGCCATTATTGCCACTGCGTGAACTTCAAGGCTTAGATAAAGCTTTACAATCTGTGAGAGGGGAGACAATGATGAATTTGGCCAAGCTCGGTGAGCTCGACAAACATATAGAAAAACAAAAAAATAAACTAGCAGAAGCTGATGACGCGAACTTAAGCATTGAGGTAAAACAGTTGATTCAAAAAAGGCTCGCAGACCTTTACACAGAACGCGCGGCAAGGCTAGAAGCCTTATCCATAAACAGAGAAAAATTAATAACTAATTTCGCCAGAATAAAAGAAACGGTGCATAAAATTTTACACGAAGACACTACACTTGCAGAAAGAATTCAAACACTGTTCAGAGAGCAAGGTGTTACAATATTTATCATTCTTACAGCTGTTGGGATGACAATAAGCACACTAGTCTTAGCATTGACTAGAACCGTAGGCATTGGTGGCGGTGGACCTGGCGGATCTGGTGGACCTGGCGGTAGTCCGGTTAAAGACTGGATTAAAAAGACGTTACAAAGCATAGCTAACTTATTGAAACGCCTAGGTGACAAACTTGTAGACGCACTTCCAGGAATATTAGGTTCTGTATTTTCATGGATATTTAATACTGCTTCTAAAGTTGTGGTTTGGGCGTCTGAGCATCTGTGGTCTTTGTTTATAATAATATTACTCTGGTTACTTAAAATAGTAAATCCCAATTAACCCAGCAAACAATAAACCCCCTGTAAGCACTAGACGTGAAACCCCATGATCAATTACCGCCATTTGCAGTTCCGGCAAGCTTGGTAGGCTTGGTAGGCTCGGAAGTGGTGGCGAACTTAAAGGTTCATTATTAGGCCTAGCAGTAAATACCGTATTTGCTGTATTCACTGTATTCAACTTATTCAATGTATTTATTGTAGGATTGTAGCCTATATGAAACTGAGGGTCGGCAATCACTATATTGTTGTTGTAGTTTGATATAGTTCCTATCCTAAGCTGAAGGTCTGAAGGCAACATATACAGTCCTAAACCTATTACGTAATCTACTTTCGATCTAGCATACTTTAAAGTGTCCTGATATCTTTTAATACTTGCGGGCAAATCTACTGCCGAATTAATAGAATCTTCAATGTTGGCTAGAAACTGCTTTTGTGCATCGAAGCTAGTTCCTTCCCCAATGATATTACTTCGTGTTTGTGCTTGAGACCCCAGAATGCACCACGCATACGTACGAATAGATTCATTCAGCCTTTCCACCCCACTTTGAGTAAATCCGTTTGATGTGTCTAATATAAAAGTGCTGTATGCTGTACTTTGTTTTTGTCTGATATACAGTAAAGGAACCTGGCTGTTGTGGTTAAATGATGTAAATCCAGGTACGTAAGGCCCCGTGTATAAATTACCTACAGCGTATCTAAATAAAGTTCCCATTCCGTGATTGAGGTCTAGTTTTTGTCTGAAGTCTGTTTTAGTATCAATTCCGAATTCATTGCACAACCTTTGATACGCTTTCTTGTCAGCCGTTGTTAAAGGGATTAAAGTTTTTGTCTGTAGGTAACGGAGCCTGAAGTTCAGACAACACCCGCCTCACTTGATAATACAAATGGAACAGATAAATAGACTTCAACATGGGATCTGGGTGATTAAGGTGATGAACGTAAGAAACTCCGCAACCAGTTGTAGCGCATGACACGGCAAAATTAATTTGATTCTGAAAGAACTGCATACCCCCATTGTTTAGCCATTGGTTAGCTAAAAAGTCGCTCGTAATGTCTGGGTTGAGGTAATGATCAAAAATATTATGGGGGATAGTTTCGAAATGGACGTTGGCTGCCACAGCTATTGTCAGCTTGGTTAGGTCGACTGCTTTTTCGTAATAATAAGGCCCTGTAGTATACTTTGCAGCTTTGTTATATTTATAAGGCGCGTACATTTTTATTATATTAAAAAAAATATGTTTGTAACTTTCGAATTCGTAAAATCAGGTGTGCCCATTGAACTTCAGCATCCTATTGACAACAAAAACAGGGACCTTAACGTAATCCTTCACGAAATATTCTACACGGTTAAATGGTTAAATATTAGTCATGATCTAAACAACAACTGGATAATGATTAATAAAAAAAAAGGCACTTTATTCATGCCGGCTATTATGACTTCTGCAGACTTACTGAAGAATTGTTTAAACCTCATTCGATTGAAGCAAAAATGAACCCTGCAAACTTGATAGTAACTTTAACTTTCCATAAAACCCTGCATAAAGACATTACCAGCGTTACACTTGCGCCAAAGCTGGCAGAAATATTAGGTTTCCGTGGCAATGAATTATCTTTATCTGACAGCTCCAGCACTGTCGGCAGTTCTATAAGATTTATTGGATCAAACCCTATGAATTTGTTAATTAATAATAGATTGTTTGTGTACCTTCATCAACTGAAGACATCGGAAAACTTAGTAAACGGAACTCCTAGTACATTGCTAAGGATAATCTCAACTCAGAGAGAATCTTACTGCGATCCAGTTTCATTGAAATTTCTGCCTCAAAAACGCCACTTAAGTCAGGACTATCATACTAGTTTCTGCTTCAAAATAACTAACCAAAACAACGAAATTGTAGACTTTGAAGATCTTACAATTATTCTTGAGATAAAATAAAGTTTAATTTTAAAATACAATGTCAATCGGCCCTCAAATTCCAGTAACCTGTCCTACCATTGAACTGAAAGACTTAGCAGACACAATTGACTTTGATGCGAATGCTATTGTTGGGTCTATTTACGGTTTCGAATTTACACAAAATGGATATTATAAACGAGCGCTAGTGCCGGCAGTGCCTGAAGTGCCGTCAGTGCCGCCGTCAGTATTGCCAGAAAAACCATCTATTGATCAGCTAAAGGATTTTAATGCCGGTAAAGTAGATCCCGATTTTAAGTATGCTATTACTAAACGAGAAAATATCTGGTCTTTAACACCTGTAGACACAGAATTAGATTGGCTTATTAAATTCAAGTGCGAAAGCCCTTACACTTTTATGGGACCAGACAATAAATTAAAAAAAATTATTAACGCCGGGCCTATGTTAGTTAGTCTAGTGCCGGATGAAAACAATCGGGAAACCATAGAAGTCAAAGCCTACAAAAAAAGCAACTATGTTTTACATAAGCGTGAAACCGCAGGGAAAAATGTCAGACTTGTTCTGCAGCCTCCTTTACAGCTAGGTAGTGCAGCTATGATAGTACTGGACATAATTGCTCACAGGCCTACGCAGAGAAATTTTAATGTAATTCCGCAAGTGTCTCTAAGTTGGGTTGATTTAGATGAGGATCCCAGACGAGTTACAGTATTTATGAAAAAAAGAGAAAATGAAAATCAGTTTTCCGTATTTACTTCATCACCCAAGATAACTTTTGTCCCTGTTCCAAATCCTATTGACAGAATAGCGCAAATTAGCCTAGACAACGTAGATCTGTTAGCATTTTATTTCAGCGATCAGATATTTTCTGATAGTCAAATAGAATATTTTGCTAATAAACTAAAATCAAGTTAATTATTGTTAACCCTTTTTTTTCACACTAAAAATATGACGACAAAATTGTATCCTGCTATAGTAGAAGCAGTAGTGGATGAACAACCAATGCAACCCAGTGCTCCAACATTAGACTTAAGTAATGTTCAAACGTTCAGGCTGGAAGAAATAAGAAAAGTTAGGACTCAAATTGAATCAGATATCCAAAAGTACTCTAGATGCAGACGAAGGTATTCCGGCGCTTATAGCACAATAAATTACGTGTCTACTGGTCTAAATGTTATTAATGCAGCGGAAGCTGCGGTCAGCGTGGGATTATTGGTGACTGGAATCGGTATACCAATTAGTATTGGATTAGGAGTGGCTGCCGGATTATCTTCAGTAATGTCAGTTCTACTTGGTGTAATTAATACTAAAGTATCTAAGAAATTAGAAAAACACGACCTCATTTCTAGCCTGGCGATAGCAAAACTTACTAGCATGAACTTAATAATTTCAAAAGCTCTAGAAGACACTCAGATTCAGGACCAAGAGTTTGTAATTATCCAGCGAGATTTTGAAGAATATAAAAAGTTAAAGCACGACATACAATCTAAATCTAGGTCTGCACCTGTTAATGTTGAAGAAATTAAAAAAAAATTAATAGAGGAAGGGAGACTACTGGGACGGAAAGAGCAGCTAGATGCTTTGAAGAAAAAGCTCAGTGCTTCAGAATAAATACAGTTAACATTTATTCAAACCTTACGGGCCCTCCTCCTTACTCGTAGTCGCAGTCGTAGTCGTAGTCGCAGTCGCAGTCGCTGTTTCTACCTGTAATTTATAGTGGCCTAGAGCGTATGCGAACTCCTTAGTTACTCTTATTCTCTTTGTGTCATTAGCGCATAATGTTTTTTTGGTCGTCACAGCAGTGGACACTATATGGTTTTTAGACTTTATAGTTGTGTTAGGGTATGGTTTAACTTCTTTTCCATCTAAGGCTTCCAGGTAGTTTTCGTGTCTGATATCTCTGTTTTTTATTGCAGCTTTTTGGGTGCCTTTCGCTTTTGAAGATTCTCCCGATTCGTGTTTAATACTGTACTGCTTAGATCGCAGTCCTGCGTATTCTTCAATAAGTTTCCCGTTCATTTCATCTTTCATCAAACCGATTTTCTTTTGGTTTGCTTTGCTGTACAAAGGGTGAGTTTCAGGGTAGTCACTAGTATCGTAATGTTGTAGTTCCGATTCTAAGTCTTTATAAATGTCTTCAGTAGGGATGTCAAGTATAAGGGAGTCTGTGTCTGTGTATAAAACTCTGGCCTCCGGGTATTTAGGTTTAAAGTAATCGTAGTAAAATTCGAACATTAATAATTTAGAAAGGTCGAGAATAGTCATCCCCATAAACACTGGTTTGTCTAGATTAACTTGCGTGGTTTTCATGGTAACTGCATACAGGGAGTCATGAAACTCTTTGTAACCAAGGTATTGAGGTTTAGATGTTAATTTAATCGCTTGATTGGGTGAGGTAATTAGCCTGACGTCTTTTCGCTTGTATGGGTTCTCCATAGTTTTACCAAAACAGCTGTTATTCAGCAGCTTAAAGAAATCTTTTTCAAAAGTAGATTGCGCTTGTTTTCTGAGCTGTGTGTTTTTATTGATGTACCCGGCCAAGACATTCGTTTGTTTAAAGAATAAAAGCTTGTGAATCGCTGTGCACTTCATGCCGTGTCTGATGTAGAACTGCAGGTTTCTGTAGTGGCAGACGTAATTAGATTTATTATAGAGGTTGGGAATAAGTTTAAGTTGCTTGTCTGTACCAAAGCATGGAGATGAGGTGCTACAGAAGACTTCTGTGCATTTCCTATACCCAACACATCACCAACGACGAAGTCCGACAGACCATCACACAAGCCATTGGACAACACGATGACCTGCTCACAGTGGTTAAGAAACGGAAACTCCGATGGTATGGCCACGTCACCAGATCATCAGGCCTTGCAAAGACCATTCTGCAAGGCACAGTGCAAGGAGGTAGAAGAAGGGGGAGACCGAAAAAGAGGTGGGAGGACAACATTCGAGAATGGACTGGTTTGACACTGAGCGAAGCCATGAGGGCTGCTGAGGACAGAGAAAGATGGAGTATGCTGGTTAAACGATCATCTGTGGTGCCCCTACGACCTTCGGGTTATGGGACAGGATAGGATAGGATAGGTCTGTACCATGCAATCTTTCTGGTGCTAATGGGTAATCATTATGTAGGTCGTGTAAAGCATTGGGATACTCTAGGTCAACTTCGACAATAAACCCTATAGTATGATCTTTAGGGTGATTTAAAATACTGTTTAACCAAGTCAAGTTTGCGGGGTTTGGATTAACAAGTAATTTGAAATCTGAAACCGGCAAAAGCTCACTCATTGCCCAACCGTATAAATTGTTGGCGTCAAAGTACATTATATAATTAGATTTCTGCGAGGGGTCATAGTGCTTCAGGTATTTATTGTTGGCTTTGCAATAATTATGAGCTGCCACGCTTATTCCTCCACGAATGCCCGACTCAATCATTGTCATCATTACCTGGTCAGTTATGAGATCGATTTTAGAACCGCTAAGTTTTAAGAAAGCATCCCAACTCATTCCTGGTGAAGAAATATAATGAGAAGGGTCGAGGGAGTAATGATGTAAACTCGTTTCTCTGTATTTTTCAAACACATCAGCCAACAAACAGACGTCAGCTTTTAAATATATGTCGTGGTAGTCACCAAGGTTTTTACATCCGAGTGCATTCCAGACATTGTGTGCATGTTGGCTGACTATAACTAAATTACATTTTTTGTAAATCCGTCATTTGCTAAAAAAATAAGGTTGTAACATTAATGTTTGCAGGAATTCTTGATTGTTACACGTTAATATCTGCGGGAAGTCCCGGTAAATAAGCAAAGACACATTAATGTTTGCGGGAATTCCCGATTGTTACACGTTAATGTCTGCAGGAAGTCCTGGTAAATAATAGCAAAGGGAATTCCAGGTTCTGTTTTTAACTGGATCACATGCTTAATATAAATTTCTATTTGCTGTTTTCAACTGGATCACATGCTTAATATAAATTTCTTTTTATATATCTAAGCAAAGGCAAAAAACTTACTAAGGATTTTACATTCACACAGAGAAAGCACACAAATATTCCTGTACACAAATTATTTCCTCTGGTCTAGTAAAGGGGAATTTCCGATTCTGTTTTTCAACTGGATCACATGCTTAATGCATGTTTAAAATACACACAAATTATTTCCCTTGGTTTAACTTACAGCTAGTAAATGGGAAACACATGCTTTAATATAAATTTTTATTTATATATCTATTTGTTACACTTTTAAAAATTAAAATGAACAATATGTAATAAAGATTGCTGCACTTAATGGTGTATTATTTAGAATTGTACATTTAGAATAACGAATATTAATGCTGGTTTGTTGTATGTAATTTCCCAAGCCCAATCTTCTTTTATGAGCGATCTGGAATGGGGATATAAAGAAAAAAGGAAGTATAGATTTTCGGTGTGGTTAGTCACTTCTGTGGCATGTGTTGAATTTGCTAAGGCATTAAGGCCAAATGTCTGTCCTATTGCAATAATAGACACAGTGTACAAAGTGGCAAGTGGCTTGGATACATGTTGAAAATTGCCATGACAATGGATAAGACTGGAAGGTGCACGCTAACTCTCGATCCCTTCCTACTTAATCCAATTGTCAAGCCTCAGGCAACAAGTAAACAGATATTGAACGCAAGAACGAATGGTTGCATGACATTGGGTAAGACAGGAGGCTGCGCGCTGTATCCTGGGAACCTCCTACTTAATCCAACTGTCCGACTCGCAGCCAAAGTTCAGTCAGTACACCTCCGTGGGTTTCTCTAATTTCGTCTCGTAGAGATTCCCCATTTGGGGTTTGATGACAGACAACACATGCCACAACGCTTGGGCCAATTTGTTGCAAGGTATAAATAAAACAGCCATAAATTGCAATAAAAGGCCTCCTTTAGTACCTCTATGAGCTTTGGGGTTCAGAGCCCATTATTGCTATCTCTCAATAGGCCTACAAGTGTGGTTTATTAGTGGATTCAACGCAAGCCAAGATGAACAGGTAAGTTAAATTACTGGTCTCATTGGTTGATATAGGGTCTGGGACTGTTAAACCGTTATCAAGTGTGTCAGTTCTGTCACAGATCGGGCGGGTTTTGGCTCCCCTTCAAAAATCCCACCCTAGTTTTTCTTATACATGTATGCAGTTGGGTGTACGTGTGTGAGGCCTATACCTATACTTGCTATAGGTCGTCCCCTAGTCTCACCAAGGTGCAGAGCAACACGAAAACATAGCTTTTCTCCGAGTGTGAAAAGGTATTTGTGCAACAACCTAGCTTACTGGAGCACTACGAAATTGATAATCAAAAATGTAGTCAAGGTCATTCCGTCATTCTGTTGTGAAATTGTTTTTAATAAAATTATTGTTTGGTTCAGTGACTTTGTGACCAAATGATAGTATTCTGTTTTCAGTATGTTTATTTTGGGTCACTATGTATTACTTTTTACTTTGAACTTTAAAAAAAATCATTGCTTCATTTTGTAGACTTAATGTTCATGTGTGTGTGTGTGTGTGGGTGTGTGTGTGTGTGTAGGTGTGCGTGTGCGTGCTCGTTCGTGTGTGTGTAGAGTAAGCTTTTAAGTTTGATGATGATGATGATGATGATGATGATGATGATGATGATGATGATGTGGATGATGATGATGATGATGACGACGACGATGTAATGGAGTATAAAGTGTTAATATTGATTAGAAGGGAAAAAAAAGCACAACGTCAAAAAACGTATTTAATAGTTTCATAGATTCATGCATGAGTTTCGCAATGATGCCCGATGTTCTCTGTTTATATAATAGGTTATGAGTCATCCCCTAAAAAACACGAATACACTCAAACGTGCCTGAGAATAACACTAGTAAGTGAGTATCCGACATCAACCAGTGCACCGCGTGGTTTTTTTTTTTATTTTTATGCTCTCTTATAGAAACTGAATTTGTAGATATATAAATTTAAATTAAATGATCTACATTGTGGGTGAGTGTTTGCATGTCATCACAGACAATATATATTTTGTGCTAGATCTGTTCGTGTATAGTTTTGTACAATAACCCCACCTAGTCGAAGCATATTATCCCATCATACCTGTTCCACAGGTTCCTGCACCCACCTGCCGCTATTCACGTAATTTTTCAGGCCTTGGAGACTTAATTATTTCCTTGCCAGTAACATTGTTGGTTGCCTATTATTATGCTGTGGGCGAGACTAAGAGTCTTAAACACGAAGGATCAATAAGTTTACTGCTAATTACTTGTACTAAGTGAAGTCCTAGCTTTCGATTTTCTTCTGACCACACTTTCTTCAGCCTCGGAGCACAGACTGATCTGACTGGAGAGAGAAGAAGTTGCAGAAATGACTGCGGTGTTAAATTATAATAAGTAGCCTATACCGTAAGAGATGGGTGGAGAGAGAAAGAGAGAAATTAAGAGAGAGAGAGAGAGAGAGAGAGAGAGAGAGAGAGAGAGAGAGAGAGAGAGAGAGAGAGAGAGATTTTTTTTAAAGAGTAGACTATTTCATTCTGGTATGGAACACGAGAATAAAGCTATGGAATTCGTTGTGCGGGACACAGAGCTTGCTTGCTTTGTAATTTCATTAAAACCCAATTCAGTGCCGGTTTGCATTTGATTATGACCGTGCTAGGGAAATACTATAGGTAAGAACTATACATGAGAATTGGAGATAGCGTTAAAATACAAAATGGCTAGACAATTTGGGAATAGCTCCTATAATCTCAGTTGCTTTCTTCTTGATTTTTGGACTGAGATTTGTTTTGTAATGGCCTGTCTTAACTGGGAGGTTCATGGAAGATTTTAGGAGGTTCACGAACCTTTTCTTCGAGGTTCTCAGATCCCGAACCTGGGTTCACGAACCTTCCAATTGCAGGCCATTAGGAACTACTTAAAGTAATATTATAAATCATCTGTTTATTTTTGGTTAACATCTGTTTCGGGTCCATCGTCAGTTCATGTCATCCATTCACAAACGGCGTTACGCAATCAAATCGATCAGACAGTATTGAAATGAGTGGACGTTTGTCATTGTATCATCATATCATAATATCATTGTATGCAAAAGGCTATGAATCACAAGTAGTGATTAGAGTCTGTAATGAATTCTTATGAAATAGGTATCTCCATTTAGTCGTTCTTATATAGCTTTTCTAGCTCAAGAGCTTCCCCAAGTCACCGACCGATACAAGATGTAACTCAAGCCGCCCGCTTGTAAACCTAACGCGTACACTGGTCATTTACAAGTATTTTATGAAAATGCGCCTTTGAGTCTACCTGAACCATGCATAATTATATATTTCTACGCCTACAACACTGAACATGCAAGGTTTCTTTCTTTCTTTAAATAAATTAATGTCCCCGGACACATGATCATATTATAGGGGACGTTCATGCAAGGTCAGAAACAAAGGGCTTATGTACAGGCAGTATTCCAAGTTGCCAGAACGATCGATAAGTGATCGAAGGATCAAAATGCGGGTAACAAGTTCCATACTCCACCGTAGATTGGCAGAGGTAGGCTGCTTGAGAACAGATTAAGGTACTTTAAAAAAAAAATTAAATACTATCCACAAAAGCGATTGTCAGAGATGTCTGGTACTATAAATGTGCATTGATATTGCTTATGGTTTGAAACATGGGAGTTGATATGGCGCCGTCTCCAAGTTAGTGGATTGGAGGTAGTTATATAGAAGGGTATATTTTAATTAAATAAATATTAAAACCTCCAACAATAACATGTTGTTGTGAATATGGATTGTTTATTTATTTAGTGTATAAATTATATATATATATATATATATATATATATATATATATATATATAACTCTTAATGGTACATTTCGGAGACACCATTATAATAGGTACATCTGAGAGACATTTCACATATATGTGTGTATATCCTAAAGTAAAAATCAAAATTATTATTACAGTGTTGACAAATGCTTTTAAATAGATCTTCAGCTAATATAAACAGCAACAAATGAATTTAGGAATGTATTTTCAGATATAGCCAAAATTAATTCAAATTTTTGTCTCCTTAACGTTTTCATTTCCCTAAGAGGTACCTTTAAGAGACACTATATTGTACAGGTACCTTTGAGAGACAGGTCTCCATTATACAGAATTATAAGCATATATTCCTCTGATGCATAAAAAGCTAAATTACTACACCAATATAAAATTGTTCATTATTAATTATGCAATGTTGGTCAGAGAAGGGTAAGAGAGAGAGAGAGAGAGAGAGAGAGAGAGAGAGAGAGAGAGAGAGAGAGAGAGAGAGAGAGAGATCATTGTTTATAACAATAATAATACAGGATGCTATGTACGCGCCTTTTCCCGAAGGCTCAAAGCGCGGAGATCTATACCAACATACACGCTCACCTGTCTCATTTACCCTCACACACACCAAATACACATACATCACTCAAACAGGTGGTGTAAAGGCAGGGAGATCGCTATTAGAAGACGGAAGAAAATCGAATTTTTATTTTTGAAATTTTTATATTGACTGCATCCTGTACCATTATTGAAGGGAGGGAGGAAACCGGAGTGCCCGGACCAATCGTCGTTGGTGATGTGTTGGGTATCTGTTTAAACAGATAGGACTTCCATACAGTTACAGACAACTAAAAGCATACAAATTCATCTTTCTTATTAATATATTATTTACCAATTCCAAATTACAGCAACTGGCTTGGGTAGGTTAATAATATTAATAATAACAGATTTTTATATAGCGCGATACTCCAGCCTACGACCAGACTCACCGTTGTTGTTTGTAGATTATAGTCACACTACACTTTCGCATATAGGTGACTACTGGACCGATTTATACTGACACCAGCGGGCCAGTTGTTGGTAAAGGGGAATATAATATGATCACACGTTGACCAATCCGGGATTCGAACCAGCGACCTTTCGGTTACTAGCAAGATGCTCTTACCAACTGAGCTACCCGGCCCCTCTGAGACTCAACGTGCTTTACATAGTCATTACATACAAACACATGCACTCGATCAAACATGGCTTTTGATACGATAATACAAAAGACGAAACACTAAAAACCACCTATGTCACAGGGCAGCCTGTGTTGAAACCGGGTAGTAAGTGCGGGTGGGGAGTTAATGAGTTGGGGTAGTAACTGCGCGGTGTCGTATGTATGGTTATGTGCGTGGAAAGCGTGATTTTTGAACAGCATAGTTTGGCCAGCCAGTTTTGGGGAATGTGTTCACTGTTAGTCAGAACACGTTTGGCAGAGTGATAGAGAAGACATACGGTCTTAGTTCTCTGGGTATTGTGATTCTGGAAGTAAGGTTGGAACATTTATTAACGTAAATAATAATTGGTTCTAGGGAAAGCTTAGTTGGAAATGTTACTGTGGTAGTAGCAGCTCAAGGAAAAGTGTGAGCAAATAACTAAGTTTGTGAGTTTGAGGTAGGTTAGTGTTGAGGTCATTTTCCACTAACGGAAACTACTACGCTTTGGATACCTTACTTGGAGTACTGTGTTAGGCAAGCAGTGAAAGCTAGCTACAGGTACTTTACAATCGAGCCGTTGGGTGAGTGTGATGGTGATTTTCCTTTACTGTGCTATTGACCGATGGCCGGCTGTTTGGGGTGTTGAACGATAGCTGTGCGTGAGGCTGGGGGAAGTATGGTTGCACTGAGGAGAGGAAGGGTGCGACTGAAGGAAGGAGAATGGGGGTGAAG
Source organism: Oncomelania hupensis (assembly GCA_036898135.1). Taxonomy (NCBI): domain Eukaryota; kingdom Metazoa; phylum Mollusca; class Gastropoda; order Littorinimorpha; family Pomatiopsidae; genus Oncomelania; species Oncomelania hupensis. The sequence goes on along the minus strand of CM072511.1, from coordinate 27,734,405 downwards.
TGTGATGAAGGTAGGATGGAAGTGGTTGCTGTCGTTGAGGTTGCGGTTGCTCAAGATGGATAATGTGTTGATGATTTCATGTATTCATTTGCAGCATTGTTCATTTCATGCATTCATAATGTCATTTAGTTTTTGAATCATGTGTTGATTACAAGAGACAGTAAAAGTAGTCAAGGGAAGTGAAATGAACAGCAGTGGCGCTTCCTCAAGGTATCGGAATTAGTTAGTTAGTAAGGGGGGAGAGTGTGAGGAGGGAGGGGGACAGAATCGGGTGGACTTGACATTAACAATACGGCAAGCATGTTGCAGGTTCGAAGGTTCGTCATCGAAAGTCTTTGTTCGTCGCTCGGAAGTCCGTCGAACTCTTCAGCGCGACGACGACGACGACATCCGGTCGTTGGACCCACATCATCATCACCACCCATTCGTCCACGTCCACGTTTGTGAACATCCTCATCGCTCCACAACCCCATCTTTCCCGCGTGATCGTGACGTCTGTTGCGGGACCTAGCCTCGACGTTGCAAGGTAGCCGACAGGAGGAGTCATGCTGAGGGGCGTCGACGGCGGCAGGGCCGCCGCAACTACAGCGTCATCATCACCATCATCGTCATCGTCAGCGGCGGAGGGAGTGGCGACACCACAGCGCCTGGATTAACCAGCGACGGTCCAGCGTCAACCACAACGAGGAGGCAGCTACCGTTCGGAGGCATCAACGGGGACACCCTACTATCAGGTCGGCTCGTTCTTTATTTGTCCCCCTCTTGACACTTGCCCCCTCTGTGCCCGGACATTGGCGTTGCACAGTCGTTGGTTAGACGTGGTTGATCAGCAACCCCCGTTCATCTGACATTTCCATTTCATTGTTCATCGACCCATTGATTGTTCCATCGCCATTTTTCTCGTTTCATGTGTAAATGTTGTATGTGTATGAGTGTGTGGTATGAATGAATAAATAGCTTGAAAGTTGTACATATATTCGTTGTGTTATCATCACTTCGCGTCTGCGGGAAACTGTCATTCTGTCTGGGTTGTCTGCGTGTGTAAGGTGTTTGTGGCGTCTACCCAGGGGGAGTCGTGGCAGTGACATTTGGTGGAGATGCAGGGTATGGTGTGAGTGTGCCCAGACGTGAAGTTGTCTTGTGATTGTCTTGTGGTGTCCGAGTGTGTGAGGCGTGACTCGGTGAGAGTGTGCACCCCAGCGGGTGGTTGGAGGGAGTCAGGTCGCTGTTTAGCGGAGGCTCACAGCCGGCCTAGGTTCGACCACACGTGAGGGAAGGGGCCATTGCACTCTCCAACCGGTTCGCTACCTTGCAGGCCAGTTTCCACAGTTGAGTTGGAGGAGGTGGGTGATAGGTAAGGAAGATAGCTTAGATAGGTAGGTTAGTATCTAGGGCTAGGCTAGGTTAGGTAGGGTTGTAGGACTTTGACTTGTTGTTGTTGGTTGTTGTTGCTTTCCTTAAGCAGGATGGCATCGATCGAGGAGACTGAAGGAGTGTCACCGATCGCGGCTCGTACGCGTTCTCGCGTGGGTGTCACGATGGACGAGCGCACGGCGGCAGCAGCTGATACAGGAGTCATCGATTTACCTTCTGCGACCGAGCAGCGGAGATCGCCGGTTAGGTCATCGCGTCGTGGGTCAGTGGACGAGGAGTTGACGACGTTCGAAGCCAGAGACACAGTGAGTGATCCTTTTGTGACGGGATTTGGCGCGACTGGCGGGATGTCAACGGGCGCCGACTTCTACGGAGACCAAGATCGCCTGAGCGACGCAACGAGGCCGAAGAGATTCGAGACCAATCCTTACCGTTCGATCTACAAGGTCGAGGCGGCACCGACGCCGAGGACAGGACCATTCGCGGACGAGACGCCGATGGAGAGGATCTTGAGGCTCGCCAAGCGCGAAGGACTGAAGGGCCAGGCAGCGTTAGACTACGCGATGGACCAAGCGGCTAGGGCGGCCCGGGAAGACGCCGAGTTGAGGGCCAGCGAAAGAGACGCAGACCGGAGAGTGAGGGAGAGGGAGATAGAGCTGCAGGCGAGCCGGGAAGATGCAGACCGACGAGAGAGAGAGAGAGAGCGAGAGATGGCACACGAACTAGCGATGGCGCAGCTGACGGGGCAAGGCGCCGGGAACCGCAGGAATCATCAACCCGAGTTTGAGACGGTTAAGCTCCGGTTGCCATTCTTCGAGGATAAGGACGACCTAGAGACCTACTTGTGCCAGTTCGAGCGGTTCGCCAAGGCTCAAGACTGGAAGAAGGACACGTGGGCTATTCGCTTGGGGACCTTGCTGAAGGGGAAGGCGAGGGAAGTTTACGTTGGTTTGAATGAGGACGACTCTGCCGACTACGAGATCCTGAAGGCAGCGTTGTTGGTACGTTTCAACCTGACGGCCGAGACGTATCGGAAGAAGTTTCGCCAGCTACGAAGGGAGCCACCAGAGACTTTCAAGCAGCACTTGCGGAAGTCAGAGTTGTTCCTGGAGCGCTGGATGGGACTAGCGAACAAGAAGGCCACGTATGCGGACTTACTTGACTTAGTGCTGATGGAGCAGATGGTCAACGGTTTGACGCCAGAACTGGTCACGTTCGTGCGCGAGCGCAACCCAGCAACGGTGGAGGAGGACGCGACGTTGGCGCAGCAGTACGTCGACGCCAGGGCGGGAACGAACCTACGTTTCCCACCACGGCAACCCTTTACACCCAGGGACAAGAGCGAGGGTCGCAAGCCAGCGGGACCACGACCCAACTCGCCGGACAAGCGAGAGTGCTACAGCTGTGGGCAGAAGGGGCACCTGAAGCGAGATTGTCCGAAACGCAGCGAGCGGAGTGGAGCAGCGTTGCGCATCTTGAAGGAGGCAGGCAAGGAGGAAGATCCTCGGTTCCAGAGCCAAGTGGTAGTGGAAGGTGTTCCGCTGACGGCTGTGAGGGACACGGGGGCCGACTTGATTTGCCTGCGGAAGGGAGAGGTTGCCAACCTTGTCTACACCGGACGCACGCGGCGTGTCGGATTCGCCATTCGCCAGCTATCCAAGTCGCTACCGACAGCGTGGGTGCAGTTGGAGTCACCGTTCTACACCGGGAGAGTGGAGGTAGTGGTGGTGCCGGACTTGATCTACCCAGTGGTGATCGGCAACTGGGCGAAGACGGAGCAGCAACATGATACAGCACTGCCAGTGTTTGCCGAGGGGAGTGCTGAGTGTTGCGCCGTGCGGACCAGAGCGCAGGCGGCCAAGGAGCAGGTTGATGCAGAACCATTGGTGGTCGGACCGAGCAAGAGCGTCGTCGCGACGCCGAAGGAGATTCGTCAACTACAGTTGGAAGACAACGAACTTGCAAAGGTGCGACAGCTAGCGGACCGGAAGGCAGGAAAGGAGCAACGAGGCAAAGGGCAAGTGGCATTTGTCTGGAAGCGGGGCCTGTTGTACCGCGAGTATACAGGACAGGACAAAGTGGATCACAGCCAGTTGGTAGTACCAGCCAAGCTTCGACCGGAGGTGCTACGCGTGGGACACGACACGCCTATGGCTGAACACCGAGGAGCCAAGGGGACCCTAGATCAGGTGTGGACCAAGTACTACTGGCCAGGGATGTGCCGCGATGTCCGGAAGTACTGTACTTCATGCGACATATGCCAGCGGACGACACCGAAGAGGCGCGACAGAAGGGTACCGTTTCAGAGAACCGGCAAGACCAGGAAGTTGAAGCGGTACGTGGAACGTAGGGCAGAACCAGAACCGACGGTGGCCGTCGTGTTGGACCAAACTGAGACAGAGGGAACCACAGATATCAGCTACCAGGGCGCTGTACCACTGATACCGCTTCAAGCGAGCGAAGGGCCAGTGGACATACGGATAGACACGGAGCTATCTGCGCTACATGAGAGAGCACCGCCGCTGGACGAGTGCGAGGTGATGTCGACCGACGACAGCCCTGAACGTAACCGACAGCATCCGCTACCATTTTCGCAGATGGAAGTCGCCAAGAGTGAAGTGGAACCGATGCTGGAGCTGGGGGTTATCGAGTCGTGTACATCGCCGTACAGAGCACCGATCGTGCGAGTAAGGAAGAAGGCAGAGGTCAACAGGAGGGAGGCGAGTGAACCAGTGGTAAGGCTACCAGTATTGGAGGAGGAATTCATCTGGAGGACGGACGCACTTCAACAGTGCCAGACTCACCCGATGGGCTATGCAGTTGCAGGCCTATGTCTTCACAGTTCGACCGATTCCAGGAAGAGACAACATAGAGGCGGATTTCCTCAGCAGATCTGACCCTGTGGAAGATTAAGTTTTGAACTCTCCGTAGTTTCGTCTTGGGAGGGGGGTGTGTCACAGGGCAGCCTGTGTTGAAACCGGGTAGTAAGTGCGGGTGGGGAGTTAATGAGTTGGGGTAGTAACTGCGCGGTGTCGTATGTATGGTTATGTGCGTGGAAAGCGTGATTTTTGAACAGCATAGTTTGGCCAGCCAGTTTTGGGGAATGTGTTCACTGTTAGTCAGAACACGTTTGGCAGAGTGATAGAGAAGACATACGGTCTTAGTTCTCTGGGTATTGTGATTCTGGAAGTAAGGTTGGAACATTTATTAACGTAAATAATAATTGGTTCTAGGGAAAGCTTAGTTGGAAATGTTACTGTGGTAGTAGCAGCTCAAGGAAAATTGTGAGCAAATAACTAAGTTTGTGAGTTTGAGGTAGGTTAGTGTTGAGGTCATTTTCCACTAACGGAAACTACTACGCTTTAGATACCTTACTTGGAGTACTGTGTTAGGCAAGCAGTGAAAGCTAGCTACAGGTACTTTACAATCGAGCCGTTGGGTGAGTGTGATGGTGATTTTCCTTTACTGTGCTATTGACCGATGGCCGGCTGTTTGGGGTGTTGAACGATAGCTGTGCGTGAACCTGGGGGAAGTATGGTTGCACTGAGGAGAGGAAGGGTGCGACTGAAGGAAGGAGAATGGGGGTGAAGTGTGATGAAGGTAGGATGGAAGTGGTTGCTGTCGTTGAGGTTGCGGTTGCTCAAGATGGATAATGTGTTGATGATTTCATGTATTCATTTGCAGCATTGTTCATTTCATGCATTCATAATGTCATTTAGTTTTTGAATCATGTGTTGATTACAAGAGACAGTAAAAGTAGTCAAGGGAAGTGAAATGAACAGCAGTGGCGCTTCCTCAAGGTATCGGAATTAGTTAGTTAGTAAGGGGGGAGAGTGTGAGGAGGGAGGGGGACAGAATCGGGTGGACTTGACATTAACAATACGGCAAGCATGTTGCAGGTTCGAAGGTTCGTCATCGAAAGTCTTTGTTCGTCGCTCGGAAGTCCGTCGAACTCTTCAGCGCGACGACGACGACGACATCCGGTCGTTGGACCCACATCATCATCACCACCCATTCGTCCACGTCCACGTTTGTGAACATCCTCATCGCTCCACAACCCCATCTTTCCCGCGTGATCGTGACGTCTGTTGCGGGACCTAGCCTCGACGTTGCAAGGTAGCCGACAGGAGGAGTCAGGCTGAGGGGCGTCGACGGCGGCAGGGCCGCCGCAACTACAGCGTCATCATCACCATCATCGTCATCGTCAGCGGCGGAGGGAGTGGCGACACCACAGCGCCTGGATTAACCAGCGACGGTCCAGCGTCAACCACAACGAGGAGGCAGCTACCGTTCGGAGGCATCAACGGGGACACCCTACTATCAGGTCGGCTCGTTCTTTATTTGTCCCCCTCTTGACACTTGCCCCCTCTGTGCCCGGACATTGGCGTTGCACAGTCGTTGGTTAGACGTGGTTGATCAGCAACCCCCGTTCATCTGACATTTCCATTTCATTGTTCATCGACCCATTGATTGTTCCATCGCCATTTTTCTCGTTTCATGTGTAAATGTTGTATGTGTATGAGTGTGTGGTATGAATGAATAAATAGCTTGAAAGTTGTACATATATTCGTTGTGTTATCATCACTTCGCGTCTGCGGGAAACTGTCATTCTGTCTGGGTTGTCTGCGTGTGTAAGGTGTTTGTTTGTGGCGTCTACCCAGGGGGAGTCGTGGCAGTGACAACCTACTCAAACATGGTTTTTCATACGATATGACAAAAGATAAAACAGTAAAAACCACCTACAACTACGTTCAAAAATGACAACAACAAAATCCTACCCTATCCTGTCCCGTAACCCGGAGGTTGTAGGGGCACCACAGATGATCGTTTAACCAGCATACTCCATCTTTCTCTGTCCTCAGCAGCCCCGATGGCTTCGCTCAGTGTCAAACCAGTCCATTCTCAAATGTTGTCCTCCCACCTTTTTCGGTCTCCCTCTTCTTCTACCTTCTTGCACTGTGCCTTGCAGAATAGTCTTTGCAAGGCCTGATGATCTGGTGACGTGGCCATACCATCGGAGTTTCCGTTTCTTCACCACTGTGAGCAGGTCATCGTGTTGTCCAATGGCTTGTGTGATGGTCTGTCGGACTTCGTCGTTGGTGATGTGTTGGGTATAGGAAATGCCCAGAAGTCTTCTGTAGCACCTCATCTCCATGCTTTTGTATTCTTCGTTGGAGATCTGCTGTGAGGGTCCATGCTTCGCAAGCATATAGGAAGATGGAGATGACAAGGGAGCGCAGCAGTCTTACTTTGGAATGTAGACTGATGGTCCTGTCTTTCCAAATGGGCTTCAACCTTGTCAGGGCAGCAGTTGTTTGTGCGATCCTGGAGAGGACTTCCTGTCGGGACCCATTGTCTGATACAATGGCTCCTAAATATTTGAAGCTATGCACTGTGTTGCCTTGAACTTTGATGTCCGTGTTGATGCCATTGGTGTTGTTCGTCACCATTTTGGTCTTCTCTGCACTTATTTCCATTCCATAAGCTCTGGAGGTGATCTCAAGCCTCTGTACCCGTTGTTCAAGTTCTTGTTCCTCTCCAGCCAATCCATCAATGCCATCCGCAAAACGAAGATTGGAGATTGCTCTACCCCCTATGCTGACTGTGCCTTCATGATCTGCACGAACATCTGACATGATGCGCTCTAGGAAGATGTTGAAGAGTGTTGGAGAGAGTAGGCATCCTTGACGCACACCGATTGTTGTTCTGAACCAGTTCCCGATGGCGCTGTTGTGGAGGACTGCACTGGTAGCATTGTCGTACAGGCTTTTGATGACTTCAATAATTTTAGGGCTGATGTTGTACACTTTCTTTGTTGCCCATAGAGCTCCATGCCAGACTCAGTCAAACGCCTTCTTGAAGTCTATGAACACATGATATAGATGTTGTTGGTGCTGTAGGTATTTCTCACAGATTATTCTGAGGTTGAAAATCTGTTCAGACAGTGGTACTTTGCCCTGCCCTGAATCCTGCTTGTTCTTCAGCTATGATTTGTTCAGCTTGGGGTTTCAACCTGTTGAGTATTATTTTCAGGAGGACCTTGCTGGGATGGCTGATGAGGCTGATGGTGCAGTAATTTTCACACTCCTGAAGGTTACCTTTTTTGGGAAGAGTGATGACAAGCGACTGGGTCCATGGTATAGGCCACTCCCCACTCTGCCAGATCTTGTTACAGATAATGGTGAGGGCATCAATCATCGCTTCTCCTCCTGCTTGTAGCAGTTCCACGGGTATGTTGTCCACTCCCGCTGACTTCCCTTTCTTTATCGATTGCACTGCTGCCTCAACTTCTTCCCGAAGAATTGGGAGGATTTCTTCTTCTCTGTTCTCGGGACATGCTAAAACTGATGGGTCTCCATTTGGTGTATGATTGTAAAGGTCAGAGCAGTACTCTGTCCATCTGTCAAAGACTTCTTGTTCTTCTGTAAGGCATATGCCAGAACAACAAAAAGGAAGACAAAAATGGAATAGCAAAAATCTATTTACAGGTTCTACCTGTCTGCAAATTAATGTCTTCCAACTAAATATGGAACTCTTCCTCTTCCTTTTGCACCTCATTTAGATACAGCCTATGCCTACTTCTTGCCTGTCTTACCTCATAGGTTGCCATTTTGGCCTGACTGTGTGAGTTTAGAATGTGTGCACAGCCTTTTGATGCATAATCACATCCTATGCAGCGCATTGCCAGAGTGGCCCTTTGATTTACAGAACATACTGGTAGCAAGTTGCCTGTTGAAATCATATCACAGGTGACAATTGAATCACCTGTCTTGAACCTCTTGTTGCTGCAGTGAAATGATAGTTCACTAGCCAGCCTTCTTCTGCTTTCTCAATTAGTGATACAGAAATGACACAAAAGTTGTTTGGCAATTTACTTATAGATTTCAAAGTTAGTTATTCTGTTCCTTACATATAGCCTGCCTATAATATATTTATAAATACATCTTCACTATCACTACAATCAGACTTAGAAGTATCACTATCCTCCTTGTCAATTTCCAACTCACCTAAAATTAGGCAAATGTTGTACAGTAATGTACATATTATATTAGACCTTGTGGGCGTGGCACTTTCGGTTGTTTTGCTCAATAGCTCCTACTTTAGAGGTATCAACCAGTCTCAACAAAACCAACTACAGTCTCTGTTTGAACATGTTCTACACCCATATCTCGCCGTTTTTTTGCTTGACAAACCTATTTTGAGGAGGTTTTTGTTTGTTGGAGACAGAACTCCGTTTGGGTTTAGTCGACATATTTACTTCACAGAACAGAGAATAATATTTGATCACAGTTCAAAACAAACAAAACCTCACATAAAGACGGCCATGTTGCCAGAAACTGTCGTAAAAGGGAGCGGCCCATGTTGCAAATAATGCATGGAGGTGCTAATTATTTGTATTATACTGAGGTGTATAATTATTTTGGTGAAAATTCTGATTGCCATTTTGAATTTCAGGCGATTTTTGACTGACACATACCTTGTTCAATATCAAATAACTAAAAAAACTATTTAAGTTATATCACTAATATTCGGCATTTAGGTGCACGGTGGGTTACCTTTAAAATAAAACCATTATTGTTATAGTATGCTAAAAAAAAAAAACGATTTTCGACCTATACCCCCAGCTGGTGCTGCTATCTTAAGCTAAAATAATGTTGCAATTGTGGTTACATGCAAAATTAACTTAATGCTTCAATATATATTTATAGAGCAGGCTCTATAAACTGTGCTTCTATTATGCTGTTGTGTTGAAATAATAATGATAATAATAGTATATTTATGATGTGCTAACTTAATAGCCAAGTCACAATGTCAGTCATACGAAAATATTCCCAATCCATACTACTTACTAGCCTTAATAGCAGGGGTAGACAAATATTTTTTCCCCCCGAGGTCGTCCGGTGGACTAGCTCAACAAAAAGTGAACTAGTTTGCCAAAAATTTAACTAGTCCGCCTACTGAATACTGAAAACAGAATGCTTGTACAATGTAAAATGTTATTGAAAAACTGAGAAAACACTTCACTAAGTACAGTCTAAGTTAAGCTTTAAATGAAGTTGATCCGACCATGAAGGGCTCGGTGGTTTTCATCCAGCCAGTCGCATACTTTTTGCACAGGGTGCAAAACTGAAAACATAGATCGTGATTGTGAAACAATCAAACTCACATGCCCCCTGCATCTGCCATCCAAGAGTCTCCTGCCATTCACGCTTCCTCTTTTGTTGGTCGTAGAGGCTGTTGCATGCATTTTGTTTTCTTTTCTGGGCCCCCCCCCCCCCCCTCTCCTGTAGGATCGCCTTCACGAATAAAAAAAGTGACGCATTGCAAGAATCAAAACGAAAGGAGTGTCTTTTCGCCTGCTAACAGAAAGTCATGAGAGTTATCCATGACTGCAATTAGAAGGGCGATAGTTTCAAAGTACATAATGCTTGTGTATCGCGACTTTCAAGTTGGCTGAACAATGAATAGATGACGGGTCAAAATTTGAGATAGTCTAGTCCGTCGGACTACCAACCTTAGAATTTGAGGTAGTCCGCAGCAATTCGAGATCGCCTGGGGCGAGCGGACGGGCTGTTTAGACCACCCCTGCTAATTTGTGCATACAACTATTCAGAATTTTTTAAAGAGCAAATTTGAAGGAGGAGAATAGTGAAGAATGTTTATGTCAAAGTTAAAAGTTGGCCCAATAATCAAAAACAGGGTTTTAAAGAGAAAGAAAGAATGCATGAAACTAATGAAGTTAGTGAAAAGGTTAACACTTTAATTACACTGCCAAGCATGTGAGCCACATTTTGAATTATACAATCAGAGGTCATAAACAAACTTTTCAAAGCATCCTTATTAGTTTCAATCATCGGTCTTACATTAATAAAAGCTACATTCAGCTGATTGTTTGATTAATTAATTGTGTTAGTTCTCAACTCCCTAATTGTAGTAATTCATGATACATATGTATGATTATTATTAGTTTGTAGTCATTACATTACATTACATTACATGATTATTGCTTGAGTTTGTAGTCTGGTGATACAGTCTGTGATACAGTCTGTACCACCAGTGGTGATACGGCCATCCTGCATATGTGATGTTTATGCGTTATCTATTCGGCCTCAGCACATACTTGCTTTGCAGACTTACAATGGTAATACCATGTTTGTTCAATGCTTGCTGCATACAACCCAGTACTAATATGTTTTAATCAGTGAACATAATCCTGTCACTAGTTTTTGATTAGTGAAGATTTGTATGTGCTGTTACTGTATATTAGTCTCTCTTTCAAGTCTTTGGTTTTTACTAAGAAGTTTGGGTTAGGTTTACCTAGAGGCTGTCACTTTTATCAAATTCCATCATCTTTTTTAATGTGTGTGTGTGCATTCTAAAACGTTGTTGTAGTGTCTGATTCTACCCCCGTTGGGGTGCCGGGGGTTTCAGTATAAATAGTATCCCCACTTTCTGGAAATTTAGTGCTTTAAATTCCCACTGTCGCTGTCTTTCTCATTTGCTCTTTCTCATTCCTGCTCTGTTCTATCAATCTGCTATACTATCGTCTTCTTCGCTGGACCAGTCTCCTGCCTTTTTTCTTGAAAACTCTTCCGGGACAAGGCTCCTTGTTTGTGTATGAGGTCTGTTGGATCAGCTTGGGAATATTGGACGCTTTCTGCCAGGTGGTCATTAGGGCTTCCTATGATGTTATTATTTAGCAATGTAGGCATTTTATATGTATGTGTTTTGTTGATAATTTATAATGATGTTTGTATTCTATTTTGTTTTTGTAAACGGGGGTTCGATAAGTTGGGGTAAAGCCTCAGCCGTCCCTTGCGTGGGATGTCTTTATTGTAAAGTGGCAGGCTGGTGGAGGGCATTCAGTTTTCCCACTAGGGTTGTTTCATCAGATCTTTTATGCGGATTGGGGGTTGTCCGGTCCTGATTTGGCTCGGAAGAGTCCGCTGGACCTAAAGCAACAATTATGTAATGTTATGTAATGTTATGTGTCTGATTCTGACAGTGATCTCATTTCTTTTAATTCTCTAGTTATTATGTGGTAAGCATCTTTTTTCCTTCCTTTCGACCATTGGTCATGATGTGCAAGTTTGCTAGATTGATTTTTTTAAAATTATTAATATAATTGGGTATTATTGTTTCTAATTCTGCTCTGAACACAGCCTCCACCATTTGGAGAAAAAAGAAATTGGGCTTAGATTTAGAATGAAGCACACCCTGAGAATGAAAACCAAATTTGGTTTAAACTAAAGAGATGGTATATGATAATATAGTTATGATAAGTAACATCTTGAACTGGCTGATCTAACCCATACAACATATAAAACCAAAACAATACCGAAGGAACTATGAATAAGCCATGAGGCTTAGATCCAGAGGATAAATGTCTGCCACCTTCAGCGTACGTTTGATGACGTCACGCGAATTTCTCAGTACACTACAAGCATTAAAACATGGGCTCAGACACGTCTCTTACCATTTGGCAGCCAGTAAATTACACTTGGACGGACACAAACGCCAACGCATAAAATCAAAATCTATCGAATTAAAAATGAAAATATATAATCATGCTTACCGCTCAGACACCCTTGTGCACAGTATCGAACGAACATTGAGGTTTAACGTCTACACCCACCATTGGCGATATGGCAGACGGGGATAACCATCCCAGGGAAAGAGGCCTAGGGACCTAAATCAACACTGAACCTCAAGAGCAAACATACTGCTAAAATGGACAGTGAAAATGGCCACATTTTATATCGCCCACCACGGGATTCGAACCTGGGTCAGGCGAACGCTCTACCACTTGAGCTACGGCGGCGAGACGCACAGTATCCTTATGCACAGTACCGGGAAAAAACTAGCGCTCTCTCTCTCCGATCTGTCTTTTCCGGTTCGGTCAGTTACATTAGAATAGGGGTGTATATTTTACACAATCAACCGATTAATATTTAAAATCACGGGAATTAATGCCAGTTCTTTAAATTAACACACTCGTGTTACTTTGATGCAAATATAGTGCATCATGGCAGAGTATTTGATACAAAACCAAGGTTCTTCTTAATAACCGTTTCTAACTGTGTCAAGTATATACCCTGTCAAAGACCTTTCCATTTGTTACAACCCGTAACCCCCTATACAATAATGAAACAATCCACAGTGTTACTGGGTCTCTTGGCAAAGGTCATAGCTGAAATAAAACCACTTTTTGAATGTGGAAGGGAAGTCAGTCAAATTTGGAGCTAAACTTTGGGGAGACACAAAATCGTCTCCCGATTCCTTTTGTCTCCAGAATATCCCTTTCTAACTGCGGTATGTCTCCACAAGGTACCATTAAGATAAATATATATATATATATATATATATATATATATATATATATATATATATATATATATATATATATATATATATATATATATATATATATATATATATATATATATATATATATATATATATATATATATATATATATATATATATATATATATATATATATATATATATATTTTAAATATTATTCCCGCGTAGTTGTAGCTTTTTTGTGTCATGATCTATGGAATCACAGTCATGTTTATCTTTTCGCTAATACGAAGGTTAAGGTGAAATTGTAACCCACAACCTACATGTAGACGTATTGAAACAATCTATGTTTAGTATATATGTTTGTTCTTCGTATAATTTCCCCTTTCGATGTAACGGACAATAATTATATGCAGCGGCAATTCATAGATCTATCACAAGAGCAGTAAATTTTACTAGACTTCGCATTCGGGCCTTTTCCAACTGTGGACGGAAGCTGTAGAATTTGTTGCCACGAAGCCTGAAATATGAAGTCGGACCAGGACGCCTTCAAAGGCATATAAAGAAGCGTCTATTGTAATCTCAACATAGATTTTGGGAGTTGAGGATTGGGGTGAGGGACAGTGCACCACAGGTTTGTAAACATGTTTGTGCATCCTGAACTCGCTGCTAGCCTTACTAGTGGACATCATCTTCCCCATCATCATTTAAAGTATGGAACCATTTTATCGAAGAGTTTTATGGAACCACTTGTCCCTAACGCTCCATAGTGAAGGGGGTGGAAATGAGGGTGGGAGTGGGGGGAGGGAGGGAAGGGGGGGGGGGCGTAAAGCTGAAGCGCAGTTGGCTCAGTGGTGTACGCAATTACAAAACAACTGGAGTATGGAATGTTAAACGATAACATTGCAGACAGTACCAGTATGTGGTTCAAAGCCCGTTGACTATGGGTTGATGGCCTAGCGCCTGAAGCGCTCGAACAAAAATGCTAGGACTCTGAGAAACAGTTAGTTCAGTGGTGCACTCAAACAGGAACAAACAAATGAAATATTGAACGTCAAGCGGTAAAGAAACCGGAAAAAAAACTCCGATGATATGGGCCGTGCCACCAGAGCATCAGGCCTTGCAAAGACCACCCTGCAAGGCACGGCGCAAGGAGGCAGAAGACGATGGAGACAAAAAAAAGAAATGGTAGGACAACATTGGAGAATGGACTGGCTTGAAACTGAGCGAATTAGCCATGAGGGTTGCTGAGGACAGAGAAAGATGGAGTACGCTGGTTAAACGATCATCTGTGGTGCCCCCAACGACTTTGGCGATCATCTGTGGTGCCCCCAACGACTTTGGAGTTGCGAAAAAGGATAGGATAGGATAGGATAGATAGGATAGGAATATTGCAGGCTGTACAGGCAGTGGTTGAAAGCCCCTTGACGGCCTGGAGTACAAACAAACGAACACAGAGGCCCTGAGACACTGCGCCCCTACTCCTTCGGATGAGGGTATAAACAGGTCTAGTCAGTCCACACACGCATTCCATCGCACGGACTTTAAAGATCCTGACGCTCATGTCATAGAAGAGTGAGTGCCGGGTACACAAATATACCCGGCAAGCACTAGGTCTTGTCTCCCCCATCCCCGGTCGCCCCCTGCAGGATTGTGCTCAATCGTCTGGAAGTCAGACTCTGCGCCTAAAGGCTGCAAGTGGGTCACTCGGGCGGCTTGAGTTAAATGGTGGATCGGCCAGCGCCTTGAGCAGCTCTAGAGCTGGAATAACGCTCTATAAGAATGATACAAATAATAATAAATAATAGAATAAATAGATAAAGCTGTCGTAATCCAGATGCATGTAAAAGCAATTTATAGCCCATTTTAATTACTGGTGAGTGCTAATTTCCGGAACATAATTTTCCCATTGAAATCTAAGTAGATCCTTAATTTCTATTGTGCTTACGCCCACTACTGTAGGGCTGAGGGCATCACAACTTGATATGATGAGTGTTGTTTCCAATTTGACCAGGCGTCGGGACATGTATTTCAAATAGGAAGCTCGTTCAAAGACCCTGAAAACGTTATAGTGCAATGCCTTTGAGGTTATTTATTGAGGCCTGTATCTCATTGTGCTAAATTATAGAATTTCCCATTAGAAGTGCCTGAGTATATGTGGTTGTGTGTGTTATTTGAAAGATTGGCAAGTCCATTGTAAATCATGAACAATATTATTGAAATTAACTGAGTCTGCTATAATAATAATACAACGTGTTATCCATATTATTATCTAATTCCTCGGCCTTTCAAGCCGTTGGGGAGACATGACGGGTGCTGTCGCGGAGAGTTTTCATCACTTCAGTCTGTCTGTTGCTGTTGTCAGGAGGCGCGTGACATGTTCGGCCCCGTCCATGTTTTGATATAGGCCTAATCTGTCCAATTATTTCCTCTGCGTCTGCCTACGTCCACTATACCTTGCATAGTTGTTGGTTTGTTTTTTTCCCGTGGGTGTCGTGCCGCGTAACGTGACCAAACCACGCCATTTTTATCCTCCTCACGATAGCAAGGAGTGGTTCATGAGGGCCCGCAAGTGACGCGACCAAGTTCCTCAAGACCTTGGTCTTGTGTTCGTACCAGGCGATTTGCAGCATTCGGCGGTAGCACGTCATTTCAAAGGCCTGAATACGTTTTTTTCCCAGTTCTGCTGTCAAGGTCCAGCTTTCGCAGCCGTATAGCAGAACTCACAGCACGAATGCCTTGAAGAGTTTTATCTTTGTGTAGAAACGTATTTCCCTGTTCTTCCAGATCTTGTTCAGTCCTGCCATTGTTGACCTAGCCATTGTTACCATGGTCATGATCACCATGGTCATGATCTCTGTAGATCACATGCCATCTTTTGTTATAATGTAGCCAAGATATTCAAAGGACTCCACCCCTTCCAGCTTCTCACCATTCATGGTGATGTTGGCGCTAAAGTGGCTGTTTTGTTTACCAACACCTTGCTCTTTTCTGAGCTGACCTCACGGTCAACAAATTTGTCAGGTCTTGGGAGTTGCTGCTCGCTGCCTTCCATTAGGTCAAAATTATCGGCGAAGCGAAGGTGGTCTTCCTCCAACAGAGATGGTAATGTGGAGGTTGAGGAGAGTTTCTTCCATGAATTTCTCAAGGAACAAGTTGAAGAGGAGAGGGGACAGTAGACTGACGCCTACTATAGTCTAAAAGGGTTCTCTCGTCTGGTCACTAATGAAGAAAGCACCGCTGGCGTTGTTGTATAGTGCTTCTATTGACTGAACCAAGCCCTCTTCTATAAAGCGCCGAAGGACGTGCCCCAGCCCTTTGTGCTTGACTCTTTCAAATACCTTTTTTTAAAGTCAAACACAACATGCAGTTAATACTACATTGAAGGTGGGTGATGGTAACAGTTTGCTTTGGCAGCCCATAGTGATGCAGTTCAATCGATCACTGCACTTGAAATATAGGGCCTAGTGTGTCGAACTGCCATCGCCAACTGCAACCATTGATTTATTTATTCTCTGGCAGTCCTCCGTTTTCTTGTAGCCTTATTGATCACATTTAGCCTAGGTGCCACAGCAGGAACTCACGGTCTAAGTCATTGGAATCATAATTGAAAATAAATGACATTGTTCAGGTAGTAGTATAATACCGACTGTTGTACTACATTTTTATTATTATTTTCACGACGGATAATAAATGACACTGCTGTAGGTAGAATTAGTTGCCCTTTTTAATGATTTTTTTCCACAATGACATCAGTTGTATTGCGCGTGTCCTGCTTTTAACATGAAGGTCTTGTGGCCATCTCCCTGCCTAAATAGTCATGTTACTTTTTGTATGGCTCTTCTATAAATATTGTATAGAAATAACTCATCACCTCAGTTCAGTCTCCCGTTCGGGTGCCGGGGTTTTCTGTATAAATAGTATCCCCAATTTGTGGAAATTTAGTGCTCTAAATTACTACTGTTTTTGTCATTCTCATTTGTTCTTTCCCGTTCCTAATCTGTTCTATTAAGCTACTATCTTCTTCGCTAAACCGGCCACTGTCACACGTTATTTACCGTAACTCGAATTTGTTTATCCACGCAGTCTGTTCACTCAGCAACAAGGCAGGAGTCGTCCATAAAGTTTTCCAACTTTATTCAGCAAACATCAACAACTGCATACAAGATCGCTTTCTGAAAATCACTAAACGGATCATCTTCACTAGCAGACAGTGCATTACAGCCTCTCTGCAATCGAGAAAAAGTTCGAACATTCCAGCATGACGCAATAACACCCAATTAAAATAAAAATCCTCGCCATAGCTATGCACTGCCTTCCGTCATATAATGTTTAGATTCGACCAGATTTTACCGGTAAGGTCTAGAAGCTTCGATCGATAATAAACTAATAATTTAAGAAAATTCTCAACAATATCGACCGACGAAAATTATCATCATTATACAAAGCTTCTTCTAGCAACAACGCAAAATCAAATCAAAGATAATTACATTACATGATTATTGCTTTAGGTCCAGCGGACTCTTCCGAGCCAAATCAGGACCGGACAACCCCCGATCCGCATAAAAGATCTGCTGGAACAACCCTAGTGGTAAAACTGAACGCTCTCCACCAGCCAGTCACTTTACAATAAAGACATCCCACGCAGGGGACGCTGAGGCTATACTCTAATTTATCGAACCCCCATTTACAAAAACAAAATAGAATACAAACATCATTATAAATTATCAACAAAACACGTACATATAAAATGCCTACATTGCCAAATAATAACATCATAGGAAGCCCTAGTGACCACCTGGCAGAAAGCGTCCAATATTCCCAAGCTGATCCAACAGACCTCACACACAAATAAGGAGTCTTGTCCCGGAAGAGTTTTCAAAAAAAAAAAAGGTAGGTGACTGATCTAGCGAAGAAGAAGATATTATAGCAGATTGATAGAACAGAGCAGGAATGAGAAAGAACAAATGAGAAAGACAGCGACAGTGGGAATTTAAAGCACTATATTTCCAGAAAGTTGGGATACTATTTATACTGAGACCCCGGCACTCCAAAGGGGGTAAATCAAAGATGAATACACGCCATTATTGCATGTGTGTGTGTATGCATCTCTCTCTCTCTCTCTCTCTCTCTCTCTCTCTCTCTCTCTCTCTCTCTCTCTCTCTCTCTCTCTCTCTCTCTCTCTCTCTCTATATATATATATATATATATATATAGATAGATAGATAGATAGATAGATAGATAGATAGATAGATAGATAGATAGATAGATAGATAGATAGATAGATAGATAGATAGATAGATAGATAATGTAAATTTTGGAATCTCGTCCAACTGATTTTTAAAAGAATTAATGTTCGGTGCTTTTATTTAAAGCGAAACAGGAAGGTCGTTTAAATAAGCAGCGACCCGTTTAGAAAATGAAAACTTCCTAAAGTTAGTGTTACAATGTGGAATACAAATCTTTCCTTCTGTATTACGTGTTCTGTTAAAAAAAAAAAAAGTGTGGTGAAGCAAAGAAGACCTTCCAGCTCAGATCATCAATGTTATAGATTTTGTACACCTGACTGAAACCACCCGTAAAGAGTTAAGTCCCAGTACATGCTCTTAGCGCGCAGACACAGGCTATTGCGTAGTTTTATTATGACATGTATTATGTATATGCAGACGTGTCTGATTTAACCTATCTGCAAAAGTTGCCGAGGAAACCGATTACACCTAGTATGAACAAAGTGACCGTACAACAAACTACATAAAATATTTACTACACACTTAGCCATTCGTAGATCGAGCAAGTGATCTGTAAGTTGAGTGAACAACAATATGGAGCGCTGGTATGGTTCATGATCTTTGTGGACCTCAATTCCAATTCAACAAATTCAATCATCTTCACGGGTTTTCAGACCGTGCGAAGACCCGTTCGAAAGAAAGCGCTTTAAAATGTTATTCATTTCTTCATAAGTCATTGGACTGTGGTAGATTGAGAAGGAAGGGAATAGGAGGAGATGGGAGAGGGAGAGGGAGAGAGATGTGTTATTGATTGGTTTATTTAAAAGTCGGGCACAAGGATTGTTCGAATAGCCAATACAAAAACGTACGTCCTTCAAGAAAACATAAGCCTCTTTCTACCCGCACGCACACACACACACACACACACACACGCACACACACACAACCTCCACACACACACACACGCGCGCGCGCACACACCCCCCCCCCCCCACACACGCACACACACACACCTCCACCCACACACATCCACACACACACACACAAACACCACCACCACCACCACTTACGTACATACATCCATACACGCATACGCACTTATATCCTTCGGATGAGAGTATAACACAAGGTCTAGTCTGTGCACGCACGCATTCCATAGCATGGACTTTAAAGATCCGGAAGCTCGTGTCTTTAGAGTCATAGACGGGTGAGTACCGGCTACCTAATTACATCCAGCACGCACTAGGTCCCTACTCCTCATCCCCGGTCGCCCAGGATTGTGCTCAGTCGTCTGGGCCTCAGACTATGCGCCAAAAGGTTGCAGGTGGGCGCCTTGAGTTGTATCGACCAGCGCCCTGAGCTGGAAAAGCGCTATATTAGATCGATTAAATAAGAGATTGATTAAATAAATAAAATACAGGGTTAGTAAGAGAGAGAGAGAGAGAGAGAGAGAGAGAGAGAGAGAGAGAGAGAGAGAAGATATTTTATTTCAAAAGGGTAAAAGATTGATTGATTGATTGATTGATTGATTGATTGATTGATTGTTGCTTTAGGTCCAGCGGACTCTTCCGAGCCAAATCAGGACCGGACAACCCCCAATCCGCATAAAAGATCTGCCGAAACAACCCTAGTGGGAAAATTGAATGCCCTCCACCGGCCAGTCACTTTACAATAAAGACATCCCACGCAGGGGATGGCTGAGGCTTTACCCCAACTACTCGAACCCCCGGTTACAAAAACAAAATAGAATACAAACATCATTATAAATCATCAACAAAACACATACATATAAAATGCCTATAGTGCTAAATAATAACATCATAGGAAGCCCTAGTGACCACCCGGCAGAAAGCGTCCAACACTCCCAAGCTGATCCAACAGACCTCATACACAAACAAGGAGTCTTGTCCAGGAAGAGTTTTCAAGAAAAAAGGTAGGTCATTGATCTAGCGAAGAAGAAGATAGTATAGCAGAGTGATAGGACAGAGCAGGAATGGGAAAGAGCAAATGAGGAAGACAGCGACAGTGGGAATTTAAAGCACTAAATTTCCAGAAAGTGGGGATACTATTTATACTGAAACCCCCGGCACTCCAACGGGGGTACTGTTGCCGCAGTGAATCAGTCATGCCTACAAAGGCAAGACAGGTTTTCAACTGGGGCTTTCACTTTTCCCTTTATAGGTTAGAACAATCTACAGTGGCAAGATTGCTCATGACTCCAAGGGGTGGGTAAAAGATTAAGCACTGGGTGTGCTTTTTTAAAATCCTGCCCTTGGGGCTTGTAACAATAACAATTAGTATAAGCTTATCGAAATATCTTCATAACAATAATATAATGTAACAATATAATCAAGATATGCGTGCGCACACACACACGCACACACAACTTATGTAAAACTATTGCTAAGTAGCTAATTAAAACATTTTAATGTGCGGTAAAAGATGGTTTCTAAAGGATGTGTATTTAGTGACTGCACTGCGGAGAACTTCTGGAAAGTTATTCCATAAAGTCACCTGAATATGACAGACTTGTTTTAAACAGTTGAATTCTTGGAAATTGGATATTTAGTTTTGTAGAAAATCTGGTCGTTTTCCTTTGAAAAAAGAGAAGAAAAATTGGAGGGTGTATTACGAGAAAGGATCTTGTGCATGAACATTCCTTTATTAAATTTTAATATGTTGGCAAGAGGTAGTATGTTGATCTGTTTGTAATCACTCAGAGAGATTTTGTTTGTAATAATAATCATTTTAATTGCACGTTTGTGAATCATTCCTAAATAAAGGTTTCATGGCATCGCCACTAGCAGAATCCCAAATAGTTGAAGAATACTCAATAAATGGTTGAATATATCACAAATAAAATAATTTACGAGACTGCAAATTTAAGTAATATCTAATCCTTGATAATTGATAAATCCTTCTGGAAATAGTTCTACTAACATTTAAAATGTGTTGCAACCAAGACAAATTATTATCTAATGTCACGCCAAGAAGTTTATGGCATTGTGCTTCTTCAACTGTTTTGTTGCAAAGCTTGAAGTGATGGAGTTTCATAGAGAACTTTGCCTTTTTTGTCTAGTTGTAATTAGCATGGATTTATTTTTGTCTGGATTAAGCGTCATGTGATTAAATTCAGCCCATTCCTGTAGTTCATTTTCCCCTATTTGTAAAGAGGGAGCTAAATTACGTATTTCTGTATAATTGGAGTGTACTGTGGTGTCATCAGCAAATAGTTCACAAGAAGTAGAAATATGAAGGGGAAGATCATTTATATAGACAGAAAAAAATAAAGGCCTTAAGATCGATCCTTGAGGTACTCCAGTAGTAACAGCCTCAAACTGTGAGTTTTGGTTATTCATGAAAACGCACTGCTCTTAGTCAGAAATGAAAGATTTTAGAAGATAAGCGATTCAAAGCTAATACCATATAATTGTAATTTTCGTAATAGGAGGTCATGGTCAATTACATCAAACGCTTTTGCGAAGTCAACGAATAATGTTCCGGAAAATGTGTGCTCATCAATATTATTGAGCCATTGTTCTATCATAGATGTAAGAGCTTTATGACAAGAATGCTTAGCTCTGAAGCCAGATTGATTTTCATGTAACCGGTTGTTTTTTGTGAAATGGTCTAGAATATGGTTGTTAATGTGTTTTCCAAGCGGTTTAGATATGATAGAAAGAATTGAAATGGGCCTATAATTTGATGGGTCAGAACTATCACCAGACTTAAAAATCGGAATAACTGTAACTTGTTTAAACATGATAAGAAAACATGATTTGTCAATGCATAAATTGTATATATAAGTTAAAGTTTCAGTAATAAGCGGAGCAGATAGTTTTAATATTTGATCATCTAATTCATCAACCCCTCTTGAATTTGTTTGCTTAAGGTTTCTTAATGTTTTATAAACAAATTCAGTTGACAAGAAAGGAATATAAGTTTTGTTTTTAATGATTTTGGACTGACAAAATTCTGTTAATTTATGTAAATTTTTTCTTTTGATTTGTCAACAGTTATAATTCATTATATCAGACGTTTTGACAAAATTCAATGTATCAGGGGAAATATTTTTAATTACTGTAGATGAAGGTGATTTGTATGTTAAATGATTAATTGCTTTCCAAATTATTTTAGAACTGTTTTGGATTATATTAAATTTTTAATATATGTTTTCATTTTTTTTCTTTGGAGTGAAGTTACTGCATTTCTCTGTTTTCTTATATTCACTTTTCCTTACCATGTCTCTTTAAATAGTCTATACAATTAATAGCTTGTTGTAATTCACTGTCAAGCCAGTTTGGTTTAGAATAGTATTTAACTGGTTTTGTAACAATAGGAGCATGTTTGTTATATATAGTTATAAATGTGTTATACCAATATATTAAAGCATCATCTAAGTTAGTAAAATTATATACATCTAAGAGATTGCTATTATGAAGGTCTAATAGAAAATCATATTCTTTAAATTTAGAAAATGATCTATTTGTTATAATTTTATTACCTGGTTTGAGAATTGTAGCTCTCTTCTTTTTCCATATAAAACATACTGGGTAATGGTCACTGCAACCATAGACTGGTACACACACTTCTGTGACATGAGCTTAAAATGCGTAAATATGATCTATGAGTGTACTAGTATCAGCAGTTACTCTTGTTGGCGTTGTTACTAATTGTTCAATATTACAAAGTTGAATAATATTTGACCATTGATTATTTGATTTATACAGATCAATATTAAAATCACCCAATATTTAAAAAAAAACAACTCTTTGGATTCTAATAACACGGCAGCAATCATTGAATTGAAGTGATTAAACCAGTCAATATGTTTAGTTGAAGAACGAGAGAGAGAGAGAGAGAGAGAGAGAGAGAGAGAGAGAGAGAGAGAGAGAGAGAGCACATGGTGATAGTCATCATGATGATGATCACGGAAACTTGTAAGTGATTTAGGAATATAGAGACAGCGAGAGAGACTGATTCTGTTATTGTGTAAAAAAAAAAAAAAAGTATCCTTATCTGGTCATCACCAAAACAAAAACATAACTTCAATTTAAGCTGAGAAAAAGTAGGCCTCTTGAATGTAGTTGCGTGAAACATGGGGAACGAGTCTAAAACATCTATTAAAATTGGAGTGCGTGTTAATGTTAATGTCATTGTCAGTACATGTATTTAAAAGATGCTTTCAACAATAAGGTTTTGTCTTAATCAAACCAGCTTGAAACTTCGGTAAGGCAGATGTAACAACGGTATGCGATTGTGGAGGAAATTATGTTGGTGAAGGTGGCGGTGAGGATGATGTTTACAACTCCTGCGACAACGACTACGGCAACAACGACGATGGTGATGATGATGGAGGTGATGATGATGATGATGGTGATGACGATGATGATGATGATGATGATGATGATGATGATGATGATGAAGATGATGTGCCAGGGAAGTACATGTAGTAGCGCAAATTATCTTGTACTCCCTTGGTTGGGATTTTGAACAGGACTAGTGCAATCAGTTACAGTGTTTTTGAGTGAAATAAAAAAATTCAGTTCGCCCTTGGCTACATTATTTTTTTATTTAAAAAACTGTGTATTTACCAAAGATGTCAACTGGCCAAAGTCTGTTTACGGTACCGACTGACTGTAATATTTTTTCGAAACAGTTTTTTTTCTTTTTTGACGCCGGATAGAGTCGTCTGGAAAAAAAAAAGCGTGACCTAATCGTCGCCCACGTGAAAAAGGTTGAGAAAAGAAAAAGCCGACCTACCGACCCTTTTTTCCCCTATGTTACCGTAAACAGACTTTTTTGTGGGGACAGGGCCTATGCAATGTTGCCTATGAAGCTGTTGTACAATTCTAAAGGCGTGTTGACATTAAATTCTATGACGCTTTTTTGACGCAGACTTGAATATATATATATATATATATAATATATATGATGATGATGATATATATGATATATATATATATATAATATATATATATATATATATTATTTTATATTATATATACACATACAGTGCAATCTTTCTTTTTTGAGGTCTCTTAATAATAATAAAAAATTTAATATAATAATAATTAATAAAAATAATAAAAAAACTAGCATTTTAAAGCGCCTACCCTAAGGATGCTAAGCGCTATACACGCACACTTTCTTAAAACACATATACACACTATACATATATTACGGTAAGTACCACCATGTCGACCAAATTTAAATTTTGTTACCATCCGAAAATTAATTTTTAATCTTCACAGTCACTTTGCTTTGGTGACAGGGTTGTAAAGTGTACAAAAAAAAGAAGCCACGTGCACCACGAGCAGTTTGAGGGAAAAAGGCTGCGTATTTGACCCAAAAAATACTGGTTTTCCGTGCTCCACGCCCGATATATAAACTTTTTTGTGAGCAATGTTTGGTTGCAAATGCTGAAAGAAATGTTCTGGCTGTGTGTTTTACGCACAATTTGCCTTTATAAGCAGCCGATTTTGACAAACCATTACCAAACGCATGCCGCCAAGACAAAAATATATGCGTATTATGTAATATACTATATATATATAATATATATATATAGACAAGTTACTCTTTCATGCGTACATATAATATATATATAAATATATATATAAAAATACTAAATTACTACTTAATTACTACTAATCTCTTAGTTCGTTCATCAACACAAATCTAGCACACACACACATACACACGCTCACACACCCACACACACCCACACACAGATAAATCACAGCATGCATACTAGGTAAATTGACCTTTTTAATGTAAACTGTCATTTCCAATTGAAGTTTATTTGGAACAAGTAGAGTGAACTAGCACTTGGAGCAGACGATAATTAAACCGTAATAAAATCCTGTAGGAAAGGAGATAGCCATGGTTACTTTTTCTACTTAATAAAATCATGTTCATCGAAGAATAGTCCATTCCTTTTACATCTATTGTGCGCTTTGGGCTAGTATTGTATACTATTGTAGCAGTACTACTGCATTGTATTGTGACAGTCGGTTGATTGTAAGCAGATCTGGACCAACTAACATATATATATATATATATATAAATATATATATATATATATAATATATATATATATATATATATATATATATATATATAATCCGATGACCTTGCATAAGCGGTATTTATTATGTATGGACTTTAAATTAAGTTTCACTTGTAGTTGTACAGACGAAAGAAAAGCAATTCTAGTTCTATATTTGAAAGCACCCAACTGCATCCGCGAACGGTGGGAATCAATATTTGGTTAATAGGCATAGCCTACGAATTGGATTTTCCTCCTTAAACGCAAACAGAAAGAAAATGTATGTGTTTACTCAGAAACATGTCAAGTGTCCTTGGGACTGAATAGATTTCCGTGCGTTCTTTTCAATAGGTATGTAAGAGTAAGTAAGATCTATTATGCGTGTGATTCATGGACCTAGGGCCAAAACTATTTTGCATGAGTCGATCCGGGATTTTAATCTGCTAGCAACGGACAGCTCCTAGTTTTGCGAAATGAAGCCTCCAAGTCATTCAACAGTGCACATAATAATAATAATAATAATAATAATAATAACGGATTTTTATATAGCGGGTACTCCAGCTTATGACCAGACTCACCACGCTTTACATAGTCGTTACATATAAATACATGCACTCGATGAAACATCACTTTTGCTACAATACACCAAAAGACGGGACAGTAAAGGTACAGACTTTTTACAACTATGTACATAAATTACAAAAAAGACAAAAATATACTATTTACAGCTATGTACACAAATGACAAAAAAGACAGAATATAGAATAGCAAAAACCTATTCACAGCTATCTATATGCCCGGTTAGGCCCAGGAATAAAAACAGTGTAAATATTTACAGCCGTTTATACACTTACGGATCAGACATAGACAAAAGATGAGAGAATGGCAGCGGGATACAAATCAATCTGAATAATGCAGTTTGAAGAGGTGGGTTTTGAGGGCCTTTTTGAATGCTTGTGTTGATTGTATGTTGCGGATTTGGGAGGGAATGGAATTCCACTGCTTAGGTGCGGAGTAAGCGAATGCACGTTGGCCGTATGTCTTAGTGCGGGTGACGGGAACCTTGAGTGTGCGAGTGTCAGCAGAAGATCTTAAAGTGCGTGAAGGGGAGTAGACAGACAGTAGGTCAGCAAGGTAGGAAGGACAAGAATCTGTGAAGAGGTTGTGACAGAGAACAGATAGTTTGTACTCTGCGTGCTTGCACAGGAAGCCAGTGAAGGGAATGTAGTAGAGGTGTGATGTGATCGCGTTTCTTAGCTCGGAATACTAGTCTAGCTGCTGAGTTCTGAACCTTTTGTAGTTTGTCAATGATGTGTTTCGGGGAGCCAGCAAGGAGAGAGTTGCAATAGTCAAGACGAGAAAGGACGAGAGCGCAGACTAGGGTTTTGGTGGCAGGGACTGTAAGATAGTGGCGAAAGGAGCTGATTTGGCGTATGGCCGTGTATGCAGAGCGACAGACGTTAGAGATGTGGTTGTTGAGGGACAGGTCATCGGAGAGAATGTAGCCGAGATTTCTTGCTGAGGATGAGAACTGAATGTTTGTTGTCCCTACTGTAAGCGATGTTGGGAGTGGCGAGAGTGAGGAGGAGGTGTTGTGCTTGTGAATGAGGAGGGCTTCGGTTTTATCGTCATTAAGCTTAAGCTTGTTGAGTGTCATCCATGACTTGATGTCTGTGATGCAGTTCTCCAAAGTCTGAACAGTGGAATTAATGAGAGAGGGGGGCGGTGGATTTATACAGTTGTGTGTCGTCTGCAAATGACTGACTCTCAACAGCATGCTTTCTAAGCAGGAGAAGCAGTGGCTTGGTGTACAGAGTGAATAACACCGGCCCTAAAACGGAACCCTGAGGCACGCCGCACACCAGGTCTGCTGTGCTGGAGAAACAGCCATCGACAGTGACTGCTTGTGATCTGTCAGAAAGATATGAGTGGAACCAAGCCAGGACCGAGCCAGAGATTCCAAAGTAGTGTTGAAGAGTGTTAAAGAGAATGTGATGGTCGACTGTGTCAAAGGCGGCTGAGAGGTCTAATAAGGTGAGAACGGAGACGTTACCATTATCTAAGGCAAGCAACAGATCATTGGTTACCTTTAGGAGGGCTGTCTCAGTGCTGTGGAAGGGTCGGTAGGCAGACTGGTTGGGGCAAAGTAAAGGGTTATCATATAGGTAGGCAAACAGTTGTTTGAGAACAATTTTTTCTATGACTTTGGACAGGAAGGAGAGGTTTGAAACAGGTCTATAGTTCTTTAGATTGTTTTTTGTCTAAACTTGGCTTTTTAAGGAGGGGTTTGATGACAGCCGC
This sequence comes from Oncomelania hupensis, assembly GCA_036898135.1. Taxonomy (NCBI): domain Eukaryota; kingdom Metazoa; phylum Mollusca; class Gastropoda; order Littorinimorpha; family Pomatiopsidae; genus Oncomelania; species Oncomelania hupensis. Next base: position 27,707,144 of record CM072511.1, on the reverse strand, counting down.
TTTGAGCACAGACGGAACAACACCAGAGGACAGACTCTCGTTGATAATGTGGGTAATGGTCGGGAGTAGAGGGTCAAGATTCTCTATCAACATGGGGGTAGGAATGGGGTCGAGAGAGCAAGATGTTGGTTTTGAGCTTAAGATGCGACTTACCAGTCCAAAGACATAAGATAGTATGTCCATAGACCTGTCCGGTTGTTCTAGCAGTAGTGCTGGCGGTCATATTGTGGGCAGTGTTTCCCACAGCTTTTTTTTCAGAGAGTCCTTGCAAAATTTAAAGAGTCCCCTTACAAAATTTGAAAGTCCCCTTACAATTCCTACATTTACCTTGATTTTGATTACCAACATCACGGACACACAAATACACCTCAAAGTCAAACAAAGCTTAGTTTTCAATGCAACTTTATTGAAAATTATGAATAGCCATAAAACAAGCAACACAACAAAAGGAATACTGTTCTGATAAATGTTACAAAGGAATCCATCATTGACTAGAGGAACCTTAAAATCACATAAAATGACCATAGAACAAACATGAAATGGTCATACGACACTTTACACACATCAATCTGCATGCACTGACAAATTGTCTCTGTAAAAGCAGTTAGTGTTAGAGGGGACTAAGTCGATGACCAGAAGAAAAAAAAAAAGAGACAAAAAAATCTGTTCAACTGCATGTTACAGACAAGATCATCATTGCCTAGTCTAGGGAGAACTGAAAATGATGATTCAACATTCAACGAGTGCATCGTCTTCCGCATTTCTGCGGGTTATCGTTTTCCGTAGCCATGTGTCGAGCGACATGTTTCAGCTTTTTGGAAGCAAACAAAAAGGCTGCGCATGCGTGTCAGCGCGGTCAGTGGGTAGGGGAGATCACTGCGCTTACTCGGCTCGGGCGCACGATAGCTCGGAGGTGCCAGGATACATAACGGCAGTAAAAAAAACACAAAACGTTACGTCCCTTGTGACGCGCCAGTTGTTTTTTTTCATGCGTCCTTTTTCAGTTTTTGTGCGTCTCTGACGCACACATGTGCG
>CM072511.1:27573609-27701109 GCA_036898135.1 Oncomelania hupensis | reverse complement strand
TGAACCAATTCCCGATGGCTCTGTTGTGGAGGACTGCACTGGTAGCCTTGTCATACAGGCTTTTGATGACTTCAATAATTTTAGGGCTGATGTTGTACACTTTCATTGTTGCCCATAGAGCTGCATGCCAGACTCGGTCAAACGCCTTCTTGAAGTCTATGAACACATGATATAGATGTTGTTGGTGCTGTAGGTATTTCTCACAGATTATTCTGAGGTTGAAAATCTGCTCAGTGGTACTTCGCCCTGCCCTGAATCCTGCTTGTTCTTCAGCTATGATTTGTTCAGCTTGGGGTTTCAACCTGTTGAGTATTATTTTCAGGAGGACCTTGCTGGGATGGCTGATGAGGCTGATGGTCCGGTAATTTTCACACTCCTGAAGGTTACCTTTTTTGGGAAGAGTGATGACAAGCGACTGGGTCCATGGTATAGGCCACTCCCCACTCTGCCAGATCTTGTTACAGATAATGGTGAGGGCATCAATCATCGCTTCTCCTCCTGCTTGTAGCAGTTCCGCGGGTATGTTGTCCACTCCCGCTGACTTCCCTTTCTTTAGCGCTTGCACTGCTGCCTCAACTTCTTCCCGGAGAATTGGGAGGATTTCTTCTTCTTCTCTGTTCTCGGGACATGCTAGAACTGATGGGTCTCCATTTGGTGTATGGTTGTAAAGGTCAGAGCAGTACTCTGTCCATCTGTCCAAGACTTCTTGTTCTTCTGTAAGGCATATGCCAGACTTGCTTTGGATAGTGGAGACTTTGGGCTGTTTGACACTTGTCAGCCGCTTCACAGTCTGGTAGGCCTTCTTGCTGTTGTTCTTGTTCAGACTGTTCTCTATTTCCTGGCATTGATCTTCTATCCAGTTCTCCTTTGCTGTGAGCATGCCTTTTCGGATGTCATTGTTGATTTTTCGGTAGACATCAGCTCCCTGTGAGGTGTTCTTTTTCTTTTTCATCTCTCTTCGTTTATCACACAGATCCAAAAGTTCAGGTGTGATCCACAGCTTCTTCTTTGGTCGGTGCTTGCCAAGGATCTCAGTGGCGACATCTGTCACAGCTGAGTTGAAGGTGGTGGTCATGGTGTTGACATCTACTTCACCAGCCCCCAAAATGAGCAGTGGTGCAAATTTCCCTCCAATTGTGGCCTGAAATAGTTCTGCCACCTCCGGGTCTTGCAGTTTGTCCAGGTCGAACTTCAGTCTAGTGCACTTTGCTGTATTTACTCTCTTCAAGTGGAGCCGGAAAGACATCATCACGAGATCGTGGTCACTTCCGATGTCTGCTCCTGGAAAAGTACGTGTCCTGCCAATGTTGATGCTTGATCTGAAGCGTTTCTTGACCATGATGTAGTCTATTTGGTTGTGATGCTCCCCGCCAGGACTGTGCCATGTCCATCGTCGGGAGTTTTTGTGGAGACCAAGCGTGTTTGCCAGTACCAGATTGTTGTATCTGGCAAACTCCAAGAGTCTCAGACCCCTGTCATTTGTCTCGTTGTTGCAGTGGGGTCCACATGTGTCTCCCCAGTTGTGGTGCGCATCTTGGCCAACCTTGGCATTCCAGTCGCCTTGCACTATGACTATGTCCTTCTTCGGCACTTGGTCAAGGACCGCCTGTATATTTTCATAAAAATCCTCCACTTCGCTGTCGTCATAGTCTGATGTTGGGGCGTAGGCCTGGATGATGGTGATGTTGAAAGGGGCTGCTCTCAGGCGGATGGTAATGAGTCTACTGGAGACTGGGCGGCAACCCATGACAGTGGCTAGAATGTTCTTGTGGACCAAGAATCCAACGCCGTGTTCGTGCCTGTCATCCCTACCGCTGAAATAGAGCTTGTGGCCTTTGTCGGTCGTTGTTTCACCTAGGCCTTTCCAGCGCAGTTCGCTGATACCTAGAACATTCCATCGATAGTGGTCCAACTCGTGGGCCAGTTCTTCTAATTTTCCTTCCGCAGTTAGGGTCCTGACATTCCAGGTTCCTATGACGATGTTGTTTCTCGTGCGGATCTTGCTAAATTGTCCATCAGTAGCATACTTAACACCTCCGTCCTGGTGGCCAACGGAAGGCGCGGTCCTTGTGCCGTGTGACGACCCGGGCGACGACCGATCCGGTATGGAATTAGTGGGTTGTGTCATCATGTAGTGTGTCTTGGGCAAAAAAGACCTGGCGGTGCCCAATCCTCTCCAGGCTGTTGGCCACAGCCGAAATCCACGAATACAGTGTGGCTCGCCTTGGCCCTGAGCACATGGTCGTTGAACCTGTAGTAACGTGAGGTTCCTCCGCCCTGGCCGGTGACTTCTGTGTAGAAGACTTTCGCCCAGTGATGCCGTGCTAACATCACCCCTGTTAGTCGCCTCTTACGACACGCCGGGAAACGTTGGGTCTATTCTATTTAATGCCCGAACCCACAGAGCATGATGCTTTCACACATGTTAATTAGTGTTGTATTTCTGATTCGTTTTGTGTTTTTGCCTTAATTAGTTGTCTGACGTTTTGTCAAAGTTTGTAATTTTGCCCGCCCCTAACGTCTTCTTTTTCTTAAAATGGTTTACCAGTGTGTATACAATGCATTGTGTAGGCTACTACGAAAGCTTACTATTCGCCGGTCTTATCTATTTGACTCTTGGTTTATAGATAGATACAAGTACTATAGTTAACTGTTAAGACTCCGTATGTCTACTTAGGTTATTAGCATCTAGCCGGTATGGTCTACCTTGGGAAAACTGAGTTACTAGTTCCTTGTCTACCCCCGTTGGGGTGCCGGGGGTTTCAGTATAAATAGTATCACCACTTTCTGGAAATTTAGTGCTTTAAATTCCCACTGTCGCCGTCTTTCTCATTTGCTCTTTCTCATTCCTGCTCTGTTCTTTCAATCTGCTATAATATCTTCTTCTTCGCTAGACCAGTCATCTACCTTTTTTCTTGAAAACTCTTCCGGGACAAGACTCCTTATTTGTGTACGAGGTCTGTTGGATCAGCTTGGGAATATTGGACGCTTTCTGTCAGGTGGTCACTAGGGCTTCCTATGATGCTATTATTTAGCAATGTAGGCATTTTATACGTATGTGTTTTGTTAATAATTTATAATGATGTTTGTATTCTATTTTGTTTTTGTAAACGGGGGTTCGATAAATTAGAGTACAGCCTCAGCGTCCCCTGCGTGGGATGTCTTTATTGTAAAGTGACTGGCTGGTGGAGAGCTTTCAGTTTTACCACTAGGGTTGTTTCAGCAGATCTTTTATGCGGATCGGGGGTTGTCCGGTCCTGATTTGGCTCGGAAGAGTCCGCTGGACCTAAAGCAATAATCATGTAATGTAGTTCCTTGTCTACATCTCTCTCTCTCTCTCTCTCTCTCTCTCTCTCTCTCTGGTGGAAAGACGAGAACGAGGTGAAGAAGAAAAAAAAAAAGATAACCGTTTAACGCGAAGCGTACTGCTCAAAGACAGAAGGCAACATCATTTGACATGCAAGGCAAAAGGTCACAGGTCAGGAATGAAGTCTGCAAATATCGCGTGCACGGTCGGGTCAGCCCAGCCCTCTAGAGTAAACAACGAAGATTACAAGCTCTTTGGACAAAACAACTCTATAACACATGATGAAGAAGGTGATGGTGATGGATGATGACGACGGTGACGACGACTACGACGACGATGATAACGATGACGAGGATGATGACGACGACGATAATAAACAAATAATCCAAATTAATTAAATTATAACAGTTCACTCTTTGAGGAAATGAAGGAGCAGAAGAGGTTAAAAAAACTGTTAGTATTTAAGAAGAAGAAGAAGGAGAATGATGATAAGGAGATAATAGCGCACAAACAAATACTCGGCGCCACTACAGGCAAACAAACAAACAAAAGGAAGAAAAGATGTTGCTAGACAGATTGAAACACTCTTTCTCAAAATCAATGTCACAGTGGCATGGCGGACGCTTAGACATCCTTATAGGTTCGAAGCTTGCTCAGCACAAACATAAAAAGAAACAGTTCAAACACAAAAAGGACGCCATTGTCGCATTAGAACAACCTTTTCAAACCAAAGCCTCACTATTAATGACGCTCTTTCATACTTAACTTATATTACTTATATTTAATATCTTCATTTTCTTTTTAATGATTGCGCGTTGCAATAGAACGCGTTTGTGACCGTCTAGATATTATGTGTAGCTTTTAGATATATAGTCTAATACATTTCCAGATAATTCGCATCTTATAACTTTTTTGTGTTTAAGTATGTGTTTGATCATCATGTTAGATTCTGCTTTCGGATTTTAGTATATTTCAGAATGTTGGAGCAGTTGTTTTGTTATTTGAGAGAGTTACAATCGACTGCAATGAACTGCTGTCTATTTATTTTCCTCCGTCTTTGCTTTCCGAAAATAATTAGCACTTTAACTTAAAGAGTAGATTCTATTCATTAACTACAAAAGAAGCATTCATTACTAAAACTTGCTGATACACAAACACACACACACCCACACACACACACACACACACACACACACACACACACACACACACACACACACACACAAAACAGTTAACTGCCTATAAACTATTTTAAACTGTCCCGTTCAAGCTACTACCGATTAAGAGGAAAGCTATAACCATTATAAGGATAGCTAGTTTATATTTTTCTTCATTTTAATTCCTGGTTACACCTGTGTACGTCTCCACTATCCTTTAAGATACCGACGGTTCAAACGGATAACATCAACTATGGAAGCCTCCTTAGATACGTCCATACAATACCGTCAATTCTTCCTCCACAAAGCGCACCGGCCCGGCCTTCCTTCTTCCTCCCAGGCCATCAGATATTTAAACATCTGGAAGATACCGAAAGCCGGTTAAAAAGGATAACATCAATTGTAAAAATTCATTTGGAAATGTTGGTTTGCTACAGTGAGTCGACATCCACTCATCCACCCCTGCTACCGTCATTCCACCCTCTTCCTTCCCCTCCACTATCAGATCCACTTTTGGAAACGTTAATAATGATACAATGCATTTCTCGCAGTTCCCATCTTCAACAGATATTAATCGGTTTTCTTAAAATGCTTTATATTTTTTTTTCTATGTATATGTTGTTGTTGTTGTTGTTGTTGTTGTTGTTGTTGTTGTTGTTGTTGTTGTTTTTAAGGATCTTTAATTATGATACCGATGCTTAAAAAGGACAACGTCGATTTTTGAAACTCAATATATATAACATTTTCAATTCAGTTTCAGAAAGAAAGAGAGAGAGAGAGAGAGAGAGAGAGAGAGAGAGAGAGAGAGTGGGGGAGAGCGAGAGAGAGAGAGTGTGGAGGAGAGCGAGAGAGAGAGAGTGGGGGGGGGAGCGAGGAGAGAGAGAGAGAGAGAGAGAGAGAGAGAGAGAGAGAGAGAGAGAGAGAGAGAGAGAGAGAGAGAGAGAGAGAGAGAGAGAGAGTCGTTATTTTCGCATTTTTATTCACGCAAGCATTGTACTTTGATAGTTCATAAATGTTGCCTAGTTCCGTATATGGGTCACATCGAGATGACTCTCAGCAAACAACAAAGAAGCGAGCAAACATTAGGCCTACATCTATAGTAAGACCTTTTTAAACATGTATTTTGTGAATTTGCTCACTTTTAAATCTTTTTACATAGCGGGAATAATATATATATATATATATATATATATATATATATATATATATATATATATATATATATATATATATATATATATATATATATATATATATATATATATATATATATATATATATATATATATATATATATATATATATATATATATATATATATATAAATCTTTTGTTAGCATTTGTTGTGTGCTCACATTGAAATCACACTTTGAAGTTTGAAACAAACACAAAAAACTTGCCCTTTTACTGCTCTCGCGCTTTGGTAACCAAGCAGCGGGTTCAGAGAATGGAACTTCGCGTTCTGAATCATTCAAAGATAACGGAACACCGTCTCGCCCTTAACAACGGAGATTTAGATAGCTAGTTAGTCGTTGTTTATAGGGTCCAGCAGATTGCAAAGAGCCGAATCAGGACCACAACTTGGTTGAAAGTAGACTCATCCCTGATCCGTTTAAAAGATCGTCTCCGGTCAACCTGAAGGCACTCCACCAGCCGACAGCTTTGCAACAAAGGCATCCCATGCAGGGGACGCTGAGGCTTTGCTTGAACCCCCGTTTATAAAATCAAAATAGAATATAAACATCATTATAAAATATTAACAAAACACATACCTAGAAAGTGCCTACATTGCTAAAAACAACAACAACAACAACAACAAACAAGCAACAACAACAACAAAACAACAACCATAGAAAGCCCTAGTGACCATTTGGCAGAAAGCGTCCAATAGCTCCAAACTGACTCCAACAGATTCCATACACAAATGAGGAGTTTTGGGAGAGTTTTTTAAAAAAAAAAGGTCGGTGACTGGTCTAGCGAACAAGATAGTGGGTTGATAGAGCAGATTAGGAAGGAAAAAGAACAAATGAAAATGTCAGAAACAGTGATAATTTAAAACACTAAATTTGAACAAAGTGGAGATACTATTTACACAGAACCCCCCGGCACACCCACAGGAGAAGGGGAAGTGGGGGGAAGGGAGGGGGTACAACGGAGATGAGAAAATCGACTTTTCATCATACATTGAGATAGTTTGCCTTATAAAAGGGTACTTCTTCTCGACGCAAGGAGAAGTTGTTGCTGAATCAATTTTTATTCATCAGATCAACTTAAATTGTACCGATGATTGAAAAGGAGAAGGGGAAAAAAATTTAAAAAGGACGAGGTCGATGAGAATATTAATTGATTGTGGTTATGATGATGGTGATGGTGATGATGATGATGATGATGATGATGATGATGATGATGATGATGATGATGATGATGATGAAGTTGATGGTGCACAGGTTTTGGTTTGACGCTTAACATTATCGATACCGTAAGTAGAGTCAACAAATATTTCTTTTAAGGATATTTATTACACCCTCACTGTGACGGTGGGTCTATTGTTGCTGGGCTCTGCACAATGGAATGCTATTACCCACTCGTCTATAGTCGATGAGGATCGCTAGTAAATCTCCCTGTGACTCTACTTAATGCATTTATATGTTTAGCTCGGTCTGTGTTTAGGCTGGGGTACAGAGATAGATAGAAAAATGGTAAAAGATCACTGTCATACTAGCTCTCACACGGCTATGAAACATAGGTAGTCCAGCCACTTGTTAACAGTAAATATCACACATTTATTTCCTCTAATCTATACACGATCTGCTAAGTACGATACTAACTTAAAAGTTCAAATGTCAATTCGAATGGTTCGCTCCTTGATAGTTCTATGCAGCTACTGTATCATCGGGCATTTTTTGCATTCTGCCCTAAGGGTCAGAGTTCTGGAAGAGTGGACTATTGTTGTCCTTAGCTACAGGTTTGGTGCACTGAGTAGTTTGCACTTAACTCAACATTAGAAGAGCTGTATTGTGGTAGATTCTTTGATGAGCTGGTGTTGTTGTGGATTCTTCTCCGTGGTGATCGACTGGTGGGCTCTCGTCACGCAATGCTTGAGTAGCCTCTGCAGGCCGACTTTCAGTGAAGACTTTTCCTTGTCGTTCGTCTGGTCGGGCTTACGATACGATGCCTGCTCGTCTTTTTGACAATGTCAGGCCGTGGCTAACTTGGTTGAATAGAGTTTGAACAGTTCCTGCTAGTTAGTCATCAGTGGAGAGATCTCTTAGAGCGTACCTCTCTCTTCCTTGCAGTTTACAGCACGAATGACTCTACCTAGCTCTCTGCCCAAACTGGGTAGAACTGTTAAACCTAAGCTTTCTGTGTTCGGATTGGCTGTACCACAGACTATACCGGACAGACAGGAAACTTATGCCTTTTTTGCAAGTCAAAGTGCAGAGTTGCGTCCCTTGGCCTAGGTATGTTACTTGTAGCAGACGCTCTTAGCTGTACACAGAAAAGCACTGCAGTTACACTATGATCACACGATGTTTAACCATAACTGCTCATCTGTTTTAACTATAGCTTCATAAACACATCACAATAAACACAATCATTTATTAAGAAACAATTACAGTCACCTAAAACAAAGATGAGCAGTTATGGTTAAAAACTGTGCGATCAAACACACACACTGACATCCGAATCTAGGAGTTAAAAGAAAACAGCAATACAGACTTGATTATTAATAAAACTTAATTAGAATTATTGATAGAAATTTAATTTAAAAAAAACGAAAAGTAAAATACACCCATTTTATAATATTATATTTTGGTTTAAAGAAAACAAACTGTTATAGCAACAGAGGTTAATTCAGTATTCTTGTAGAAAATACTTCACTCTATAGTCATACTTATGATACTAATCTTTCAAACTACTAACTGTGAAACAAATAATAATGATGTTGAAAAGCTTCATAAATGCATCACAACAAACAATATAATTTGTTAAGAAACAACTATAAAGTCACCTATAGTTAAAACAGATGAGCAGTTATGGTTAAATCGTGCGATCATAGTGTAACTGCAGTGCTTTTCTGTGTACAGCTAAGAGCGTCTGCTACAAGTAACATACCTAGGCCAAGGGAAGTAACCCGCAAAAGTGGCTTGTAACTGTTATATAGAAGTTTCCGGTCTGGTTATAGTCTGTGGCTGTACTGCTGCCTATACGTAAGCTGGATGATGTCATTACATACTGCGCTCGCGTCAGTATAGAAATGTGTTGCACATAGCAAACTTCTGTCGTCCTCTGCAGAGTAACATTAACCTACTAAGGTTACAGCTGACTAAACAAGGCATAAGCTTAGGGCTGGGTGTGCTGTGTATAAATCTAGCCTCTTGTTACACTCACTCATCTCGTGTGTTATATTTTTTGTTCCCTTAACTTCCTTCTTATTGTCCAATGCTTGTTTCTGATTGTGGTATGTAATGTTCCGTATGTACCTGTATTCCTTGTGCTGCATGTGTCCCTTAGCTACACAGGATCTTTATCTGAATCTCTTTCACATATATTTTATGTATTTATTTTATTTTGTATTTTTTCTATCCTATCTTATCCCGTAACTCGAGAGTCGTTGGAGCACCACAGATGATCGTTTAACCAGCGTACTCCATCTTTCTCTGTCCTCAGCAACCCTAGTCCATTCTCCAATGTTGTCCTCCCACCTCTTTCTCTGTCTCACTCTTCTTCTACCTCCTTGCACCGTGCCTTGCTGGATGGTCTTTGCAAGGCCTGATGCTCTGTGACATGGCAAAACCATCGGAGTTTCCGTTTCTTCACCACTGTGAGCATGTGCTGTGTATAGGAAATGCCCAGAAGTCTTCTGTAGCACCTCATCTCCATGCTTGGTATTGTTCGTTGTAGATCTGCTGTGAGGGTCCATGTTTCGCAAGCGTATAAGAAATATGAAGATGACAAGGGTGCGCAGCAGCCTTATCTTGGAGTGTAGGCAGATGGTCCTGTCTTTCCAAATGGTCTTCACCCTTGTCAGGGCAGCAGTTGTTTGTGCGATCCTGGAGAGGGCTTCCTGTCGGAACCCATTGTCTGATACAATGGCTCCTTAGTATTTGAAGCTATGCACTGTGTTGAGGGATTGGCCTTGGACTTTGATGTCCGTGTTGGTGCCATTGGGGTTGTTGGTCATCACTTTGGTCTTCTCTGCACTTATTTCCAATCCAAAAGCTCTGGAGGTGGTGCCAAGCCTCTGTACCAGCTGTTCAAGTTCGTGTTCCTCTCCAGCCAATGATGGATGGATAATTGTATTTTTTAAATTTTATTTTATTACTTTAAAAAAAATTACATTTTCTTATTTCCTGAGGTGTATTGTGCTGTATGGAATTCTCCAGTGTAGATAATACAGATTTGTTGACTTGACTTGACTGTATAGAAACTCTCTAAAAACTATCAGCTCATCAAAAGCTCCGGCTGCGCTTTCGATACGTCTCCAAAAGTCTCTAACGCTCATCATCCGTGAAGAAGGTTTCCACACAACTTCCACGTCTTTTCATGCTCACCAAGTTCGGAACGAGGAAGTTTGTACAAGGACAACATCGTCCGTTTCTTACCCGATCGAGGTTCTGGGTTGGGGCGGGGGGAGGGGGGCGTGGAGGGGAGGGGGGGAGAGAGGAGGGACATGAAGAGTCTTAAGTAAGCTACAACATACACGGAGTTAAAATTGCCAAATTAATGTAAAGCACACTTCATATAATGTCAACGGTCAACGGAAACGCTCACTTTCTACAAAACTTCATGTAAATTGAAACGGTTTCCCAAAATGTGGACTTATTGAAGCTTAGTCTCACATAATATTATCTAACAAGGAAGTTCATTCAAGTAGCCTACAACACATAGCTTATTGCGTATTTGTGCAAAGAGAACCCAATTCAGTGACGTTCTAGAAAACTTCCAGTCATTTGGAGTTTAACGTTTAATATTGTAATGCACCCAGGCCTATCTGTTAAGTTTGACTCAACAGAATTGCGTGCAGCAACGTAAGTCTATGTTTGGGTTTTTCTAATTTTTTTTTTATTTTTTTTTTAAAGGGAATGGGTGGGTGAAGGGGGTGCACAGTGTTGTCACGTAAGTTCTAAATGCAGGCTTTGTAATGCAGATAAGATGTCCAGGGGGATGTTTGTCGCCCAAAATGCAGGCTATCTGCTACAGCGCTGTAAAAGACTGACAAAGGAGAAAGAGGAGAAGAAAATAAAGGAAAGAATGAGAAGACTCGACTAGAGAAAGGGAGGACACAATTAAAAGAACAAAGGAAATTCAGTATACTGATATGTTATGATGTGATATGATATGATATAATATGTTATATAATATGATATGATATTACAAGATATAATTTTATATTATGTGCATAGCGGCCGTTTAAAATGCAAGGTGGGGTGGGGAGAAGCGGCACAATATTGCAGCTGAATGATTGGCAGTATTTCTGAAAAAGTCCAGATGTCGACCGTACGAATACGGCAATAGTGCACTATCACCACTGAGGCGCCGAATCAGATTATTCCACAAATATGCTTAAACAGATGAGTACAAAATCATATGTAGGATCTTTATTATGATCAGGTGCTCAATAAATAGAATTCCAATAACAACCTACCGCCACGTCCCTTATACGCTTATGTGTCCGGGGACGTTAATCTATATAACTAACTAACTAACCTACCGCGGCCCCGCAAACCCATCTATAGCCACTTCCTTTTCCATTGATCGGAATATTCGTTTATACCTGATGAACACGAAGTGTAAACAGACTTATAAATGTAGGGCCTATAAGTTTTAAACAAGGACCACTAGTAAAACTCTAAATACACACTAGGAAAGGCGGACGATCGTGTGATAGTGTTGTTGAAAATTTGTGTAAAGTTGGACAGTATATCATCATAAAATAATGCTACAATGCCCTTGAAACCTGTTCACAAGCCTATTATATAGGCTACGTCATGTCACCAGAATCTAAACTAGATAACCAAATGCTATAGAAACCTATTGCACAATTATATACATGTTTAAAATGTTCTCAAAAGTTTGTATAATAATATAGCCTGCTGCAAGAGCGTTATTTTTGCCATCCAAGCAAGGGGGAAGAGGGCCCAGCAAACACAACTAGCTTACCTACTAATATGTAGCTTACATAATCCCATCCACAATGCACACAATTACTAGACTGATATCAGCAATAATGTGGCATTGGTGCTTACAGCCAGTTTAAACTTAATGATTGGGGCTACCGGGAATCGAACGAGCAAACATCTGGAATGAGATCAAGCCACTTTACCAAATGAGCTATTCCGGGATCCCACAATCTTTTATTCAGCTTCTGTCCGCATCATTCTGATTATCAAGTGAAGTCCCTTTTCCACTGTGATGATTCATCCGTATTGTGACCGAGGCTTTTTTTTTTTTAACAGGATAATTGTATCGTATCACTAATCTACGAACGAAATGAATCTCTTTATCTATAACAGTAGACTGGAGTTTCGTTAGGCCTGCTTGCCAAATCATTTCCATCCGGAAAAACATGAAAATAAGAAAGAGAACCAGGAAGTTGTTCACTCAATACAACTGGGTAAACCATTTGCTAAGCCAAAAAGTGTATTAGTCGTTTCTGCTCTCTTCTGCTGTACAGTTCTCAAGGTGCATAGAGGAACCAAGGCAAGTATATCATTAATGTAAACATATCTTATAATGTTCGTCGTCGTTTCCTTGAACTTGTAGGCAATAAAATGTTGTCGTCTCACTCTTTTTCTTTTTATATTATATTATATTATATTATATTATATTATATTATATTATATTATATTTATATTTTTAATGTTATTTTATGTTATGTACTGTTCGTTAATAAATGTGGATCAGTACATACAGATTTTGGAAATCTATAATGCTTGTGTAACCTGCACCTTTTCCTCCCGTGCGAAATATAATTATGGATTATTAAGGAAAATCACAAAGCTGACAATCTTCTTTTGATTTTTCCCCGCAGTATGTCACGTCGAGAAGAATCTACATGAATACATGACTCTTTCTATTTCTTCTTCTTCTTCTTCTATTTCTTCGTCTTGAAATAGTTGGGCAGAACAAATTAAAAGTCGGTCTGTCGAACACTAAATCTTAAGAACCACTGAACAGATTTTGACCAAACTTCATTGGAATATTGTCCAGGTTGGTGGAAAGTCTCTAGTGTCATCGTATTTGCTCTACCACAAAAGGTCGAGGCCGTTGGGATCAGATTGTTGCTAAACACGTTTTGCTCTATATTTCAAAATTGGCTTAGTCGATTTTGATGAATTTTGGTATACTGGTACTTCAGCGAATGGCCTATCATGTAGTGTTGGTCTATGGGTCAGGAGTCGGTCGCTCCATCGGTCCAAATTTAAATGTTCTGCTCAAAACACAATTTTCTGCATAAGACAGACCGATTTTTATTATTTGTTTAATATACGGATTCTTTAACTACTGCTCAGATTGTTATAGCATATATATTTGCACTTTCTCAAAGGTTAAGGTCGCTGCAGGCCATAATTTTTTTAAACATGTTTTGCTCCGTTTCTCTCAATTTGGCACACAGATTTTGATACATTTTAGTTTGCAGATAGTTCAAAGTGTTTCGTTTTGATTCTTTAGGATAAATCGGAGACAGAACAGCTCCACACAAATTAACATTTTAGAAAATAGTGGTTTTCCTCTAGCGTCTGGAAATAGCGCTGCATGGCTTGCCATCTTGTTTCTTTCTTTCTTTCTTTCTTTCTTTCTTTCTTTCTTTCATCATTATCATCATAATCATCATCGTCATCACCATCATCATCATCATCATCATCATCATCATCATCATCATCATCATCATCATCATCATCATCGACGTCGACGAAGAAGGAGTAGAAGAAGAGGATTTATGTGTGCTATGAATGAATTCATTTAAAATAAAAAAAATATATATAGCCTAAGCGCATAAATATTTCCACACAAAAAGCATGACTACAGCGCTGAGTGACAAAGGTTTCCCATGAATAAGAATAAACCTCTTTGTAGTTTTGTGTTTTTTCGATCACTTGTTTTAATGGGGCTATGCACCTATATATTGAAAGTTATTCCTGCTTTGAACATCGATTACTGTACACATATCATCTGAAGCTTGTCACGTGATCTTTCTTTCTTTTTCTTTTTTCTCAGGTTTTGCTCGAGTCATTCCCGCATGTGGAACAACTTCATTAACACACCCAAAAGCTTTTTCGAGATGAAACAACTTAAAATAATTTTCTTATAAGCAACGCGTACGGAAGCTCACGTTGAGCCATACTGCCTAATAACGTGAACGGATCTACATTGACAACCACTCTTTCAAAGAACAGTAAGCTTATTGGGATATTAGGAAACTGGAAATCGGACAATAACAAAAGGAAGACGCCACTTGACTTTATCGTGAAGAGTACCAAGCAAAAAATCAGAGAAACGGATAGGACTGTATTACAGTATAATTTAATAACCTCAACGATTGGATCCTCGTTACAAGGAAATGCTTTAACCTGAATTTGTGATATGTGGAAATACTTGTGGTGTTGACATTTTTCTGTTGCTTCAAAAGAGACTACACAGGATCGAGTACCTGTTAGAAATGCTAAAACATTGCAGCTGCGCTTAACATTATAGCTGGTAGCAGGTGGAAATGTTAAATGATACACTGATACAGCGAATCGATCCCAAATAATGAACAGCTTCAGCTTTGGAATGGATTTATCTCAATGCAGTGTGATTGTCAGTGAAATTGAATGAATCTTGTTAACAGCGTGGTGCCTCGGAAACAGATTCAGCAATGAGGAGTCCTTCAGAGTCCACGAAAATACAGTCTGTTCCGGGAATATCAGAGAACAGCGCTACAACGGTGAAATCCTCGTGTAGTGCTGCAGCGACAAAATTAACCTTATCATTGTTTCATAGGACAATGATGTCGAGAAGAGTGAGGTCTTGCACGCTGTTTGTTGTGGTGTTATTGACGTTGGTGGCGCCTCACCAATCGGTCATCGTGTTGCCTGATGGTCCAGCTATATCGTCGTTGGGCAGAAGTGTAACGGCCAACTGCAACATAAATCCATGTCCAAATCCCAGCATGGACGAGAAAAGGTGCAGCGATGAGAAGGTGTGCACGCTGTCATGTCCCACTCGAGCAGATTTTCCAGCTGTAGAGGTAAGACCTCAAGATGTGGCAATCTGAAATGTGATTGTAGACACACATAATAATTAAAGGCCTACGAGTCATAGCAGTAGTGCAGTGGTGTGGGCACACGCTAGCAATGTTTCATGTTAAACTACCTCGGGCGGGGTTAGTTCTTGAATGGGTGACCGCACCTTGAAGGCAACTAACAAACGATACAGAGAGAGAGAGAGAGAGAGAGAGAGAGAGAGAGAGAGAGAGAGAGAGAGAGAGAGAGAGAGAGAGAACAAGAACAAGAACAAGAACAAAGTTTAATGACTATAGGCCACCGGCCCCTAGTTTGGGTCCGTAAACATTATAAACAATTGTACCACAACGTATTAATAACGTAATATAAATATTAATTATAGAAGCACTGAATATAAACATTAAACAATATTTTCAAGGCATTCCACAACCCCCTGTCTGATCTTCATTGCATTGAATAAAAAAACACCAAGTTTGCGAGTGTCTGACACAGATCCATTACGTATGTAGTTAATGTACGACTGATGCCTTAAATTCAGATATTTCTGTCTTAAATTGGTGTATAATGGACACACAAATAAAATATGATCCTCGTTTTCTTCTATTCTGCAAAGTTTACACTTATTATCGTTCATGTGATTGCCAAACGTTTTTCGAAAAACAGATGCACCAATGGGTAGGACACCAAGCCTTAACTTAACCAGACAATCACGAAAACATTTAATATCTATGTAGTCAAAATACCTTTCACTTTCAAATATGTTCTTAAATAATTTATAGTCTCTAAATATTTCTTTACAGGTCACAGAACCATTCCATTCTTGTACATAGATATCTTTCATTCTCTGTTTGAATAATGAAACAAATGCTTTTTCACACCCTACACTTTGTTGTAACCAAACATGACCAAAGCCTAATGAAAATAAAGTGTCCTTTACCTTAGTTACCCAGCATTTTTTCCCTCTGTCATCCAAATTACGTAGCATTAGGTAAGCTTGTTTTGGAAGTCTATACACATCAAAGGTCAAGAGCTTCAACCAGTACTTTATACATCTGACGGCACTGTTAACATATAATGGGTATCGACCCGTTTCCCCGTATACAAATTTGTTCGGAACTCTTAAGGGTACATTCAAAAATCTTTTACAAGCAAGGGTGTGAACCTTTTCAACATTATCAAGCCGATGAAGGCCCCACATTTCTGCAGCATAGAGTACAACAGGTTGAACTTGGGTGTCAAAAATTTTAAAGAAACAATGTTTTGAAATATCGCTCAATTTGTTGACATATCTAACACAGTCGATGCATGCACGTCTCCCCTTCGCCGCAAGCGCACCCACGGCTCTGTTTAGACTCATCTTTGTTGTGAACACAAAACCCAAATAATTGTATTCATTCACTACTTCCAGCAGTTTTTGATCCAAATACCATTTTTCGTTTTTCCCCAGGAACCCACCTTTACGAAAAACCATGACTTTTGTTTTATCAATATTTATATTCAAGCTTAGATTTTTACATGCATTATTTAAAATATTAATTTGGTTTTGTAGGCCGATTGCGGTGTCAGAGAGAAGAGCTATGTCGTCTGCAAACAGCAATAAATACAATTCAACCAAGCCTGGCAAGAACTGAATGCCGTGCATACCACCTCCCTCCACAGCTGATGCAATTTCGTTTATAAAGAGCGAAAACATTTCCGGGCTTAATACACATCCTTGCCTTAGGCCAACTGGACAATCGAAAAAGTCAGTTAGTTTATCTTCTATACGCACGCATGACAAAACTGAACTATATATTGCTACAACTGCATTCATGAATTTTCCTCTCAATCCATGACGTAATAAAACATCAAATAGTGGTTCTCGCTGAACAGAATCGAACGCTTTTTTTAGATCAACAAAACATACATATAGCTTACTTCCTTTTTTGGCAAAACATTTCTCAACTGCAGCATTTAATGTGAAAATATGATCAACTGTGGAATATCCACGCCTGAAGCCAGCCTGCGACTCTGCTAACTTTTTATTTTCATCAGCCCATTTTACCAGTCGTTTATTCAGCACAAAAGTGTAACACTTGCTTACCAAGCTAAGCAAAGATACACCACGATAATTATCTGTGGAGTGGACATCACCTTTTTTGAAAATCGGTACAATTATTGCCTTAGCCCACTCGGTTGGATAAATTCCGTTATCAAAAAGAATATTAAACAGCTTTGTCATGAATCTGACAGCAGTGCTATCAGCTAACTTCAACATTTCTGCTAAAATTTCATCAATCCCGCACGATTTACCCTTTTTTAAATGTTTAATTGCATCTCTTACTTCGCAGTCAGAAATGTTGCTGTTTAGTTCATTACAGTCATCGGTTAACTCCCCTGCTACTGTTTGATCCCTATCGCATAGCCCTACGTTTAGCCTTACGTTATCACCTAGCTTAGTCTGCTCCTGCTGAAATAAATGCCGAAAATGTTCAAACCACTGGATATCGGTTATATCTTTTGAAACACCAGATTTCTTGTTTCCAGAAATTAGTTTTAATTCTTTCCAAAACTGTTTCCCGTTCCTTCCTAAACTTGCAAGTTGTCTAGCTTTATCTCTCCTGTAGCTTGTTTTCTTACGTTTTATCACAGTCTTGTACTCTTTTCTCGCCTGCACATACAACTCTCTGTCTGCACTACTCTTGCTCCGCCTAAATTTATTCAACTGTCGTCTAGCATTAGTTTTTGCGTTCCTACAATGGGCGTCAAACCACAATGCCTCACGCTGTCCACTCCCCATCATAACCCGTTTTCTCATACAATCACTGGCTGTCAACAGAGCGTCTGTAAACATCTGAACGGCTTGATTAACATCATAGTTCAACATCAACAATGCATGCTCACATGTATTTTGGGTAACATCAGAATTCCAAACATCAATAAAACTACACTCCAGCGACTGATTCCAGATTAACTTGTTTACCCATCTAGGCTTATGAATATTATTTTGCTGAAGTGTTTTCTTGATACAAAGCGATAACGCAACTGGGAAATGCGATGAGTCAACAAACGAAACAACACGCAATGAGTGCACAAAATCTGCAGTACACAAATCACGTGACACAATGAAATAATCAATAGTACTGCCACCGTTGGGAGAAACATATGTTAAAGAATCATCAAAACAAAATTCCTGTAAACCATTCAAGATAGTATAGTCAAACATAGAACACATATCAATAAGTTCTTTGCCAAAATTATTAACTTCTTGGTCATCAGACAATCTGGCATGATTAGTTTTCTTTTGCTCGTTGTCTGCAATTCTATCTCTCAAGCAACAATAGTCATAATCATCATAATTATCTAACGGTACAGCATTTTCACAGCCAGTCCTGGCGTTCAAGTCACCACAAATCAACATGTAAAAGTCATCCAGTTTCTCATGCAAGTCTACAATGCATTGTTCCAAAACTTCAATTCCATAACCAGAATCCACTGTATTCCAGTATTTACTATCAAAAGGATGAATATATTTGCATATTAATACAATGTTTTTGTTAAGACCAGTGAGCAATTTGCTTATTTCCAAACCTATAGAATGTTCATATTTTACGTCCACACGTTTCACAAATTCTGCCAAGGATTTTCTCACAAAAACCATTACCCCTCCCGAGTTCCTACTCCCATATGTTAGTTTTACTGCTTTTGCAACATAAACATCATAGTCCTTGAATGCACTGTATTCTCCTCTCTCATTGTCAACATATGTTTCGTTCAACGAAAAAATGTCAAAGGATAACAATGAATCAATGGCTTCTTTTATGTCAAGTTTTTGTAGCCATCCATCACAATTCCAGGTACATATTTTTAGAAAACTTGGGCGTTGGCCACCTTCCTATTTCTGTGTATTTGTACATCCACTTCTCTCTGTCCCTCTTCCACCCTCCCCCACTCCTTCATCATCGTTTGCTTTCTCTCCCCGATTTTGCTGTGGACCTAGACTTTTGTTTTGTGCCACAGTAAAATGTTTTGTATTACATTGTTTATCCTTGGTTGTGAGCTTTTCTTATCACTAGGCCTATTGACTGAACGCTGACGTAATTTCACGGGACTACGCCTGGGCATTGGCATGTTACCAAGTCTTCGTGCACGTGCGTACGGCTGCGTTATCTCTAAGTCACACTGCCTTGTTGAACTCGCACTTGGACTCAAGGCTAGATCGTCACCCGCAGTGTCGTCGGCGTTGCTCTTTCGCGTATGTCTCGCTTGATTCAGACCCGGGTACTCCGATGTCAACAACAGAGGCTGTTGATTTGCGGGTGGCAGAGAGACAAATACAAGCTGATCGGTGTCATTGTCGTGTCGTTGAAGTGGGGGAAAGTCGGTCTGGGGGTCGGTGCTCTGTTGATGGTCACTATAGAAAAACTTGTTCCCCCAGGCATAGTCACCTCTGCCACTCCCTCGCTCCGTAGCTCCCCTCTCGCTGTCATCGACCACGTCGGTGTCATCAGGTCGTGCTCCCCCTGTCCCTTCCATTCTCAGCACTCGATCGTTCTCAAGATCGTAGGTGTAGATGGTGTCGTTGGCAATGAGCTTGTCAAACTTCATCTTAGGTTTCTGGCCTGCTTCGTACAACTGCTTTGCCTTCTTTCTTAGCCCTTCTCGCTTCTGACGCACTGAAGTGGAAAAATCTTCCCTGACAAATACATCACGAAATTGTTTAGAGTCCTTCAATAGGCGAGAGAGAGAGAGAGAGAGAGAGAGAGAGAGAGAGAGAGAGAGAGAGAGAGAAACAAGCACATGACATACACCAGTCCAACCAGCTGTGAATGGGTTTTGATTGATTGATTGATTGTTGCTTTAGGTCCAGCAGACTCTTCCGAGCCAAATCAGGACCGGACAACCCCCGATCCGCATAAAAGATCTGCTGAAACAACCCTAGTAGGAAAACTGAATGCCCTCCACCGGCCAGTCACTTTACAATAAAGACATCCCACGCAGGGGACGGCTGAGGCTTTACCCCAACTACTCGAACCCCCGGTTATAAAAACAAAATAGAATACAAACATCATTATAAATTAACAACAAAACACATACATATAAAATGCCTATATTGCTAAATAATAACATCATAGGAAGCCCTAGTGACCACCCGGCAGAAAGCGTCCAACACTCCCAAGCTGATCCAACAGACCTCCTACACAAAATAATAAGGAGTCTTGTCCAGGAAGAGTTTTCAAGAAAAAAGGTAGGTCATTGATCTAGCGAAGAAGAATTTAGTATAGCAGAGTGATAGGACAGAGCAGGAATGGGAAAGAGCAAATGAGGAAGACAGCGACAGTGGGAATTTAAAGCACTAAATTTCCAGAAAGTGGGGATACTATTTATACTGAAACCCCCGGCACTCCAACGGGGGTACTGTTGCCGCAGTGAATCGGTCATGCCTATAAAGGAAAGACAGGTTTTCAACTGGGGCTTTCTCTTTTCCCTTTATATGTTAGAACAATCTACAGTGGCAAGATTGCTCATAACCCCAAGGGGTCTGTGAATGGGTACCTGAGAACCGGGGAAGTTAAAGCAGCGATGAGAGGAGATAGGCACCGCCCTCATTAAACTGGCCTAGAGAAAAGAGAGGCCCCTAACGCCTCTCTCCCCAACAACCGGGAAGTTACGGGAACTCCTTTTAGTCATAAACCCGTCAGGGAAGGATCATTACGACATCAATATACTTTTAATTTTTAAAAAAAATCTTTTTTAAATATCTGCATCTTGGTAATCCGTGCCACAGCTTACATAATGCACAGGCGCATTAAACAAGTAGACTTCATCTTCGATGGGAAAGAATTAGTGGGTCCTCGATAGCATTGAGGTAGCAGTAGTATGTATCATATAATCTAGAGATACATAGTCTACTACTGATACACCCCCGTTGGGGTGCCGGGGGTTTCAGTATAAATAGTATCCCCACTTTCTGGAAATTTAGTGCTTTAAATTCCCACTGTCGCTGTCTTTCTCATTTGCTCTTTCTCATTCCTGCTCTGTTCTATCAATCTGCTATACTATCGTCTTCTTCGCTAGCCCAGTCTCCTACCTTTTTTCTTGAAAACTCTTCCGGGATAAGACTCCTTATTTGTGTATGAGGTCTGTTGGATCAGCTTGGGAATATTGGACGCTTTCTGCCAGGTGGTCACTAGGGCTTCCTATGATGTTATTATTTAGCAATGTAGGCATTTTATATGTATGTGTTTTGTTGATAATTTATAATGATGTTTGTATTCTATTTTGTTTTTGTAAACGGGGGTTCGATAAGTTGGGGTGAAGCCTCAGCCGTCCCCTGCGTGGGATGCCTTTATTGTAAAGTGACTGGCTGGTGGAGAGCTTTCGGTTTTACCACTAGGGTTGTTTCAGCAGATCTTTTATGCGGATCGGGGGTTGTCCGGTCCTGATTTGGCTCGGAAGAGTCCGCTGGACCTAAAGCAATAATAATGTGATGTAACTACTGATACCCGCATGCTATCGACGATCCACTTTCCTTTTCATTCTATCTGGTTAATGCACGTTGTGCTATCCCTTTATTTCTGGAACTGTATAGATCTAGAAGTTGTAGGTGTCTTTGTGGGAAGGAAGTATAGGCCTAATAGAAAACCTCATAATAAACCAAAGTCGACATGTAACATTTTCATCAATGTATGTTCAAATGTTCCACTGAGCACAGGGACTCAGCTTCATTTACGTCTTTCCACTGGGTCGCTGTTTCCAGTAGGTATAAATGTGACGAATTTGCAGCCATAATATATATCAGAGTCTCCTCTCTGAAAATCCTTACGGGAAGAGAGGGGACTATAAACTGATAAACATGCCATAATATACTAGTGATCGAAAGTTTTGTGGTAACATCTACGATGGTTATTAGAGATCGCCGATATTGATTGATTGATTGATTGTTGCTTTAGGTCCAGCGGACTCTTCCGAGCCAAATCAGGACCGGACAACCCCCAATCCGCATAAAAGATCTGCCGAAACAACCCTAGTGGGAAAATTGAATGCCCTCAACCGGCCAGTCACTTTACAATAAAGACATCCCACGCAGGGGACGGCTGAGGCTTTACCTCAACTACTCGAACCCCCGGTTACAAAAACAAAATAGAATACAAACATCATTATAAATCATCAACAAAACACATACATATAAAATGCCTATAGTGCTAAATAATACAACCATAGGAAGTCCTAGTGACCACCCGGCAGAAAGCGTCCAACACTCCCAAGCTGATCCAACAGACCTCATACACAAACAAGGAGTCTTGTCCCGGAAGAGTTTTCAAGAAAAAAGGTAGGTCATTGATCTAGCGAAGAAGATAGTATAGCAGAGTGATAGGACAGAGCAGGAATGGGAAAGAGTAAATGAGGAAGACAGCGACAGTGGGAATTTAAAGCACTAAATTTCCAGAAAGTGGGGATACTATTTATACTGAAAACCCCGGCACTCCAACCGGGGTACTGTTGCCGCAGTGAATCTGTCTTGCCTACAAAGGAAAGACAGGTTTTCAACTGGGGCTTTCACTTTTCCCTTTATAGGTTTGAACAATCTACAGTGGCAAGATTGCTCATGACCCCAAGGGGGAGATCGCCGATATATAAATTGCGTAGGTAGGTAGACCTAACATGATATGATGATGATGGTCATTGTTGTCAGGGTGGCGACGTGGTGATCGTCCTTAACGCTCATGCAATAGGACGTTAAGCATCGTTTTCCGTTCCGTTCCTAACATGACATGTATACTCTGGATCACCAGCAAAAGCGGGAAAAGGGCGACTATTATATCGCGCACTGGAAGTAGGACATAAGCGAGATCGACGAGGCTTACAATATCCTATTGCAAACGAAAGCTTTATAGATCTAGAAGTTGTAGGTGTCATTGTGGGAATGAAGTGTAATCGAAAACCTCATAATAAACCAAAGTCGGCATGTAACATTTTCATCAATGTATGTTCAAATGTATGGCAAATACTGTGAACAGCTTGAAGGAAGACATAGTTACTCCACATACCCAGAGATTACTCCCAGTGTTTTAGTTCTTTACACAACCTTTTTAGTTTTTGTCTCTCTGCTTACGACTTTTGCTGTTCAATGAGTGTGCAAGACATTGAAGTTGAAATACCAATATTTAGGCCAATAGCAAGCGCTGATTGACATGTTTTCAAATATATATTTAGCCTTGTTTTAGGATATAGATTTTTAGGCACTCCATGTTGACTAGATTTGGATCTATATTTAATGTTGACTCGTTTTTTACGGATCAAGGAAGGGTCGCCTCTTGTACCAAATTCAATTATTTATTGTGTTTGTGTTTTTCCTTTTGCCTCAGTTTCCTCTGACTTCCGCTGCTTGGACACGAACCAGTAATCTTGCAGGATGTGAGATTGGTAACACCTTTCAGCCCGTCAGTCGACCAACTGCTTCCAATTCTAGCAATGGCTGGCTACAAGTGAACAGTAGCAGCACAACAGATGGATGTTTCAGCAACCATACCAATGCTGCAAGTACCTCAGGTCGTTTTTCACTATCGATGTGGATTTCACCAAACTGCAACAGCAGCAACTGGTAAGCATTCATCAGACAGTAGTATATTATCTTCTTTGTGACTATGTTTGTGCGTGAGTGTATGTGTATATCCGCCAATCATGCACCTATAGACTGGATTTCCAATTATTTTACAATTGCATTGCTATTAGGTTGTATGGTGTTAGCCTACAAGTATTTAAACATGTCCGGTTTTTTTTGCATGTTCGTTTTTGTTACTTGTTTTCACACCTTCGGTATAATAATTAATTGTCTGTTTCAGCACGCTTGTAAAACTGGGTGTGGGTGCTACATTAAAAGTGTTCTTGAGCAACAACAAATTGTGCATTGGTCCTGCCTGTGGCATCTCAGTCTACACAACATGGACACACGCAGTACTGCAGGTATCGTCAAAGTTCCACTTGGTACCATACTCAGATACTGATACTTGCACTGAACCATCTTTTCAAAGAATTTTCTTAAAGTCAATGATATCGAATGCTACACCACACTGCTTAGCAGAGACCGGCCAAGCCTTAGAACTACTATGCAGTGTGCAGTACTATGCAGTACCACATTGAGTATCAGGCCTAGCGTGTATATATATCGCCTTAGCAGCCTCAGATACTCAGTGTGACAACTGTACTAGAATAATGATAAATGAATTATGAGAATTTAGGTAGGTCTCTTTTTCCCGGATCCCCAATAAAGGATAGCATCTCTAGTAACGATTATATCCAATATGCTGCAATTATCTCGCAATCTGATCAAGGACACCAAAACTGCTAGCGACTTGCAATACTGCAAGGAGAGGCTGTTGCAGGGTCGCCACTAGTGTGGAAAGTGAAGCAAAGTCCTTAATGCTAGGCGAGCAAAGGGAGCTTTTGGGACTACTTTGATGGCTGCCATCACCATCCCAGTTCGAATTCGATTTGACTATAAAACTGTGGGTGGCGCAGTAGGTCTGGGCACAAGCTAACAATGTTTCATGTTAAGCAACATCAGGAGGGTTAGTGCTTGGATGGGTGACCATGTTTGAAAGGCAACCACCAAACGAAAAAAAAAACAAAGAATGGAGGCACACGCACGAAACACTCCAGTCCACCCAACTGTGAATGGGTACCTGGATCTGTTTAGAACAGGGGAAAGTAATGCAGCGAGGGAGAAGAGATAGGCACCGCCCTCAATAAGCTGGCCCAGAGAAAGGAGGTCCCGAACACTTTCCCTCCCAACGATTGAAAGATTACGGGGCACCTTTACTTTGACCTTTTATAAAACTGTTCAAACAGCTGTTTCTTCCACAATTTTGAAAGATTTAAGCTTCAGAGCTATGAGGGGTCATTCATATATATTATTTCATAGTTGCAATCATTGAGGTTCCATTGGTTTTGTTTGTTCAACCACTCGATCGTGTCATTGGGAAGTATGATCATAGTTACTGGGATTACATCCCTTATCCTTAGAACGCGATTGTTGTTGTTGTTTGAATTATTTCAGTCCCTCATTAGCATAGCATAGCAATATGTATGGCATGCAGGCTGGAAGCCTTTAGCCCTCTGAATGAGGGTCAGTGGTGGCTCTGTACCCTTGACCCAGGCTTAGTCAGTTAGTGTCTTAACAATTTTGAAGAAATTATGAACTTCTACACTAGCCTTGCTTACGTGTAGCATTGGCCACTCGGTCAATTACAAGGAGCCCTGGCTTATTAGTAAATAGATTTTTAAATCAATGTATAAAATGTATACTTTGAACATAGAATTATTTTGACTGGGCTTATATTTTGACAATAAAATTATTTGACTTCACTCGACAAAAATGACTAGGTTTTGGATGTAGTTTTTAAAAAATAATATTTGCAACTTGTGATTCTTTTGTGTGATGTAACAGGTGAATGGACAGAAAGCATCACTGGTTGTGAGTGGTTCTACAGTGATACCTTCTGGTGGTCTCAGCATAACTATTGCTCCTGTAGGCACCGTTGTGGTTGGTGTTCCTCCAGGTAATTTTAAAAAATTAGGTTGTTTTATATTAATATTAAATCATAACAGATTGATTGGTGAAACAATCACAATCTCAGTTACAATCATTATTTTAAGGTGGAAAAAAAAAAGAAGAAGGAAAGTACACACATTTTATTTAAAAGTAATCATTATACATGTGCTATAAATGTTTGTAATTTTATGATTGTGGCGATGATGATAATAATGACCTTGATATAGAGCGAAAGTTGCTTTGTGGCTATGATTACATAATAATAATTTTTAATTGTGACTGTGATTATGAAGATGATGACCATGATTATAAATGCAGACAAGGCAGGTCAAATTTATTATAACTCGCAAAAATCCAGTATATACTCATTATTATGAGAAATAACAGGAAAAAACAGAAGAAAATCAGTTTGTAAGACTTTTGGTCATTTTATTTCAAATCATTAACTTTAAGCATTTTCTGTAAACTGCATTTTAGGGGACATTCAAACTAGTGGAGGGTACCAGTTGTATGATGTGCGCTACTACAGTGATGTTCTTACCACCAGGTAATGTTTATTTATTGACCTGCATGCGTACATTTCTGTAGGGAAAAATTATCTTCATTTTCTCTTTTTGTTCAGCGTTTATAAGTTAATTCTCCTAATTGTTTTTGTAATTTTTTGGTTGTTAACAGATCTATGATTTAAAATATACATTACATTTCTAGAGTACATTAGATTTCAGGCTTTCTATTCTGTTTTGTTACAAATACTTGAGCCTCATTTCTTCAAGAATCAGGCGTCATCTTCTCACTCGTCCCAGAAAGAACTTTTAACCTTGTAATCAATTAGACTAATACTTTTTTCTAATATGATATGTCTATTTAGTTGTAATGGCTGACGTGACATTGATTTAATGAGATGGCATTCATTTTCTGTTATTTGCTTACAGAGAAATTCAGCAGCTCTTCAGTGGTGGTAGTACATTACTGCCAGCTGCTGAGATGTCCACTACCTGTCGTTGCCCTCCCACTCACCTTTCCTTGAAAACTGGCGATGGATACACATGCGTGGATGATGCAGGAAGCGAGACAAAAAGACTGCGGACAACTTTTAATCCACCATCCGTTCTTCTGAGTAGCACTAACAACCAAAATTGGGCGGGTCCCGATAACGGAAATTTTAGTTTGTCCGTGGGTTTGCCAGATGAATACCAGGTAAGACTGCAAAGATGTGAAGCTTTCACTTGTGTCCTCTTCCTCCTTTCCCATCCCTCTCTCCTCACCTTCCCACCCCTCTTCTCCACTCTTTTTCTTCATATTCTTGCTTGAGTTTAATGGCTGACCACAGGCTAAGCCTAAGATCAGTTCAGTCTGATGTTGTGGTAACATTGTATTTATTGTATAAAATATAGCTAGGATGATGACACAGTGGTATGATGTGCCTATAAGGCTGCAAGTTGGCGCCTTGGGATGTTTGAATTAGATGTGGTTTTGGCCAGAACCTTTGGGCAGCTCTTGAGCTGGAACAGCTTGCTTTAAGAACAGTTACCACAACGAGGTGTGTTTTAACATTGTGCTTTGACTCTGACTGTGTCTGAAGTTGCCATTGAAAGTATCTAATGTTGTCATTGATATTTATATGTCAGGTTTCTTGATTTTCACGTTTTAGAATGTGAGATTTTACTCACAAACCCACAAACATACTTCTCAAGACAGACAGGCGTGACGAGTAAGAAGGTTTAACTAAACAATTACCTACATTAACATTACAGGAAATAATCCACAGAAAACTCAGTAACTACTAGAACATGTTATTCGTCTCACTCACACATAGTTATTATGATGTACTTAGATTATACTTTTACCTCTCAACCATTTCTTTTTCCCAGACCCTTTCCTTTATGAATCCCTAACGTAAGTTACAAACAAGTTTTGTATTCATTTAATCAGTTAAGTTCAATACATCTTCAGTTGTACCATATTCTTACTAGATAAAAAATAAAACAACTTGGAGCTTAACAGATTTCAAAAACGATTCACAATAATAATAAGGACAAGACTGTGAGACAAAAGGGGGAATAATCAAGTGATAAAAAGAGTCAGTGATCCAGAGTCAGTGGCTGAAGTGCGCCCCCAGCAAACTTTCTGCTTAACCTGCAGAAGGCTTCAAGCGTGACCCAATTCCAAGGCTCAGACGACACAAGTCTCAGGCATGATGAGGTCATGGTGGCCAATCTCTCACCACTGCTTATCCGCTCATCCTTTTCAGTAAAACAAGATCATCTAGATTTCCCGTAAGAGATCTTCCAAACTGTTCCATACTATGACCTACGTTGTACGACTGGCTCTTATTGTAAATGGCTGTGGCATACCAAATGGTTTAATCAAATCAATCACAAATTATTTCACATTCCTCCAGATTTGTCTGCTTCTTTGCCTAACTTTGCGTTCACCCGCAAAGAAGAAATAACTGTTTTGGCTCGCCTTCATATTGGGCATACTTATGTCACCCATAGTTTTCTTTTAAAAGGAGAAGAACTACCGTGGTGCTTTGCATGTGACAAATCTTTTTCTGTCCGCCATTTTATGTCTGAATCTGCTGATCTGGTTGATGAAAGAGGTTCAATACCTTTTAATGAGATTTGTAAAGTTTGCAATAGTAAACACCTGTTTACATTTTTACATGATGTTGGTTTGTTTTATCGCATATAGGTCATATCGTCTTGTTTATATTCTTGGTTAAATTCTATTAGTAAGGCTGGTTTTATTTACATCTTTTATCATAATTAAATGTTAGCAGTTTAATTAGTCTGATTTTGCTTAGCTTTGCGTGGTCCTGATTCGGCTCTTGGCAGTCCACTGGACCCTATAAACACTGAATATCTATCTAATGAACTGTCTCAACATGTCCATCTACACTTTCCTCTTTATCAACTAATGTCATTTCCTACACAATATCATTCTGAAAACTACAGACTTCCAAAACCACAAATTGACATTTTAAAATCTAGCTTCTCTTTTAAAGGCACCCTGTTATGGAACACTCTTTCTTTAGAACTAAAACAATGCACATCGTTAAACAGCTTCAAGTACAAGATTTACAACATATTTCTTAATAATGTCAAAAATCATACATTATAGCATGCATCAATTGATTTTCCTCTTTCAGCCCCCCACCCACTCTCCTCCCACTCAGTCCATCAAGCCTCTCTCTCTTTATTAAATTATATGGTTTTAGTTAAATGTTTTATATTGAGTATTGTTAGTTTCCTTGTTACGAAGTTAGCTTGTTTATTCCTTTAATTTTAAATCAATGTGTGTCTGTGCATGAATACGGATGAATGATTAAACTAAATGTGTGAGTGACTGAAAGAAGGACTGATTGTAAGATTGGCAAATTAATGCTAAAATCATTTTCTTTTTGTAATAAAATATTGAATCTGAATCTGAATCTAAATCTTTAGGAAGCCCATTTACAATAACACTATAATTATATACAAATAAAACTGTAAATAACAAAGATCTAAATGAAGTAATAACTAAAACTCATGCAACCGAACTTTGTGATTGATACTAGGAGCACAATACAATATTTTATGTTTATAACTGAAAATGACTGCCAAAATATTGAATAAATAACTACCTGCTGTCCTCTCTCTAGGGCGAATAAAGACAGAATCACTAAACGATTGGTTCGCTAATTAGCAAAGCTAATTACAATAAAAATTACAATATATTACATTATGAAATGATCGTGTGCTGAACTCTGTTACAAAATTTTTTTTTCAGAACAGTGCTCGGCATCTCCAAGAACACTGCACGAAGAGGTCGGTTAACCAATCGATCCGTTACATTATGAGATTGACTGATGTTGCCACTCCTATTCTAATGTCTCCACATGTTCTGTTGTCGATATAATATTTCTGCCATATATTTTCTGTTGTTGCTGTGGTATATTCCAGGTGGAGACTATCATCGTCACTTTCACCAGTCAACCCCCTCCACTCAGAATAACTGTCAGACTGTCAGATGGGACGGATCAACCCTTTACTTGTACTGGTTCAGTGTGCACTGCCAATCTGTGAGCTACCTTACTAGTTATTCACAATGTTTTGTGTGCCTTGTTTAACATATCGACAACAAAATAATGCAACAAATTATAGATGCAAAATTAACTTCGGAAGTTTGAAATTATTCCGTGTCAAGCACATAACTGCTCCAACTTTGATGATGCCATGAAGACGATGATGATGATGATGATGATGATGATGATAATGATGATGATGATGATGATGATGATGGTGGTGATGATCTGTAGTGCCAAAATCTTATTTTAATATTGTTTTAATAATAACATATATTTGATATTGTGTTTTTTGCAACATTAATTAGTTGTTCGTAGTTGAAGATAGAGGTGTTCCCACATCTTTTGTGGTCATTGGGTTAAGAGGCGTTTAGGACCACCTCTTTCTCTGGGCCAGCCTAATGATTGCAGTGCCCATGTCCTCTCCCTTGCTGCCTGACATCCCCCAGTTCAAAACAGAGCCAGATTCACAGCTAGGTGGACTGGGGCGTGTTGTGCATTTGCTTCATACATTGCGTCGTTCAGTGGCTGCTCCCAAGCGCTAAACAATGACAGTAAATGATAATGTATAATAAAATGATTGCAGGAGCCTAACTAATCCACAGTCAATACAGCCTGCGCAGTTCAGTAGTCGACTCATGAGAACCGTGCAGATTATGGTCACCAGTTCTGCCCCCCAAAATCATGTCATCAGCAGCATTGCAGTGGATGGCAGGTCAGTTTTCCCAACTCTTTTCTTCATTGTCAGAACTTTCTGGAAGGTATTACAGTTTTCCAAAGACTTTTCTTCATTTCTGAAACTTTTTTTTTGTGGAAGATTAGTTTTGCAGGCACATTTCTTTATGTTGTAACTGGTGGTTAGAATAGAGTGCCAGTCATCTGTCCTCATTTTCATTAGTTGTTGATAGATAACACCTCTGTTGATTGTTAATGATTGAGAGGATAGTAATGATTGAGAGGAAAGCCTATGATTCTTCAGATAAAACAGAGAATACGAATACGAATACGATCACTTTATTATCTCAATCAAAGAGAAATTCACACGTGGTGCCAGATATAAATGTTACAAGACGATAAAGGACATTATAACAACAATAAACAGTGAACAGTAAAACAGGATAAAAGTATATCAAGAAGACATTACTGAATTAACCATTTAAAACTAATCATAAGAATCATAAGAAGTTACATGGGGAATAACAGATACCTATCACATGATTTACGTTCAGTGTCATAATCATGATATAAGGTATTGCAACATAACAATCACTGTTGGCAAGCAATAATCGCATCAATATACAACAACGTAAGACTTTGAGATAAAGATGTTCATAGAAGAATATAAAAATCGCTAAGCAAATAGGCCTACACTAAACAGAAATGTAAGAAGACAGGGGCTCTTACTCACTATCTCATGCGGATTGGACATTAATTGTATAAATCATGCCACGCACACTGTCACAATAGAAGCATCATACGTTCAAATTTTCAATCATTTAATAAAGAGATTGCGGTGGGTATAAAACTATTTTTAGTGCGTACAGTTTTGAACTTTGGTGTCCTGTAGCGCCTACCCGAGGGCAGGAGATTGAAGTGGTGCGCGAGCACGTGACTGCTGTCTTGAAGTATGCGACGGGCCTTTCTCACCACTCGCCTTTCATACATCGCTTTCATACTCACTTGTTGCACTCCCACAACCTTCCCACAAACTCTCACCACTCTGTCCAACACATTCCTACTGTCCAAAGACAACCTTCCATACCAACATACAAATGAAAAAGTGAGAATGGAAGAGATGAACGAATCATAAAACAGAGGCGGTTTACTTAGGTTTGTTGATAATAATTATTCTGCTTCTAGTTCTAGTTTTCTGTAATATGTGCATATTTCTTGTATTGGTGTGTGTGTGAGGAATGGGAAATGGGGAGGGGAGGGGGTTAATTGTTTGGTATTGCCAGAATATGTACCAATTGATTCTTTTGCATGTTACAATGAAGACTGCATGTTAATTGTAGAATTCAGGGCCAATTCAAACTTTGCCATTGCCTAGGTTGTTCATGGCCTATGTGTTAAAAAAAAAGACATATCCAATATGTTTGGTGCGGTTTCAATATATCTGATCTGCAATGTAATGAGAACTATTGTATCATCTTTCTGACTGTTTTTATAGGTGTAACTGCAATGGTAATGCCAATAGCTGTAACTCTAGCACAGTTCCTTATCAGTGCACTTGTAACTCAAACTCCTCAGAGGGCCGACAGTGTGAAGTGTGCAAGGTATGTAAACGTTTTATTTTTTGTATGTATTTAATTTACACATTTATTTTACTAAGTGGGTGAGGGGTCCTTTGTACAACTTTCCTGTTTAGTGCACAGTAATAGTTCTAAAAATCAGCAGGTCAAGGTACCATGAAAAACTATAATCATGTGTTAGTATTCTCACAATTTTATTTTGTTTGTAACAGTTCATAATTAATTAAAAGTGCGCATGAAATCAAGATCAAAATTGCACAAAAAATATTATAAAATGTGACATGTCATGACAAAACCATGGACAAGTGTCATGACTAAACCATGTTTACAACACTCCTGGTTTTGCCATGACAGGTCACAAATGTTGAGCTCTCAGACTTCCCAAAACAATTTTTTTTCAATTACCTCAGACTCACTTTAAGAAATATAGACCTTCACTTTTAGGGTATTTTATTTAGATTTTCATTCAGAAATGTTAGTCTAAAGGCTGTAAATGAAGAATTTTGGTTTGCTTCCAATGGATTCCACACAGTATTTTAGCAGGACATCCAGTTGGAGTAAAGCTGATGCATGATTTTCCTCAGCAGCACACAAGCATTCAAAACCATAAGGATGTAGATCACTTAACTTTAAACACTATATTTTGTCTATGACATGTGGTCATTACACTCATATTGACAAATGCCTTTGTAACTCCTGATGAAGCGTTTTAACGAAAACCATTTATAGAGAATCTTTTGATCGGTGTGCTTAACCTCCTTAAACCCTTTTTTATTGCTTGTGTTTCTGATATACGAGATATTGTACTGTAATAATACATTTCAATTGTCTTCTGGCAGGATGGCTATTTTGACAGTAATGGTCCAGCTGCACGTCCCACTGTGTGTGACTTGTGCCGTTGTGACCTTTCAGGCACTAACAATAACTTTTGTAATAAGACTACAGGGCAGTGCAGCTGTATTACTCCTGCTGATGGTGGGTGGATGTGGTTTTTATTCTTCTTCTTGTATAACGCCCTTACAAGCTCAGAGAGTTCCTCAAGGCATTGGCCCACTAATCTCTGGCAAACACAATAGTTTGCTGAAGTCAGGATTCGTACCCACGTCGCCTAAGACGCACGCACACAAGTCGTTGTTATTAATTTGGCATTATAGCCGTAGCCCTTACTTAATATCCGACACTGGGTACCTCACTCTCTCACACCCGCATCTGCACACACACACACAGACATCCACATATACACACACATACACACGCATGCCCACTCGAACCCGCACATACACCCACACATTTACATTCACCCATACCTCTCTTACACACACACACACACACACACACACACACACACACACAAATGGGGTGTCAAAATATCTAACCACCTGAAAGATTGGGAGAGAGATAAGTCAATCCCTAACCAAGATTGATCAGACAAGATTGGTTTGATGCTCTTTAGAGTAGTTTTGATTATAGTGTGTGTGTATGTATGTGTTTATGGATTGTGTGCACATGTGTGTGTGTGTTTTTGTGACAGAGAGTGAGGTACCCAGTGTCAGATATTAAATGTTTACATTTCATTATTATCAGAAGATGATCTGTTGTATTATAATGCATAGTCGTAATTTCTTAATAAATTGTACAAACGTGTATGTGTGTGTGTATGTGTGTGCACTTGTGTGTGTAATATTTTTCTTCGTGGTTGTTGCAGTACTGGATTGTGTTATGCAGTTATGCAGTACAAAATTATATCTCTTGTTTGATTAATAGGACCTGACTGCGGAGGCTGTAAGGATGGTTACTACAAGCTAGCTACCACAGCGCCCCCTAGCTGCGTGCAGTGTAACTGTGTTACTATGGGTAGCCAGACTCAAACATGCGATACCACTGGACAGTGTCCTTGCTACGATGCCATCTATACTGACAGAATTTGTGTAAGTTGCATCAGTGCCAGTAACATTCGCCAAACATGGCCTTTTGTTTAGATTAATGTTTGAGGAGTCACACCAAAGAGCTTATTACGGAAAGAGGGGGAACTTCCATTATGTCCTAAACAAAAATGCGAGACGCTCTCACGGATTATTTCCCTTTGCTCGGGCTGGCTATATTTCGTCATCTGCTATATGAATGATCTGTGCGTGGTAACTTATTGAGCCTATGCAACGCAAAAGAACATTTTAATGGCAACGTTTGCAAAAACCAAACTTTTAACCATCATTATTATTAACATTCCGCTACTGCTGTCTTTTTTTGTGTGTTTTTGTTTATGTTTACTTATTGAGTATTTACTTATTGGGGTGTCGGATGGTTGGTTGGAGTGGTTGGAGCACTCGCTACTGTGTCGAAAGTGAAGCACCGTCCGGTGCGGTTAGCACTTGGATGGGTGACCGCTAAGGTGTGAAGCGACAAACAACAACGCCCCCAGTTGACTCAACTGTGATTGAGTACCTACTCTCTTGAGGGTGGGGAAGGTAAAGCAGCGAGGGAGAGAGTTGGGCATCACCCTCATTACGCTGGCCCAAGATAAGTGTGATCTCCAACATCACGCTCCCCTACGGCCACAAGGCTATGGGACTACCTTTACCTTTACCTTACCTATTGACATTTATTAGGGGCTTTTATGCTGCTTATGTGTGTATGTCATAGGTTCGTTTTCTGCCCTGAAATTTATTATTTTTTAATCAACGACAGATATTTTAAAATTAAAATATGCATGACAGACTGTTTCATTTATCCGAAACTGTGTAAATCCGTAATCGTGTGTGAGAGAGAGAGAGAGAGAGAGAGAGAGAGAGAGAGAGAGTGAGAGAGATGGGGGGGGGTTGGGGGAAGAGAGAGCTCTGTCATTCAATCAATTAATCACAATAAAGCACAATAACAAAATGTTTCACTAATAGTGTGAATTTAATTTATATCAGGTGTCCCCCTACCCCCCAACCCTCTCACCTCCCACATCACTGGCTTAATAACATCAGTCACTTCATGGAAAATAATTAATTAATCAGACAGAACAATCAGAACCTAGACTACAACATTCCACGCAATATAGATCTAATGCGCAGAAATTCACAGATCAGAACAAGGACTGAGTATCTACATTACATTTTTTTCCCCCGTTTACACTCAAACGAAAAGGGATTACAACAGATCAAGGACCATTTTTGTGCCTAGGTAAGGGGTTATTTTGCACAGTATTTGATCACGAGGAGAAAACAGACTTAGTCTAATTTAACTTGTTAACATAAGCAGTTTGACGAAGCCAAACTGCCAATCTGACATCTACTTTTGAAATATAAGCACAAATATAGTCAAACAACCTAGCAATAACCTAAACAGTGAGCGACCTGTTGAACGTAAACTGTCAGCAAGCAAACTGTTTTGGATTTAGCACATAGGTATAACATGAATCATTCAAGCCGCTCTCCGATTGTTTTAACACTAACAGCACTGCAGCGGTCTTAGTTTAGGCCTACATAAACACACAAAAAAATGAAGTTTTTCAATTGCAATTTACCTTTCTTTGTCTCTTGGAAATTTGAAAAAGGACTTGCCAACACAACTTTTCTTGTATCTGGCATTATTTATGGCAATTGATGGCTGTGCAAAAGTCACCGCCCTGTTTCACTCGGTCGCCTTTTGACTTTCTGCCACGAGCCATTTTCAGCATGTCGACAAGGGAGCATAACTCGTACCTTTCGTCTCGCGGTCCTGTACCAAGTTCCCCCTCTTTCTATCCTTAAGCTCTTTGGTCACACTTATTTCAGTGTTTTGCAGTATGTGCATTCTTTTTAAAGTGTATATGCAAACTCTGTGATGTTGGACTGAACACAGATTTCATGACAACTAATTGAACTTTTCCATATGTTTGTATACAAAGATGCACAACTGAAAATGCTAGCATGACACTTATTGTGCTCTAGGTGCAAGTACTGTTCATCTTGGGTGTGTTTGTATGTTTGTAAGACATTGCTGTTTGTGAGCATACATGTCAAGCTCTTGGAGCTTCTGACCATAATTTTTGCCCCGAGAGACCATAATTTTCTATCGAAAACCAAAAGAAATGCGCAAAACGGTAAACACGCACATACAAATAATTTAAAAAAACAAACAATAATAATAATTTTAGCAAACACATGCAAATTCACCTGCATTTTTTAAAATAACAAACACTGTACCATACAAACAAGCAACTTAATAAGATTTAAAAAAAACAAAAAAACAAAAAAAAAAAAAAAACTTTCATACTGTGCTTTATTGTTTACTTACTGTGCTTTATCTATTGCAGAAAATAAAAAACACCCCTCTCTCCCTCCCCCCCCCCCCCCCCTAAAAAAAAACACCAAACAAAACAACAAAAAAATCCACATTACTTAATAGAAAAAAGAAATACACTGCGTTGCACACAATTATGTCACTGGTGATCTTTGTTATAGTCATCAGTGCATTACTTCCCCTTCTCCAGCATTCTGACACTGGAGCTGAATGAACGGAAACCTTTCCTCCAAGACGGAAACAGTGTATAGAAATGCTATGGGCCAGCGCAAGGCCCGTACTTCCTTCGAGATCACGATAGCGAGCTAGCGTGATTCAGAATTGTTCTCTAGGCTGTATTTTGGATTAAAATACAATAAAAATTTCGGATTAAAAAAAAAAGGGTCGGGGAAAAGAAAAAATACGTAAGATTTTCATCTTACGCCGTAAGGTGAAAAAAAAGTTGAAAATACGTAAGAATTACGGGAAAAAACGTAAGACTTGACATGTATGTGTGAGGTATGCTTTGAGGTGTGCACATGAATTTCAGGGATTAAAATATAAAAACATTTTCTCGCCTTTGATAACTCTTCACTTCACTTTTTTTTGTTACAGCTTTTAATTCCAAAGAAATGATTTTTAAAAGACAACGTTTGCAAGTATTACTGAGATTGCAATGTGAACTATTTTAATTAAGGACAAACATTTGAAAGCATGATAATGGTTGCATTGTGAAATAATTTGATTTCAGTCCCCCCAAATTGTGTCCATGACTCCAGTGTTTGGTCCTGTGGCTGGCGGCACTTTGGTCACCATTCAGGGTCAACTGTTGGGCAACAGTAGCGTGCAATTGTCAGTTTCCATTGGCTCTACACAACAGAACATCATACGACGGTTTGTGGTTTTCTATGTGAATCTCACTCTCCATATTTCTCTCCCCTCTTTGTCTGTTTCTGTCTGTCTGTCTGTCTCCATCCTCTCTGTTTCCTCTCTTTCTGTCTGTGTGTGTGTGTATGTCTCTCTTTCTCACCCCCCTCCCTTTTTTTCCTTTTCCCCCTGTCTCCTTTTCTTTCATTCTCTTCCAGTGGTCAGCTACTGTATTTTGAGAGATTATGGACATTAAGTACATTTTTAAAATGTTATTAACTAGCAAGCCTAGATGCCTGCGTCTTGTTTTGGGTCAGTTTCTTCTGCAGTGAAAAACAGCATGGATCATAGCTAGATTTCTTTTTTCTAAAAGCCAACTATGTACTATCCACCCCCACCTACCCCCCAACCGCCCTTCACCACCACGTACCCCTCTGTCTCCCACCTCCATCTACTCTAACCCTGATGCTTTTGGGTTCATATGCATAGCAATGGAAGTCTATAAACTCACACCCCACCCCCCACCCCTCTCCCTAAATTAAATTTTTTTTCCACATTTGTGCAAATCTGTGCAAGATGAGTCCTAAATAGTCCAAAATGATATCCGTCCATCTGTCTGTCCACCGTCTATCTGTGCAAAAAATCTTTAAAGGGGCTAAGTACTATCACAACCAAACTTGGTAAGATGGTGTATACCCATGAGACCTCATAAATGATCCATGAATGAATAACTTCACTTCGAGGTCAAGGTCACAAGGTCATTTTTAACAAAATGTCACTTTTTTCTAGGTTCTTAATATTGAACTTTGGAATTCCTTGATGCATGGTATATATCAATGTTACACATACTGTTCAAATTTGGACAACCTCGCTCCAAGGTCAAAGTCTCTGTAGCTGTCCAAAGTTGGTTAGTATAGGTACTTTGAAGTGACCTTGACTCTAAACTATGATAGATATAAAGTCCAAACTTGTTGTAATTAGAGATGATAGATTGATCTTCCATATATGTTCCGTTTTTGAGTTGATCTTGAAGGTCAGGGTCATTTTTCTGTCCTATTCTATCCCGTAACTCGAAGGTCGTTGGGGCACCACAGATGGTTGTTTAATCAGCGTACTCCATCTTTCTCTTCCCTCAACAACAGACCTGCCTACTCTCCCGCTTTTGGCGGGAGACTCACGCTTTTGACATGTCACGAAATACATATTATTCAATCTTTATTGTTTGTAGAAATCAGAAACAAAATACACAACA
This sequence comes from Oncomelania hupensis, assembly GCA_036898135.1. Lineage (NCBI taxonomy): Eukaryota > Metazoa > Mollusca > Gastropoda > Littorinimorpha > Pomatiopsidae > Oncomelania > Oncomelania hupensis. The sequence goes on along the minus strand of CM072511.1, from coordinate 27,663,200 downwards.
AACACCAAGAAAAATATAAAATCAAAGACTTTTGGGCTACGCCCTTCTTCAGTGATGAAAAATAAATAAAAAACATGAGGTCAGTGATGATGACGTAAACACTAAACATGCGTCATAGTCAGAAGAGGCTCTCTCTCTCTCTCTCTCTCTCTCTCTCTCTCTCTCTCTCTCTCATTAATAATACATAATAATAATAACAACAACGACAATAATAACAACAACAACAATAATAATAATCAAAGGCCAGAGAACTCCGACATCAAAAATGCAAGGAATGCAAGAAAAAACAATCTTTATTGTTTGCAAACACGTCCTGGTCATAGTCCCATAGTTATTATATAATGTCTCCCGCTTTTACTCTGAGGGGGGTAGGCAGGTCTGCAACAACCCTCATGGCTTCGCTCAGTGTCAAGCCAGTCCATTCTCAAATGTTGTCATCCCACCTCTTTTTCTGTCTCCTTTTTCTTCTGCCTCCTTGCACCGTGACTTGCAGGGTGGTTTTTGCAAGGCCTGATGCTCTGGTGATGTGGCCGTACTTGGAGTTTCTGTTTCTTCACCACTGTGAGCATGTCATTCGTGTTGTCCTAAGGCTTGCGTGATGGTCTGTCGGACTTCATTGCTGGTGATGTGCTGGGTATAGGAAATGCCCAGAAGTCTTCTGTAGCACTTCATCTCCATGATTTGTATTCTTCGTTGTAGATCTGTTGTGAAGGTCCATGTTTCACAAGATAGGAAGATGGAGATGACAAGGGAGCACAGCAGCCTTACCTTGGATTGTAGACTGGTGGTCCTGTCTTTCCAAATTGGCGTCAATCTTGTCATGGCGCAGTTGTTTGTGAGATCCTGGAGAGGACTTCCTATCGTGACCCATTGTCTGATACCATGGCTCCTAAATATTTGAAGCTATGCACTGTGTTGAGGGATTGGCCTTGGAGTTTGATGTCCATGTTGATGCCATTGGTGTTTTTGGTCATCATTTTGGTCTTCGCTGCACTTATTTTCATTCCATAGGTTCCTGGAGGTGGTGGTTTCAAGCCTCTTTACCAGCTGTTCAAGTTCTTGTTCCTCTCCAGCCAATCGATCAACGTCATCCGCAAAACGAAGGTTGGAGATTGCTCTACTCCCTATGCTGACTGTGCCTTCATGATCTGCAAGGGCATCTGACATGATGCGCTCTAGAAAGATGTTGAAGAGTGTTGGAGAGAGTACATAGGCATCCTTGACGCACATCAATTGTTGTTCTGAACCAGTTCCCGGTGGCGCTGTTGTGTAGGACTGCACTTGTAGCCTTGTCATACAGGCTTTTGATGACTTCAATAATTTTAGGGCTGATGTTGTACACTCTCATGGTTGCCCACAGAGCTGCATGCCAGACTCGGTCAAACACTTTCTTGAAGTCTACAAACACATTTTTAGGGTCATTTTAGGCCTTGCATAAGCATACAAAAAATCAGTCATCGTACAGTGGAATGGTTGTTTAATTAACTCATAGTATACAGCAACATTGGGTTATTTGATCAGGCATGCATGAGAGATCACGTGAGGGTCAAGATCAATGAAGTTCAAGGTCATCCCAAGGTCGCTGTTTTTTAGCATAATACAACAGTTGCTGTACTTTTTACATGAGTAGTGTAGTACATGAGTATATTTGGAGCAAGTGGTCAGTGTCATCTCAATCTCAAGCTCAAGAGCATAGAAAGATCAAAGTCGGTATTATTTTGCATTTTAATGCCACCGTTTCATTTTGTTTTTTCTGGGCACTCGATTTCTTAAATATTTTGCGAGTTCCATAAGGAGCATGTGAGTCATATGGGCTTTGCCCGTCTTGTTCTTGTATTTACTGTCTTTAACTAAGTTCACCAAGGAGTCAAAATGTGCATATATTATGCAAGTGCCTCTTGAACATCAACATATAATACCATGTTACATTCATTTCAGCAATCAGTCCATGATAGTGTTTAAAACACCATCTGTTGCTGCCACAACCTCAGAGCCAGTAAATGTAAGATGGCTCTCAACAATTCAACCAATTTCTTCACAGGCGCTGAACTTCAGCTATTACTCAGACCCACAAGTTGACAGACAAACACTGCCTACACAAATCTCCACTTTCCAAAGGTGAGTTTCTGACATTCAGTTGCTAGTTTAGCAAGTTCCTTCCACATTATTAGAGTGCCTCTGCTACTATTTTTTTGTAAGCAGACTTCTTTGGCACAACTTTGTAATGATTAGGACACAACAGTTTTATTTTAACAAGTGAGGCAAAAATCAGTCTGGTTAGAACTCTCATCCAGTCCATCAAACATGGAGAGAAATTAAATACTGCAGACAGTCACCTCAATCCACCCAGCTGTGATTGGGTAGCACCTGGCTGTCTTGAGAACTGGGAAAGGTAAAACGGTGACGTAGAATGGGTGGGAACGCCTCACAGCGCTGGCCTTGAGGCGAGGGAGATCATTAATGTCTCGATCACCCGACTGATAAATATAAAGGAAAGCTATTACATTTTCTGCTTTCCGAATGCACTTTCTGTTTGAATATCTTGGTGATTTGATTTTATTTCTTCTTTTATTATCTGGAACTGTTTGATTTGTCTGATTATTTATAGTGGTGGTTGTTCGGTTCAAATCAAAGGCAGCAACATGGACAGCGTGGCTGCTCCGCGTTTGACCATCACAGACTCTTCTTCAAACCAGGTTGAAGGGGTCAGTATTGCTTCATCGATTGATTGATGGACTAATTGATTGTTATTAATTGTGAAGATGTTAAAAATAAATTATTTCTCTATGTTTTTGTTGGTCTTTTTCTGTCTGTCTCTCTGTTGCATTTGTTTGAACAATTTGTTGCGTTTGTGTGATTCATTGTTTTCATGTATGCATCTCTTTCTCTTGCTCTAGCTTAGTCATTTAATGTTTATAATACTTTACAAGAAAATTGGTAAAGTCGCAGGCTTGAAAATATTATCATTATTGTTGCTATTGTTAATATGCTGGCATTTCTTGATTTTTAATTTTTGTTTTCCAATGTCTTTTTAATTGAGTATTTCGTTCAGCTGTTCATATATATAAATTATGTATTTATTTACATTATTTTGTACCTGTGAATAGATTTCTTGATTCCCTTGATCGTGGTTTTAATCATCTCTTTTTTTCACCTCTTTGTTGCCTTAATTATTTTCTTTTAATTTCAAATAATTTATTAATTTGATATCGTGGTTTTTATTACAGCTGTGCTACCGCATTCAAGCAGACTTAGTACAATGCAGAACACCTATGTTAGCCAATCTTTCTAACACAGCAAATCTTCGCTTTGGCCTCATTCTGGATGGTGTGACCAATTACACAGATTTAGGGGCTGTCAAGACAAGCAGCGACCCAGTTTTCAACAATATCGGAAGCTATGACTTGCCGTTTCCCTTCGAGCGATATTTGAAATTATCGGTAAATATATTTAAAAAAATCTTTGTCTTGGAGTGAGGATAAGGGTTGGGTGGAAATTGGGGATGATGAAAATGAAGAGTTTGTATTAACTCAGAACCTTTACATTTTAATACATAATTAGTAACGGTCTTGTTTTTGTATTTTCATGGGAATGGGTGCTGGTTTGTGTTTGTGTGTGTATGTGTGTGTGTGTGAACAAAACAGACACAACTCAGAGTAATTTGTAAATGTGTTTTGTTGTCTGGAAATACATTTAAATGGGTTGCCATATTTGTTTTTGTTGGGTTGGTTACTGCATGCCTGCTTAAGGCTTTCATGATGGGTATCCAGTTTTTAAAAAAATGTCTGGACAATTGCAGTTTTATATTTTCATTAGATCTTTCAAAAACATATTTTTTAATGGAATTGTCAATTATTAAGAAACATAGGAGTCTTTAAAAAAATTTTTTTTAATTAACTGGGATAATATTTTTATGTATTGTCAGGGGATAGAGAGCATAATTTCGGTGAATTGGCATCTATAGATTGCCTTAGGGAACCCTGTTTTATATTTATTTTGTGTTAGAAATTAACTGTTTGTGCATATAACACAGGGCTCAGGATTTACTCAAGGCTGCTCACGAGATGATATACGCATTATTACTGGTGTGGTCACCTGTGACATTGTGAGCATTTCCGACTCTGAGATTGAGTGCAAACCCCCCCAGAACCTGCAGGGCCAAAGTAACCTCCCCATCACGGTGAGATTTCATTTGTTTGAACTCTTTTCGCACCCTGCACAGGACAATGTAAAATTGTTCTGCTTTCTCTATATACGCTTTCACTCATTCTCTTATCAAGGTTACTTTCCAAAATTATATCTGTGGAGAAAGAGAACTAATTTTCTCGCCACTTTTCTCACCAACCAAGAAGATACACAAATTTTAATTGAAAGATAATGGTGATCTAGCAATATGTTTATTAACTTATTAACAGTCTCATAATACCCAATTTATCTGATGTTGGGCATAGCCTCTGTACCAGCTGTTTAAGTTCTTGTTCCTCTCCAGCCATTCAGTCAATGTCATCCGCAAAACGGAGGTTGGAGATTGCTCTATCCCCTATGCTGGCTGTGCTTTCGTGATCCGCAATGGCATCTGACATGATGCGCTCTAGGAAGATGTTGAAGAGTGTTGGAGAGAGTAGGAATCCTTGACACACACCAATTGGTGTTCTGAACCAGTTCCTGATGGCGCTGTTATGGAGGACAAAACTTGTAGCCTTGTTGTACATGCTTTTGCTGACTTCAATAATTTTAGGGCTGATGTTGTACACTCTCATGCATGGTTGCCCACAGAGCTGTATTCCAGACTTGGGCAAATGCTTTCTTGAAGTCTACAAACACATGATATAGATGTTGTTGGTGCTGTAGGTATTTCTCGCAGATTATTCTGAGGTTGAAAATCTGTTCAGTGGTACTTCGCCCTGCCCTGAATCCTGCTTGTTCTTCAGCTATGATTTGTTCAGGTTGGGGTTTTAACCTGTTGAGTATTATTTTCAGGAGGACCTTAATGGGATGGCTGATGAAGCTGATGGTTTGGTAATTTTCACACTCCTGAAGGTTACCCGTTTTGGGAAGAATGATGGCAGGCCACTGCATGGGTCCATGGTGTAGGCCACTCCCCACTGTGCCAGATCTTGTCACTGATAAGGGTGAGGGCGTCAACCATCGCTTCTCCTCCTGCTTGAAGCATGGAGATGAAGTGCTACAGAAGACTCCTGGGTTTTCCTGTACCCAGCATATCACCAACTACGAAATCCGACAGACCATCACACAAGCCATTGGACAACACGATGACATGCTCACAGTGGTGAAAAAATGGAAACTCCGATGGTCTGGCCAAGTCACCAGAGCATCAGGCCTTGCAAAGACCATCCTGCAAGGCATGGTGCAAAGGAGGCAGAAGAAGAGGGAGACAGAAAAAGAGGTGGGAGGACAACATTCGAGGATGGACTGATTTGAGCGAAGTCATGAGGTTTGCTGAGGACTGAGAAAGATGGAGTACGCTGATTAAATGATCATCTGTGGTGCCCCAACGACCTTCGAATTATGGGATAGGATAGGATAGGAATACCCAATTTTGTTATTGAAAGATAATGGAGATATAGCAGTGTTCGTTACAATCTCGTAATACCCAAAAGTTGGGGGCCAGATTTTGTTTAGAATAATTTATATTTGTCCAACTCTGTTTCTCTTTTCACCTTCTCTTCAACACACGGTTCGCTTTGTTTTGAATGACAACATAGTACCCAGCAAACCAGCCCGATCGGGGCCCCACTCGGGCCGCATAGGGCATCCCGACTTTTGTCGGGTTTTAGTAGGGACCCACATAGCCTTACAAAAACCCGATGTGTAGCGGAGTCCAGAAATGTAGATGCGTAACGATTCGCCCTCCCGTGTGCCGCCCGATTCTGCCCCACCACAAAGCCACGCTGCGCACACGCTAAAATAGGCCTACTCTTGCTTCTAATTGGCTAAAGTGTCTGGAATGTTTCGTCTACTTCACATATGCTGCGGCATACGTATGTGAAAAATATTTGTACAAAATCAATTCAGCAAGATATCATTTTTTAATTGTGCTTATAATTCTTAATTTTTATCATACAATATGTAAAATATTGTTAAAGTGTTTCTTTTAACTATTGTATTTATTTATACATTATAAGCCAAGGGTAAATTTCCATGCCCATTACTGCTGGTCTTTTCCGGTTGTACTTAGGTGCCAATTTTCTACAGTTTTCTTCTACAGTTGCATGTGCTCGGATATTGTGTTTGCCTGCGAAAACCTATTCCGCTGTGGTTGTTTTTTTGGGCTTTGCCTTTGGTTTATGTATTTACACACGGATTCGATAGCGACGAAGATCACGTTAATATAGGCTATATCGTTATAGAAATGGTGTGTAAATACTTAAGTGGGGACACACCAAGGGCTTCCGAAAACAAAAACGCCTGTGCCGACAGTCCCTATTAACACCAGACATCTCAATTCTTTCTTCATGCAATCACATATCATAAACAATATGTGGGATATGATTTTAGGGTAAATCAGCATTGGCCAGGGATGGGGCATTATCGGGGTTGTTTCTGGTTTAAGTTGGGTTACAATAGGGTTGGTGTTGGGTATCCTGACACATGCCCGATCTTTGCCGGAATCAGGTTACCGTTCGGCAAAGGTTGGGTTACGGTCGGGTAAGTTTTGGGTACCCAAACTTTATCGAAAGTCAGGCTACTGTTTGGCGAACATGGAGTTACGATCGGGTAAGTTTCGGGTAGCCCGACGATCGCCCGATCTTTGCCCGAATCGGTTCCAATTTCCATTTGCCCTATCGGGCCCCGATCGGTAGCCCGATCCGGGCCCCATCGGGCTGCCCGATGCGGGCCCATCGGGCCCTGAAATTGTGGTTAGCTGGGTACAGTATAGTAGTGATGACATCATATGTTATCACCTTTTGCCCTCTAGGTTGAGGTGCATTTAAGAGCACACTTATTAATTGTCACACCGGCAGATTTTCAGGTCTGATGATTTTTTGGTCTACCAGTGAAAGGTGGGGTAAAGGAAACTCCACCCAAGTCAGTGGCATACACTGTGTTAGACATAAACACTGATCTAGACTATTTATAAATAACACTGATCTAGACTATTTATAAATAACACTGATCTAGACTATTTATAAATGCATTTGTGGTACCAACTGTGACTACATCTTTGGCAGACTGTTCCGTATGTTAGTAATTCTGTTAGTGGAAAAGTGCTGGTATAAACTAGTATGAATGTCCTACTGGCTTAGGCTTACAGTTTAAGGCATACCATTGCTTGCAGCAGCCCCCAAGCGTTATACTGACCGGAGGGTTAAGCAGTTATTTTGCCGTCATTGTCGTCTTTGCAGGTGATGGTAGGCAGCAACATTGAAAAACAAGTTGGCCACCTCAACTTCTTGAATTTCTGGGTTACCACCTACTTCATTGGCATAATGTGTGGCATCGGTGGACTCATCATCCTGATCGTCATCATTATCATCATCTGCTGTTGCAAGAAACGAAAAAGTATGAAGCCCAAGAAAGAAGCAGCTATCAGCTTGCCACTGAAAACACCCAGCAGCCCAACGCATAATGATTACACTGAGTGTGAGTAGGATTTTACTACATTTTTGCAAACGGTACCTTTTCTGAAGAAAAAAAAAAGAAGTTGACAAAATGTGTACATTTTGTAGATAACAACAGTCTTATGTCATTCAAAACTCTTGCTACACCGTAGCATTGCCAGAAAAGATGATTATAGATGTTTCCTCCTTATCGCTTAGCTTTGAACTGATGTTATTAGGAAAAAGCGCTATATAAATACCCTTAATAATAATATTAATAATATTAGTATTAGTATTAAAAACCTTTGTATGATTAAACGATACAAAGTTTAATGTTCATTGTCTTCACCCCCACCCCTCACCCCCTTTCTTTCTCTGTTGCTGCCCTTTCTTTAAGGGAGCGTACGTGATCTTCTGAGTACTTTAAATTATTACTTATTTATCGAGATATTAAGTCAGGGATCATGCTAGCATTTACAGGTTTACACTCCTGATCGAAGCAGGGCTTATGGGAATAAATATGAGCATCCGCAACAAAGAATTGCTTTAAATGAAACTAACTTTTGCAGCGAGTGCCACCCTTGCCAATTTTTTTTTTAAATGGTGTGCCTTATCTTAGTGTCATTAATTAGTCATATTGGGGGTGTTTTCAGTGCCTCAGACAGGAGTGGAGAACGCATCCTACACACCAGAGAATGGCTTCAACGGCACCCTCATCCGTCCACAGTCCGTAGTGAGGCAACCCAAAGTTCTGCCGCCAACGGAGAAAGAAGTGGACCTTCTGCAAGAGCTGCTGCACCGCGTAGAGCCGAGTTTGTGGGACTCCATACGATCCTCTGTTGTCACAGCCAGCGACCTGCACCTTGGAAACATTTGTACCCAGAAAGGTACAACAGTGCATGGAACTTTTATTTTATTTGTCCTGCCAAGGGAGAAAAATAGACAAACCAGATTTGTATCTGTCTGAAATAATCTGGTCTACATTTAAAGATTTTTTTATCACTGTAACTGTAAAAAGTGTTTACGCCAAAGTAAATGTACAGTACTTCTATTTTATTTTAGATGTAAATCTAGTTTAGCTCCATCCCGTCAACTCATTTTCCCAACCCTACCCCTCTCACCAATGCCACAATCCATTTAGTGATGAATGCTGCAATGTCTACAGAGAGAGTCAAAGTTAGGTTTGGGGCTAGGGTTAGCTTTTGGCCTTAGAATTTTTAGGGTTACTGTTGGCAAATGTAGTTGACGACATCGGGATCTATAAACTCCACCTTTACCTTACGTAAATAATGAATGAAAGTGTGTATGGACTCCTTTGCTATAATTATCATGATTTTTGTATTTAAAGGAAAATACGCTCGAATTATCGATGGACAGTTCAGCACTACCACAGCTGGCCAGAAAATTGAGAAAAAAGTCACCATCAAGACTCTCATTGACCCTCTACCAGGTTGGTTAAATCAAAAATTGAAAGATTTGTTTCTTTCCATTGGCTACATTATATGCGTTATGGACCCCAGACTGCATGCATAACTAACTATTCTGTTCACTGGGTGGTGGCTGTATTGCATTGCCCACAAGGCTATCATGCGCCCTACTCCCCCACCCCCATCACCACCCTACCCCTCAAGTAAGTTATTTTTATTTATTTTTATTTTTATTTATTTTGTGTTTTTATTTTCTTTAATCCATCTTGTATAGTGCCTTTGGAGCTGAAGAACTGCTCAAGGCGCTAATAAATACAGGATCTGACTCAATCCGCCCAAGGGGCCCACCTGCAACCTTTGAGTGCATAGTCTGATGCCCAGATGACTGAGCACAGTCCTGGGTGACTAGTGTGTGCTGGGTGTATTTGTGTATCCGGCACTCACCCGTCTGGGCGTCAGGATCTTTAAAGTCCATGCGATGTAATGCGTGCGTGCACAGTTCGACTAGACCTCGGTTTATACTCTCATCTGAAGGAGAAGTTGTATAGTTCAACTTAATTTTGAGTGCCAAGTCAGCTCTATATTTAAAGTGCTCATATTTATTTTATCTCGAGCTACGCATTGTGTTATATATGAGAGAATAAGTCATAAATGTTTTTGATTTATTGTTATTTCAGGGGAAGACTTGTTGCCAATGTGGGCCTCTTCAGCATTGCGAGAGTGCCTGCGCTTGCATCGTTACAGTGATGAAAACGTCTTGAGCATTATTGGGCTGGCACTGACCAAACAGCGATTCCATATCATCTACCCTTACATGGAGAACCGCACTCTCAAAGACAACATAGTTGACGCCAAGAAGGTTGGCACACGTTTTTCAAGTCAAGTCAAGAAATCTTTATTCCACAAAAACGTGGGGAAAATTTGTTGTCACATGACGAAATAAACACCAAAAAACAACAAGACATTAGAAAACCCTCTCCTCAGTATAACAGCAAGCTAAATACAATCTCTCTCTCATCCACACACATACATACATACACATTCATACACACACATATATATATATTCTTCTTGTAGTAATGTCTATATTATTAATACAGCAAGAAGCCACTGGCTGGCTGACTGCTGGTCTCCACACTCCTCCTCCCCACCCCACCCACCTTCATGCCTCCATAAATTACGTTGACTAATTTATTAACTTGTACATCTTCTCTGTTCGGCTTTCACCCTCCCTCTTCCATTCACTTCACACCCACTACACACTCCTAACATTATCCATTTATTTTTTTATTTGTATGTCATCACTCACTCTTGTACTGTTCTTGTGTCATATATTTATGTATTTCTGCACTGCCTCTTTTTGGAAAATGTAGATTCGGCGCTGTTTGCATTTAAAGTCAACTACTGATCTTTATATATAGATATATATATATATATAGAAGCATGCACTATAAGATTTTGCATTTACTGCCAGACATTAGCATCTGTGAATTATCCTGTTGACATGGACTGAAGCCACAGTTTTCCTGTGTGATTAGCAGGGGGAGGAGTAGGGGTGGGGGAACAGTTTTCTTTCTTTGGCCAGGTTCTGAAACGTTTGTTTTTTTACTTGGGGGGAGAAAGGGGGGAGAATTCTGTATGAATTGGTGGGCTTGCCCAGGCTGCTAGGAATCATTTTTGAAGTTGTAAAACCTTTGTAGCCTTTTGAAAGAAAAGATACAATTCTTGATAAACGTTGCCGATATTATTACTGTGTGAGTATACGTTTTTGCTCAATATTTTGAGTTGCCATCAGTGCTATAGCCGTCATCTTCATTTTCATCATTGTCAGCATCGTCTTTGTCTTTTCATCATCCTCTTCATCATCATCGCCATCCCAGCCTCATTTTTTCTTGCATTTGTACTGTATTATTCATCCAGAAATATGAAAATTGATGGCTGTAGTGGTGCTTTTCCACAGGAGTTTAATGTGCGTCAACTACTGGAATTTGGCCTGCAAGTTGCAGAGGGGCTGACCTATCTACACAGTAAAGATGTCATCCACAGAGACCTGGCTACAAGGAACTGCATGTAAGCCTTAATTGTTTACCTATTTTATTTTATTTATTTATTTGATTTTTTAATTTTAAAGGTATGGTAGAATGAAACTGCATGTGAGACACACTTAATTCATGTCTCTGCATAAGAAAGATTGCTATATACAGACCAGAAAATGTGACACTGCATTATTGTAATTAAAGGAACATATGCTTTTATTGTATCTCAACAATACCACTTTTGATTGTACTTGTAGTTTTCAAATTCACATCTGCATTGTGTTGCATTACATGTATCATCTTGTCACTTAAAACGTCAACTAAAATTTCTTCTCCTGTCATTTGTAACTATCTTTGTTTGGTTTTCAGGGTTAGTGCCACGGATGTGGTGAAGATATCAGACTCGGCGTTTTCCTGGGACTTCTACAGTGAGGAGTATCTGTATGATTCTGAACGTCAGCGCTACCTGCCCATCAGATGGATGGCGCCAGAGAGTCTGACTGATGGCTACTATGACAGTCATACTGATCTGGTACAGTGCTTTGCATTGATGTGGAAAAGATAATTTTTGCAAGTTGGATTACAACTAAAGTTTGTGCCTTAGAGAGACTATTTTTTAATATATTGATTTGCTGTTGAAAATTGCGTAGACACTATAGGTCTCCTCCCCACCAAAAGGCCAGTGTCATTCCCTCTTTGAGGGACTACAAGTTGTCACCCATGAAGCATGTTCGCGATATAAATTGTATTATTATTATTGTTATTGTTTTGTTATTATTATTATTATTGTTATTATGATTCTTCCTCTTCTTCTTCTTCTTCTTCTTCTTCTTCTTCTTATTATTATTATTATTATTATTATTATTATTATTATTATTATTATATTTTATAATTATTTGTTATGGTCCTTTAACTTGCTTCTATGGTTAGTTAACAATGTTTTTAGTGGTATGACAACTTTATTATTATTATTACTATAATTATTATTATTATTTATTGGTCACTTAGTGGTATGAATTTAGATTGGACTGTACCATGTATATATATATATATATATATATATATATATATATATATATATATATATATATATATATATATATATATATATATATATATATATATATATATACAGTGGTGTTCCTAGGATTAGAGGGCAATAGGACAAAATGTCCTAAATCATAAAACTAATCGGACATCATGTCCTGACTACATAAAAGCAATATGACATTCAGATTGTGAAGCGAACCGATTAATGGTGCTTCTTTAAGATCGTTGCAGAGGAAGTATGGTGTCGGTTATTTCCCTTTCAAAAGTGTCGAGAGTTGCGGCCCTTTTGTTGTACGACGGAATGTACTAAAGAGTGATAATAGTCTAGCATTGTCCACTATTCAAACTCGTTTTAACGGCTTTGACACTCCAGTTTGTACAGATGTTTCTTGCAGTGACCGCTCTAGTCCTAATACTATCGAACAATGACCGCTAATTTCGCAGTAGAATCGTAGAATCGTACATTTGACGGGATACAGGTGTTTGCATTCGGTCATTTTCAAAACGAATCGGACCATGACCGATGTCCGAGGCGTCGGGACATCACTGTATATATATATATATATATATATATATATATATATATATATATATATATATATATATATATATATATATATATATATATATATATATATGTTTTAAAAATAATTCATTATTGTTTTTTTTAAGTGGTCCTTTGGGGTGCTGCTGTGGGAGCTATTGACCCGTGGAGGTTGCCTGCCATTCCATGAAGTGGAAGACAGCAAGGTCAAGGACTTTGTGCTGGAAGGCTACATGCTAGGCAAGCCGGAGAACTGCTCCGATCACCTGTGAGTCAGTTAGAGCTATGTGTGTATGTTGGTACAGATCGCCACTCTTCGAGTTAGATTGGTGAATTGGGGAAAATAAATCCACATATGATGATGATGATGATGATGATGATGATGATGAGTTGGGAAAATTAACCTGTATGTAGCGTCCATTATTATTATTATTATTATTATTATTATTATTATTATTATTATTATCATTATTATTATCATTATTATTGAATAATAACAATTAAGCTTTCTTTGTGTTTAAACTAGTACCAGAATTTTGGAAGGGTCTGTGTAGCCCATCATCTTTTTAATTGTGTTGTCCTTTTGAACACTAGGCAACCTGCCTAATTGACTCCGCTGTGAAAAAGCAATTAAGGTTGCATATTCTGGTTGGTGGGGAGAAATAAGCTCTTGATAGTTATTGTGGGGCAGAATTTCTTTCTCTCTCTCTCTCTCTTTCTTTCTCTTTCACTCCCAGCAAATTCAACATTTTAATAACTTGGTCACTGCAGTTGTTAACAAAAAAAAAAAGGGGACCAAAAAAAAACACACACACCAAAATCCTCTCATATATCCCAATCTGAATTGTGTGTCCACTTTGCTGACATAATCATATGTCAAAACACATTTTAAAAATGTTTCTCCTTTGCCAGATATGAAGTGATGAAGAGTTGCTGGTGTCCTGAGAGCGAGCACAGGCCAAGCGTCGACTCTGTTGTGAATAAACTGGGCGAAGAGCTGACAGGGGCAGAGACGAATCAGGAGGACATCTACGTTAACCTGGGAACAGTGGAAGGCTACTACGAAAACCAGGAAGGGCTTAGCAGACACAAACGCCAGGCACCTCTGCCTCCAAGATAAAACGGATCCACTATCAACAGTGTTCACGTTACACATTCATGTAGAAAGTAAACTGCGTTGTCAGTATGAACAATCTATGCGTTCACACAAAAAGGACATTACAGTTCCAATATCAACAATGTGTATTGACCTGTTCACAAACTTACTTGCACAGCTTGAACTTGAGAGATGCTTGAAACACTTTTTCAAAGCCTGTTCGTCTTACAACGAATTGCTCTTACTATAAAGGCGGGGCAGTCAGAAGAAGGAAGCGCAAGACAATTTTGTGTACTGGGATCCATATAGTTCGCTCAAGACATTTTAAAAATGTCTGGTAATAAAGTACATAATGTCTCAAACTTTCAAAAGTGTCTTTCAATTATTATGTGACACAGTACAGCTCTTCAGCCTTCCAGTTGAAATGAGCAAACACAGCTTTAATGAAATTCAACCTGCATTGCACAAGGGTGAAAATACAGAAATGGGAACTAGATTTATCTGGAGATGCTTGAAAATCAAAAATATAATTTACGATCTTTCCTGCTTTGCTGTGTGTGATCATCTGCCATGTGTCTGAATGTCAAAACTACAGATTATTCTGTATTTGAAAGAGTCCTTGAATGTGCATTGAGGAATATATGCATATTCTGTTGTTCTTGAGGTTTTATAATAGAATGTGAATTTGCTTTGAGTGATGTGCAATTGCAACGCGTACGGATCTCTTGTGATACTTCTGGTACTAACCTAGATGAGCAGACTATGATGAAATTAACGTGAGATTAACTTTCCTGATGCAGTTGTTACACAAGTAAGCAAAAACACGTATATTTTGATCGTCATTACATTAATAATGAAGCCTATTGTGAATCTGCTAAGTGAGTTTGCTGAAGTGTAATTTTATTTTGATTTTTTGTTTGTTTGTTTTGTTCACTGCAAAAAAAAAAAAAGAGTATAATTTCAGGATTGCAGATCACATTAATGATTTTTGTAAAGAGTGCAGCGTTTACCCTGACAACTTTTTGTGTTCTCAGCATGGATTGTAATTTATCTTGTCATTAAAAAATAGTTGGATTGCATACTGATCAGGAAAATGAAAATAAATTTGTTACTCATGAAATTGTAGAAGACTTCGACAGTTGAAATATACTTAAGAGCTGTGGTGGTGGTTGCATTATTTTTGTCAGGTTGTTACGCTATTACCTGCAGTTAAAAGAGGATAAATGCATAGATCCGCCTAAAGTGCAGATTTGCTACTACTCTGTTTTCATGTAGTAAGATCAACCATCCTTCATGATACCTAATGACAGAATGGTGTGCCTGTACAATATAATTTATTGTTTGTAAATTATTATTTATTATATTTACATTCTACATTAAGAATTTGGTATTTATAAGACCTCATGCTTTCTGTGTTATCTATCCCCACCAGTTCTTTTGCTTGACTCTTGAAAATGTCTGAGATTGGAATCTCAGTTAATTATCATTTGCATTTGTTGGTCATCTTTCTATGCACTGAAACAAATTTGTTGAATGTGAATTTCCAAGCTACGTCTAAATATTTAAGGATGGGAAGGGAACAGGATGTGTGGGCACTTGGTGGAGTAATCTCATAGTCACGGTCTGACTTATCCCTCATAAATTTAGTGTATCAAAGTGGATGTGCCTTTGCCACAACTCTTATGTGGAAAGTATATCATCTGAATGGAAACCTTGCTCATGTACAGCACAAGTATTTTATTAATCTGTTGCTTTTTGTGCAGATTCACCGACATTTTTTAGTGCATGTTTTATCGATGTAAAAGTGTATGCGTATGGTTATTGATGTTTTAACAATACATTCTGACAGGTTTTCATGTCCGCATGTCGTGAGTTGCTTGAGTAGCACTGGTAGTTGCACTGCACTTAACTATTGTCAGGTTCATGTGTGTGCTGCCCCAAGAGGTTTTTAGGTGCACAAGCCTGACAACTACACAGAACTGCTACTGTTTATTTTATTTATTATTTTTACTCTTTTATTTTATTTTGCTTATGGTAATAACCAGACTAATACTTCAAGATTCAAGATTTAATCCCATTACTCGCCCCTTTTGGGGTGTGGAGGATACAAAAACATAAGCATAACAATCATAAAGCGGTTGTTAAAATAAAATAAAATAAAAATAACAGCAACATTACTAACATTCCACTTTAACATTCACAACAATAACATTTTACTGAATGTATATATTGACTAAATGGGTAAAGTACTTACATAATAATTTTAGTTATGTGAATTGAAACCAAAAATGTTAACTGATCTAGAGCCTTTGTACCATGCATCAAAAGAACCATGTCCCCAAACCCACCATTAAATCCCTTTGATGATAATAAAGATTTGTTGATTAGTTGTATTGAATAAAGTAATAAATAAGTTAATTGTATATTGAATGTCTACCCGTGATTACTTGAGTAAGAAAATCAAATAGAAGAGTGATGCGTGACCATAAGATTTGACAAGTATAATGGCATGTATGTGTATGTCCCCAGTGAGAATGCCAGGGGTTCCTATATAAATAGTATCCCCACTTTCTGGAAATTTAGTGCTTTAAATTCCCACTGTCACTCTTTGTTCTTTCTCAGTCCTACTCTGTTCTATCAATCTACTATACTGTCTTCTTCGCTAGACCAGTCACCTACCTTTTTTCTTGAAAACTCTTTCTGGACAAAACTCCTCATTTGTGTGTGAGGTCTGTTGGATCAGCTTGGGAATATTGGACGCTTTATGCCAAATGGTCACTGGGGGCTTCCTATATTATTATTTAGCAATGTAGGCATTTTATATGTATGTGTTTTGTTGATATTTTATAATGATGTTTGTATTCTATTTGGTTTTTGTAAACGGGGATTCAATAAATTGGGAGTATAAGCCTCAGCGTCCCCTGCGTGGGATGCCTTTATTAAAAAGTGACCGGCTAGTGGAGTGCCTTCAGTGTTACCAAATTTTCCCACTAGGGTTGTTTCGGCAGATCTTTTATGCAGATTGGGGGTTGTCCGGTCCTGATTTGGCTCGGAAGAGTCCGCTGGACCTAAAGCAACAATCAATCAATCAATCAATCAATCAATCAGTGTTACCACTAGGGCTGTTTCAGCAGATCTTTTATACAGATCAGGGGCGAGTCTTCTTTCAGCCAAGTTGTGGTCTTGATTTTGTGGTCCTGATTCGGCTCTTTGCAGTCCGCTGGACCCTGTAAGCAATGAATAACTAACTAATGTATGTGTATTTTAATGTCATAATCAGGGTAGCGATTGTTGGGCTGGAAAACAAGATTGTGCACACATTTCATCATCTTTCTCATACAACTTTACTGTGCATAGTTTCTTTTCATTGTTGATTTTTCATAATGCTGTGGTAATTACATTGTAAATTAGTCACGATTTTCATTCATTATCTTTTGTCTTGGAAAAAATGTATTCACACAAACTATGCAGTGATATTGGTAATTTGTTTTAAGTCCCATATACTTGCATGATATGTAGATAGCTTTATTTGTCGACAGGTATACTGACATTCCTTGGGCATAAAGAAATACTATTATAGTAATGTTACAATGGTTCATCAAGATTTACTACAGCGATTACACAAGTAATCTATAATATACAAGGTACCACGTTTTTGTGCCTGAACTTTTATTTATAATCCTTATCAGTACCATTCCTTATTTTTGTTGACTTGTCTGAATCATAATAAACCTGATGAGGAACAGCTCACTAAAATTATGTACACTTTAATTCAGAATTTGAGGTGTCCATTCCACAACATCAACAACAAATGTCATGAACACCATTCTGTTGTAAGCAAACTTCTGCATATGATTTAATGTGCCTTGTGACAGCCAATAAAGTATAGAATAAAAAGAAGAAAGTGTGTGTAAAGACTCCATGATTTGTTCACACACACACACACAAATTACCAACAACCACTATGACCGATACTTTTCATCACTTTTATTCAAAGTCAGATCAAGGAGGGGTCCAGTCATGAAAAGCGATCGTTTTTGATCACAGATTGAACTGAAAAAATTTGTAGATGAATATCATCTGTACACAAAACCGTCAAATTGAATACGCAGCATACTTCCTTTAATGATACAAAATAAACACACTCGCACAAAAAAAGCAAGTATTAAGCTTTCTCTTACACACTTGCACAAGCATCCTGTTTTATGGTTTTCACTTGTATCATAGCGGTTTCCCAAGTTCCTCACAAGGTTTGAATCGTTCATCAAAAACTCTTAACAAGTTAACAACTACGGTATAATTCTCAAGTCAGAAACCATTGGGAATAGGTTCTGTTAACAGAAAACTGTCCCAGCAAGGTCCTCCTGAAAATAATACTCAACAGATTTAAACCCCAATCTGAACAAATCATAGCTGAAGAACAAGCAGGATATAGGGCAGGGCGAAGTACCACTGAACAGATTTTCAACCTCAGAATAATCTGTGAGAAATACCTACAGCACCAACAACATCTATAGCATGTGTTTGTAGACTTCAAGAAAGCGTTTGATTGAGTTAGGCATGCAGTTCTGTGGGCACCCGTGAGAGTGTACAACATCAGCCCTAACATTAATGAACTTATCAAAAGCCTGTATGACAAGACTACCAGTGCAGTCCACAACAGCGCCATCGGAAACTGGTTCAGAACAACAACCGGTGTGCCTCAAGGATGCCTATTCTCTCCAGCACTCTTCAACATCTTCCTAGAGCACATCATTGTCAGATGCCCTTGCAGATCACAAAGGCACAGTCAACATAGGGGGTAGAGCAATCTCCAACCTCCGTTTTGCGTATAACATTGATCAATTTGATGGATTGGCTGGAGAGGAACAAGGACTTGAACAGCTGGTACACAGGTTTGACACCACCTCCAGAGCCTATGGAATGGAAAGAAGTGCAGAGAAGACCAAAATGATGACCAACAACACCAATGGCATCAACATGAACGTCAAAGGCCAATCCCTCAACACAGTGCATAGCTTCAAACATTTAGGAGCCATTGTATTAGACAATGCGTCCCGACTGGAAGTCCTCTCCAGGATCGCACAAACAACTGCTGACCTGACATTACATTACATTACATGATTATTGCTTTAGGTCCAGCGGACTCTTCCGAGCCAAATCAGGACCAGACAACCCCTGATCCGCATAAAAGATCTGCTGAAACAACCCTAGTGGTAAAACTGAAGGCACTCCACCAGCCAGTCACTTTACAATAAAGACATCCCACACAGGGGACGCTGAGGCTATACTCTAATTTATCGAACCCCCGTTAATAAAAACAAAATAGAATACAAACATCATTATAAAATATCAACAAAACACATAAATATAAAATGCCTACATTGCTAAATAATAACATCATAGGAAGCCCTAGTGACCACCTGGCAGAAAGCGTCCAATATTCCCAAGCTGATCCAACAGACCTCACACACAAATAAGGAGTCTTGTCCCGGAAAAGTTCTCAAGAAAAAAGGTAGGTGACTGGTCTAGCGAAGAAGAAGATAGTATAGCAGATTGATAGAACACAGCAGGAATGAGAAGGAACAAATGAGAAAGACAGTGACAGTGGGAATTTAAAGCACTAAATTTCCAGAAAGTGGGGATACTATTTATACTGAAACCCCCAGTACCCCAACGGGGGAAGCTGACCTGACAAGGTTGAAGTCCATTTGGAAAGACAGGACCATCAGCCTACATTCCAAGGTAAGGCTGCTGCACTCCCTTGTCATCTCCATCTTCCTATACGCTTGCAAAACATGGGCCCTCACAGCAGATCTACAACGAAGAATACAAAGCATGGAGATTCTGGGCATTTCCTACACCCAGCACATAACCAACAATGAAGTCCGAAAGACCATCACACAAGCCGTTGGACAACACGACGACATGCTCACAGTGGTGAAGAAACGGAAACTCCGATGGAATGTCAATGGCCACATCACCAGAGCATCAGGCCTTTCAAAGACCATCCTGCAAGGCACGGTGCAAGGAGGCAGAAGAGGGAGACAGAAAAAGAGGTGGGAGGACAATTTTCGAGAATGGACTGGCTTGACACTGAGAGAAGCCATGAGAGTTGCCGAGGACAGAGAAAGATGGCGTACACCGGTTAAACGATCATCTGTGGTGCCCCTATGACCTTCGAGTTACGGGATAGAATAGGATAGGATAGGATAGGAACAGAAAACCACTTTTGCAACTGATATATGAAAACTATTAGGAGACCAGCATGAATAACAAATTCAGGCAACAAAAGATATATTTTTAAGCCATGGAATGACGTGGCTGTTTCATCCGATTGATTGATTGCTTTAGGTCCAGCCAAATCAGGACCGGACAACCCCCGATCCGCATAAAAGATCTGCTGAAACAACCCTAGTGGGAAAATTGAATGCCCTCCACCGGCCAGTCACTTTACAATAAAGACATCCCACGCAGGGGACGGCTGAGGCTTTACCCCAACTACTCGAACCCCCGGTTACAAAAACAAAATAGAATACAAACATCATTATAAATTATCAACAAAACACATACATATAAAATGCCTACATTGCTAAATAATAACATCATAGGAAGCCCTAGTGACCACCCGGCAGAAAGCGTCCAACACTCCCAAGCTGATCCAACAGACCTCATTACACAAACAAGGAGTCTTGTCCAGGAAGAGTTTTCAAGAAAAAAGGTAGGTCATTGATCTAGCGAAGAAGAGCAAATGAGGAAGACAGCGACAGTGGGAATTTAAAGCACTAAATTTCCAGAAAGTGGGGATACTATTTATACTGAAACCCCCGGCACTCCAATGGGGGGAACTGTTGCCGCAGTGAATCGGTCTTGCCTATAAAGGAAAGACAGGTTTTCAACTGGGGCTTTCACTTTTCCCATTATAGGTTAGAACAATCTTCAGTGGCAAGATTGCTCATGACCCCAAGGGGTGTTTCATCCAATGTGGATTAGAGTTAAAATATACATCGTCATCACTGGATTTACAACAGTGTTCTGTACCACTGCCCATGCCACACCTACAGACTATTATGATTTGAATTAGGATAGGTAGATGATTATATAATGGGGTTAAATACCAATAGTTGTCATTCGATTTTCCTGCATCTCATTGTATCACTTATCACTTTAGCTCCACCAAACAAGTAAACAGAAATGTGCAGCACAAAGTTAACACACTCCAACAACACTGATACATTACTGAAAGAACAATGACAAATGAAATATCTCCATACCTAAAGTATCTTATATGACAGGTAGTGGCCTTCCACAATAAATAAAGAAAGAATGCGTCTGAAACTTTTACGATACAGACAGAAAAAAACCAGATGAATGGATGTATCAAAATACTATTTTGCAGATCTTTCTCAGTAAAATGAACTGAAAAGAAAACAATTTAGCTTGCTATCATGTTATGCAGTTGGATCACAACTGTATGCTCCCGGTTTACAACGGACTTCTACTTGTCTCAGCACTACCAGCATAGGCCAGAAACTTAGCAAATTTAGCAAAAACTTCATCACTGGTTTTGAATGGAGATTTTTTCTTAATTACATGGATAAAGACCTGTTGACTACATTCAACACTGCAGACACGCACAATATATCTATGTCCCCATTTTGCCAATCAAATACATAGTATTCATGAAAGGATACGGACTTGCAAGTTTTGTCCGTTTCAAACACACAGTGTTAAAAAGACGAAGGACTTGTACTTTGAATTCCATTTATGCCGCACATGTATGCTCTTGCTTGATCAAGTTCAAACCATCGACATTCTAGACAACAGCGACTCTTTCATCAGTCAAATTGTTTCAAATAACAGTAAAGTATTCCTACAATTTGACATTCTCAACAAGCAAACTAATACAACAGTAAGTATTTCTCAAATATTGAAAACATTACCTCGATGGAAACAAAACAGCTAACACTCACGATCACTTTCAATAGAATTCAACAATATCATATCACCAATAAAGCATTCATGTAAAGATTGGTAAAATTTCACAACTTTTTCATGTACTTGGCAGAGCAATACTGTTTTTGTGCCCTTAAAAGATGGACACATCTTTGTGCACTTGCCTTGTATCTATAAGATATCACTGGGTGGATTGGATAAAAGTTCTGTCAATACTGCCAAAACAACACTGCGCTCATGTACACACACACACACCAAACAAACACTTTTCTACAAACTTTGCCGTTTGAATGATGGCAGCAATCTTCAACCAGACTAAAAGAACATCCATGCCATCACAAGCTTAACTAATTGCACAAAACTTTCATTCCAAGTTGGCCTTACTATTTAGCCATAATCTTAAAATTTAATATCATTAACATTCATGTATATTGGGTCCATGGAGATGGTTAAAATCCATGGTGTATCGCCTTAGACCTTCCTCAATCAAAACTATCTGTATAACTCAACCATTAATTAACAGAGGTGCCAACCCCCAAAATGACTTTTCAATATTATTAAGGAGTTTAACAAAACTTTCAGGAGCATTAATGATGGCCCTTTCATTCAATAAATCAGTAACACAGGTTGTTGTTTTTTCACTAGCACAAAATATATTCAACAATCAATTAAAAAAATATGGATACCAAACTATTTGACACTATAATCTATGTCCACTTTTGTCCACAAAACACACATGTGTGTAACTTGCAAGTCATCAGGTGACTAAGAAGTCAAAGAGTCCTTAACCTGATACTGAAACATGAAGAAAGCCTGCTGAAAAATTTGCAAACATTGTTTCTGCATGAATCACAGCAAGGTCTGTGTCCGCATTAGAACTTTGCATGAGCATATTATTAAACTTTTAAGTTTTAGCCAGTGCCAACCCAGCACGATTGTGCTTCTGTTTATTTGTGTGCCTCACAATACCATCCTATTTACCACGCGAGATGATGTCAAATTCACATGATGTGCATCTTGGGTGACTTGCGCTAATCTTTGACAGAACTATACAGGGATAACCTGTAGTGTACTTTGGTATGACCTTTTGGAATCGACCGCTTCGGTGCAGAATCTGCAGAAGAATCGCCATTATTTTTTCGTTTTCTAGGTCGTCTGCTTTCTCTCATTTTGATATTGTGGAAGCAACAAAAAGACTGATGCTAGCGATTGGCCTATAGTCAAATGGGAAAGCGAATACTTGCAACAAAATTCACGATTGGCTAAGCAAGTCATGTGGACTACCTCGACCGTGGTCCGTTAGGAGCAGTTCTAATCTCTGGTTCTCAGGTTAGTTGCGCATTATTGTTGCAATCGGCGTGAAAACAAACTTAACAAAAGATTCCAACAAAATGGAAAAAAACTGAGTAATTTTTGAAATCTTGTAATTTTATACTGTATTCATTATATCGTAAAATAATATGGAAAAATCATATTAGTTGGCACCTCTGAATTAATAACACACTTCCACAACCTTTTCACAGAAAACCTGTTTATGTGGAGCGAGTTAAAATAAACGGCCCATGTACATCATCTCGTCCGAGCCTTTGTCCACCTCACAGTTGACTGTGATGAAGCCCAGCTTGGCGTAGATGTCAGCCATGTACTCGTCACCGGCGTTCAGCTCTGTGAATACTCCATGAGACCCCATCGCTTTCAGACAACACAGGATGCAGGCTAGCAGGCGGCGAGGCACAGCAGGGTCTGCCATACGACTAGGCAGCACATCGAGGCGTAGGATGGATGGGAACCGCTGCAGCACCTCTTCTGGTGGATCGGTGGGGTCAGAGTGGAAGCTCAGCATTACCTCCTGTAAATGAAATCACAGTAAGACATTAGACACAGCAAAAACTAGAAAGGCACATCACATATTGCTCACAAGATCCTTAGTGAACTCGCAATTATCTACATGAAAACGAGTGTCCAATAAAGCTCAAGTTTTAAAAACAAAAACAAAATGGTAGAATAAAAACGCTAAGTCATGTTGACTTTGATCTTTGGATGACCTCGAGATAAAACTTTGGGGTGGCCTCGTGGCGCAGTGGATAAGTCGCCGGTTTCCTATGCCGAAGGTCGCGGGTTCGATTCCCGCAATGGGCGAACGTATGTGACTTAGGTACGAGACTATTGAGGTCACCGAGGGTTTTCTCCGGGCACTCCGGTTTCCTCCCTCCCTTCAATAATGGTACAGGACGCAGTCAGTATAAAAATTTCAAAAATAAAAATTCGATTTTCTTTCCGTCTTCTAATAGCGATCTCCCTGCCTTTACACCACCTGTTTGAGTGATGGATGTGTGTTTGGTGTGTGAGAGGGTGGATGAGACAGGTGAGCGTGTATGTTGGTATAGATCGCCGCGCTTTGAGCCTGAATGATTTGGGAAAAGGCACGTATAGCATCCTGTATTATTATTATTATTATACCTCTGGCTCCAAATGAACACTCATAAATCATTAAATTAACGCAAGTAGAAGTTGTCTTAGTACCAAACAACCACAGTGACCTTGTCTTCCATAAATTTACATACCCAAGAGATACAAAATGTGTTGACAAAGAAAATGTCTTCTCCCCACCTCAGCCGGAGATAGATCATCTTGCACAGGCTTGGGGTATTTCTCGCACATAGCTGGTGTCCAAGCAATCTTAGTTTTAGTGATGAAGTTGCGAGCATCATGTGCTGCCAACACATAGCCACACACTCCATGCTGATCCTCAACCACAAAGCAGAACTCTGGAGAAAGGGTCAGAAAGCGACCCACTAGCCTGAAAACATCCCAAATAACATACTTCAGGACCAAGCATTTGAGGATGTGCCAGTTTAATTTCTTGAAGGAAACTTGACGCAAAGATACCTAATATTTTGAAAATGTTAGGATGAACATTTCAATTTATTAAAAATGAAATATAAAACATGAACCAAACTACAATACTATACGAAGAAGGGATCGCTTGACAAGCAATCAGACAACTAATAGATTAATTTGTCAGGTTAGCTATTTCAAATAAAGTTGTTCTAATTCAACACATTAAACTCAATACGTTCGCTTACCGATCTCCAATCAGCTTGGGGTTTTCAGGGAAGACATCAGTACCATCCATGCCATCATCACAAGTCTTTAAACAAATGTCGTACACTTGCTCCTGAAAAAATAAAAACATCGAAAAAAAACATCCATCAAGACAGAAATATGTTTTTAAAGGCTGAGAAAATAACAGGGTGTGGTACTGACTCACAACAGTCCAAGATATGATGCTGCAGCAACCAAAATGTTGACAGTAACCAACATGAAGCACAACAGTGGTACCACTCACCTCATCCTGTGGCTGGTAAGGTCTGAAGCGAGGGAGAACAGGCACGATGATTTCTGGCGGTTTGATGAAGAACAAGTCATGTACTTGTGGAATGGGCAAAAGTCGCTGCAACAAATTTCAATGTGAACTTTCCACTTCGCCTTGCAACTCAGGTTGCCATCTTTATTGGACCAATCACATTCCCTTCTGTTTGAAAATTTGCAACAACCCTTGGTGGAGGCTTGTCTAAAGGCAAGAGGTAGTATAAAAAAAGAGCAGTCAAATTCTCTGACAGCAATTCTTATTAAAATCTCTAGCTATTCACCTATTGAAAGAATATGTCTGCCGTGCCAAAAGTGACAACCAAATCACACTGCAAAAAATAAGTCAATGCTTTCATCATGGACTTTATTTCAGATGACTACATTACTCTAGCAATATTTTGACCATAGATATCTTTCTTTCCCACTGTTATTGCAGAGAATTTGACTGGAAGAAGCAAAGAGAAATCACCTCCAAAAATAAGGATGAGGCAAATGACAGTAATGTTCAAAATATACAACAGTAGCATTCGAGTCTTGCAATGCTCATCGAAAACACATGTCCCCCAAAATCTTTGTCAGCAACATGCCATCTTTATATCACAATTACGAAACAACCTGTTGATTTATAGTTTCAATGACAGGAAACCAGTTGCGTGAACTGAATCAAGCTGATTATCACAATGGTACAACTAGCACAACAAAGATTTTGCGGACAAGTTCATGAGACCATGACTACAATTGTTCAATTTGCTAGAGTCAATACACAAAACACTCCATGACAGCGTATCTCGATTCTTAATCCGCCGATTGCAGAAAAAAATTTACATTCAAAATATTTCTACTGGAAACACTAAAACAGCAGAATCAAACGACTTTCAAAACAGTTCAGCCAATGCACTTGCAACATGCTGCAACATTTTTAACATGGAAAAACAAAAACTTGCTAATAATGCTAGTGTTTTGTGCTTCATTGATATATATAATACCAAGGTTGATGCAAATTTCCAAACTGCACAAGAGGAACAAAAGCAGAAAGGCAACTGCCCAAAACACAAACCCCACAAGTCTCACTGGTAGTTAATCTTTATCATTTTACTCTATGTTAAAAAATTTATTGGTTCTTAACTTTATTTTTCTGATGAAAAAATGCTTTCCTCCTTTATAAATTTGTTTTTTTTATCTACATGCCGTTGCTCTTATAATCAATAAACTGTAATTTTGTCCAAAAAAAAAAGTCCCGGAAATAACAAAAATCTCAGAAAATTTTATAAGAAAAAAAATATCTTACCATCACCATCTCTGATCTGCAGAGAAATTGTGCATTTTGGGGGGGGACCTAACAATTATATCTTGAGCAAACATGCTGCTAAGCATTACTGAAAATAAGTTCATTGTTTTGCTGATTGCACCAACCTCTCGATAAAGATTAACACAGTGCTATACTGGCCGCAAATAGCTTGTATTAGGGCATTCCAATAATGAATCTATATATAGCACATACCACATTGTAGCAAGGTTCAATCAAATGTAACTAAATGGTCACATCATCAGCAAATCTATCCCTTTTGTGACAATTCATAAAATGTATGCATGTCAAGGAATGCTGCTTGAACATGCACACATGTCAATCACAAAGAGGAAAAAATCGTTTAGATGAGGGATTGTAAAAAACGAACGACCCGTACAAACCATTTGCCAGTTAGCATTGCACTAAAACTTGCACTGCTGCATAAAGAAAAATATGTTGTTAAGACTTGAATCAACCTCAAACCTTGGGCAGCTGAGATAGATTCAAGCATATCACAATGCTCAATGTGCAACTGCAGTCAACATGTGTGAGAACATTGAGAGTTGCACCAAGTCTGTGGGAAATGTTAAGGAATCACAGACAGAACAGAAGCAAATTCCTCACTCAAAGCAACTTGTCTTACAATAGCCAAATTCACTGTCTTTCTCAACAACAGTTTGCTTTTAATTGAAACAACGGGAAAAACAACGGAAATAATCACAGAATCCAGACTCGGTGCAATAACTATCTGTCCCAGACATGTTGACTTTGGTCCACTGTCATCTCTGCTGGCCTGCAGTGGTGGTTGCAATTCCTGCGCTAAACAAACAAAACATGGAGACTGGTGCAACAGCTTCAACAATGTCAAGTGTCACCCTTGTTCTCATTGCAAACGCTACGCTCCGAGACCAGGGAGAGTGTCGAGAAACGAGACACCTTTCTTAACGACTTCTAACGTCACATTACACGTTGCCAGCAACTGGCCATCGGGGATGTGCATCTCTTGGACTGGACTGAAAATAGGGAGTGTTGCACATTGCAGCCAATACATACTTGCAGCTCTGACTGGAGGCCACCTCTGAACGCCCACGGTTCCATATCACCACTCATGAAGGCCTCTTTATAGCCTTCCGAAAACCCTGCAGGTAGCGGAAGCAGAGCCCAATTAGAATTGTCAAGACACATTAAGCTCAGAAAACTGCACTTTGACCTTCAACAAAATTCCAACAATGCTGAAGATGAACAATTAGAAGTTTTTAATCCTTTTTTTTTTCTTCCTCACTTCTGTTGTAAAAGTATATGTACATAGTGTTAAGATTCAAATCATAAACTGCACAGAATTATGCACACAATCTTTAAAAACATATTTAGACTAAGGGGAAAAAAAACTATTCATGAACCAAATAAACATTTCTAAATAAACTTGAAACAGTTTGAATAAAGTGAATGACTCTGACAGATTTGCATTTTATGCTTCCACTGAATACAAAGGAAGACAAATGATTGCTTTCTAATGTTAGACATTTTCAAAATTTCCCATTTCTCAATTCAAACTGCTGAGAGTTATGAGCAGTTAGCTTGTAGCCATCTCTGCAAATTGATTAAAACTCAACTCAAAACCTGATAGGTATTGTAACAGCAAGCTGAATAAAAAATAACCACTATTTTTATAACAAAATACCGCAAAAAAAGTAGCCTTGCACAAAGAACTATATTCTACCACTTTCTGATAACACACAGTAATTATGCAACAGTTGAATAATTACCCATGAAAAGGGAAACACCTCCTACAACTAAGAATAACAACAAGAAACAGTGGCAAGTGTCAGTTGTCTGAACCTGCTGTTTCAGTAAAACGAGCTTTGAGTTTCCATGAGGTTCATCAATCCTGTGAATGTTGAACATTACTATTCATTTATTACAACAAAACAGATTTTCCATGGAATGGACACAAACACTTAAAAATTTTTCTCTATTTACAAAGAACCAGGGGTGTGTATGACAAATGATGCAGTCTGTTCAAACGTTTTGTATTGTGGAGTCCATTGAGAAAATCTATTTTGATTTAAAAAAATATATACTTGACTGGTTCATAACCTGACATTTTGGCATTTTTGAAAGCAGAGAAATTAAACTGCATTTATGAAGGTGAAATGATAAACATGTTTGAGATTTTAACAAAGAAAGCTAGAACTGTTATCAGTTTCATACATACATGTTCTTACTGGATTCTATCTATAATTATTGCACTACTTTAGCATCTACCCCAAAGTCAAACTGCCTAAAAATGAGTACATCATAATAATTATTACATCTTATCTAAACATTTCTCCCTTTCAACACAGACCATGCATTCTCTGTTCTAAAAAAAATTAACAATACAAAAATGCCAATCTGTCCATGTAAGAAACAATCAAGTAGGCTACGACACCTTTGCATATTAACTCAATGCAGTTGTAAAAAAAAAAAAGAATTTGCTCTGAGAAACAGAAAGAATTACGTACATGCAATGCATCAGTAACACAGTGGAAAATCATAAAATGCAATCTACTACAGATTCACGAAAACTAAAAACTTTGAAAAGAAAATCAGTGCCAGGAAATTCATACATGTTGCTGCCTTGCCGCCGAGCAAAGCTGACACATCCGATATCAGACCGTTCTCTGAAACACACAGAAACATTTAATTGAAATATGAAACGAGGCTGATTACTTCATCTTCCCTTGATCTTCACCCAAGCCAAATGAAACTTAGAAATATTTGACAACTGACCATCCTAACGTATAAATATTCTACACAAGCTATTCAGCACCAGTGCAAGTTGCCACAGAAAAAGACAACAATCAAAACATTACTTGCCCATCCATCTGTCATGTTTAGTGGGACCAATTTTTCTTGACTTCAACACCACTACTGAGATTTTTATCTGTCTATCCTAAGGCAACAAAAAAACTTCCACTCTACTTCCCAACTCATGTTTGGCTAAACTATGGCTTTGCGGACTCCCTCCCTTCCATGATCTCCCAATCAAAGGATTTATTAATGTTCACACGAATACTCAAATAGCAAACCTGTCACTTGCAAAGTTAACAATTTTCTAAGGGCACCTATCCCACACACATAATCTCATTATGATTTAATCTAAAAAGAAAACTCAAAGTAAAACATAAAAGGAAAGAATATCGAAAGAGAGAGGACGAGAGAGAGGGAGGGAGGGATAGAGGGGGGAGAGAGAAAGAGAGAAAAGATAGAGAAGGAGAGAGAGAAAAGAGAGAAAGAGAGAGAGAGTAGTGGAGAAGAGGGTGGATGTGAAGGTAAAGAAGAGTGAAGATGAGAATAATGTTCTCACCAAGCCACTTGACATAAGCCAGAGAGATGGACAGTGTAGACTTGAGGTCCCAGATGTAAGTATGTACACAGCACAACAAGGATTTGTTAGGGGAGTAGAACAGATGTCGAAGCAATTGGTCCGTCTCCTGGATCAACTTCTCAAACTCAGCCGCCTTGTCTTGCCATTGTCTGTACTATAAACAGGACATAAAAATAAACTCCTTTATGTCGTGCCCTGTAATCACTGGCATTTATGAACAATGTCATAAAAGCAATAACATCAAACAGGAAGACAACAGTGACATAGAGTCAATGGTAGTAATGCTATTTGCTACTCAAAAAGTTCCCTGACGGTAGTGTTAGAGACAGACACTGTGGCAGTACAACTGTAAAGGAGATTTACAGACACGCCAAAGAAAGTACATTTTATGCTATTGCATTTCATTTTATTTAAAACCCACTGTGCAAGTCAAGTTTACATTGATGGTTCAGGCAATCAATCCATGAACACTTAATTATTAAAAAAATAACTTACCTCATCTTTGCCTCTCTTGCTGTGCTGCACGGCAGCGACATTTTCAATCAACCAATGCAGGCTGCTGATGAGTTGCAAGGCCTTTGTTCCATGTTCAAATGGCATGTAGAACAGTTCAGTCAGCAAGCTGATATCTTCAAAAGAGGCGTATTCATTGGATTGTGAAGAGCCCCTGCCTTGATCAGAGCTGACCTCCCCGTTGCTGGAAGTAGAATTGGAGTTGCCACCTTTTCCATCATTGCCATCTACCTGCATCAAGCTTTCAGAGGAGCCATTCTCTCCTTCATTGCCATTAGTGACATGGGAGGAGCTAGGGGCAGCACAGTCCATGGCCTCGGCTTCTGTGCCCGAGTCGGAAAGGCCATCCAGATCATTGGAGGGATAATTCTCAGCAAGAGCGTTGACAGGCTGGGCCAGGGGCTGCAACACTGAAGTACAGTCACTGTCTACAGTTTCCAAAACTTCGTCAGACGGCGGAAGGGCTGAGGTGAATGGCATGCCGCTGGTGGTGGTGATGGTGGTGCAGTCGCTCATCATGGACTGTACAGACATGGTAGGGGTGATAACGGTGGGTGTGCTGACTGTGCAGGTTTGCAGCAAGTCAGGCACTGGCATGCCTGTGGCTACCTCAGGCATTGTCATCCCTTGTGGAACCTCAGGCACAGGCATTCCTGTGGGGACGTCCGATATGGGAATTCCAGGAGCAATGCCACTTGTGTCATCAGATAAAGGAATTCCAGAGGGGATGTCAGTGACAGACATTCCAGCAGGAAGGGGACTAGGGGCTGAAAGGGTCTGATTGGTATTGGTCTGGTTGGCTGCAGCAGGTCCACTGAACTGCTGGACATCAGGAGGGATGCTGAACTGGACTTGAGGTGGAATGAATCTTCTGTTTGGGTGTCGCTCAGCCAAAAACTCGTTCCGCCATTCCTTGATGGCAATCTTTAGAGCCTTGCGTGGAGTGTAGCCTCCATCAGCCAGCGTAGGATCTTCGTCAGAAAATGAGTTGTTTTCTGTCTCCAATTTTATATCCGCTGCTATTGGACTCAATCTGTCATCTAGATAAATAAGAAACAGAATGACATTATTATTATTTCATTCGAATTACCAAAGTTATGTTTTCAATGCTAATGTTAAAAAAAAACAACTTGCTCCAGAGTATCTAAAACAAAAAAAAATGTATAGTAAGGAGAGCGAAGAGATGCTCATTCATTTGACATGTGCTACATGGACATGGACAGAACAGATGTTAATTGAAAACAAGTTATCAAATGTTCTCCAAATAATGGATAACAAATCTACAGTACATCATTTCTAGTTAGCATTCTTGAATCTTCATTGTGTCTATCTACCCTCGATCAAAATGTGAGGACAAAGAAAACACCATGTCCAACTCATGCTAAGAGACTAAAAATATGTCCTTACATATGTATACATTTTGTTGTGTCTGATATCTGCAAACATCATGTGTGTCAAAAGTGGGTGGAGGGATGTGAATGCACGGATGTTTCTATTTATACAAATGTATTTATTTCTTCATTACCTTATGTTATTACTATTTCATATGCAAATTTCAAGGCTTTATTTTGGTAAATATTAACATGTACTTTATTATGTGTGCATATTTTATGTCACATGTAGACTGTCGCTGTTCTTGTGTGTAGCTGCATATTGTATGTATGTGTGTACTGGTGTGTGGGTGTATGCATGTAGTTACTGTATATTATAAGTGATATGCCACATTTTCCACTTATTTTTGTGTGAATAAATATTTCTCGACTTGACTAAACATCGTGTTCAAACATTCCAAAATATTGTGCAGGCATGGTAATTGGAAAAGTAAAAAAAAACAACTGAAAACTAGGGGGGGGGGGTCAGGAGGCATGGAAAATTTTGAAATCTACATTAAAATCTGTGCAATCTAGAGCACTCTGGGGGTGTTTTCCGTTATTTTTACATAGCCCAAAACTGACTAATTTTTATTTAAACATAGTTTTAATTCAGAAACAACCATGGTGCAACCCCAGGGAAGAGCTTTTGCAGCGTGCTTGCTTTTTTCCTAAAAAATTTAGTTGTATGGTTACATAACAAGTACTTTTTTTTTCTATTAGTTATGTCATCACTATACGCGATTACCAAACACACCACAATGTTACAGTGGAATCCTCTTACAGTGAACTCCAATCTAAGGGAAGCAAAATTATTGACAAAGCAGATTTAAAAAAACAAAAAAACAGACAACATATAACAAAATTAATATTTAAAAAAAAAAAAAAAAGAAATAATAAGCTAGTGGGAAACGTCAATTTGCACACACAGTAATGGCCTGAAAACAGATTTCACTATAAGTGGAGTCCAACATAATCTGCAAAAACATGCAAATCTCCAGAAAATCAGTAGCAGCGCAGTACAGTATTTACATCACCACGCTACCCCCAGTATGTCAAACATCCTAAAGTAGGTGCCCATCCACTGTTTGCCCACTGTGACAGTCAGCCATGAATTGTTACAGGAACTATTGTTGAACATTTGGGCACGCTGAACTTGTGCGACCACCGCCATTACAACTGCTTTGCAGCTTTTATTAAAATCGCCAACAAACGTGTAGCAAGTTGAACTCCAGCTCTTTTCCGTGGCGTCTGTCGGAAATTAAGCAGCCACGTTCAGCCTTTTTTTTGCTGCCAGCAAAAGCAAGTTACTTTGTCATTACCGTGTGGCGCAAATTTTTGCTTAGGTATCGCGTAACTGAAGCAGGCGACGAACAATTAGCATGCAGGCTTAGGAGACAGCAGAAAAAGATCAATGCTCATGCCCGGCGGCAATCTGTGAAAAAAAAAACCAATGCTACGATTTTTCTACAGCTCAGACTTTTTTTAGGCGGACAATTATTTAAAGACTGAAACGCAATTTGATTTAGACGGAAATGTGCCTTTAGGCGGACAATTCTCATGCCTGTAAGTGGTTTATCTCTATTAGAATACAGGCACAGGCACATAAAAACCAACCCAGCGGACCATAACCAACAAGCCTCAATGCATTGCTGTGGATTAGCCAGGCGAAAGAATTCTGGGCCTGTAGCCTGATGTGACGCTCAATGACAGCATTAGGGCCCCTCAACTAGTGATGCCCCATGAAGCGGTCATGGGCCCCAATTGCCTTTTTCTAATTAAGCTTACACACCCATCCCTTTCACCTCAATAATTTGGATTAATACACTTTCTGATGATCATACCATCTAACATACAAGTTGAAAAGACTAACACTACAATAAACTCACTTGAAAGAATGTCCTTTTTGATGGCATCTTTGTTGGATTTGAACCACTGGCCCAGGGTGTGGCAGGCGATGAAGTTAGCTTCGAACTCACAGTTGGGGTTGGTCATTACACCCCTGATGTAAGGGATGATCTCAGGAGATCGACCATCGTATGGGCCAAGGAAAACTCGGCGAGGATCGTAGTCATTGGCATGGATGTTGTCCCAGATGATAGGAGGGCGTTTCAACACAGTACTTATTGCTTCCAAAGTCTGAACATTGATAGTTTTGCTGATAACTTTGCATCCTGCCCCCCAGAAAAGACAAAATAAAAGATTTTTCTTCAAAAGAAAAAAAAAAGAAAGCATTGAAAGAGGAACGCCAAAAAAAAAAGAAGCTGAAAAAGACGAAGAAGAAGAGTATAATTTTCAGTAACCATTTTGATTGTTTGCAAGTGTACAGTTGGCAAAGAATTATTTCATTTTATCGATAAACTGTTAATAAGTAGGATGATGATGATGATGATGAATAATACATAATCTACAAAGCATACTTATCCCACAAATAAAAAAGTGATTAAAAGAGCAGAATAATTAAGAAATCATAAAATCATGTCAAGTCTTTCATAATACAATGGAATTCTCAATAGTTAAGTTTTATTTGCAATTTGGTTTACCTGTCCACATGACATCGATGCCAGGGAGAAGTTTAGAACCCAGCGTGTTCAAGTAGTCCGAGGACATGACATTTGGCAGTGCTCTTGTGGCACAGTACTCTGAAAGATCAATTACTTACATCAGCAATCTTTAACTGAAAATCAGATTACGAAACAACATTACTGTGTAGAAAAGGACACTTACTACAATTATACTTGCTTACAAAACATTTCTTTTTCTTGTTTGAAACTGAGGTTAACAACGTAAATATTGTAAACAACTATGTCAGAAGATTAATACATAAAGAGTTCAACACAATATTATTATATACTCCTATTTAACAATTTTCAGTTTTCTTACTAATAGACATGTGCTCTGACAACCAAGTTCTACTGATTTCCTAAAAGCTGATTCATACCAAATGACCTTTCTCTGTACACCTTTTCACCCACCTCTGTATACCTCTTCATCACGATGAAAATGTATTGCAACACTTCTAGTAGATGTCCATGGAAGTTGTGTGAAAAACAAGACAAATGTTTATTCACAGTGCTGCTTTCTGAGCTCACCTGTGGGACAAAAGAGAAACTTGGGGTGTCCCAGATGTTCAAAGACTTCATTTGCAACTGACACCTGAGCTTGTGCGAAAGAGGCAAAGGCACTTCTGTCAGCTTCACTCAGCTCTGGGTCTATGTCGTCAAACAGCAATGCAAATGCTTTGCATCCAAATGTCGATACCTGAATAATAAAATGGAAATCTGTTAGTCACTCAGAGCAACAACTCACATCTAACATGATAGCAATGTAATATGTTTTATTCTGCGACACATACAATTGAAAAAATGTATGGTTCTAAATTAGTACGAGTTTTTTTTTACAAACATTCAGGTAAGGAAATACTGTGGCAAATAAAAAAAAATATTTATATCCTATCCTATCCTATCCTGTCCCATAACCCGAAGGTCGTAGGGGCACCACAGATGATCGCTTAACCAGCATACTCCATCTTTCTCTGTCCTCAGCAGCCCTCATGGCTTCGCTCAGTGTCAAACCAGTCCATTCTCGAATGTTGTCCTCCCACCTCTTTTTCGGTCTCCCCCTTCTTCTACCTCCTTGCACTGTGCCTTGCAGAATGGTCTTTGCAAGGCCTGATGATCTGGTGACGTGGCCATACCATCGGAGTTTCCGTTTCTTCACCACTGTGAGCAGGTCATCATCAGGTAAGGAAATACTGTGGCAAATAAAAAAAAATATTTATAACCATCTCCAAAACCATTTGCATTCTATTTTACACTGGACACCAACCTGTTCAAGTTTCCGCTTCAAAGCTGCGACATCTTTTGCATTGGAGAAGGAGATGTCCAGTCCAGGAGAAATGGCATACACAAACATCACTCCCTTATCCAGGGCACTTTCAATCAGGTTGGTCAGGATGTCTGCAACATTTCTCATCAATCAACAAATGGTACAACTATCTCTATGATTATTTTGTTCAATACAATAAAAAATACAGAGCAAAACATTTTTTCCAAAAAGAAAAGCTATGCCCCACCAAAAAAGGAAAGCTATGCCCCATATTACCATATAATTATAATGTATGATTTTATATTAATGCACAATGAAGATGATATTATAATTTATATATTACTGCCCTCTGTGAACCAATCTGATAAGTACTCGAAAATGTCTGTCAGTTTGTGTGTGTTCTGAGTAGAAATTCACAGTTTTGTTGTCATCAAATTTGGCATAAACATATTGGACAAGCTGTTTCGTTGGGTAATGTACTAAGGCTAAGAGATGTATTTCATATTCTCTAACAAATCACCTGTTCAACTACAGTGCTTTGCAACATCTTCTAAAGCAATTGTTTGTTAGGAGAAAAAATGGTTTACAAAAAGCACTTCCATTGACACAAAAGGCTATGAAACTTGCCACTACAGCTGTTGCTTGGTCACAGAACATTTGCACTCTATTCCATCGCTCAGAAGCCATTCTATTTATGACGGTTTGATGGGACAGGGGGAAGGATGAGAAAGAGGGTGGTATGGAGGGGTTTGTGTGTGTGCTGAGCTCTCAGGTAACTTCGCAGGTGTGAGGTTGACATTCATCATGTATGGGATGTGGGAGGGAGTTTGATGGTTTGCGACAGGATAGTGATATACAGCATAATGCTCCTAAATTAATACAAACCATACTCATTCAATATTAATTTTTCATTGAATTTGAAACGGAGAGTTGACTTACCAGCTTCTTCTACTGAATACAGATCTCTCCAACTAGACCTGTGTTTACTGTCATCTTTTGGTGCATACATGTAAGTGTTCAAACCCATTTTTTGCATCCTATGGAGGAAAGGGAAAAAAAAAACATGTCATTAACATGTTTAATTAAAACGAAACAAGAAGAAAAGGACAAGTGCTGAATAATCTGTCTATGCATCATCCTTTCTTCTTTTAAACCCTCACTCGATCCAAAAACATTTCAGTTGGAAATAACTGCATTATTAAGCTACTGTAGCCAGTGACCATGATCTTCAGACTCAGTGCATATTGTGAATAGTTTATTGTGTGATGCCTCAAATACTATTTGCTTTGACACTTTACGCTACATGTATTCATAGACAAAGTCAGTATTAATAGCTCAAGACAAATTTACGTCTTCAAACATACCATGAGAAAAGGATCTTCCTTTGCTCTGCGCTCCATGGCATTCCATAGAAACCTGGTGAAGTAATTAATAATGACAATATAAGTATAATATACAATGTGTTCAACAGAAAATATTTATTATTTTATTTTATCGTTCTTTTTCACAATTTCAGCGATTCTTTTAGCTCAAGGCAACAAGAGCTTCCTAAGGTGCTGGCTGATACAGGAGCTAACTCAAGCATGAGGCACACATTTGCTGCCTAATCTAATGCCCCAGGCATCTGACTCTGAGCACGACCCTGGGTGACTGGGGCTTGAACATTCTGACTTTCATTTTCATTTTTAGCAGCCCTGACATGTAAGGATGCTGAGGAGAAGTCACACAGCCTCACTTTCTGAACTTTCTCTTCCAACCACTAATAATCTATGATGAAGCTCACGCCCTGGTGCCTAGGCAAGTATTATGTAATCATCCTATATCCATATTATATTGTATCACAGGGATTTTAATAGAAGCACTGAGACAGTCTCCTCATGATAGCTGATAAAGCATACACTGCACTGGATATGTGGGATACCTTAATCTAAAATATATACTTTTACCCCAGGTCTTTTTCATTGATCTCTAACTTCTGCATTTATAGAACTAATTCAACTATCATCATTATCCCCTCGACGTCTGCAGTCGTAAGGGGAATCTGAGGGCAGAAGAAGCCGATATCATTCTCCATTGTATCCTGTTGGCTGCTGTTGATATCTGGCATGGTCATGTCCATCTATTATCTTTCTCTGCTGCTCTGACCTGTGACCATCTTCAACGCTGCCCAGTATGAAGATCTTCGAAAGGCTGTCATGCCGTGTGTCAGGTACAAACCCCATGCCAGCTTTCTGCAATGATAATTGCTAGTACCAAGAGTAGAGGTTCTTGGGGGCAAACAAGGTTCCTGACCAAGCTCCTCACATCTAGTCATTAACCTTGAGCTCAATCAATGTAAGAGATGCGAAGCAGCTTTCTCATGATATGGTTTAAAATGTCTGAATCCTCTTTTCAGTATCTGCCAGAACTGTCGAGGTCTTGCATCTTTACAGCAGCATGGAGACCACAAAGTGACTCAAACAGCTTGAGGTTGGATGAGAAGCCAATGCTGCTATCCTTTGACAGAGTAACTCTTATAGTATTTGAAGTTTGTCACCTCTTCCAACACTTCAGGCTTCACCATTTATTGCTATGTTGGCACTGATATGTTCCTCCTATTCTCCATGACCTTGGATTTCTGTGCTGATCTCCATGCCACAAGCATCTGCTCTTTGCAGCTACTTTGTTAGTGAGGTCTGGTAGCTCATTGTTGCTGGCTACCAGTTCAATGTGTTTGCAGTCTTGTAGCTCATTGTTGCCAGCTACCAGTTCAAAGTGTCTGTGAAGTGGAGGTTGCAGCACAAATTGAGACCGAGGTATGGTGGTCTTGGAGGTTTTTCCTGCACGACTCTCTTCAGAAACAAATGTAACAGTACTGGACAGAGCAGGCAGCCCTGACCTTAAGTTGACAGTTGTTAACTTGTTTGAAAGCGTTCACCCACTTGGTTGTTCACTTGTTAAAGAGGGCAGTGCTGCTGGAGTGTTCGTAGATAGCATGGAAGACTTGGACAAGCCCAGTTCGAAGTGTCTGCGAAGTGGAGGTTGGGAGGCACGGTGGTCTAATGGTAGTGCTTCGGCTTGCGGATCTGAAGGTCCCGGGTTCGAGCCCTGTCCGGACCATTGTGTTGTGTCCTTGGTAAAGACACTTTACTCCCGTTTCCTACTCCTTCAGATGAGAGTATAAACTGAGGTCTAATCTGTGTCGCATGCACTCCATCATAACGGACTTTAAAGATCCTGACGCACATGATGTCCTTGACAGGTGAGTGCCAATAACAAGAACATACCCAGCATTTGGCTGCAGAGTCCTCAATAAGCTGAGGGTGGGAGCCCCCAACGAAAGAAGAAGAGCCCTTCTTCGACGTTCAACGCTCTGAGGATGTGCCAGAGTCTGTTACAAGTTCCACACTCTAATGAAAAGCTTTCTTGAAGTTGAAGTCTATGGAGTTGTAAAACCCAGGTCCCTTTGATTTGAAAATTCAACTATCAGTCATACTCAGTATGCCTATAATAGTTGAATTTTCAAATATTCCTAACATAGACTGCCAAAGTATGATACTATGGACTAATGGAGTATGGTTCTACTTCTAGTAGAAGTCTATAGTTAGGGATAAGGTTATGATGCTGTTGTCATTATTAACTGATTACTGAACCAGGGTGCTAAAGTAAACGGCTTACGTGATCTTAACTGTTGCCAAACAGCACTGTAAGACTCGATACTCTTTTTTTTACTGAGCCAAGAAAGTCCTGCAGTGCAAATCAACAAGAATCCCTTGCAGACTAAGCAAAAATAGCAGACGCCATTTTGAAGCAGACAATTTTACATTACCTTCCACAACGCCAAGCGTAAACACGTCACTCCGACCAGTTTGGGTTTTATCAGTGCCTGTCATGATCTCCTGAAACTTATAGCGATTTTTTCGCCTAGAACACTTGCTAAACAGGTTACCTATCTTTAAGACTTCGGTAGTGCGTAGTCGGTTCCAGACAAAATGACTACAAAATTCCAAGTGCGCATGCGTATATGTTGAAGTGTCTGTATTATTCCCCCTTCTTAAATTAGGTAAAGATACGGAATAAAAATTTTACGGCAAATGTGATATTTAGCGTTAGGATTACAGTTAGTTAGAATTTGGATTAGGGTTAGGGCTAACTTTAATCCTAGCCCTAGACTAGACCTATTTTCACCAGCAGAATTTCGGCATTTTCACCCTTCTAAAGACACTGTTAGTAAGGGTAGGTAGGCGCTACTTGAGTTGAATATAGCTTAACGTCCCCGGACACATAAGCGTATAGGGGACGATTAATTATATATTAGGCGCTACTTGTTGTTGTATGTAGATTATAGTCACACGACACTTTCGCATATAGGTGACTAGTGGACCGATTTATACTGACACCAGCGGGCCAGTTGTTAAAGGGGAAAATAATATGATCACACGTTGACCAATCCAGGATTCGAACCAGCAACCTTTCGGTTACTAGCAAGACGCTCTTACCAACTGAGCTACCCGGCCCCGCTAGGCGCTACTTGTGTCATGGGGTAGGTTATATCTCTCCCTCTTCTCCCCTCCCCCAACACACACACACGTATTTATTTTTATTTTTC
This sequence comes from Oncomelania hupensis, assembly GCA_036898135.1. Lineage (NCBI taxonomy): Eukaryota > Metazoa > Mollusca > Gastropoda > Littorinimorpha > Pomatiopsidae > Oncomelania > Oncomelania hupensis. The sequence continues at coordinate 27,623,200 of CM072511.1, read as the reverse complement.
TATGTTTTTGCACTATTTTTGGTTCATAGACTCCTTCATTTACCTATGAGTCTGTTTCTTGTCCTCTTTTCTGTGAGAACCTGCAGCAAGAGAAACTGTAGATGGCTTTTTGTAGTGAAGGTAAATTGTTGTCATCTTAGAAAAGCTTGTTTGTTTGAAGTTGTTCAATTTTTCGAGAAGTTGTGTTCATTGCTGCTAAAGACAATGGCTACAGTAGACGCCAGTATCTGGACATGCGATATATGGTAATGCGTCTCTCTCTCTTAATCAGGATATTAAGAATATAGTATCAGACACTCACGTGTCAAGATTACATTACATAATTGTTGCTTTAGGTCCAGCGGACTCTTCCGAGCCAAATCAGGACCGGACAACCCCCAATCCGCATAAAAGATCTGTTGAAACAACCCTAGTGGGAAAACTGAATGCCATCCACCAGCCAGTCACTTTACAATAAAGACATCCCACGCAGGGGACGGCTGAGGCTTCACCCCAACTTATCGAACCCCCGTTTACAAAAACAAAATAGAATACAAACATCATTATAAATTATCAACAAAACGTATATAAAATGCCTACATTGCTAAATAATAACATCATAGGAAGCCCTAGTGACCACCTGGCAGAAAGCGTCCAATATTCCCAAGCTGATCCAACAGACATCATACACAAACAAGGAGTCTTGTCCCGGAAGAGTTTTCAAGGAAAAAAGGTATGTGACTGGTCTAGCGAAGAAGAAGATAGTATAGCAGATTGATAGAACAGAGCAGGACTGAGAAAGAGCAAATGAGAAAGACAGCGACAGTGGGAATTTAAAGCACTAAATTTCCAGAAAGTGGGGATACTATTTATACTGAAACCCTCGGCACCCCAACGGGGGTACGTGTCAAGATAAGGATGTGTTTGTCGACTAGTTCATGGACCCCTTTAGACCTAGAGCTTACATAAATTTTAGTAGTTAAGGTATTGATCTTATTGATTGCTAAGCAATCTTTGGTTCTAGTCAATGTCATACTTTAATCACCAAAATGACCTAAACCATTTTCCATGACTTGTATGACTGCCAACAAGGATGTTTAAATGGTTCAAGAATTTTACCTTGTTAATTGTGAAAGGTATTTAGAGTAGCTGTGTCTCATGTCCTTTTCGCATCGCTGGCCAACAAAATCACATCTTTTTAAGTACAAGTTCGTTTAAAATTGTACCTGCTTGCAGGAAAAAAAAACATGACAAGAAATAGTAAAGGAGTACAGAACAGGATGAAAGACAATACTAAGTTAGTTATTCATTGCTTACAGGGTCCAGCTGACTGCAAAGAGCAGAATCAGGATCACAAAATCAAGACCACAACTTCGCTGAAAGAGGACTCACCCCTGATCCGCATAAAAGATCTGCTAAAACAACCCCAGTGATAACGCTGAAGGCACTCCACCAGCCAGTTACTGTACAATCAAGGCATCCCACGCAGGGGATGCTGAGGCTATACTCTAATTTATCGAACCCCCGTTTACAAAAACAAAATAGAATACAAACATCCTTATAAAATTGCAACAAACACATAAAATTCCTACATTGCTAAATAATAATATCATAGGAAGCCCTAGTGACCATTTCACAGAAAGCATATTCCCAAGCTGATACAACAGACCTCACACACAAATCAGAGTTTTGTCCAGGAAGAGTTTTTAAAAAAAAAGATAGTGACTTGTCTAGCGAAGAAGAAGATAGTATAGTAGATTGATAGAACAGAGTAGGAATGAGAAAGAACAAATGAGAAAAACTGACAGTGGGAATGTAAAGCACTATTTATACGGATACCCCCGGTAACCCCATATGGGGAAAGTACATAAGTAAAGAAGAGAACTAAATGCAGCAAACACACACTCACTAATTTTGTTCCACTTCTTGTATTCACGATACAAAGATTCTATTCTTATTTTTTAATCACATCACAGCAGCAATCTACTAACAGCAAATATATTTTTATTTACTGTATTTCTACTCCTATTAGCAAAATAAATGTCATTTTGGAATTGTTGAGCATTGTTAATTTCTGTCAAATAACATTTTATGCAGTTCAATGTTTCACAACTCCACAGTACAAAGTTTGGAAATTATCACAGAAAAACAAGTCAGCACCTATATAATCAGGAGTTTCATTAACAACACTGGAACAATACCAAACTCGAACTTGGTGCAAATAAAAATAATGTAAATGTAAATAATGAGCCTCATAAAAACAAAAATAACTGAAACAGAACGTGACCAGAAACAACTTTCAATTAAGCAGACACAAAGCCTGCCAAAATAATAAATAAGAAAACAAATATCATTAAATCCAAAAAGGTATTTCAAAAGTATGCCATAAACAAAACAGATCATAGAACAGTTTAGCAAAGCAAATAAGTACAGTGGATCAATGTCATGCTGACAACATAAAAAACATAATGTTTATCAATGTAGTAGCAATAGTAGTAGTGTGGTTACAAAACAGGCCGTGAAGCCTTTCTAAATGCCCCTTCCTCAAATTGGCAATAACTCAGTGGGTCTGTCGAGCATGTAAATGTCCTGTGCATTTCCTTCATCATAGCAATAAAACATATTTTTAAACTCTGAAAGTCTGTTTTTTTACTTAAGTGAAACAGGTAGAGTATTCCTGTTAGCAGTAACTGTGTTAGAAAATTAAAACATTAGAATTGGAATGTTGAATAAATATTTTTTCTGTGTGTAATATTGCAATGAGGCGATGCAAAGAAATCTAATTATCTTAAATCATCCAGTCCATTGTACATTTTGTATGCTTAAATCAAATCCCCTCTAATTCTATGGCCATACAATGAGTGAAGTTGTGGATACTATAAACTTTCATGAAAAGACCTATCCCTAAAGGCCTTCACAAGTTTTGAGTTCTGCACTCCCTCAATCACAATACTGTCTTCTTAACACGGGACACCATACTGTACTGGCATATTCAAGGAGAGGCCTAACCATTGATTTGTACAGTTTACAGAAAATATATCTTCATCTAAGAAACTAAAAGTCCTTTTAATTACTCCTATCATTTTGTTGGCTATATTGACACAATTTTGCATATTTGGATCAAAGGAGAGGGTTTTGTCAAATGTCACACCCAAATCTTTCTCTTCATCAAATGTCATAAGTGGTCTATTATCACTGTTAACTTTCACTGTATAATTATTCTGAGGAGCGCATAATTCAGTATACACAAATGACAAGAAAACTACTAACCATAAAGTACATATATAATTCTCTCTCTCACCACATACAAATACACATTCAAACACCAAAAAAAAAAAAAAACACCAAAACTTTTTGTGAGTTCTCCATATCATTGCATACACTCACTTGCACGCTTTCAGTTCACAAGCAGTTGAACAAATATTCAGTGTGCTGGATAACTACACACAAATGTCAGAACACATAAATGTTGGCATGTGGATTGCAGATCGTTTCCTTTCTGTCTCTATCCTTCACAATAAAATGCTTTATTAAAAACCTGCAAAGTTTTTATTGAAGGGAGCGTCCCATATAAACCACAGCACTTGTCTGCTGATCCTCAGTGTTAATGCTGGCGTAGCCGAGTTTGGCGTACATGTCTATCATGAATTTGTCTCCTTTGCTGAGCTGGGTGTGAACGCCTATAGAGCCTGCAGCCTTCAGGGCACAGAGTGCGGCTGCCAGCAGTCTTCTGGGCACAGCAGGGTCATGCAGGCGGCTGACGAGGACATCCAGCCTCATGACAGATGGGTAAGATTTGAAAACCTCCTCCTTCACCTCCAGTTTGTCTGCATGGAAGCTCAGCATGATCTCCTGTACAGACAGGGAATGTCTCCATAAATTATACTATAAAAAAAGCAATTTGTTCTGTCCAATATTTAAAACAAGAAATTCGTATTTTTATTGCCCTAAAAGGAAATAATACAAGCTATTGGTACGAAAAAAAAAGCATAAGATAATGTTTGCACTACAATCAATCAACGAATTTTTATCCCCCATTAACCACAATTTATACATCATCACTTTACATCCTACCACTGCAATACAACTGACGATTCTTAAAACATGAACAAAAGTCCTGCTCCTTTGCAGGCAAATTGCTACAAACAGAAAACCACTGACCTCGACAGGGTTGAGGATCTCTTTGGCAGGCTTTGGGTACTTTTTCTGGATTGCTGGGACCCAGCTTTCGTTGCTTCTGTTGGCCAACATCTTGGCATCACAGGCTGCCATGATATATCCGCACACACCCTCTTGATCCTCCACCACGAAGCAGAACTCGGTGCTGTAGGTCACAAAGTTGCCGATCAACCTGCACAGCCAAAATTGTACATAAGCCGTCACATTAGCTTGACAGCTTTTGTCAATATATCATTGATTTATATATGAGAAAATACTGTAATAAAGCATTACCATGTCCAAATTTTTATTGTCCAACATTTTCATTGATCAAAAAAATGTAAAAGGAAAACTGTGAATAACAAAAATATTGACCTGTCACCAAGCAGTTGAGGATACTTTTGGAAGATTTCCGAGCCCTCCATTCCATCATTGCAAGTTCTAAGGCAGATGTTGTAGACTGAAGTCTGGAAATGCACATAAAACATGTACACTGAACTCTGATCCATATAGATTTGGAGATTTGTTTCTCAAGACAAAGCAGCAGTAACAAAATGTGCTTTTCCAATACATCATGAAAATTATACATACTTTAAGTTTTAAGTCATTTTGATTTCTTTCCTCCTTTGAGAGCACAGGTGACCGAGTTAGGTGAAGATGGGAAGGCAAGTAAAAAGAGAAAACGGACACATAGGCTAAATGCAAAGAAAACTAACTTATTTTTAGATGTCATCTGTGGTCTATAATATTTAAAAGATACAGTATACAAAGATAATAAGGCTGGGAGAAGAGGTCACACCCTTACCTCATCCTCTTGCTTGTATGGCCTGATATTGTATAACCTCTGAATGACGAAGTCTGGAGTTTTGACCATGAACAGGTCAGCGGTTGCCGTACAGATAGGCAAGAGCCGCTATTACAAAAACAATACAGACATAATTTATTAAAGCATATTTTCAAATAACAGAACGCAGTGCAGCGCAGCGCAGCGCAATGCTGAGGAAATGCAAAACAGCGCATAGTGCAACCAATGGCCTACAAATATTACTAAAAAGTTAAACGGATACAAGATATTACAAAAAAACATCTGTCCAGAATACAAACCTGCATGTTTACAACTGCTGTTTGGAAAATCTCAAAAACGTTATACTCCAGCAAAACATACGGGTAATCCAGAACAAGTTCCAAAGAAAATCAACATATAAGACAAAAACCACGTATCTTTTATGAACAGCATTTTTACTTAAAGAATTCTTCCCCCTCCACCACAAGTCTAGCATCTCTTACTGCCAATAGGTTGCACCAAAATAAAAGGGAGAAATAAAATAAAATAAAAAAATTGTTACACGCCTGCGCACACATCCATTGCTGTTGACCACTGCCCCATTGACAGCACCAGAATCTCGTGTCTTCAGATTGCTCCTCAATCAGCTTGTTTTCACAGGACATAATACTGAACTTTCTCAAAATCTACAACTTTTCTACATGACAGAAATCTTAAACGGTTATAAATTGCTGATGTCACCACCTGACCTTTCCAAACGTTTATACATTGATATTAAAATATTACAGAAATATTAATAGAAATGTTTCATTTTTGCATCAAGAACTCCAAACATCACAAAATGAATAAGATCCTGTTTTAAACAAGTTGACCAATAGTCAAATTCTAAGTGTGACTGAGGAAACAAAACAAACGAAGTGACTGAGCAAACTGAAGTTCCTGTCCACTATAATAACTTGTTTAGCAGCATCTGGAACTGCATTCAACATCATTTTGTATCCTAGCATCTGTGTGTGGATCAAAAGTGTGCTGACCATTGTTTAACGCGTGCCTCAAATCATACCACCACTGTGAAGTTTTTTTTGTTTTATTTTCAACTACGGCTGTCAACATGTGTAAAAATACTTTTCTTCATAATAAGACATATAAATCAGTTTTCTCAAAACCAACAATGAACCAAGAACTGGAAACATTATGAAGCTCTTTAAGATCGCGATACAATTTTCATTATTTGTCGTGAGGTATGTTTAAATGCACGAGTCGCATCAATGGCAAGACACATGAGAACACAGATTCACTGAAGAATTTCCTACATTAGGCACCTTTTCTTTTTTAGACAAGTGAAAGCAGTTGCAAAATAAATTGTGCAATTACTCTCTTGTGCTCTGTTGACAAAAACATGGCAAGTAGTAAATTCATAAATCAACCTGAAGGCACTGTGAAGATGGACGCCTTGATCAGCAGTTTAAAAAAAAATAATTAGGCAATAAGGACTTCTGGGAAAGACAAATAGCCTGATCTAATGAACAGAATAGCTGAAGGCGTCAATCCAACAATGCCTGCAGATTATCAGAAAGAAGTCAATATTAGTACACAGCGTCCACTGGAAACAAACATGTCACTTTACTGAGATTCTGGTGCTTTCACAGAAACAGTAGCTGAAACATGGATGATTAATTGAGTCGCAACGCAAAGACACGAGCGGTGTCTTTTTTTTTTTTTAATAGCAAAGTCGCAGCGCATTCGCAGCAGCTTATACATACTTGCAACTCAGACTGAAGGCCACCACGAATAACCCATGGCTCTTGGTCACCGTTGGTGAACGCTTCTCTGTGGCCTTTAGAAAACCCTGTTAAGTGAGCAAACAAGAAAGTGGAGAAAAAGTTAGCACAGTTGAAAATCAAAGCTGAAAAAAAAAACGAACCCAACTTATTCCTTCAACAACAACAAAAAAAAAAAATTTCTTCAAAATTTTAAATTGCTTACGAATGGTATATAATTTGTGTAGTATGTTATGCCTGCAGAAGTAAAAGTTATTTTACTGTTCAGTAAAACATTATATTATTGCTCTGTGATAATGAATGCATGCAGAATTTTTATGTTGCATTTAGTTGTATTTGTGTAAAAGCCCTTGTATCCCTAACTTTCATGCAACACACCAAATTTTCTTGTAATTCATGGGGACAATACATATAATATTTTACAAGAGGAATACATCTGTTACAAAAACTATTATCGCAATGTACGACATCTTTCCCTTTCCAATATTTCATTGATCAAAATTATAAGAACATAAACTTTTTAATCCACTCATTTTTATTTTCCATTACATAAGGTCTGCATATTCTAAATGTGCAGTTTTACTCTAGAACATTTTCTCTATAGGTTAACACACCAAAAAATGTCAAGCACTCGTGGGCACAGCTGGTACATTTGGGCAAACATGCCACATCCTTTTCAGCATCAAACTTTATGATTTATTTTATTATTTAGAAAACCAACAGCATGTTGAACCGAGATTAATTTTTCATGTAGGCATAAAATACTTTAGGAGGAAAATATTGTGCAAGCTTCTTTCCTTGCTTTCCGAGAAACACAAATTCTGCAAATAGCAGAAAGCAAAAGGCGAAAAGTGTGTTACTTTTGATGTAACAACAGATCAGTACACACAGGACAACGACCTGTCCATAAAACATGTACTTCTCATTTAAAAAATCCATCACTTTCAACAGACATTTCTCAGGCAACAAGAAACAAGACTGCACAAGTTCAGTTCTGCACCTAACTCTGGAAGGAATCAAAGGAAGTTCCATGAAAAATGCATCTGATCACCACGCTTGAGACCATAAACAGGCTCATTTTGCTCTTTCAGAATAATTCTGTTTTACTCAAAACACTTCATATACTGCAAAGAATCTGGTATATAAAATCAAACACTTGTTGCAACTGTCTCCTGCAATATAAATTTTTCTTTCAGGTATTTTTTTAATTTCTTGCAATACAACGAAGTGCTCAGATTAAAAACGCTAAGAATCATGACCAAAGTCCTCAGTTGTGCACACAATTTATTAATGATGTCATTCTGAAACAGAAAAGTAGTTAAGCCAGACTAGCAAACCTTACGTACATGTTGCAATTCCATTTGCCATCAATGCTGTCATATTGCACACAACAGATTTTTCTGCAACAAACACAAGACAGGGAAATAAAAAATTAGTCTACATGAGGATTTAAAAAGGCAAAGAAAAATCCAAGAAAACAAAAAATCCTAACTGACTTTTGTGTGAACAATAAAATCAAACATTTATTTTAAAAAAACACTACCCTTACAGCCTGTGAAATATCTACATCACCATTTAAAATTGTCCTGAAAATCCTTAAAACTGATTAAAATTTTCATAACAACATAAAACTGATTCAGTATAAACAAACGCCTACAATTTTAACTTTTTGGAAAGCGGGAAGATAGGGGAGGGAGGAATGGAATTAAAATATTTTGCCCTGAGCATTTTTCAAAGGAACTTCAGAATTTTAGGGTAATACCTTTGCTTCGAAGTTCTCAAGTTTTTGAACTACTCTTTTATTTTTAAACAAGAAATGAAAAAATAAATAAAAATTGGCCTACCTATCCACCTCACGTATGCCACACAGGTGCTGAGAATACCCTTCATGTCCCAGAGGTAGGCATAGAGGTCACACAGCACGGCCTTGTTTGGGCCCAAGAAAAGACGCATCAATAGGAGGTCCAACTTTTGAACACGTTTTTCAAACTCTTCCAACCGCTTTCTCCACTCCGACACCTGCAGTTTGTAAATCACTAAATGCAATAAAACGAATGTGATGTCTTTTATTTTCTATTCCAAAAGGAACTTTAAAAACAGGTGGTCACAAAATGTAGGCAAACTATAGCTTGCAGACGAATCAGGTAATTAACCTCTTGAACCCGAAAGACCGATATATCGGTCTAGCCCTTAAACAGCTGTGCCCCGAAAGACCGATAAATCGGTCTCGTAACCTTACCGTTAATCTTACGGTCCGTACACAGCTTACTGTTCTTTCTAGTACTTGCTGTTTGGAATAGGGTTATTGAGGGTTATTGGGAATAAGGTAAAGCAAAATGTCAGCGCTCTAGTGCAGCACAGTGCGTGTTTTTGTGACGGTTTTTTCTCAATTTTGCGTCATGAAACGAAGGTCTACAAATCAAGGAAGCGTCGCTAAGCGACTGTACACAACTCAGGAAGTAATCGATCAATTGTGGGATGATAATGAAGATGAAGAGATGACATTTGAAGTACTTTGGGTTGTCTAACACTTTGGTTATGTTTTCGTTGTTTTACTAACAGCATGCTAAAAATGCCATTTTTCTCCGGGGAGCCCAGGGGATGGGCATGGGGTGGGTCCCCGGGTTCAAAGGGTTAAGAACAATCACTTGCCAAATAAGGCATATGAAGGGTGAGGTCAGAAAGCGCAAAGAGGAAACTATATATCATTATTTTGTTTATTAAAGATAATAAAACAAGAAACTATAAATATCATTCATCACAAAGATCATTTTTATTAAGGATAATAAAACAATGATAAAAAAACTTACGAAACCATCTTCAACCCTTTCAATATAAATTATTTACGGACCACAACTGCAGGAGTGAGATTTAGCGGTCGCCCGGTCGCCCGAGGCGACTTAAAACCGGCTCAGGCGACCTCACTTTATAATTGAGCCAGCCCGCCTGGCGACCTAAAAAAAAAAAAAGATAATACTTGCAGACTTTTAGAAGCTCGGTTCGAAACGGGGGCGTTTTTAGGTCACTGTTCGTCTGCTACGAGTATGAAGCATACGCGAGCGTTATTTCCCTTTGGCTACTTCCCTTTCGCGCCAAGCGCGCTGTCTGCTTTGTTTGTGAAAAAGACACCCGCTACAAATTACGTGTATTGTCAAAATTTGTGTTTTATATGTGAACGATTGTAATTGTCGGGCTGCCTAAAAATCATGCGGGCTACCTCACTTTACTTACTAGCTAGCCCGACGGGCTAGTTAGTCTCCTGGGTTAAATCTCATCCCTGGAACTAGATAATCTGTCATCCCACACAAATGCTCCAAAACCTAACTAGTATTCCCTTGGCCAAATGTTATGTAACTTCTTGTGTTAAAACCATACCTTGGACAATTCTGAGTCATGGAGAAAGTGAGCACTTGTTATCAACCAGTGAAGATCATGGAGCAGCTGCAGTGAAAATGAGCCATGTTCAAAGGGCAAATAGAACAGGTCCACCATCAAGGACACGTCTTCGTAAGTCAGCAAAGTAGGGACTATCACCGGTAAACTGCTTTGATTTTGGCTGCTGTCTTGGCAAGGCTGTTCCACTTGCATGAGGGCATCAATGATGTCATTTGATTTGACAGAAGATGCCACCCCAAGGTCAGTATTCAACACATTGAGATTTGAGACCACAGGAAATGAACCTGAAGTAGAACACTCCATGGGTTCTGCATCAGAGCTACACACAGAGGCAGTGTCAGAGTCTGAAGACTCAGAAGAACAGTCGGCCACTAAGCTGTTGAGGGGTCCGGACTGTGCAACTGGCTGCATAAAAGAAGGGTTGATAACTGGAGCTAGTTCAATCCCCGAATCAGAAGTAGCGTCCAAAGCAGCCAGGTCACTGGCAACAGTATTCATGTTTAGCACTGCCTCCACAGTAGCTGGAACACCAGCAGGGACAACTGTGGTAGCAGTGACGGCAGCTGTTGTAGGCAGCTTCCTTTTCGGTGGGTCCTTTTTGGAAGTCAGCTCAACCAGCCAGTCATCAATGGCTGCCTTCAAGGCTTGGCGTGCTCTGTACCTGCTGTCCATGCAGCCGAGATCTTCTTCAGAACCAAACTCACTCTGCATCTCCAGCCTGATGCCTGACGACACTGGAGAAGAACTCACTGAAACATAAGAGAAAAGTAACCTGAACATTTTTATCAATTGGAGAAGAAACTGAAAATTCCTCATGCAATCAAAACACAAGGAACAGCATTTTCACAAATCAAGCAAGAAAGTTCGTAGATTGGAAAGGCAAGCATGGCTAAGAAAAAAATGCCTAAAGAAATAAAACCCTTTACCTGAAATGAAATCTTTCTTGACACCATCAGGATTTGACCGGCACCATTGGCCCAAAGTGTGACAGGCAATGAAGTTGGCTTCAAACTCACAGTTGGGGTTGGTCATTACACCTCTTATGTAAGGGATGATCTCAGGAGATCGACCGTCATATGGGCCAAGGAACACTCGATGAGGGTCGTAGTCATTGGCATGGATGTTGTCCCAGATGACAGGTGCTCGCTTCAGTACAAAGTTGATGTCTTCCATTGTCTTGACAGTCATCTTCTTGCTGATCACCTTGCACCCTATGAAAACAGTAATAAAAACAATGCTTATCGACACATTTTCGAAGTCCTTAGTAGGATTTGGTGTCAAACTCCATAGATTTTAGGGAGTTTAAAATGCTGAGGAGTAGACATAATAATGAAAACTAAATTTGTCTCTCATCTCAAGCCCACCTTCAACAGAGAGACAGAAGGTAACCTACCACTCATTCACCAGTCCTGCAGCCGCTCACTCATTGGGAGTTCTTCTCACAACTGTGCTCATTGAATTTCTTGTCACAGCAGTCATTTTTGCCGAAGAAGATGGTTAGAGAATCACCAAAATAGCAAGTTTGTTTGTTGTTCTTTTTACCTGAGAGGCAAGTTTAGTTTCCTTCAATCAAGCTTGATAGTAAAAAATAAAAATAAAGGTTTGCATCAACTCTAAGCATCCTGTAGAGCTCTTACTACTTACAGACCTCAGGTCCTGTAAGGAATTCTATTAACCCTTTAACACGCGGAGCAACCTAGAGCGACCAAAATTTTTGCTATGTGCACGCTCGCGGAGCAATCGTCAGCGGCCGGTAATGCCGTGTCTGCCCAGAGGCTGCCATGTGGAAATCTATTTATAGCAAACGTACAAGACCCTCGCACACGTGATCATGATTTCTTGCGGTTTCCGGCGGAGTTTTCACTGCATATTTAGAGTGTGTAGATCGCACACAGTGAATTTTCAAAGTTTGATTAAAGTTTGAAGTTTGAGAGGCGGAGAATTATGGAAAAATGACCCATTTGAAGGATTTTAGGAGGCTGATTTGGTACAGGTTAAAGATGGAGAGGAAAGTGATTTGGACTTTTACTTTGACGATCTGTTTCCATCGGATTTGAACAATAGCAATGATGAACAATTGGTGCTTTATTATTTGTGGCAGTGATCGTATTGCTGCATGTTGTGCAGTATGCAATGTTGACATTCAGATTTCTTTTCCAGTTGCAACACATTGTAAAAATATATGTGTAACATTTCATTTTGAAGAAAAATATGTGGTTGATTTATTAATAATGATAAGTGGAACATAATTTTGGGTGGTGCATTTTTAATTAATTTTTGTATGTGCATGGTGTAGCATTTTGACGGAGTTACTTGCCTTGACCTAAGAAATAGAAGCAGATAAGGCTTAGGCTCCTGTGGGGGTTAGAGGGTTAAAGTGCCATAAAATGGGTTGTTGTATACTAAAATAATAAAATCTAGCTTGTTTTTGCCTTGATCTGCTTGGAAGTTTGGTGAAGCTTTGTTTGTCAAATGGGCTATGCTGTATATATATTATTTTGAGTTTCTACACATTGTAAGCCTTTCAATATTGATTTTTAATCAATAATCACAGGTAAATTAGTAAACTTGTTAAAGTCAGAAATACAGTGATTATGATGATGGTAATGCTCTGAAAAAATAATACAAGGCAGGCTTAGTACAATGAGCATGCACAACACATGTCTCATTGGCTCCAATCACAGACTTGCCTACCTGAAAAACGTGCTGACTACTCCATGAAGCTCAAAACCAGATTTTGGAAGTTTTGACCAGATTTTTGCGTAATGGATTTTTTGTCTTCTTGTAACACATTAATACTGACATTGTGCACAAAGTGTACAGAAATATATGTAGAAATGCGTGTTTACTAAAAAAAAAGAAAAAAAGTTAAGGTAGTCCCAGAGCCTTGTGGCCGTAGGGGAGCGTGATGTTGGAGATCATGCTTATCTTGGTCCAACGTAATGAGGGTGATGCCCACCTCTCTCCCTCACTGCTTTACCTTCCCCACCCTTAAGAGAGTAGGTACTCAGTCACAGTTGAGTCAACTGGGGGCGTTTGTTATTTGTTGCTTCACGTTTTGCGGTCACCCATCCAAGTGCTAACCGCACTGGACGGTGCTTAACTTGCGACACAGTAGCGAGTGCTCTAACCACTGCGCTATCCGAAATCCCGTGTTTACTAAGCAAGTAATATTACAAAGTATAAAAAGAAAGGACAAGTGAAGAGTTCTCAGTTTAAGTCAACGTTTTGCAGAAGGCAAATAAACTTTATCTCATATGAACAACATTACATATACTAGGTAGTCAAAAGCCTCTTAAGTGATTGGTCCGCTCTCGAGTTTTGACCGAATTTTGCTTGCATTATAACATGCTGATTTATCCTTAAAATGCATCAAAACGAATAAATTTTAAATTAAAATAAAAGATTAGTCCCTTATCTTGATGTTTTTTGTTGTATCTATGTTCGTTTTAAGCGTTATTGATTTAATAAAAGTTTTTAAAGATGGGAGCGTGTGGTCTGTTTCGACGCAAACCGGAAAAGTGATTTGCATGGCAGGTCGAAGGGTACAGTTTTCAAATGCAAAGTGCTTGGCTCCTACTGATTGGATTGTTATAAATAGACAACCAATGGAAAGCTCTGTTTCTTAGCTTTCCACTGAGACCAAATGAACCGGAAGTTTTTAAGAATTTCTTTGAATGCGCTTTGTGCAAAGTGTTTTCTCAATATTTTCGAAACTTTTAACTTGTTCAATCGGTAACCACGACATACTAAAAAAAAGAGGAATCTTTCATCAAACTAATGCAATAGTTTGTTTTACTATACGAATTTATCGACCCGAGCACTTTTAGAAAGAAAAGAGGTTTCTGACGGACATTTTTGTATTACGATCACGGCGTACGGCATGGCTGCGTGAATGCGTCAGCATGGCAGAAAACATCGCATCTCCAACATTCAATCTGGTAACACTGGTTGGTAAGTGAAATAGTTTCTTAAATTTATACTTTAGAATTACAGATATATATAATCATTATTATTTACGCATTTTAGTTAGCATCGATCGTCATTAGGCCTACTCATAGTGGTACTACTACATAGGCCTAAACATCGACTTGTGCTTTCAAGAACTTAGTAAAAGTGGATCGCTAGACGGTAGCCTACTGAAAATGCAATCTTACACTCAAGTGACAGTCACCATTCGATAATCATTTAAATAATGGTGTTGTTCCTTAGCTGATTTTGTTTCTGCACCGAAGATAATTATTTTACTTTTTGTTGTTGTTGTAGTACAGGTATCATTTTAATCACACAAATATTAAACAGAGTAGGCCTACACTGCAAATTCTGAAAGTTTTTATTCCCACGCCCAGCGTTCTCATATATTATTATATAGGAGAAGGTCATATATATCATATATATTCTGAATCTCTGTTGTACAGGGGATGAGACATATGCGGCATTAAAAAATGGCAAAGCAGTAAGCCAATTGTCTTGTTTCTAGAGCTTTTATTTATGAATTGTTTTGTTTTAGCATACATTCAAAGAATAAGTGTAGCCTAAATTGTAAGAGTTTATTACACTTAATTCTAAGTGTAACTCCAATTTTATTATTATTTTTCAATTGTTATACTTATATTTTGTACTTTTGTTTCTTTCACTCTCTGTCTGCAGGTGATGAAACCTATGATGGCTTGAAGAGAACATTTCTTGCAAGAAGAAAAGGAAGGCCTCCTGATCCACCACCAGTTTCTTTGACCAACATGGCAACATAGTACTTCTACAGTTGGAGTTGCTCAGACAAGTTGGGAACAAGTCAAGAAATGATGTAAGATTTGATTCTTGCTGTATTATAATAGTAAATACAAATAATAATAATAATAATAATAATAGCAATTTTATTATTAGTAGGTTATATACATTCATTCACTGATTTCACACATTCATGAAAGTGCATATTTCTTTTATATCTTCTTGAATGGCTGCCAACCTCAACTTATTGAGGATGCTGCAGCCAAATGCTGGGTATGTTCTTGTTACCGGCACTCGTCCGTCTAGGACAAGAAGAAGACGAAGAAGAATGTGTTTGTGCATCAAGTAATTTATGATGAGTAAACATTTGCATATTTTAATTCCATCATGTCTTTTCATTTTTTCAGGTTGCTGATTGGTTCACACTACTGTTTCCTGGTGTTGCTTACCCAGCATTGCGTGTTAAATAAAAAAAATTCTTGGGCATAAAAAAATCTTTTTTTGTTTTGTTTGTTATTGTATGTCTTTGTCTGTTTGTTTTGTAGATCTATTAAAACTGATCACTTTGGTATAAAATATATTGAGATAGGACAATTTAAAGTGAAGTTATGCCATTTTTAATATTTCGGGCATAATTTTGTACGTAAAGTAAAGATTTTGTCCACTTCGGACACCTGTATAATGGAAATTATTATTGTTGTCATCCTAAAAAAAATTGGAGTTGCAATTTGGTATACAAAGACCAGGTGCACAAAAAATCAGTCATTTAATGTTAACCATTATGATGGTATGGATGCTCAAAGTTGGGATTTTTCATAATTTGACAACGGTGCCAAAATAACGTCAAAATTTACGACCTTGCAGCACACATTTCTTAAAAACTATTAATCCTACATAAATAAAAAATATACCATTGTGTTCAGAATGAAAAGCTCTTTAAATCTATGTCAGTTTTGTGATGAGGAAATCGTTTTTTAAAAATGGCTTTTGACTACCTACATATACTTCAGGTTACAATATACACATGTATTCTGCACCAGTGGTTTTCGTCTGCACCTGAAAAAGCCTTTTGACGGACATAAGTCCTTTAGCAGCTTCTTCAAACTTTTCATGTGATTTTGACGATACACGCTTTCGTAGTTATTGTGACCTCTTTGTACACCGATGAAGTCGATTTTGCACAAAGTGCATATTGCAAACTCTGTCCCTTACGCAGTTGTAGTCAGACAAGACCACTTTTTGTTGTTGACTTTCAAAAAAGCTTTCTTTCTGGCCTGCTGTTTAGCTTTTGTCCATCTTTATTCAGATCTGGAGAACGGACTGCAACACAGCTTTGCTTTATTTTTCTGTCAGAAAACACAGTATTGAGCAGAATGGAGGAAACAGGAACACGAGTGCCGCAAACTTGCGATATGTGCACCTGCACCACCACAAGGAAATAACTACACTGTGCATCTTTTAATCGGAACAAAATAAAAAAATGTAAAATAATTGTATGACCGTATTTTTAGCGAGCTGACTAGATGACCGTACTCCAAGGCTAAATTGCGCGACCAAACGTACGGTAAGCAAGTCTGCAATCAACAATCCACAGGTTAAAAAAACACAAACTGTCACCATTTTCTACTACCTTTCTGATTGCTTTGCAACTGATTTTTTTTAATAGTTTGATAAAAATTGCAGAAAATATTCCACAGATTTCACATTTCCGTCTGGAAACCTATAAAACTAGCAAAATCTTCATTAGTTGGGTCCCAAAAAAAGTCAGTCCACCCAGCATCAGAATCTACCATAACACTTGAGAAATTGATTGCTGCTAGTTCACTATCAGTCACTCCGATCACTAGTGATCACACAACACCCAGAAATGTCACTGTGTATCAACACATAAGTCCTGAGCTTGGTAATTCATATCAAAAAATAAATAAATTTGGTGCGATATAAGATGCTAGGAGTTAAAGGTAACAAGCAAAAGGTTCAAATGAATAATTAGCAATTGTTCTTTATATAAATGCATTAATTTCCTACCTGTCCACATGATGTCGATGCCAGGAAGTAATTTTAATCCAAGAATTTTCAGGTACTCTGATGAAAGTACATTAGGCATAGCTCGGGATGCGCAGTACTCTGTAAACAGAAACAAATTCATTTGCTCAATATAGGTTTTACAACAATTTACACATTTGGAGTCTTATTTCATCCATGCAGTTAAATCAAGATGTTATGTTCCACATCCAAATCTGTGAAGATGCCCTACCAATCAAAATACAACAAACATCTTTACATATGTTAAAATCACCAAAGAAAACCTCAAAATCCATAAACAAAATTCTATAAACCTGTAGGACAGAACAGGAACTTGGGCTGACCAAGATGTTCATAGACCTCATTGGTGATAGATGCTTGGGCACAAGCGGAAGATGAAAATACACCCTGATCTGCTTCAGAAAGTCGTGCATCAATGTCGTCAAACAGGATGGCAAATGCATGGCAACCAAACGCAGACACCTGCAAGTATACCCAACCATAACAGCATGCAAGTACTATTCATACTTTATTTGGAAAAAACAACAACAAACATTACATTCGATAAAACCCTTTCAATTTTTTTTTACTTCTGGTGCTGTCAACGGTGAGACCAACCGAATGCCCCGCCTGCTATACACTCTACATAGTGGCTCGCTGCGTGTTTTTTTTAGAGCATTTAATGCCATTATCCTTTTAGATGCCCAGAAATTCGCAGTTGGTCAGAGGAAGCCGGTCGATCAACCACATGCTTTGTTTACTCTTTTTAGCAAGGAAATCTTAATTTTTTTACAATGAGTAAGGACATGGATTTTTGGAGAGAGTTGCTAGATAATGGCACTAGTGGTGACAAAGCTTTTGAGGGGGTTTACTGTCGAAGAAGTGTCAGAATCTAAGCAAAGAAGAATCAAAAAAACATCGCGAGGTGCATCAGGCTATTAGTGACTTGCAAAATAAAGTTGGATATTAACATCAACTGCAACAGCCACAACATCACCATCACCAACACACCACCAAAGTAGACTGGACAATTCAAACTTTCAATGTATTATTCTACACAAGCATGCAGAATTTCATGCAGATCCTTCAACATGGAATTTTTATGATTTTTTAAAGTCAACTGGCGCATACATTGTCTTTTTCAAAACATTACTTGGTGTAGAACAGTATGTAATTACCGAATTAATTAGTAGTAGAAGAGTTAAACCCACACGTGTGCAGTAAATGTAATGCAAGTATTCTCTCTTGATGCTAACTCATTTCTTTCTCCTTTACCATGGAAACATGGAATTTCCGCTTTTGAAATCCCAGAAATTCAGAGTTAATAAATGGAAGCGGTGCAATACTGCCCTTATCTTACATCAAACAGCATCACTGCAAATCATTAGACAAAATAAACTTATGAATAAAATAAAATGTTGAAATGTACCTGCTCAAGCTTTCTTTTTAAGGTTTGTACATCTTTGGAGCTGGAGAAGGACATGTCAAGACCAGGTGAAATGGCATAGACAAAAGTAACTCCTTGCTCCTTGGCACTTTCAATCAGACTTGTCAGGTTATCTGAAATATGAACATCACACCATTTCAACACACACACAAAAACAAAATGTTAAATTACTTCCAAAAATCCCATCTTCTTTTATTACAACTAGAAATGAATTTAACCCTCTCTTACATGGAGCGACTTTGAGCGACTGATATTTTTAATTAGCATGCTCAAGTTGCGACCGGTGATAGATTGGTCTGTTCAGCGGCTGCCACGTGGAGGTTGGCCCATTTGAAGGATTTTAGGAGGCCGATTTGGTGCAGGTGAATGATGGAGAGGAAAGTGATTTGGACTTTCACTTTAATGATCTGTTTCCATCAGGTGTGAGTGAGGAGAGCGACAGCAACTTTATTATTTGTATGCCATGCTGACATTCAGTTTTTTTTTTCACTGTCCCAACACACATTGCATGTGTAACATTTCATTTTGAAGAAAAATATGTGGTTGATTTATTGATAATGTTGAGTGGAACAAAATTTTGGGTTGAGTATTTTTAATTATTTTTTGTGTATGCAGCATTTTGACGGAGTTACTTTCCTTTACCTAGGAAACAGAAGCTGGTAAGGCTTAGGCATCTCTGGAAGTTTTAGAGGGTTAAACATTTCCTGCAAATTATCACTCTCTCAAACAAGAATCCTCACCAGCCTCTTCAACAGAATAGAGTTCACGCCAGTACAGCCTGTGCTTGCAGTCATCTTTAGGGGCATACATATACGTGTTGAGTCCCATTTTCTGCATCCTGTAAAGAAAAGGCATACTGATCAATTCATTTGTATTTGTAACGCACATATAATGCTCTGCTTCCTACAAAACATTACTCTAAATCAGACCTGCCTACCTTATGTATTACTGATCAGTAGTCTTCCTTGTGAATTTGAGAAATTTTGAATTTTCCTTCAGTAATTCTACAGACATGAGGAAACGCGGTGTTTCTGAATAACCAAGGTATGATGAATAAATTCACGGCACGTTTACTACTTAAAAAGCACACAAAAACAGTTTTTAAAAGGATAGCAAAAAGAAGGAAACAATATCAAACAGATTTTAAAATGATTAATTAGTATCATGAGAGACCATGGCATGCAACAAAAGATAAACCTGCACATCCCTGACCCGGTTGTGATGAAGGATAACTGTTCCACAGGAGTTTTATTTACACTACAGGTGATTGACTCAAATGTCATTTTCATGATAAAGATGTGTAATTCACAGGAATAGGCACTGCCCCACTACACATAAATTAATTCAAAGTTTGCCTTTTTTTTTTTTAGTTTCATCAGCTGTCAAAATAAGAACTTGTTACTGTAAATACGTTTACTTTACCAATAACAATAGCACATTGTGAGGTTCATTTTATTACAGTTGAAATCGACCACACTGAAAAGACTGTATCCTGTACAAATTTTGCAGTTTTTTTAAAACTGGTCCTTATATTGTGCCAGCTGCAAATTTGAGATGGTCCAGCTCTTCTGGCCTGACATATCTGGTGTCTTCATGGCAAGATTTGGGGACCAGCCGCTTACAGTCGTTTGCTCCTCCATCCCCAACTGAGAAATCAGAGTTGCACACATAACAGTACATGTATCATTCTGGGCCATGTTTTTTGAAGCCACAAGACAAGGCCAAGTCCTCGTGTAATCCAAACGAAATACTTGCAACTGCAGCTTTTTCTTCTCCTTCTGCACTTGAGCAATCACTCAGACTCTTCTGATTCGTGGTCTGTCTCATGTAAACGTGCAACTTTAGCCCGATTAGAACTTTCTCCACTCGCCATTTTCACTCAAGACCAGCGCGACAATCTAAGCTTATAACGTTCGAGCATGTTCATTGGTTCACGACGTCCAATCACAACTCTCGAAACACTTGCTCTCATGCAAGGGCGGTTACTCTATCGGCTTCTAGGCCTAGCAGACAACAATTTAACAAGTTTACATGGCTCTAAAAATTGCGTAGTTTTTTTATCGTTTTCTCCGTAATTTTGCATTAAATTTCATACTCCCGTAATAGAGGGTAAAATTCTGTAAAATTACGGAAGATTACGGAAGGGTAGGCAGGTCTGCTAAATGGACACTACACAACTTCCCACATTAGACACATGCATCTTTTTTCTGCAAGTACTTGAAAACAGGTTTGTATCTTGATTGCAAAGCATCAATAGGGGCTCTATAAATACAGTAAATCTACGCTATTTATTTATGGCCCACCGCCGTAGTTTAATTGGTAGAGCGTTCGCCTGGCACACCGATGACCCAGGTTCGAATCCCATGGTGGGCGATATAAAATGTCCATTTTCACTGTCCATTTTAGCAGTATGATTGCTTTGGTGGTTCAGTGTTGATTCAGGTCCCTACCCCTCTTTCCCTGGGATGGTTATCCCCGTCTGCCATATCGTCAATGGTGGGTGTAGACGTTAAACCTCAATGTTCATTCATTTATTTTATTTTTTTTTTTTAATTTTTTAATTTTTTTTACTTTTATTAGGTACTCCAAGCCCTTCATTGGCTCTTGTCCGGTCGGCAGTTTTGACTCAGTTTTCACTTCACTTTCAACACTTATTATTAATGTAAAACTGCATCAAAACGAACAGTGGCTGTATTCAAATAAAAATTGAAAGCTTTATCTTTACATCTGTGTTGTTTTTAATGCATGTTTATGCGAAAGATTCCGAGAAAACAGCTTTTGAATACGCCCCTATCCGAACGCTGAATGCCGCTGCGAAAAAGTTGTCATCGTCGTTTGGTGAGAGGTGGCTCGTTTCAAAGTCTAAGCGCTTTGCGATACTTCATTGGATGGCCTAAAAATAAGAACCAACGAGAAGTTCGGATACTTAGCTTCATTTACATATAAGTCTTGTGGGGCTCTCGTGTGTAAAAGTTTTGTTACGAGCCGAACAAAGTGGATAAAGCGGTTTTGATGTAAGTTTGATTTTAACTAGAAGTTTAAAACTTAGCAAGAAATAAAGAGCAGACTTTCCTTTATAAAACTAGGGTATTTATTAATTTGTGCATTACTGTATCGCGGAGCGCTTTGCCGTAGAAAAGTGTACCCAAACGGTGTTCGGGTTTTTTTCCGGCCAAGGCCGACTCGTAGGCCTATTCTGCGACACGAGTGCTGAGCGTAGTAGCACACCAGTAGGCCTATACTTTGCCGGCACGCACTGCGAATTTGATGATTTCCCAACTTTGAAGCACCAAAATGGCTGAACATTACATGGGATAGGCCTGAAGAAAATTGGGCTTGGAGTATAACATATGAAGGGGTTACCTGTCAAAAATCAGCTTTCTGGTATCAATATTGGCTTCACTTTGAGACTCCAAAGTTGTCAATTTCTTCAATTCCAAAACGTTGCCAAAAAAACACCAACATTCGGCATTTTCAAACATTAATAACTTTTTACCTATTTGTCCCATGGGGGAAAAAAATATACCACTGTGTTCAGAATGAAAAGCTCTTTAAATCTATGTCAGTTTTGTGATGAGGAAATCATTTTTTAAAAATGGCTTTTGACTACCTACTTTTATTATAAAATTTATATTGTTAGTCTTATTAAGGTATTAGTACATTGTCTTAAAGGGCCATATCAGGCTTATTTTGGTGTAAAAAACGCGTTCATTTGCGTTTTGGCGTGACTTAGGTTAACCATACATATGACTGGAGGTCAAAAGGTGCATAATCACATGCTCACATCTTCAAACACTTCCAACTATTTTATTTTAAAATATTATGTGAAGGAATTTGCTTGAATAGACATAAGAAACATAGCTTTAGCAGATAATACAGTGTTGGATTTGGTAAAAGCAACATCCAAGTTGAAGATTTGGGATTTTAATCCAGTCAGAGCTTTACTGAGCATGTGCAAAACGATGGAGAGACAACATGGTTCATAATGATCGCTTCTGTCTTAAAACAGGGGCTATCCATTTGTTTACTTCTGTTTGTTTGGATAGTAAAGGGATCATTTTAACAGGATATTTGCTTTAAATAGGATTTTTTTAATATACAAATTAAGAAACTACCCTTTAAAAAGTCGTGTTATTTGTGACACTTTCGTGTCACACAGCCTTTCATACTTGAAGTAATCAAAAAAGGGTTTAAATACAAGTTGGATCGAACAGAAAGCAATGTTTTCATTTTGTTTGGCATAGAATACTATTCTAAACAAAAAAGCTGTTTGTAGGCATAAGTACACTATAAAATACAGTACTTTTTAGCTTCGGTGTCACATTTGTCACAAATGACATATGTATTGTTATTATAATAATAAAAGGCAGTTTATTTTTAAATCCTGAATTTCTAGTAACTGAAAGTTGCATTGCACATGGTCAAACAGCCCATTTCCTTTGGTTCAATGGCAGGAAGGAGAGAAGGTAAGTCTATTTTGTGGTGTCACACTTATATTTTAGTCACAAATGAAACATTGACGTCACAAATGACATTATAAAATATGTATTATTATAAATAAATCACAGATTACATGAAATAAGTGAGATTTTAGGGTGTTTGAGTGTAGACACAACAAGCATGTCTCAACAGGAAGCTATATTAGCAGCCTAGGATTATTTTCTGATGTACTGCTATTTTGTGACACAATTTTGTTTCCTGTAACATATCACAAATGACACAAAATGTTTTAGTTTGTACAAGTTATGCTGTTCAGATTATTAATATGCTTGCTCAGTTTCATGAATTTTATTGCAACATTGTTTTAAGTTAAAACATTTGCATTGAATAACTTTTTTCATTCTAAATACTTAGTTGTGTGTGTCATATGTTACAGAAATACATGTGACGACAAATTGTATTCTTACCATTGAAATAACATTTTCCATTTTTGTTTTTGTTTAATTTTTTTTCTTTTTTAGGTCTTAGGAGGGCCTCTGTGGCCAGCTTTGCAAATACCTCTCCCAAACACAAATAATCTGAGGTGTTTATGAAAATCAAGAGCGACTCAAAGTTGATCCTGACAGATGGGAGGCCTTTTAGGAGAAACAGAAAGGAGTGTTTAAATGATGGTATTGCAATCGATCCGAGCAAAAGACAAAGAATGGGTCAACCCGCAAAACCAAAAATATCTACCACAAGAATGTTGTAAGGCTTTTTTCAAGAAAGCACTGGAAGAGCTACAAAAGGCTACCTCTTACAGTCAGCCGCAGATGATCAGTAGGCATTTGAATAAAGAATTGACCAAATGGCCACTGTTACAACGTTCTATGAACAAGGAAGTCTCAGCAGACATGATGATAATGAACCAGCACCTGTAACTCATTGCTTGGATCAGTCTGTGCCTTTGGCAGGGTCTCCCAAACCCAGGTAAAAAAAATAGTATTCTATTCTATATTATCATTACTTCACTTCCAGAGTTAGTTTTCTTTTACATTAATGTACCTTGTGCAATGGCACTGAAAAAAAAAACAACTTTAAAGTATGTATGGATACAAACCAACTGGCCAGGAACATTACACTTTGTTTGCCTTTGTTTCAGGATATAATATGGCAGTTCGGTACAAAAACAGTATAACTTATAAGAGAAAGAAAGGCCAGAAATTTTATTAGGCCAATTATGTGAATATTTACATAATTCGTTTTTACTGCATTTGGAAAATAGTTTAATACCTGATTCTGTACTTTTAATATTTTTGTTACGAAAAAAAATACTTAAATTACATCCATAAAAGTACTCTTTCCACAGTTTTCTTTCCAGAATTTTTTTTAAAGGAAATTGTAACAATTGGATCCCAACTTACTACTCAAGTATTTTAGTCTTGATTACATAATGTTAAAATGTGCTGTATGGGACTGTTGCAGGTTGCTTTTGATCAGACAACAAGGCTGTCCACTGAAGTTTCTCCGGTCATGGGGACAATATTTAACTTTTCTCGAAAAAGATTACCTTGACCATGGTGTGGGGATAGATGGTTTAAACATAAATGTATTCAACAAACCAGATAATAAAAGGTTAAACCAACTATGGTGCACAAAAGCACAAGGCTTAAATGAGTGCTACCCAAATAATAAATAATGTATCAAAAATATCACTTGCGGACAACAGGAAACAACAACACATTGATATAAATAGAAGGAAAAAAGAAAAAAATTAATAAAAATAAAAGTAGATGAACTTGTTTTCCTTGATCCTACTATGGATTCACGTTTCCATTTTTATTTTGGAATTGCATGACATTTTTAAACTGACGCATTTTCATGATGAGTCATTTGTGACGTGTGACGGCATCTTACTTTGGCATATGTCGCAAATGACACAGTTAATATTTTTATTAACAAGTTTGCTGGTGTTTTAATATGTTTGATTTTAAGGATTTGTTTATCGAATTTCACAAGGAGTGCATGTGGTATATTTTCATACAATAAGGTATTTCTTGTGTTATTTGTGACGTGTGACTGCAAAATCTGTCGCGTCACTCCCACATTGTCACAAATGACAGTAGAACTACCATTTCTGGCTTCAGTATCATTGTGCTGGTTTTCTTCACATATGTTGTCAAACTTACTTTTTATAAGTTATGAATAA
The DNA here is from genome assembly GCA_036898135.1 of Oncomelania hupensis. Taxonomy (NCBI): domain Eukaryota; kingdom Metazoa; phylum Mollusca; class Gastropoda; order Littorinimorpha; family Pomatiopsidae; genus Oncomelania; species Oncomelania hupensis. The sequence continues at coordinate 27,598,274 of CM072511.1, read as the reverse complement.
ATAATAGTATCACTTCAAATGTGTGTCTTGTTTTGTCGGAATAGAATTGTCTCCTACATAGTGAATGTCATTTGTGACTGTGACGACAAACAAAACGATTTTTCTTATTAAACTAGTTGGAAATTGTGATTTTTTTTCTCCATCCCTGTCAGTTGAATCACTAACATAGTTTGTTCATACTATCATATGCTGTCTGGTCCCAGCTGGATTATCACAATTATACACAGTTTGGTGTCACATGTCACAAATGACATTCTGCAAGCAGTCTCATTCAAAACTCAATTACTCAAGAACTAAGCAATTGAGCGCAAATTCCTTTACCACACTGTATACTGTAATGCTTTTCCAGTATAAAAATGATAATTTTGCACATTTAATATCATTTTTATTTTTGAGGTCTGTGACTGTCACCTTTTGATCTCTAGTCATATGCATGTTGTAGGAAATTGTTTTCTCACCTTCCCTCATAGTGTTCAGTTTATTTCTGAATCGTTTTGGGCCATAATCGGACGAATTTTGTGGCTGAAGCAAAGCGTTTTCGCCTTGCAATCAGGCTGCCATTGTTATCTCGCACGTTTGCGAGAATTAGGAAGTGGTGAATTGTGGGTAAAAATTCAGATGACGTCACAACGAGGAGCAAAATAGCATGGCAGAAGCAATTTTAGCAGCTCAAACTTATAGGCTGGCTTGTTTAGCATTCATAATTTAGGTACGATAACCATTTTCATCGGCGAGTGGAAGCACCTCCCCCAACATGCCAGCTAACTAAGCTGATATTCGTTAAACAGAGACATAAATTAAAGAACACAACAACATGCATCTATACATCAAATTTACCACAATTATGCAATTGCTACCCTCTCTCTTTCTCTTATTTTAGGTAGCGGCAGTCAAAACTTGGTTTTGAAGTGAGAGTGTATGTTTTGTGTTGTCTTGAAGGAAAACTAAAGTACAAGCAAATCACACAAAAAAGTGAGTGGATACCTGTATTAGTTCCTGAGAAGTGAGATATTTATATTTTAGTATTATACGCTGTCGCGGCTGTTAAAAACTGTAAAATAGGGCAAATTTAGCAGCATGTGGGTACCACATAGTTATCTCCAGCCCTTTCAGCTTTTCAGGATCTGTTATCAGCAACCTTGAATAGAAAAAACACATAGTTCTAGCCCTCTAATCTCATATGGCTTTTGTCAGCAAGCATGCAAACTTAACAAAAAACGCAATTGAAACCATCGCAAAATTGCACGGGAGGGCAACAATGGGTCATCACAATTCACACAATATCTATAGCAGCTGTCTTAAACTTTCAGATATTTCAAATAAATTTGTGTAGAACATGCTCATTTTTTTTCAGACAGCTTAGTTCAATACTTTTGGAGTATAAGAGCCTCAAAAATGACAAAAACCTCTTTTTGCCGAGCGGAAAAACAGGAAAATTACAGTTTCTCGCACTTCAATGCCAATAATTCACAAACTATTTAAGATACAACCAAAATTTTTGGTGTGTAGAGAGATGACAGTGTAATCTTTACGGACATCAGTAGAATTCAGTGTAATCTTTTTGGAAATAACTTTACACACAATCATAAAACTTGGCAGAAAGACTCCTGAGACCATGATGTAAAGAAATACAAGTATTATCACAAAGATATAATTATAGACAATATCCAGATATAGCCCCCTATACAATATTAGTTACATATTTCCGACTGAAAGAAGGCATTTATATTGTCTGCAATGTGGGTGTTCATGTATATTATGGCATTCGTTGTGTTAATAGAATGTAAAAAACTGAAAAAAATAAAAAAAGCCAAATGATTTTGGAGCTGTTACAATGATGATGGGGCTATATCTAGATATCGCCTAATTATAATAATATATTTGTGTTATTATTAATAATATTATTATTATTAATTTTATAACCTTGTTGCAATGCTCTGTGTAAATTCTTCAATGCGGGGTAATAAAAGATTAGTTGATTTGGCTAGATCAGATCATCATGATTTATTTAGCTTGACACAATGGCATTAATGGTAAATTTTATGTTAGTTTTTCAATCATTTAACGCTTAATAATGAAGCTACGCCAACCACTAATTACATAATAGGTGTTATAATAAACTAAATGTATACAGCATTACAAGAAGGGGACGTTTACAGACCGTGTAGGCCTATTCCTGGTCTGTAACTTTACTTAAACTATCGATTAAACATTGAAGCAGACGACACTTTCTATGCACTTCCGGTAAACGGTACTCGAATATTTTGCTAAATTATCAACGTACCACACCATAAACTCATTACAATTTACCAGAAACTGGTCAATCCAAGACTGCACCAAACATACCAATAATGGCACTGATTTTATTGGAAATCATAGCGAAAGTCCAAGCAGCTCGAAGCACAATTTTCACTAGCAGCCATGACTTTCAAAGTCGTTGGCCTACCAGGCACGTGTTATGGGTACTCGTCTTTCATTGGTTCCCGCTCCGCGAGTATGGAACGGAAAACGATGTTTCGTATACCATTGCAATCTGCAGAAAATGACCTTTCCAGCGGGTCCATGGTTTGTATAGTTCTGAACAGCCATTTTTAAGATATCAAGCCGCGAAGTATACATATTTTTTTGCCTTGATTTCAACTGCTTCGCAATTAAAAATACGTTGCTTTTCGAAGAAAATAGATATACGAAAATAAAGCTAGGAGTTTCATCTTTCTATTAAGACTAGTTGAACCAATCAAATTTAAGTAAACAAACACTAACATCGGCGATAAAAATAGACGGTGTTCAACTTTGATGGAGAACATGGCCGCCAGGCAATGGCGACACGCAACAAAGTACACTGACTGTATGCTTTTCTGAGCCACTTTAGCGACTATTTAAAGATGAATTTATTCGTAAAAACAACATAGAAAGAAAGTTGAAATGTTGATGTTTTTATTGATGTAAATTTTTTGTGACAATAATTACATGCAGACCAGTAAATTGCCGACAAAAATGTGGCTTATCAGCTGGTTTCCCGCATGTCTAGTAGGCCACTGCCGCTACCTACTTATTTGGACTAAAAATGTTTTTTAAAAATTTTTGTTTAGAAGAACAAAGTGGCTGCTCGTACGGGACCGTACGACAAGAAAATTTTCTATTCGTACGGGAAATCTCGGTTCGGTTGCGGTACTTGGGAAATCTCGGTTACGGGCCTTGGTGAGAAAAGTCAAAATGGCTGCCAACAGCACGCTGCGCTTTCAGCGCGGCGAAACTTTCTGTAGCTATGATGAATTTTTAGCACAAGTTAAAGAGTTTGAGGAATATATATAGGCTTATAAAATGTTCCTACATATAACCGGTTAACAGTTTTCCCTACGGTTATCTGAGGACCCGGCCTTTGGATCCGGGAACCCGGCTCGGTTCTCGGATCCAAGGCGGCTCCCAAAAAAAGATCTGGGAACGACGGGTAGGGTAAGGCAGTGCCTCGACGGGTAGGGTAAGGCAGTGCTACACATATACCGCTCGAAACGGGTTAGGGTTAGGGCTAGCGGTCCGTCTACAAGTGATTGAATTACATGAAATTATAGAGGGGGGTTCCCATAACTTATAAGCAAGGGCGTTTCGTAGGGTGCCGTACGAATAGAATTTTTTCTTGTCGTACGGTCCCGTACGAGCAGCCACGGCCTTAGAAGAAAGTAAACAAATATTTATCTTTTTCAAAATAGCATATTCCATTAGAAAATTAAAATACTTTTCATAAATGTATAAGTGTTGTCCAATTATTTCTAATACTGTTCAAGGTAGAATTTTTTTTGTAATTTTTTTTTCCAATCGTGAGACCGATTTGCCTGGCAAATATGTGTAACTCAAGGCAATTATCTCCCTTGGCAATCTATACTCTATACACTATACTTAACTTACCATCCGAACAAGATTTTCCTCTGATCGGCAGTCCATGGTACACCATAGAAACCTGAAGAAAAAAAATCACGATTTAGATGAAACGATATTGCACCATACACAGCCCAAGACGGGCAAGAGGCAAGAAAAGTAAGCAATTGAATTAGCAACACCATACACAGCCACTGGCACTGGCACTGTTAAAAAATGTCTCGCACCCGGATGATTCATGGAACACTTTGGGCTGAAAATAAGCTTTGGTTTTTGACAATCAAATAGTATAATTTTCACAATAAAATAAAATGTGCCTCAGATAAACAAAACCCAAAGCTATCAGAGTAAAAAAAATTACCGACATTTTGACCTGCAAAATCGCCGAAATTGCTGATAACATTTTAACAAATTGTATAATTTTCTTACCTTCAACAACACCGGCTGTGAAGTCCTCCATCGAAATGAACTCCACAATACACAATTACAGCAGAAAGAATGATTCGGATAAGCGTACCGTTTAGTAAATTGCAGACAAACAATAAACAACTCCTCAAAGCTTTTGCTGTTCACAGAAGAAAGAAATTTTCCACACAAATTACACTGACGTTTTGTGCGCATGCTCAGAAGAATGAACTCGTTTCTTCCAGTCTGCGCCAGTACAGGCGCTGTTTGTAACGCGCCGCAACTTAAAAATTATTCCAACATTAAATTTCGTGATTTTTTTATTTATTTATTTATCTATCTATTTATTATTATTATTATTATTATTATTATTATTATTATTATTATTATTATTATTATTATTATTATTATTATTATTATTATTATTTCCTTCTTACAAATCATAACATTATAGGTAGTAGGTAAGAAACCTCTATAATTAATGTATTAAATACTAATTACTAATTAATAAAATCCCTCAACACAGTGCACAGCTTCAAATATTTAGGAGCCATTGTATCAGACAATGGGTCCCGACAGGAAGTCCTATCCAGGATCGCACAAACAACTGCTGCCCTGGCGAGGTTGAAGCCAATTTGGAAAGACAGGACCTATCCTATCCTATCCTTTCCCGTAACTCGGAGGTCGGAGTTTCCGTTTCTTCACCACTGTGAGCAGGTCATCGTGTTGTCCAATGGCTTGTGTGATGGTCTGTCGGACTTCGTCGTTGGTGATGTGTTGGGTATAGGAAATGCCCAGAAGTCTTCTGTAGCACCTCATCTCCATGCTTTGTATTCTTCGTTGGAGATCTGCTGTGAGGGTCCATGCTTCGCAAGCATATAGGAAGATGGAGATGACAAGGGAGCGCAGCAGTCTTACTTTGAAAGTAGACTGATGGTCTTGTCTTTCCAAATGGGAAATGCCAGATCGGGTGATCCAGGAGTCGCTAGTCGACATCACCTCATCAGCACACCTCACACAAGTCCACGACGAACCAACAAGAGAACACAACATCCTAGACCTAGTTTTTACCAGCAATCCCTCTCTCACCAAGAGCTCCAAGTCAATCCCAGGCATTAGTGATCATAGCATTGTGGTTACAGACTTTGACCTCTACCCTAACCGCATCAAAGAGAAGCCCCGCAAGCGATACAACTATTCTAAAGCAGACTGGAACCACCTGAACCCTGAAATCTTGCAATTATCAGACAACATCATGACAATGAGAAAGGAAGGAACTCCCGTTGAAGACATGTGGACACATTTCAAACTTAACTTGATAGCAGCAGCTGAACGCTTCATACCTACCAGCCTTCGACGAATCAACTTTACATTACCCTGGGTCAACTACAAACTTAAGAGACTGTTAAAGCATAAAAAGAGACTATACAACCAAGCCAAGAAGACCGGCAACTGGACCAACTTTAGATTCCATCAGAAGGAATGCAGGAGGAAAATGAGGCAAGCAGAATGGCGCCACATTAACACCATCATTGAGGACGGGCTAAGAGACAACAACTGCAAACCCTTTTGGCGCTATGTCAAGACAAGGCGACAAGACAACACAGGAGTTGCCCCGCTCTTCAATGAAGGATCTCTCCATAGTGATAGTTCTTCCAAGGCAAAGATATTGCTTCAACAATTCCAGTCGGTCTTTACAAAAAGAGAGGACACACCATTGCCAGAGATGAAGGGCACCCCCTTCCCCGCTGTAGAGAAACTAACGGTTACTACAGAAGGCGTCGTTAAACTACTCAAAGACTTGAACCCCAACAAAGCTACAGGACCAGACAACATCCCTAATCAAATTCTCAAAAACTGCGCCGAAACTGTTGCCCCAGGATTAGCAGCCATCTACAACACCTCACTAGAGACTGGACAGCTCCCCGCAGACTGGCTAACAGCAAACGTCTCCTCAATATTCAAGAAAGGCGATAGAAACAAAGCAGAAAATTACAGACCAGTATCTTTAACATCCGTTGCATGTAAGCTACTGGAACACATCATCTGTCGACATCTACATACCCACTTCGAAAAACACACCATCCTCACCAGTAGAAACCACGGATTCAGAACAGGCCACTCTTGCGAAACCCAACTACTCACTACTATGCAAGACATTCTCTCCTCACATGACAAAGGCCATCAGACCGACATCATCATCCTGGATTTCAGCAAGGCATTTGACACTGTGCCACACAACAAATTACTACACAAGCTGGATCATTACGGCATACGAGGCACCATCCACACCTGGCTCACAAACTTCCTGACCAAGCGCCAGATGAGAGTGGTCCTGGATGGAGAGGCATCAGAGGAAGTAGCTGTCGAATCCGGAGTCCCCCAAGGCAGAGTGATGGGTCCTTTACTCTTCCTCTGCCACATCAACGACCTGCCGGACACAGTAAAATCAACAGTGCGACTCTTCGCAGACGATTGCCTACTCTACAGAGAGATCCGCTCCTTCCAGGATCACATCACACTCCAATCAGACCTCAAAGACCTAGAGAGATGGGCCAAGCAGTGGGGAATGCGATTTAATGCGCAAAAGTGCTACGTTCTCTCCACCAGACACAAGTCACAACACTTCTATAGCCTTGGAAACACTATACTCCAACAGACTGATACTACCCCCTACCTAGGCGTCCAAATTTCTGCGGACCTGAAATGGGCTAACCACATCACAAGCGCCTGCAAGAAAGCTGGATCCACACTGGGCTTCCTACGCCGAAATCTCCGGAACTGTCCACAAGAGTGCCGACGCCTAGCCTACATCGCACTTGTTAGATCCACTCTCGAGTATGCCGCAGTGGTGTGGGATCCTTACCTCCAACAAGACATCGACAAGCTGGAACGCATCCAACGCCAGGCTGCACGGTTCATTATGAGAGACTACAGATCCCGGGACCCAGGATGCATTGGCAGGATGCTTCACGAGCTCCACCTCCCACTACTTGCAAAACGTCGCCAACAACTCAGGCTGACCATGCTCTACAAGATAACCAGAGGACTAGTTACTGCTCTCCCTCCCAACACCTTCCTTACTGCTGCCAAGAACAAACGGAAAATCCGCCCCACCACCTTTAAAGGATATGACACACAGAACATCATAGAGAGGCAGATAAACAACAACAACACATGCTTTATTCTACCACCCTCATCATCAGATCTCTACAGAAACTCCTTCCTCGTAAGGACAGTAGTGGAATGGAATAGCCTTCCCGATGACATCATCAACCTATCCTCACCTAGCTCATTCTCCTCTGCAATCGGGAGGTACAGGGATGCTGACAAGTTCTTATAGAGTCAACATAATAGAACAGTGATTTTAAACTTTTAATTGTACACATATCACCAGGCTTCCACAAGAGGAGCCCTTTTAAGAATATAATTAAATAAAATCAGAACTACAATAGGCAATATGAAGTTAGTACAAAAAGAACTATAAAGCATAATTTTTTTTTTTTTAAATCAAATTAATTAGCGCGCACACACCACCACCACGTTAATAGCCATCTATGGCTCCTGTGGTGTTTTCTGCCAACAACATCATCGGCAGTATCCAGATCCAGAAATGGGCTTCAACCTTGTCAGGGCAGCAGCTGTTTCTGCGATCCTGGAGAGGACTTCCTGTCGGGACCAATTGTCTGATACAATGGCTCCTAAATATTTGAAGCTATGCACTATGTTGAGGGATTGGCCTTGGACTTTGATGTCCGTGTTGATGCCATTGGTGTTGTTGGTCATCATTTTGGTCTTCTCTGCACTTATTTCCATTCCATAAGCTCTGGAGGTGGTGTCAAGCCTCTGTACCAGCTGTTCAAGTTCTTGTTCCTCTCCAGTCAATCCATCAATGTCATCCGCAAAACGAAGATTGGAGATTGCTCTACCCCCTATGCTGACTGTGCCTTCGTGATCTGCAAGGGCATCTGACATGATGCACTCTAGGAAGATGTTGAAGAGTGTTGGAGAGAGTATGCATCTTTGAAGGCACACCGATTGTTGTTCTGAACCAGATCCCGATGACGCTCCCACCAGCGACATAATTATTCTTGAATATTTGGAAATAACTCACTAAAACACTCGAATAAACCATACACGGAGAAAGAAACCGGAAGTATGTTTCACATGAGGGGATTCCCGTTGGTGCATAGGATAGCAGAAAAGTGTGAATAGACCCAACGTTTCCCGACGTGTCGTAAGAGGCGACTAACAGGGGTGATGTCAGCACGGCATCACTGGGCGAAAGTCTTCTACACAGAAATCACCGGACATGACGAAGGAACCTCACGTTACTACAGGTTCAACGACCACGTGCTCGGGGCCAAGGCGAGCCACACTGTATTCGTGGATATCGGCTAAGGCCAACAGCCTGGAGAGGATTGGGCCCTGCCAGATCTTTCTTGCCCAAGACACACTGCATGATGAATAAAACCATTTACTCCATACTGGGTCGGTCGTCGCCCGGGTCAACAAGGACCGCGCCTTTCTTTGGCCACGAGGACGGAGGTGATAAGTGTGCTACTGATGGACAACTTAACAAGATCCGCACCAGAAATAACATCGTAACCTGGAATATCAGGACCCTAAATGCGGAGGGAAAATTAGAAGAACTGGCCCACGAGGTAGACCACTATCGATGGAACGTTTTAGGGATCAGCAAACTGCGCTGGAAAGGCATAGGTGAAACAACGACCGACAAAGGCCACAAGCTTTATTTCAGCGGGAGAGATGACAGGCACGAACACGTTGGATTCTTGGTCCACAAGAACATTCTAGCCACTGTCATGGGTTGCCGCCCAGTCTCCAGTAGACTCATTACCATCCGTCTGAGAGCAACCCCTTTCAACATCACCATCATCCAGGCCTATGCCCCAACATCAGACTACGACGACAGCGAAGTGGAGGATTTCTATAAAAATCTACAGGCTTGACCAAGTGCCGAAGAATGACATAGTCATAGTGGAAGGCGACTGGAATGCCAAGGTTGGTCAAGATGCGCACCACAACTGAGGAGACACATGTGGACCCCACTGCAACAACGAGACAAATGACAGGGGTCTGCGACTCTTGGAGTTTGCCAGATACAACAATCTGATACTGGCAAACACGCTTGGTCTCCAGACGATGGACATGGCACAGTTCCGGCGGGGAGCATCACAACCAGATCGACTACATCATGGTCAAGAAACGCTTCAGATTAAGCATCAACATTGGCAGGACACGCACTTTTCCAGGAGCAGACATCGGAAGTGACCACGATCTCGTTATGATGTCTTTCCGGCTTCACTTATCTTACCTCAGGTTCATAGCAAAGAACACCCCTTGGGGTCATGAGCAATCTTGTCACTGTAGATTGTTCTAACCTATAAAGGGAACAGTGAAAGCCCCAGTTGAAAACCTGTCTTGCCTTTGTAGGCATGACTAATTCACTGCGGCAACAGTTCCCCCCGTTGGAGTGCCGGGGGTTTCAGTATAAATAGTATCCCCACTTTCTGGAAATTTAGTGCTTTAAATTCCCACTGTCGCTGTCTTCATCATTTGCTCTTTCCCATTCCTGATCTGTCCTATCACTCTGCTATACTTTCTTCTTCTTCGCTAGATCAATGACCTACCTTTTTTCTTGAAAACTCTTCCTGGACAAGACTCCTTGTTTGTGTATGAGGTCTGTTGGATCAGCTTGGGAGTGTTGGACGCTTTCTGCCGGGTGGTCACTAGGGCTTCCTATGATTGCATTATTTCGCACTATAGGCATTTTATATGTATGTGTTTTGTTGATGATTTATAATGATGATTGTATTCTATTTTGTTTTTGTAACCGGGGTGTTCGCGTAGTTGAGGTCAACCCTCAGCCATCCCCCGCGTGGGATGTCTTTATTGTAAAGTGACTGGCCGGTGGAGGGCATTCAATTTTCCCACTAGGGTTGTTTCGGCAGATCTTTTATGCGGATCGGGGGTTGTCCGGTCCTGATTTGGCTCGGAAGAGTCCGCTGGACCTAAAGCAACAATAAATCAATCAAATCAATAGCAAAGAACCGTTATTCTTTCAAAACAACAGTTTATGGGCAAAACGCCCTGACATACATGTGTTACACTTTCTTTTGTTGTTGAGTTGCTACCTAATTGTACTTAGATCAAGCTGTTGCTATAACTGATGTAAATATACATTTTAAGAATAAACAGGATTAGAATAATATTAACAAGAATAAACGACAAATAAAATAAATTATAAATATTTTTATCTCTATCCCTATCATCATCATCAAACAAAATATGTACATACCACTTCAGTGTGAGGTAGGTCACAAAATGGTTCAGCACAATATAAAATGTCTTTTCACAAAATAGAAATACTCCTAAAAACTGGTAACTAACACTAATGCTGTGCAACAACGCTAGGCTGTTGCTTCTTTGACGTCTAAATAAAGAGTGACACAATATAAAATGAACTCTTCTACATAGAGCGGGAATGAGAGGAGTCCGAGTGTAAGGATTAATGGGAGAGGTGCACTAACGAAATAAGCAGAGGTATTCTCGCCCAATTTCCGGTCTTGTCATCATGCGCTAATCATTGACACTGTGCTTGTTTAGTCTACGGGCTGGACAGTCCCAGCTTCTATCAACAATGAGCCCAGCGCACAAGGAAATAAATGTTTTACATTGAAAATAAACCTCTTACATAAAGGCACATGAAAATGCAAGGGACATATGACGTTTTAGCGGATGTTACACGTCATAATTGGCCGGCGTTCTTTGAAGTTGAGCTGTTACATGTCTAACATGTGTAGGCCGATTGGTGAGTGTGAGTAAACGAAAGAAGAAAGGAGGGTGGGGGTAGGGGTAACAGGAGATTGAGGCGTGAAGAGGGCAGGGAAAAAAAATAGGAGAGAATGCATCTTTATTATTATTATTTATCATTCTTATATAGCGCTTTTTCAGCATTTTTGGGGTAAATGACGATTATTATTATTATTATTATTATTATTATTATTATTATTATTATTATTATTATTATTATTATTATTATTGTATCACTTTGGTGGAAAGACTTTAAATAAATTATTATTGTATCACTTTGGTGGAAAGACTTTAAATACATTGAACAACTTCTTCTTCTTCTTCTTCTTCTTCTTATTATTATTATTATTATTATTATTATTATTATTATTATTGTCCTTTATTATTATTATTATTATTATTATTATTATTATTATTATTATTATTATTATTGTCCTTTATTATTATTATTATTATTATTATTATTATTATTATTATTATTATTATTATTATTATTGTCCTCTATTCTTCTTTTTATTATTATTATTATTATTATTATTATTATTATTATTATTATTATTATTATTATTATTATTATTATTATTATTATTATCATTATGCTGCTGCTGCTGCTGCCGATGATGATGATTATGATTAGCTTGATTATTAGCATGATGATTATTATGAATATTATGGATATTCTGAATATTCTTCTTCCTCTTCTTTTTCTCCTTCCTCTTCTTTCTTCTTCTTCTTTTCCTTCTTCTTCTTCTTTTTTTTTTTTGGGTCGTCCGTGGGGGAGGGGGGGGGGGGTGCACGTGCACCCGTTGCACCCCCCCCCCCCCAGATCCGCCCCTGAATAAACGAAGAGAGATTAAAAAAAAAGAAAGAAAGAAAAAGAACACCTCATAGGGAGCTGATGCCTACCGAAAAATCAACAATGACATCCGGAAAGGCATGCGCATAGCAAAGGAGAACTGGATAGAAGATCAATGCCAGGAAATAGAGAACAGTCTGTACAAGAACAACAGCAAGAAGGCCTGCCAGACTGTGAAGCGGCTGACAAGTGTTAAACAGCCCAAGGTCTCCACGATCCAAAGCAAGTCTGACATATGCCTTACAGAAGAATAAGAAGTCTTGGACAGATGGATAGAGTACTGCTCTGACCTTTACAACCACACACCAAACGGAGACCCATCAGTTCTAGCATGTTCTGAGAACAGAGAAGAAGAAGAAATCCTCCAATTATCCGGGAAGAAATTGAGGCAGCGGTGTCACGGACGGACTAGTTTTACTCTGCTTATTTTAATATTTAGCTTGGTTAGCCTATGTAAGATTAGAATTTCAATGTTAAGCAGCAGACGATGAAAGTAATCAAGTGTAGCAATAGCCTACTGCCGATTATACACACAGTGGTAGTTGACGGTAAGCGAAGGCAATGACATCATCGTAATTACGATAGGCGAGAAAGTTGTAACCAATGAGACGCAGGCAGAGCGGTTAGAGCTAGTTCTGACTATGTCAAAACCTAGCATAGCTTACTTCAGTCGTGTCAGAACCTCGGAGCAGTAAACATCTACACAGTAGTAGTACTATCTCTCCAGTAAAGACTAGGACGCAGTACTGGTGAAACTCCGAATTCACTCCAGTAGCCACTAGCCTGATATTGTCACGAAGGTAAATGAACATATTTCTGTTTCATCGTGATGTATTATATTATTGTGGAATTATGTTTGTGAAATTTACTATGCATAAAATTGAATTGCTAGCCCAACTTTGCCGAACACGTGGCGAAGCTGACCACGAGGCAAAAAGACGACCGGCCACCGCCATCTTGAATTATGTACGGAACCACTGTTGTTTAACTTATATGTATGCGTACAGACCAGTGACTGTACAAATGAATGTGTATAATATTATTAATTCTTGATGTGTATAAGTAGCCATGTTTTATATTTATGAATGTATAGGAAATTAGAGTGGAGATTCCAGTGGACCACGGACTTAGCAGAATGTTCGTCGCTTATATATGTAGATGTGGAGCTAATCACTGAGGGCTATTACGACCTTCAGTGAGACGCTCTGCACACACCTATCATTCAAGGTTGTGCAGAATTTCGTCTCATATGTTACAGACGTACAGGCGTTCTGTAGTGCGCCCAACACTGCCTCAGACGAAACCACGTCGACGCAGTAGTTGGCTGCAACGGTATCCCCAGCATTGTGCGAGGAAAGCCAACCAGTCTACCCACAGGGAAAAACAAGAAGAAGACAACACAAGTTGTCAACAAACCGACCACAGCACAGCACGCCAGACTCACAGTTAAGTCCAAAGCAGTGTGTGCACAAAAACCTGAGAGCTACAGGACCACAGTAGTCCACTTCTCATGATCAATTACATCCAGTGCCCGAGGATGAACTATTAGCTGCATAGACTATCAGCGATCGAATTATTCACAGTGACTATTTAACGTTTAAGGTAGATTAGTACTTAGAGAATCTTGTATAGAGTAGAAGAAATAAATGTGTGATGTTTAACTGTTATCAAGTGGCTGGACTACATATGATTCATAGCCGTGTGAAAGCTAGTGTGACAGTAATCTTTTACCATTTTTCTATCTATCTCTGTACCCCAGCCTTTACACAGACCGAGCTAAATAAATAAATTTATTATAGGAGTCCACAGGGTGACTAACTAGCAGTTCCCATCGAATAAAGCGTGAGGTTTACATCATTCCATTGTGCAGAGCCCTAAAACCCATAAAACCCACGTGACAAGCGGTGCAATCGCTGAAGAAGGAGAAGTCAGCGGGAGTGGACAATATACCCGCGGAACTGCTTCAAGCAGGAGGAGAAGCGATGATTGACGCACTCACCATTATCTGTAACAAAATCTGGCAGAGTGGGGAGTAACCTACACCATGGACCCAGTCGATTGTCATCACTATTCCCAAAAAGGTAACCTTCAGGAATGTGAAAATTACCGCACCATCAGCCTCATCAGCCATCCCATCAAGGTCCTCCTGAAAATAATACTCAACAGGTTGAAACCCCAAGCTGAACAAATCATAGCTGAAGAACAAGCAGGATTCAGAGCAGGGAGAAGTACCACTGAACATATTTTCAACCTCAGAATAATCTGCGACAAATACTTACAGCACCAACAACATCTATATCATGTGTTCGTAGACTTCAAAAAGGCGTTTGACCGAGTCTGGCATGCAGCTCTGTGGGCAACCATGAGAGTGTACAACATCAGCCCTAACATTAATAAAGTCATCAAAAGCCTGTATGACAAGGCTACTAGTGCAGTCCTCCACAACAGCGCCATCGGAAACTGGTTCAGAACAACAATCTGTGTGCGTCAGGGATGCCTACTCTCTCCAACACTCAACATCTTCCTAGAGCGCATCATGTCAGATGCCCTTGCAGATCACGAAGGCTCAGTCAGCATAGGGGGGGAAGAGCAATCTCCAACCTTCGTTTTGCGGATGACATTGATGGATTGGCTGGAGAGGAACAAGAACTTGAACAGCTGGTACCGAGGCTTGACACCACCGCCAGAGCCTAAGGAATGGAAATAAGTGCAGAGAAGACCAAAATGATGACCAACAACACCAATGGCATCAACAAAGACATCAAAGTCCAAGACCAATTCCTCAACACAGTGCATAGCTTCAAATATTTAGGAGCCATTGTATTAGACAATGAGTCCCGACAGGAAGTCCTCTCCAGGATCGCACAAACATCCGCTGCCCTGGTGAGGTTGAAGCCAATTTGGAAAGACAGGACCATCAGTCTACATTCCAAGGTAAGGCTGATGCGCTCTCTTGTCATCTCCATCTTCCTATGTGCTTGCGAAAAATGGACCCTCACAACAGATTTACAACGAAGAATCCAAAGCATGGAGATGAGGTGCTACAGAAGACTTCTGGGCATTTCCTATACCCAGCACATCACCAACGACGAAGTCCGAAAGACCATCACACAAGCCATTGGACAACACGATGACCTGCTCACAGTGGTGAAAAAACTGAAACTCCGATGGTATGGCCACGTCACCAGATCATCAGGTCTTGCAAAGACCATCCTGCAAGGCACAGTGCAAAGAGGTAGAAGAAGAGGGAGAGGGAAAAAGAGGTGGGAGGACAACATTTGAGAATGGCCTGGTTTGACACTGAGCGAAACAATCAGGGTTGCTGAGGACAGGGAAAGATGGAGTATGCTGGTTAAACGATCATCTGTGGTGCCCCTACGACCTCCGAGTTACGGGATAGGATAGGATAGGATAGTGTCCAGAAAACAGCCCATCCTGGATAGAACACGTCCATGTACTTAAAACAGTCCCATGCATTACAAGAGCACTCCCATGTACTAAAAGAATACTCCCATGTATTTACAAAAAAGGGTGGCGCTGAAAAAAAGTTGGGCATTAGCTAAAAGCCTCATTTTGTGCATAAAAAGGCAAGTTTAGCACCCCATATCTCCATGAATACACGCCCCCCCCCCGCCCCACACCCACACTCACACCCACACATACACACACACAGTGACACACACACAGTGACACACACACAACATTTCAGGAACACATCCGGAAATATCCAGAGCACTTTTAGAAACGTCCACAATGCATCCAGGAAGACGAAATGTAAAACTGCAGTCGACAAAATAACAACAGACAAGTTTATTAGAAAAATTCAACTTTAATCGTTTTTAACGACGGCGTTAATTTTATTCACATATAAAATATTATAATGATATGCACGCAGTAATATAAAAAGAGTACGTGAGTTAATACTTTATTCCACACACATAAACCTACCTTTGCTTTACAAACATGGCCATACTAATAGTAATACTTGGTGTCCCTCTGTTGAAACCTTGGACTTAAACAGTGCCCGTTTAAATGCATAATTAACAAAAATAGGAATCAATAAATTTGAATCATTTTTAGTGCAGACCATAAGCTACGGTATTAGAGAGCTTTAGAAAGCAAAGAAACTTGGTTCGTATATCTTTTTCATAGGAACCCCTTCCCCCCCCCCCCCCCCCCCCACGTCTACGTCATAACTTTTGTGCTTCCGGAAGGTCACGACCTCCTCATTTGCATTACGCAGAACTTCGCTGGGTTAGTTAGTTAGTTAGTTATTTCTTCTTTGCTTACAGGGTCCAGCGGATTGCAAAGAGCCCAATCAGGACCACAAAATCAAGACCACAACTTGGTTGAAAGAGGACTCACCCCTGATCCATATCCGTATTTAAGGTCTGCTGAAACAACCCTAGTGGTAAAACCATGGACTCTATATGTAGTATATAGTGTCCATGGTAAAACTGAAGACGCTCCACCAGCCGGTTACTTTACAATAAAGGCATCCCATGCTTTAGCACCGTCCAGTACGGTTAGCACTTGGATGGGTGACCGCAAAATGTGAAGCGACAAATAACAACGCCCCCAGTTGACTCAACTGTGACTGAGTACCTACTCTCTTAAGGGTGGGGAAGGTAAAGCAGCCAGGGAGAGAGATGGGCATCACCCTCATTACGCTGTCCCAAGATAAGTGTGATCTCCAACATCACGCTCCCCTACGGCCACAAGGCTATGGGACTACCTTTACCTTTTTTTTTTTTAGGCTGAGGCTATACTCTAAATCATCGAATGCCCGTTTACTTAAACAAAATAGAATACAAACATCATGATAAAATATCAACAAAACACATACATAAAAAATGCCTATATTGCTACATAATAATATCATACGATTCATAGGAAGCCCTAGCGACCATTTGGTAGAAAGCGTCCAATATTCCCAAACTGACCCAACATACCTCATAGTACAAATGAGGAGTTTTGGAAGAGTTTTCAAGAAAAAAGGTAGGTGACTGGTCTAGCGAAGAAGAAGATAGTATAGTAGATTGATAGAACGGAGTAGGAATGAGAGAGAACAAAGGAGAAAGACAGCGACACTAAATTTCCAGAAAGTGGGGATACTGAAAATGCGGAATCTTCATCATTTTGACGAATTGTGATTTTCATGTAAGTTTCTGGTATTGTTGGCATAATTATATCGGGTCACTTGCTATAAACGTAAGCTTGAATAAATGCTTTGACTGTATTCTCTCACCATTTGTTGTTGTTGTTGTTGATTCATTAAATGAGGTAGGCCTACTTTGCTCCGAAAAAAGGGTGCTGTTTTTGCGCTGCTTTTGCTTTCAGATGTAAAATGGCGGAGGGGTTTGTGGTTCCGATTGAGATTTTCAACATAAGTTTTGCATTATGTCTAAGTTTCAAGTGTCTCCTATGGGCATGGTAAAGATGTAAACTCACTTTTCTGATGTATTCTTTTGAATGTGCACGAACAGCCGGTTTAGATGAGCCATATACTACTAGGTTCGTAGGCCTAAACGGGCTAGTTAGTAGGCTAGCCTAGGCAATGAACACAAGAAGCTCTCTATTTTGTTGTTGGTTTTTTGTTTGTTTGGTTTTTTTTAAAAGGGAGAAGAAAAAATTAACAAAGCTCTATCCATTCCTAAACTTCAACTAAACTTTTGTTGGAAAAAGTGTTTGTTTTAGCCCGTGATGAACCAAATCTAAAGACTCGTGCGTTTTCGAGGAAAACAACCTCCGCAAATTAGAGAGTTATGATGGCATTTAACTCCCCTGGATAAGGACGAAAAAAATTTCGTCTGCAACTAAAGGCACTGCCGCTTCAGAACCGTAGGCACGAAGAAAAGTTCGTAAGGATTTTCCGATTGCATAACCGGAAACGAAAGGGATCACTACGAACCAAGTTTCGCTGGTCGATCTAAAGTTCTCTAATAAATCATGGCTTCACACAAAATCAATTTTCATTAGTTTGTCAATGCCATTGAGATGGGTGGGGGTGGGGGACCCCAACAACAACCGTTGATAAAGAAAATAATGTTCATCAACATGTAAGCTTGCTGGCGCCATTATCAACAATGCACGAATTGTCTATAAAGAAAGATCACACTGAAAGCCGCACAAGACGCATTTTATATTTGTCACATCGGCTAAAGTATTAGTATGTGTATAGCAAACGGTCCACGATGTAGACTAAGTTTTACCTCATTAATGCCTTATTTATTAACATTTCTTCCGTCACTATTCCTTCTTTCTATCCTTTAATCTTTCATTCTGGTCTTCTGTCTCTTTTTTTCTTATTTTCAGTCTGTCTTTCTGTTTTCTGTCGTTCTTTCTTTCTGCCTTTCTTTCTTTCTTTCTTTCTTTCTTTCTTTCTTTCTTTCTTTCTTTCTTTCTTTCTTCTTTTCTTCTTTTCTTTATTTCTTTAATTCTGTTATTCCTTGCCTTCTTTCTTTTCTTCTTCTAAGGAAGCAATAGTATCAATATCATATGGTTAGACCTAATAGTAGTCTCTATGACCCCCAACCAGTTTCTATTCATTATCACAAGTAAAGACAGAATTGTCCCAAAATAATGATCAAGTGCTATGCTTTGGCGAAAATCAAATTTGTTAATTGTTTAATGTTGCGTTCACAAAATACTGATTGACACAACTCGTCAGTGTCTGAAATTGCGAGGGAAGACAAACCAGAGTCTTGAGCTGGTTGTCATTGTATTCCTCGTCACACTCTGATGGCGCGCTTGTTGGTCCTGTTGGGAATGCGGAGGTAGCGACAGTCCCAAAGTCGGTCCCAGTCTCGGTTACTGACGGGTTTGCAGCGCGCCGCGCCGCCGGTGCTAGCGAAGTAGACGTCATCACGCAGCACCAGAGGCGTGGGCTTGGTGGCGTAGATCGGAGGCATCATGATGGGGGGCAACAGCAGCGGACGTCGTTTTCTACCCACTGTTCCTATCAGGTTGCTGGTGCTGGCCATCCTGCTGAGACGCCCAGCAGCCCGGTCGTGCAGCCAAATAGGGGACGAGCCGCGCGATCTGCCAGCAGCCGGGACTGAAGACATGGAAGACGTCCTGGACCTGCTGCCGCCCTCGTCGTCCGCGTAGTACACGTTGGAGCGTATTGATGCTTCCTCATTCTCGTCGCCTTCGTCTTCGTCATAGTCATCATCGTCATCGTCCAAAGCGCGACAAGTAGTCCACTGACTGAGGGCCGGGCCGTTGCCGTTCGCTTGATAATTCGCCGTCGTTGTTGATAGGCTACTTTTGCCACATTTGGCACGGGCAGTGTCATTGTCAGTACCGTTATCACGAGTGTTTCGAGGTCGAGTGCTGGAAACAAGACCGTGCGGCGAACTTGAAAAGCCGATCTCTGTGACCTCTGACGACTTACAGGGGTTATCTGAAGATGTTGAGATGGGTGGTTTTGTCTCGTTATCGACACTTTTGTTACCATCTGCATGGGGACGAGACGTGCTGATAACATTGCTGGAGTTATTGTTGTCATTGTCAATCGATCCTTGGTCTTGGTGCTGCCTGTAGTTATATATATCTTCAAAGTAATTTGAATGGATGGTTTTGGTTTGTGTGCCCGTACCGTCCGAGTGGGAAATGATATGGACGGTAGATGAAATGTAGCGCGGAGTTGTTCGTTGCCTCGTTCCTTGGTTAAGCCTTCTAGGCGATTCTTCATGCGGGCGTGGGCCAGAGCTTCCAGAAGCTGACGGCTCTGTGACAGCCTGCCTTTCTGGTGAGACCTGGTCGCATGTGGCGTCTTTTTGGACTACTGGGGACTCAGCTTCTCGATTCCCCACATTTTCTAGTTCATCATGTGCCAGGAGTGTGCGCAGGAAAGTGGCGTTTGACTGTGCATTCGAAGCTCGGATGTCTGGAAGAACGGGGATGCTGCATTGAAGGGGGTCGCTGCGTCTGTCGGTGTTGTTGTTGTTGTCTTGCACGACGAGACTTTCTTTGTTGTTGGTGTTGTCGCTGTTGCTGCTGCTGCTACTGCTTTTGTATTTTAATGTGCTAGGAGAGCCTCTTTCTGTTGACTGTCTCCTCATCTTTGCGCGGGGTGACCTTACGGTAGGAGACCCAGAATGGGACGCCGTTCCTGTGATGCTAGGCATGGTGGCGGTAGTCGCAGTTATGGCCGTCGCTTTAATAGTTTGGACCCGATGTTTTTTTCTGAAAAGAAGAAAAAAGAAAACGACTTGTCATTTACAAGCTACTACATCAAAATAAAGTACATGCCAATACATAAACGAAGCGTACATGAAATAGCTGACATCCGCCATCTCCATCGCGCTAAAAAGTTTACATGACTGTGCATTTTGCAAATTGTACACATCTAGCACGCTTAACTAATTTGCTAATGAGACTTTTTACAAATGCGCTCCCCCTCTCCACTCCCACGAAATTTCACTCCTGCCAAATTAACACAATGCTCTATAAAGACAAAGATTATAAAATTTAAAACACACAGCGCGCGCTCATTAACACAGTGTAGGCTAAAACGACCAGTGACGTTTTAGAAAAGTCCAGTCAATTGCCTCGATTTGACAAATGCAAATGAATGCAACAATTACACACCACATTCAATACAATACAATACAGTACAAGACCACTTAATTTATCTCCCATTGTAATTGCTCCGTGTCACATAAATAAAGCTGTATTGTACTGTAATTGAATTGTATTGTACAGGGTGGCCCAAAAGTACAGTTATTAAACTACCTTTTATATGGTTGAAGTTATTTGCTTAGTAATAGCAATATAAAACATTCCTCAGAGTATAAATCTAACTTACATAAACAGTTTTTTCCTTGGTGATTGTAATTTATTTTATTATGTAAAGCTAACGTTTTACGAAATTCCCGCTGTTCTAGTGTCGAATTTTCAAATAAATAGTCTACGTGATAACTGTAAACCTACTGTATTGTAGTCACCTAAACACGTTAGTTAAGCTTCTTTATCGATAACGACACAATTTACATTTCCCACCAAAAAAAAGCTTTTTATTTTATTTTTTATTTTTTAAAAGGACACCAACAGCAGTTAAATTAGATGCGGCGAATCACAAAGTCCAAGTGCAAGCTATGCCTGTGTATGCTTATATTGTTTAGTGTTATTGTCTGACACATTGCACACGTATATCCAGCACAGCGTGATGGAGGAACTAAGCGTCTAGACACTGCAGTAATTATTCACAACTTTCCGGCACCTCTCATAAAAACTCGTGGGTATCGCCATTATAAATTAAAACGAGGTTATATGAAACCAAGTTCCGGTTTGGCTTGTTTTGCTTTTATCAAAGCTTGATGCGTGACTTTTAAATATGGCAAATTGCCGAAAACGACGATTGTTAGAGCCAGAAAACGAGTGGGATAAGTATAAAAACGGTGGAGGAAGTACATGCTCAATGAAAGAATGCAAAAAACAATCGTAGAGGCCTGTATTTGTGGCGACTTCGGAGGTGCGTCGATCATCGACAGAAAGTGAAACAGGACCTGAAAACTCTTGTAGTTTTCCATAGCTTCGCCGTCGCAACCTTCACAAAACACGAAGTAACTGACTATATTAGGCTAGCGTTGTGGCCAAGTGGGCTAAGGCGGGACTAACTTGCCTTGTCCACAAGCTAAAAACCAATAGCGCCTGACAGGTGTGGGTTTGAGCCAGCATCTGGGCGTTATGTTTTTCTGAATATTTTTCAAAAATTCACAAATAATGTTAGGTAGGTAGGGTTTAGGCGCGCCACTGGCGATAGAAAGGGATAATAAACTGCAGCAAAAAAAATAAAAATATGTGAGGGTACGATACAGGTGGCCAGTGACACATGTTATTATTCTTGAATATTTGGAAATAACTCACGCGGAGAAAAAAAAAACGGAAGTATTTTTCATAGAGGGGATTCCCGTTGGTGCATAGGATAGCAGAAAAGTGTGAATAAGCTTCGCCTCTAAGATTCCTATCCCCAGTACATCTACTACGGGAAGTTATATTCTGAAAACGGTCGGCCACAAAGACCTATCAGTCGATCTGTCACGGCTGTCACGGTATTGTACCATACCTTGCGGGCACTTTTTAACCGTTTGTCCATGCATGCGAAACACAACTGTCTCTAACACTTACAGATCCCGTATAACATGACTAGAGAATGCAGAGCGAACAGTTATACCATGGACCCTATATACTACATATAGAGTCCATGGTTATACAGAGTAGACTACAGGCCCTAGTCTTCAGTCACAGTTCACTTCTTGTAGCGTAGACTCCATTGGGGCTGATGATTGGGACCCCAGCTCAAATTGCCCGATCAATGAAAGTGCCCTACTTGTAGTTAGTATGTTCCTGATCCCACAATGACTGATAATGAGGGACTGCTTCACTCTTGAAATGTGACATAGATTTCACAAGGAGTGTCCCCGACTTTTACAAAACTGATCTCTTTCCGTGACGTGACAAGCTTGGTTGGTTAGTGGTAGCAAAGAAGGTGAAGCCCGTTCTTTGATGATATAAAGCCCAAAATCCAATCAGGGCTATATGAAATTGGCCGAGTAAATGTGAGGTTCTGAAAACGTACTTAGTAAGAACAGTCGCACTGGTCTTTCGTTCATTGTCACCAGCGCTGCCGAGTGGTGACAAAATAAAGCAAGACAAGCGAATCTAGTTTTGAGAACATCGACATTTTGTGATTTCATAAGATATTTTCTCTTTTTGTGTGTGTTTTAATGACTTAAATTATCTGGTCCTCCAAATCTAAGGGCAACTAGCTTTCAAATTCTATCGTAAGATGGTTCTCGTCGCGTTCTTTATGAAGATGTCAAATTGTCATTTTTACCTCCCTTTTCCATCCGAAGAAGAAGAAGAAGAAGAAGAAGAAGAAGAAGAAGAAGAAGAAGAAGAAGAAGAAGAAGAAGAAGAAGAAGAAGAAGAAGAAGAAGAAGAAGAAAGGATTTGCTTCACTTTGTATTCACACACACACGGCAGAAAAATTACTGAGAAACTGACATAAGCTTACTCTAGTGCCCAAGTCATAGCAATTAAGGTCTAGCATTACTTTTCGGGACGGCTAGTGTGTTGAATGAAGTTGATTGCAAACAGATCAGTACAACTTATGTTAATCTGATGAATAAAATTTGATACAACAACAACAAGATTGCAAACAAGCGCCCAAGCTTGTGGTGTGACACCAGCCTCCCCTACTGCAAACAGAGGATGGAAGAACTGTAGCACGGTACCAACACATCGAACCACCTGTCTTCGTCATGAAACCACTACCAGACCTTCGACGATAACAGCGTCTTCTGGTGCTATTTTGGACTTTTGAAGTCAAACAGTCGAAGAGCCTGCTGTCGCGATTTCCAGACATAGTCGAGTTGGGATCCTTTTTATTTCTGTTGAACTATTTGCCTGTAGGTTAGATATATATAATCTGTTTCTTCTGGCCATTGTTGTTATTGCTCTTCATGTTATTGTTTTTGCCTTGTGATTGTTTCATCTTCTTGTTCTTCTTCTTCTTTTGTTTGGGTACCTCATAGTCCTACCATTTCTTTTTTGACCATTTCTTAACATGCAACATTTCTTAAAATGCAACACTCGTTAACACCATCATTCTGAAAACTAACTTACTTATTTGTTACACGATTTTGTCGGAGGAGGAGAAGAAGAAGAAAAAAGATTATGAGGAGGACGACTACGACGACGACGACGACGACGACGACGATGATGATGATGATGATGATGATGATGATGATGATGATGATGATGATGATGATGATGACTGAATAAAATAACCAGTGTGCACGCAACAGCTGGGTTGCCAGCCCCGCTCAAAGCTAGCTGTGTGAAGTTGGCTTGTTTCGTGTTTGTCCTGATTATCACCATTACCTGTTATCAGCGGCGTGTTTCTGTCGTCTACGGCCTAAAGCTCAGTTTTCACATAAAAATGGTACCAATTATTCTTTCCAAGTGGAGAAGCAAATCAGCGATAAGGTCCTATTCCTATGTCCACCAATGAGAGCTCTATAGCTTGGTTTAATTGCCGAGCAGGGTCAGTTTATTGCTCAGCTAAGCTTAATTGAAACGATTTTAAGTAGTTTTTAATAATTGCATTTAATGTAATTTAATTCATCCATGCTGGTAGTCTACTCATTTATTTCATTTTCATATTAATTTATTTCAATAACTAGTTATACCATTTTAAAATTATAACAAACTGTGAATTGAGAAGTGTCGATAACAACACATTAAAACAGACACTGAACTTCGCTAAACATCTTTGCGATCTCTCTGTCTGTCTCTCTGTCTGTCTCTGTCTGTCTCTGTCTGTCTGTCTGTCTGTCTGTCTGTCTCTCTCTCTCTCTCTCTCTCTCTCTCTCTCTCTCTCTCTCTCTCTCTCTCTCTGGTGACAGACACAGACACAGATGTTTTCAGGAAGAAAACACAATAACAACACAAAAACGTAAGTCAAAAGTGTTGACAACATGAACAAAAATAAAAGTAGTCCAAAATTAGTTTTACCTGTGGCGACTTCTGACAGCGTGTTCTCGTTGTCTTCTCTTGAGAGCCGGTACTTCATAAACAGCTAAAGTCTAATATTCTACTATGTGCAGCTGCAAGATCGAACGGTTCTTTCTGGTCCGCACTATAATCACTTGAAGCACACAGTTGATGTAGTTTATTATTA
>CM072511.1:27453609-27568609 GCA_036898135.1 Oncomelania hupensis | reverse complement strand
GCCAGTAAGAAAGTCGACAACAAAAAAGTCATTGAAGAGAGAAAGCCAATTCACAGAAGGATAAGCTGTTACGTATAATCACTGCCATAATCAATAAACTGCTTTCAAAAGAATCTTAGCTGAGAAAAAAGTGAATGAGCAATGTTCGTGTTTATTTTCTCGTTGGATTAGATTTTTTTTGAAAAATTAGTTATCCTCGGTTTTTTTATAAATTGAAACATGTAAGCTTATCTTATATTTTTATGTATTTTTTCTCGCTCTTCAATTGCTTTTGATGTTTAGTGCGTGCTTGGTTGTGCGTTACACAAGTTAGATTATTATTATTATTTGTAATTTCGGGATCAGCAGCAGGATACGTTTTTTTATGAAGTCCTAGAAAGTCCAGACAAATCCTCCATCCTCATTTTTGCTATTTGGCACCAAACGGAAACAAAAATATGCACTCAAATTTCAGGCAGTATCTGGACTAAACACCTGACACAAACTGTGTCGTACGAAGAAGGAAAATAATGTAGAAAAGATGAAAAATGAAAGGGGGGGGGAAGAAATTATTGAAGGAAGAAAGAAAGAAAGGAAGAAGAAGAGAAGAAGAAGAAGAAGAAATTTTCATTGACAAAACTGAGTTATTGGTCCATTTCTACATAGTCAATAATAACTGCAACAAGCATGGATCATAAACTTCAACAGTAGCCGGTCCCCAGTGCTCAAAATTAATTTTGTTTGGTTTCCCCTGTTCTGATTGGCGCTGCAGAAGCCACAATCATGATCATGTTGACCTTTAAACCTTTTAGTACGCTTTCCTTAACGCTGTGTAGGCAGAGTCCTCTGGGTGCAAAAAGGTGAGTACTAAAAGGGGATCTACTAACCTAATTGTAAACTATGTTACTCACGAGCACAAGATTTATATTTAATTCCAGGTGACACTTGCAAATGAAATTATACACGTATTAATTAGCTCTGGACCGATCGAACCGAGGTTTGTATTTGTTTATGTCAGCTGATTTAAGAGCAACCCAAGTCGCTGGGATTTAAATTCACCCTTCTCTCCCTCCTCCCCCACCCCCCCCCTGCCTTATCGCTCCCAAATGGTTGCGATTTAATACTTCTTATCCCTACATACCCCCCACCCTCTAATTTCCTACCTCACGCCCCTACTACCCCTCCATCTAACTGGCCGCGATTTAAATCCTCCTCACCCCCACGCCCAATCAACCATCAAAGAACTGAACATTCATTCTGCAGCGAAAATAACGATAACCCGATTTTTCAAATCTAATGGCTTGCAACAAAACAATGCCATTAACTTCAACTGCAAGGTAAGCTAGGCTAGCACTGATCGCGATAGGACACTTTAATTGCAGTGTTGAAACCACCAGCAAACGTTTAAAGAGTCATTTATACACGGATGTGTTAAAGGAACTAGAATGAAGGCACTGTAAGGAGGGCCTATATAATGTTTTATAATGATGATGATGATGATGATGAAATTAAAGAGATATTTGTCCTCGGCCTCCTTCGATAAGTTAAAAACGCAGCCTGAAAGAAATCAGAGCGGGGGTTGGGGTGGGTGAGTGGAAGGTAGTGGTAGAAGAGAGCTTAAGAGGAGAGGAAAGACGAAAAAAGAAAAAGAAGAAGAACAGAATGAGGAAGAAAATAAAAAGAAGGAAGAGTCCCAACAACAACAGCAATTAGGAACCAAACTGAACAAATGTGTAAACTATAACGTGTCTAAAAGAAGATCCCGAAATACTCATTGATATTCGTGTCTAATCCCAATCACTGAATTTTTTTTCACGCAAAAGATCATTAGCTATCTATTATTAAGTATCTTAACTATCATTAACTATCTTAATTATCTTACGCAAAGTCCCATTTTTGTTCAAGACAACAATTTAACCCGGTCAGATTTGCACTTCGTTCTAACTAAAATCGCTTTAAAAAGACTCCGCTTTCTTCGAACCCAACGACCCCACCAATCGGTTTCCGAATGATTGTCATTTACTGCGTCTTGAGTTTCTGAAGAATGTTCTGAAATCTTTCACTGTTGCCAACTCGTACACAGAAGTAGTATAAATCACTGAGAAAGAATAAGTAACTGCGGTTCATGATTGCTTGAGGATACACAGAAGTAATGTAAATCACAGTCTCGATCCTTTGTGCAAACGTTTGAAATAAACTGTTCTTTTAAAAGGCCCGCCTACGAATAACAAAGTTGTACATTCGCATAAAATGTAACGGAACAAAGCGACTAAACTTCCATTTCATTTTTATTTTCCTAGTGTCAAAGGACGAAGAGGTAGAAGAAGAAGAAGAAGAAGAAGAAGAAGAAGAAGAAGAAGAAGAAGAAGAAGAAGAAGAAGGCAAATCAATCAAATGTTTTAGAAGAAGGAGAAAACGAAGAACAAGGAGAAGAAGAGCAAGTCAATCAAATGTTATGAAGAAGAAGAAGAAGGAGGAGGAGGAGAAGAAGAAGAAGAAGAAGAAGAAGAAGAAGAAGAAGAAGAAGAAGAAGAAGAAGAAGAAGAAGAAGAAGAACAACAACAACAACAACAACAACAACAACAACAACAACAACAACAACAACAAGTAGAACAAGAAGAAGAAGAGCAAGCCAATCAAATGCACCCTCATCAAATGTTATGAAGAAGAAGAAGAAGAAGAAGAAGAAGAAGAAGAAGAAGAAGAAGAAGGCAAGTCAATCAAATGTTTTAGAAGAAGAAGAAGAAGAAGGAGGAGGAGGAGAAGGAGGAGGAGGAGGAGCGTGTTTAAATAATTTAATTTAATTTTATTTTATTTTAAATATTTAGCGAACCGTGTTTATGAACGAATGGACGCCATCGACCTTGACATTTGAGGAGGTCAGATACCAGAGCACGGGAAGCTCGCCACTCATCCTATAGTTATGTAGTTTTGAACAAAATATGTCTTGGTGTGCAAGAGACCGACCGACCGACATACCGGCCGACGGACAAATGGACATTAATTTTGGCTCGTCCGGATCCAGGACATTATTAAAATATTTTTTTTTTAACATTATATGGAAATTAAAAATAAACGAACAGGACAGCCAACAACAGCATTTTTTTTCTCAAAAGTAAGTGTTTTCAAGACTGACATCCTTGGTAAAAACAAACAAACAAACACAGAAAAACAACACAAATGTACAAAACAACAAACAATTCACTGCTTCATTGGAAGGTTGTTGCTGTTGTTTCTTGCTTCGTTCGTGTTGCTTTAAATCAAAAGGCCAACAGAGAAGGGAAAGAGTGAGGAGTTAGAGAGAGAAGGAGGGGGAGGGGGAAAGGAATACTTATCAAGGAGGAAGGGGAGGGAACACACACAAACAAATCTATTTTGGTGTAAGAGCCTCAAACTGTGTGTAGCCCATTCCTGTAACATCGATAATATTGCCCTATGGTTTCCTTCTCCCCCCTCCCCCCTCCCCCCCCCTAATTACCCTTGAATCCATTTCTTCCGACCGACCTTCAGCCCCACCCTACCCGGACTCTCAAGGCTTCTCTCACCCCACATTCTCCCTACTATACCTAACTAGTAAATATCATAGACCATAAATAACTTGTGGTCTATGTAAATATGCAGCTCTCTTCAAATCAGACCACATCTTGTACCAAGCCAATTCACTTCTATTTAATTGGCCTAGAACAAAAAATTAGCATATCATGCCTGTTCATTGCAGGACAGGCCTAGAAGCAGTTGTGGCATGGACTCTATAGTGGCCATAGTTGTGGTGCTTCCTGGAACAATAAACGTGGTTAATGAAGCAGTGAGCGAACGGATTACGGTTGTCGTGATATTATTTATCCTGGCGACTTCGTCAGCGTCACGACCTCCTGCAGACTGACCCGGATGAACTTGGGACTCCCAGAGAACGCACCTTTCCACACTCACTTTTTTGAAAAAGGGGCACCGGTAGGAGAAGCTTGGAATAATCGCAAAGAGTTTACCTTTCTTTCGTGGTGGGATGGGAGGAAAGGCGTTTGAATGGGGAGTGTGGTGGACTGTTCGAGTTAAATTTCTTTTGCAATGTACCTGTCAGCCATGCACGTGAAATTTGGACCGCTTTCTTGGCGAAAGCATAGCAGCCGCAGTGCAGCATCAATCAGCCCACGGAATGGGGGTGGGAGGGGGTGAGGAGGTTGGGGATGGTCCTAACAAAATTCTCATTAGACCTACACCTATTGCAATCCTGTATCAGAAACAGGATCAGAATCTTTGTTGTCCCAACAAACAGCAAGAAAGGTTATTTTGCAGTGTACAACAATCATTGACAGTCGCACTCACAAAATACATTCAGTATAGAATAAAACATCTATTCATAAAAGCAAGTAACATCAAACTTCAATTCAACCATTCATCCCAGTTGAACTAAAAACAAAACCGAACTTTCTGCTCCACCCCATCCCTCTCTCTTCTTTTTCCGCGCACCCACTCCCAACTCCCATCCCATAGCGTTTCATCAGGAAAAAAAAACAAACCCAAACTAGATTGGCAATAATTATGGTCAGTGCTCACAGCCACGACTAATGTTCGAGTTAACCTGGATGGAACCGGGTCTGGAACACGATCGTGATCGAACTGTTCTGCCAAAAGCCGGCAAAGCGTTACACATATATTATATGTCACACGAGGAATGGGAATGTTGGCTACTACTACGATCTGGTATCTAACCAGTGTGTATGAGAATTTCCATACATCCGAAGGTGAATTGGAATTCCAGTCCAATAAAGTAGATTCCGAATCGCACTGCATTCCTATTCTTCCTGCGACCTTTATACAGCCCACTTTTGGGATCCATTAAACTGCAATGATTGAGGTATGGCAAAACTATTTTGTCATCTCAAAGAGATGACGAATAAACATAGAGAATGAGACACGTATTGAAACCGGAGAAGCTGCTTCTATTCTCTGTCCTCCACCCTTCCTATCCTATCCCGTAACTCGAAAGTCGTTTGGGTACCACATATGATCGTTTAACAAGCGTACTCCATCTTTCTCTGTCCTCAGCAACCCTCATGGCTTCGCTCAGTGTCAAGCTAGCCCATTCTCAAATGTTGTCCTCCCACCTCTTTTTCTGTCTCCCTCTTCTTCTGCCTCCTCGCACCGTGCCTTGCAGGATGGTCTTTGCAAGACATGATGCACTGGTGACGTGGCCATACCATCGGAGTTTCCGTTTTTTTACCACTGTGAGCATATCATCGTGTTATCCAATGGCATGTGTGATGGTCTGTCGGACTTCGTTGTTGGTGATGTGTTGGGTATAGGAAATGCCCAGAAGTCTTCTGTAGCACCTCATCTCCATGCTTTGTATTCTTCGTTGTAGATCTGCTGTGAGGGTCCATGTTTCAAAGAGTATAAGAATACGGAGATGACAATGGAGCGCAGCAACCCTTCAGTCCAACATCAATGCTTCCATGGGATTACTAAAATATGACACACATTTCTGATATTTAATTAATAAACCATTTCTTTTGTCACTCTACGGTACTCTCTCCTACAAACACCATCTCCACCATATTTTTCTCCACGAAACAAGAGTTCACGGCTAAATAGTAAAGTAAACGTTTTATAGGATGCATTTAAACTAGTACATGCGTCTGAAGCACAATCAACATTAAAGTATCGTCTATCAAAGACACGTACATGCGAAGTGTCAGAAAAGTAGATTTAACTGCCTTCTGCCAAAGACCATATATATAATATCATATTTTCTGTTACAGAGACTTTTGGTAAATCATTTCGATGCACATATTTAGTATAGCCCCATTCTCATAAGTGCACGTATAGTTCATCTTACTTTCGCTTTGATCTTAAATACCTCAAAGAATCCGATACAACTTTGGTGTTATAGGTCTGACATTCGACAAAGCTAATGAAACGCCTAGTATTGATTGCAAAACTTGTCTACACTGAATAATAAGTTCCTTTGCTTGGAAGGACATTTAATAAATCCTAATAAATTAGCTGTGGGGAAAACTACAAAATAGAGGTACATATATTTTGTCCAACCGGTGAAAGCTTTGAAAGCCTGCATGTCACGTCAGTGCAATATAGATATTCGACAATAACGAAACATTATAGGATTTGTATTGAACCCTACACGTACTGGGCATAATCACTGGGTAGGACGTAGAGATGCAAGTCGGGTCAGTCACGTCAAGGTAACCCTAATAAATTAACTCCCCTTTTATTAACCTTTCTGTTCTGTCCATCAAAGCATCAATCAAGTTGTTGGATGTATCCTATCCAAGATAAAAGAAACTGACCTTTGGCTTTGCATAAGTAACTTACAGATCATATATTTCATTAAGATAGAATATATTGAAAGATTTATGCAACAGATTCTAACCTTGTTGCAGTTTTAATTTTTTATTTTTTATTTAATCATCCTTATCTAACGCTTTTCCAGCTCAAGAGCTGCTCAAGGCGCTGGCCGATATAGGATCTAACGCCAGAGGCCCGAGGCGCCCACTTAGTTGCAGTCTCTGAGCACAATCCTGGGCGATCGGGTATGAGGGAGAAAGGACCTAGTGCTTGCTGGCTGTCTAGGACATGAGCGTCAGGATCTTGAAAGTCCGTGCAGTAGAAAATGTGTATGTGCTCGGATTATACTCTCCAATTATGGTATTGGATGCAGTCAATCTGAAATTTCAAAAATAAAAATTCGGTTTCCTTAATTTACGTCACCAGAGCAGCAGGCCTTGGACAAACCATCCTGCAAGGCACGATGCAAGGAGGCAGAAGAAGAGGGAGACAGAAAAGGTGGGAGGACAACATACGAAAATGGACTGGTTTGACACTGAACGAAGCCATGAGGGTGGCTGAGAACAGAGAAAGATGGAGTACGCTGGTTAAACGATAATCTGTGGTGCCCCCAACGACCTTTGAGTTACGGGATAGGATAGATAGGATAGGAATAGCGATCTCTCTGCCTTTACACCACATGTCTGAGTGATAGATGTGTGTGTGTGTGTGTTTGTTGTGTGTGTGAGAGAGTGGGTAAAACACGTGAGCGCGTAAGTTGGTACAGATCGCCGCCCTTTGAGCCTGATTGGTACTTTGGGGAAAAGCGCGTTTATTGCATCCAGTATTAGTATTATTAGTACTCTTATCCAAAGGAACAGGGCCTAGCACATTAAGTTTTAATATTGTACTCACTCAAGTTGCGGTACCCACATTTCAGATTTCGGTTTATGTAATTTAAAAATATCAAACAACTGCTTCGAATTAAGTGACCTTTTATGTAACAGCTAGCTGCAAGTCCTCGTAGAATCTGAGATAAAATGGCAGTACATAACACGCGTCATCAGTTGTTTACAATGCGAAGAAGGCTAACAATAAAGGTCAAGTAAAAAAAAGACAGGGGCGATCGTTGCTTTTTGACTGTAATAATTAATTGCGGGACTCCACTTCTCCCTCTCCCCCCCCCTCCCCCTTCGATTCCCTTCCTCCTCTCCACTCCAAGCTCCCGTGATCCTGTTACCCCACCCCCTCCCCCACCCCTGCTCTTAATCACCGCATATTCTGTGGCACTACCCATTATTTGCGGTGCTTTGTCATAATAATTAGGACAAGCCGGAGTATCCACAGTATCCTGAAGAAGAAGAAGAAGAAGAAGAAGAAGAAGTTGTGGGCTGGGGGATAATGGGGAAGAGGGAGGGGGGGGAGAAAGGAAGAAAGAAGATTGAGACAAAGAAAGGAAGAAAGATTGAGTGAGACAATGTGTGGAAAGTTGCAAAATGGACTCGGTGAGTAGGTTTGTACTTGTTAGAAAACTAAGCAGAAAACATCAAATGAAATAAAACTACCTACTAAGTCTAACATTATTATGCTGCCCAGATGTGTGCATGATCGAAGAATACAACAAAAAGTTAACAGATTGTTGGTGCATTCTGTGAAACAACTCTTCCCTCAAGAAAGTCAAACAAAGCCTATTTATTACAATAAACTGAATAATACTCTACTGCCCGCTGATCAGCTCTGACGTACGACACAAAGATACATCATATGATCTTCCATGGATCGAACCTGTCAAATTACCCTTAAATACTCCCCATCAAGACTCGTTAAAGGTGCAGGTTTTGTAAATTTACGGCTTTAAAGAAAACCTTGAAATACTTGTCTCGAGAGCTGTTAAAAGTGCACCTATTGTAAATTAACGGGCATAACAGGAGCACTTCAAGTAACAAGAGATATGTCCAAGTGTCCACTTCAGCGCTGCATGGGTCCCTCTTTCACAGACTCGGAGAGGGTGCAGACAAACCAACTTTGGTATGTTAAGAGATTGTGGTCCATCTACGTGTAGTTCACCGAGGTACATACTTATATACGTTAATGTAGTAGGCCTAAGTCCTTGAAGCTGGATGATTCTTGTAAGAGCAATGCATTGTGTACAACCGCCATCAGGGCATCCTCAGTGACGCACACCAACCTCTTGAATAGGTCTTAGTAAGTGTTACGTTGAAACGCGCAGGATAGTATGTCTGAAACGCGAAAATTGTATGACGTAAAACAGTGATGACGAAGTTAATTCTGATTGGTTGTAACGCGTCATTCTGGAACGTCCTGAGGTTATATCGAGTTGAGAGAAAAACTATATAATTGACACACTGTGTTGTGAATAGAGAGAGTGAAAAGGCAATTGTTTGCAGTTGTTGATGAACGCTGATAAAGTTTGAAAACTTCATACGACTCCGTGCCTTGTGGTTGATTGAACGGGTTGCGTGGATTAACGAATCTGAGTTACACTCATCAGTACTTCAGCATTGGGGCTGAATCAACTACTGATAGAAAAACACCAACATCAAACGAGTGTAACAGTAAGGATAACGGATAAGCCCTTTTTTGTCTAATTTATCTGGAACTCTTAGTGATTCAGAAGATACGCGTACCGCGGGAGAATCTGCGTCCTTTATATCTTTAAAAAAAAAATCCCAAAAAAGAACTGATCTGATTCTCCTGTACTTGACCTATTTTGACGATTTTCGCTTGTGAGGCGGGTGTCACTTTTTAAGAATCAGAGCACAAAAGTAAACTTTACAAATAAAGCTATGACTCTAGTAAAGGGACGTAACTCTCTCTCTCTCTCTCTCTCTCTCTCTCTCTCTCTCTCTCTCTCTCTCTCTCTCTCTCTCTCTCTCTCTCTCTCTCTCTCTCTCTAGTTTTGCGGATGACATGGATGGATTGGCTGGAGAGGAACAAGAACTTGAACAGCTGGTACAGAGGCTTGACACCACCCCCAGAGCATAATTATGGAATGGAAATAAGTGCAGAGAAGACCAAAATGATGACCAACAACACCAATATATCAAAGTCCAAGGCCAATCCCTCAACACAGTCCATAGCTTCAAATATTTAGGAGCCATTGTATCATGGGTCCAGACAGGAAGTCCTCTCCAGGATCGCACAAACAACTGCGGCCCTGACAGGACCATCTGTCTACACTCCAAGGTAAGGCTGCTGCGCTCCCTTGTCATCTTCCTATACGCTTGCGAAACATGGACTCTCACAGCAGATCTACAAAGAAGAATACAAAGCAAGGAGATAAGGTGCTACAGAAGACTTCTGGACATTTCCTATACCCAGCACATCACCAACGACGAAGTCCAACAGACCATCACACAAGCCATTGGACAACACGATAACATGCTCACAGTGGTGAAGAAACGGAAGCTCGAATGGTATGGCCACATCACCAGATCATCAGGCCTTGCAAACACCATCTTGCAAGGCACAGTGCAAGGAGGCAGAAGAAGAGTAAGACAGAGAAAGAGGTGGGAGGACAACATTCAGAATGGACTGGCTTGACACTGAACGAAGGCATGAGGGTTGCTGAGGGCAGAGAAAGATGAAGTACGCTGGTTAAACAATCGTCTGTGGTGCCCCAATGACCAGTGTGAAAGGAGAATAACGGGTGTTTACATGCATGTCATCCGATAGATCTCAACCTTTAATACGTTTTTTTGCAGAGCATCTGTACAGTTGAAGATTTTTTGCAGCATCACACACAAATAACGTATTATATGTATTTCTATTTGTGTATTTATATACAAGAGTAGAAGCAACTGTTATAGGGGCAATTTCCAACCGAGTCTGTGTAATCATGTAATTATTGTCTCAGTGATTAGTGTAGCACCTTGCTTGACACTTCATTACTGTGGCTATTTTTAGGTGTTACCCAAGAGTCAAAGTTCTGATAATTTCTTCCCACAATAGCATGGCAAGTGCAGTGCAGAACCACAATAATTAATGTCACTAATGTTAATCTGAGTCTATAAAATTCAACAATATAACTGGGTTCTTTTAAGTGCTACGGTGATGACATGGATAAGAAATGGATGAACGAGGTTCGAAGGAAAAAGAAAAGAGCAGACATAAGTTATCATTACTTAATATTGAGACATTACATTACATGATTAATTATTGCTTTAGGTCCAGCGGACTCTTACGAGCCAAATCAGGACCAGTATAACCGAATCAGGACCACACAATCAAGACCACAACTTCGCTGAAAGAGGACTCGCCCCGGATCCGCATAAAAGATCTGCCGAAACAACCCTAGTGGCAATTAACACTGAAGGCACTCCACCAGCTGGTCACTTTACAATAAAGACATCCCACACAGTGGATGCTGAGGCTATACTCTAGTTTATCGAACCCCTGTTTACAAAAACAAAATAGAATATAAACATCATTATAAAATATCAACAAAACACATATATGTATAAAACGACTACATTGCCAAATAATAACATAGGAAGCCCCAGTGACCACCTGGCAGAAAGCGTTTAATATTTCCAAGCTGATCCAACAGACCTCACACACAAATGAGGAGTTTTGTCCCTGAAGAGTGTTCAAGAAAAAAGGTAGGTGACTGGTCTAGCGAAGAAGAAGATAGTATAGTAGATTGATAGAACAGAGTAGGAATGAGAAAGAACAAAGGATAAAGACAGCGACAGTGGGAATTTAAAGCACTAAATTTCTAGAAAGTGGGGATACTATTTATACTGAAACCCCCGGCACCCCCATGGGGGACAATATTGGGACAGAAGTGCTTCATACAGTAATATTAATTAGAGAGTAATGTAAACAAAACTGAAGCGTGGGATAACAGCATTGAGGTTATGATGTTTCCAGAGATGACAAGCCTGCCCAGTTTGAAGTGTAGAAGAAAATCGTGATTTAATTGAATATTTTATTATTTTTTATTTTTTTTAAAAATAGTGCATATATTGTATGATCCACTAACTACTTCTCTCTTCATTTTTATACTTATAACACCACGGAACGTGATAACACGATTACATGCTTACAGTAGTGAAGAAACTGAAACTCTGATGGTATGCCCACGTCACCAGAGCATAAGGCTTTGCAAAGACCATCCTGCAAGGCCTGGTGCAAGGAGGCAGAGAAAGAAAGAGACAGAAAAAGAGGTTAGAAGACAACATTCGAGAATGGACTGGCTTGACACTGACTGCTGAAGACAGAGAAAGCTGGAGTATGCTGGTTATACAATCATCTGTGGTGCCCCAACGACCTTCGAGTTATGGGGTAGGATAGGATAGGATATGAGCAGTTTTATTAACACCCATCAATTCAAACATTATAAGAACAACTAAAACAATTATAGCCTCAGGAATAACTTGGCTGCCGAGATCAGTTCAGAAATTATGTTGGCAAGATAAAGATAGCATGTAATCCACTGCTTTGGAGTCAAAAGTTTCCTAAATTAATAGACACGGAAACCAAGAGTTTGGGTTTGAGTCTGGACCCTCGTTAAGAAATATTATACAGGCCAAAGGCTGCTAGCTCATATGCTATGCTATGCTAAAATTGTTGACATGATACTGGTTACGACTATGAAATTGGACAGGATATATCAACATAATAAAATAATAATGACAATAACTATTATTATTATTTATTTAATTATGTAATATAACTCAAAATCTGACAATACGTTGGTTCAAAGCGCTTTCCCCAACGCATTCAGTCAGACTAATGGCTGACACAAAACATTTTATACACAAATTAAACACAAGACACCTATCCTATCCCGTAATTCGAAAGTCGTTGGGGCACCACAGATGATCGTTTAACCAGCGTACTCCATCTTTCTCTGTCCTCTGCAACCTTCATGGCTTTGCTCAGTGTCAGGCCAGTCCATTCTTGAATGTTGACAAGACACAAACAAGCTTAAAAAACCCACTCACCCCCACAAACACAGGCAAAGAACAAATAAGACATGGGCCAACAAGACTGTCTAATGTCTAAAACAGCTCACAACAACTAAACCTAGGTAAACCTAGGTACCCGCCTAGCTGTGAATGAGTAAGCTTAGCTGACTGTCTAGAAACTAAGGAGGTTTTGATTGATTGATTGATTGTTGCTTTAGGTCCAGCGGACTCTTCCGAGCCAAATCAGGACCGAACTAAGAGGTAAGGCAACGAGATGAGGAGATGGGCATCACCCTAATGAAGCTGTACCCTGAGCAAAATGAAGGTCCCCTCTCATTTCCTTTAAACCCTAAAAGTTATTGAAAAAAACAATGACCCTTTTACAGTGTCGATCAGCTTAGGTAGGTGTCATAGGCGAAGGCATGAGGAGCTTTGATTTACAGCCTTGTAGAACAGCTGTTAACATCTTGTCAAGTGTCCCACGTTACTAGCACAAGGAAATAAATTATATTACATATGCTGATGTGTTCTATCATACACGAGAGAGAGAGAGAGAGAGAGAGAGAGAGAGAGAGAGAGAGAGAGAGAGAGAGAGAGAGAGAGAGAGAGAGAGAGAGAGAGAGAGAGAGAGAGAGAGAGAGAGAGAGAGAGAGAGAGAGAGAGAGAGAGAGAGAGAGAGAGAGAGAGAGAGAGAGAGAGAGAGAGAGAGAGAGAGAGAGAGAGAGAGAGAGAGAGAGAGAGAGAGAGAGAGAGAGAGAGAGAGAGAGAGAGAGAGGTTGAGCCCTATTGTTTTGTTTTTATTTTAGTTAAAAACAATCAAAAACGTGAAAGAGAAAGATTTTTTTAAAATAATTTGCCATTTCATGTTCTTTATTTCATTTTTAAATGTATACTTACAACTGTGAAAAATCTATGCTAAATGGACGATGAATGCAACTAATGCTTTATGAGATGAAGACTAAAACTGCTTGCAAATGCAAACACATGGCTAATCTACAAGATGAAAAACTTTTCCACAAGAAAACTTTCACAACAGCTGTTGACAGCAATGGCAATAGTATCACAACCCATCAAGTGTATTCACAATATTGTTGATAAACATAAAGAATCAACATTTCAAGATCGATATGATTCAAAGCAAAAAAACAAGGACTCATTATTAACAAAACATACAAACCGAAAAAAACAAGAAAAAATGTTGTTCCATTAATTAAACAACATGTACAAAATGCATCATGAAGGAAAAATGTAATCCCATAATAAATAAAATGTGTGCACCTTTTGGAAGAAAACAAAGCAATGCAAAATGATAATAATATAAATAGGAGAATATCAATCTTAGCAAGGTACACTGATTATTAACAAAAAGAATATCTTGAAAACATTGTACAAAGAATTTGTACATAGAATCTGTACAAAGACACCGAAACACGAACTTCACACATATATAAGAGACTCGCACAAGAAGAAAACTACACAAACAAAATGTTAAAAAACCAAACAAATAACATGAAAACAGAAAACAATTTAGAGACACATTTAGAGACCCACACTGAAACAGACGCAACAGGGTGACATTAAGACTGTACAAGGAAAAGTTATTAAAAAAATCAACATGAGTGGGTACATGTGGAGTATAAAAGGTCTTCTGAACAGATTTTGGTACTCAACTGTCTGTCCCAAGCCCTAGAATCTGCATCAGAACTGTATTTTCTTCTGCACCTGCTGGAACGCATTATCAAAAAGCAGGAATTCTGACTTCCGGCTTGTGGCATATCCCTCAAGCACCCAAGAAAAAAATCAAACAAAACTCTACGCACAGCAAGTTTGTAGGTAAATGCAATTAGCAGCCAGTGCCACGGCCAAAAAAAAAAAAATAAAAAAAGGGAAAGAAAAAGCAGAAAGAAAGAAAATATAAAAATAATTAAAAAAAAAAAAAAAGAAACAAAAAGAAGGAGAACAAACAAATAAATTAAGAAAATCTGACAGTACACATGATAATCACAACTCTTTCTAAAACCCTGTGGTACTATGACAACCAGTTACAGTAATGCTGGTTACTCCATAGAAAATAGAATCTAAGGAGAAGCTTCAGGTTTCCATTAAAATAAAAAAAACATCTCCTCGCACAACAA
The DNA here is from genome assembly GCA_036898135.1 of Oncomelania hupensis. Taxonomy (NCBI): domain Eukaryota; kingdom Metazoa; phylum Mollusca; class Gastropoda; order Littorinimorpha; family Pomatiopsidae; genus Oncomelania; species Oncomelania hupensis. The sequence goes on along the minus strand of CM072511.1, from coordinate 27,554,280 downwards.
CTAGAATAAACAAATGCAAACTACCAGAAAATGACAAATATATTCAAAACCCTTCAAAATCTTATGCCTTTAGACTGGTATGATACGTTCTATAAATTCTATATATCAATAAGCTGAATTCTCACAAAGCCCTATTTCATAAAGAATTATAAATAAAATAGTAACTATCAAGACGGACTATAGAATCACATTTTTTATTGTTAAACATGTTCACTAAACGCTGAATATTTTAACACAACCGTAAAGAAAACACATGGCATATTTTGCCTGAAGATCATTTAAAACAAATTTGTTTATGTCAATTACCTTCTCCTCATAACCCTAATTTTCTTATCACAATCTGTTGTGTTGCAGCAATAAAATAAAAACAAAGTAAAATAGCATCAATATGCAGTTAAGTTTCTCATCACAATCTGATCATTGTATTCTTATAAAACAACTGAAGTTGTCAACATATCATTCACTTGAGATTTTGAAAAAGAGATTCCAAGATTGATTCTATAGATAACATTAACTACTACTGTGACAACAGACAGGTTCATCACCAAAAACATTAGACACAAAGAATTTAAAGATATCAACACTACAGAACACATTCACAGTGGTAAATAAAACCACTTGAATTTTAATAATCTACTGTTATTTCTACCGTGGTTACTAGCAACACTCTGAAACTGTATCAGTTGTGCTGTACCTACAAGACAAGACTTTTCTAAACTAGAACATTACTCATCGATTTGCAAATTACAACAGTCGACCTAGTACAGCATGAAGAGGAAGCTCAACAACAAATTCATGCATCCAAAATAGGGTTAGATGACACAACATTTGCTGAAACCATCACTATCACTCTTAAGTATGAAGACTACCGAGTCATCACACATTAATGATAAACTACGCAGCTCTGTTATTAATCAACACAACACTGTAAGTTTTAAAATGTTGCTCAACTGAAGCATACAATAATCCATATGCGTCGTGGGATGGGGGTTGAACAGGGTTTTGGGGGAATGAAGTGGAGCAAAATGACTACAGTCTCAGCCTTGTCCAGTGTCTAGCAAAAACTGTCCGGGGCGCTGACTTCCTGGAACTCACTCAGTGCCTTGAGAGGCTCAATGTGAGCACGCATGGCTCCCTTGCGCACCTTGGCGTTCATCTCACTCTGGTCTTCGCGCCTCACTAGTGGCTTCTTGGCTGGTGCCTTCATCCTCCACTGTACCACCGGTTTCTGCACAAAACGAAGAGCAAAATATATAAAAGAAAAGAAGAAAACAACGTAGTAAATAAACGTCTCGGAAGAAATAGCATTAGTTAATGTATCTGTGGGACTTCTGTGCTATAATAATTTTCCATGAACTTTTTACAGGCATTTAAGCAGAGCCAAGAATGTTATTGTTGAAACCATGGCTGACTAAATGGTACTGACTGGCCCGTTAATGCCAAGCCCAGTCTGCTTTCCACATCATGCCTACAAAATCAATCAGAACCAGGATCTTTATTGTCACAACAAATCAGGATCTTTATTGTTCCAACAAACAGCAAGGACAATTTGTTCACAGGTTACAAGAATAACCGTTCACACCACTAAGTATAGAATAAAACATTTTACATAATTTGTATCCTGTCTTGTTTTATGTCTTGAGGAAGGAAAAAACCCTAGAGCGAACACGTTTCAATAACATGAACAGCGTAGCAGGTTCTTGTGAAACAGAAAATGTGGAATGAGAAACAAACTTTAGATATTTACAGAAACTGATAAACTAAATGTTACTGCAGGGTTTGTCACTTTGAATAAAAGATATTAAAAAATGGGCAGAAATGGTTTGGAAATTTTATTTCAGGAGGATTATTAGTAATTTGAGGCTGATAATAAAACACTGGGCAATTCATTAAAATTCAAGATAACATTAACTTACTCTAGCGCTCTTCACTTGGCATAACAGCCATACTAGAAGTTTCTAAATAACTATTCAAGAATTGACGCCAAAAAAAGCAAAATGCAGCAACAAAAACAAAGAAACGATATGTAGAAAACGGTAAGTCAGGACAAAAATAGAGTTTTAAAATAAATAATACAAATTTCTTACCTTGGAATTTCCTTTCTTGTACTGCAACAGAAAACAAAGATATGTTTATTAAAAGAATACACAATTTTAAACAGAAAACGTTCCCCCCCCCCCCCCCCCCCCAAAAGTAACTGGGTTCATATGAACTTCTGGTTTCACAAATAATTTAGTTACACTTTGATTTTAAAATAACACTGTCTTCACACTAAAATGCAGCTGTTTGTAAAGTTTCAATGACAACAAGAAAAGTCCGATAAAATCACATATTCATTCACTGATTTTTATGAAATGAGAAGAGGTTTCGTTAGACATTTTATGTTTCCTTCTACAATGGCTTGCCAGTTTTACCCGCAAAGTCAGTCTTGTATTTTCAGAATTGTTTGGTTTGAAATAGTCGGTGGGGGAGGGAGAGGAGGGGATCAGAATAAGCCAAATGTCGGTCTGTCACCGCCCGTCCATCTGTGGAAGCCCATACCTCAAGAACCACGGAAAAGATTTTGACCAAACTTCATAGGAACATTACCTAGGTTAGTGGCCTGCCTCTCGTCCCATAACATTTGCTCTACCACAAAAAATGAACCCTTTGAACCCTGGATGCCCCACCAATTCTGAGCCCATTCCCCTGGGAAAAATGGCATTTTTAGCATGCTTTTAAAACAACCAAAACATATCAACCAAAGTGTTAGACAACCCAAAGTTAGTGTATAAATGACTTACTATGTCATCTCTTCATCTTCATTATCATCCCACAATTGATCGATTACTTCCTGAGTTGTGTACAGTCGCTTAGCGACGCTTCCTTGATTTGTAGACCTTCGTTTCATGACGCAAAATTGAGAAAAAAAATGTCACAAAAACACGCACTGTGCTCGCACTAGAGCGCAGACATTTTGCTTTACCTTATTCCCAATAACCCTATTCCAAACAGCAAGTACTAGAAAGAACAGTAAGCTTTGTACGGACCGCAAGAGTAAGGTAAAGTTACGAGACCGGTTTATCGGTCTATCGGGGCACAGCTGTTTAAGGGCTAGACCGATATATCGGTCTTTCGGGTTCAATGAGTTAAGGTCATAAGAGTCATTTCTGTTGTTAAACACAGTTTTCTCAATGTCTCAAAAAGGGCTGAAGCGATATGGTCAAGTTTTGGTATACAGGTACTTTGGGTCATAGTCCATCCGTCAGAGTTGGTCCAGGCGGTGGCCCATTGCTCAAAACACACTTTCTGCATTACCCCAAGAATAACTGGACCAAAATTCATAATGTTTGTGGATACTGTAACTACTGCTAAGCATGTTAGATCATTTATATTTGTACTTTCTCAAAGGTCAAGGTCAGTGTGCTTTACCAATTTCTAAACACGTTTGTGCTGTAACCAAAACTTGGCTCAGCCAATTTTGATAATTTGTTTCCTTGTGGATAGTTGAGACAGTGGCCTATCATTCCATGTGTTCCTTGTGCTTCATTAGGATAAAGCCAGTCACAACCCCGCCAAGAAAATCCACACTTTTTGAAAATGCGTATTTTTTCGGTTATGAGTTTGAGTGTCTGGAGATACATTTGAATGGCTTGCCATATCTTGTTTTGCTTCAAATACTGATTGTTCCAGGGCGAAAACATCACATTACCTTGGTAGAGGCAACGTAACAGGCCTTGACCGTCAGCACCACGGAATTCATCAAGTTCTTGGCTGATGTGATAAGAGATGTGGCACTGTCCAGCTGTAAAAGACAAAGACAAAAACAAGAACGCATTGTTATTTCGTCCTTAATACAGGTGAATAGTTTTGCAGACTGAGAATTACACTGAAATTTGAGTCAGATTTTTTTTTTTAAAGCACAGTTGCACTTGTGTCTGATGAAATCGTTTGTATACAGACAGGTATGTTTGGATGATCACCAAAACCTACAAAAGAGAGATAAAGCGACTAACAGATACTGACATACACAAATAAAGAGTATCCAGTCTACTGTATTGTGCCTTAATACTGTCAAGCCACTGCAATCCTATCCTATCCTGTCCCATAACCCGAAGGTCGTCGGGGCACCACAGATGATCGCTTAACCAGCATACTCCATCTTTCTCTGTCCTCAGCAGCCCTCATGGCTTCGCTCAGTGTCAAACCAGTCCATTCTCGAATGTTGTCCTCCCACCTCTTTTTCGGTCTCCCCCTTCTTCTACCTCCTTGCACTGTGCCTTGCAGAATGGTCTTTGCAAGGCCTGATGATCTGGTGACGTGGCCATACCATCGGAGTTTCCGTTTCTTCACCACTGTGAGCAGGTCATCGTGTTGTCCAATGGCTTGTGTGATGGTCTGTCGGACTTCAACGTTGGTGATGTGTTGGGTATAGGAAATGCACAGAAGTCTTCTGTAGCACCTCATCTCCATGCTTTGTATTCTTCGTTGGAGATCTGCTGTGAGGGTCCATGCTTCGCAAGCATATAGGAAGATGGAGATGACCAGAGAGCGCAGCAGTCTTACTTTGGAATGTAGACTGATGGTTCTGTCTTTCCAAATGGGCTTCAACCTTGTCAGGGCAGCAGTTGTTTGTGCGATCCTGGAGAGGACTTCCTGTCGAGACCCATTGTCTGACACAATGGCTCCTAAATATTTGAAGCTGTGCACTGTGTTGAGGGATTGGCCTTGTACTTTGATGTCCGTGTTGATGCCATTGGTGTTGTTGGTCATCATTTTGGTCTTCTCTGCACTTATTTCCATTCCATAAGCTCTGGAGGTGGTGTCAAGCCTCTGTACAAGCTGTTCAAGTTCTTGTTCCTCTCCAGCCAATCCATCAATATCATCCGCAAAACGAAGATTTGAGATTGCTCTGCCCCCTATGCTGACTGTGCCTTCGTGATCTGCAAGAGCATCTGACATGATGCGCTCTAGGAAGATGTTGAAGAGTGTTGGAGAGAGTAGGCATCCTTGACGCACACCGATTGTTGTTCTGAACCAGTTCCCGATGACGCTGTTATGGAGGACTGCACTGGTAGCCTTGTCATACAGGCTTTTGATGACTTCTATAATTTTAGGGCTGATGTTGTACACTTTCATGGTTGCCCATAGAGCTGCATGCCAGACTCGGTCAAATGCCTTCTTGAAGTCTATGAACACATGATATAGATGTTGTTGGTGCTGTAGGTATTTCTCACAGATTATTCTGAGGTTGAAAATCTGTTCAGTGGTACTTCGCCCTGCCATGAATCCTGCTTGTTCTTCAGCTATGATTTGTTCAGCTTGTGGTTTCAACCTGTTGAGTATTATTTTCAGGAGGACCTTGCTGGGATGGCTGATGAGGCTGATGGTGCGGTAATTTTCACACTCCTGAAGGTTACCTTTTTTGGGAAGAGTGATGACAAGCGACTGGGTCCATGGTGTAGGCCATTCCCCACTCTGCCAGATCTTGTTACAGATAATGGTGAGAGCATCAGTCATCGCTTCTCCTCCTGCTTGTAGCAGTTCCGCTGGTATGTTGTCCACTCCCGCTGACTTCCCTTTCTTCAGCGATTGCACTGCTGCCTCAACTTCTTCCCGGAGAATTGGGAGGATTTCTTCTTCTTCTCTGCTCTCGGGACATGCTAGAACTGATGGGTCTCCATTTGGTGTATGGTTGTAAAGGTCAGAGCAGTACTCTGTCCATCTGTCCAAGACTTCTTGTTCTTCTGTAAGGCAAATGCCAGACTTGCTTTGGATAGTGGAGACTTTGGGCTGTTTAACACTTGTCAGCCGCTTCACAGTCTGGTAGGCCTTCTTGCTGTTGTTCTTGTTCAGATTGTTCTCTATTTCCTGGCATTGATCTTCTATCCAGTTCTCCTTTGCTGTGCGCATGCCTTTTCGGATGTCATTGTTGATTTTTCGGTAGACATCAGCTCCCTGTGAGGTGTTCTTTTTCTTTTTTAACTCTCTTCGTTTATCACACAGATCCAAAAGTTCAGGTGTGATCCACGGCTTCTTCTTTGGTCGGTGCTTGCCAAGGATCTCAGTGGCGGCATCTGTTACAGCTGAGTTGAAGGTATTGGTCATGGTGTTGACATCTACTTCGCCTGCCCCCAAAATAAGCAGTGGTGCAAATTTCCCTCCAATTGTGGCCTGAAATATTTTTGCCACCTCCGGGTCTTGCAGTTTATCCAGGTCGAACTTCAGCCTAGTGCACTTTGCTGTATTTACTCTCTTCAAATGGAGCCGGAAAGACATCATCACGAGATCGTGGTCACTTCCAATGTCTGCTCCTGGAAAAGTGCGTGTCCTGCCAATGTTGATGCTTGATCTGAAGCGTTTCTTGACCATGATGTAGTCGATCTGGTTGTGATGTTCCCCGCCGGGACTGTGCCATGTCCATCGTCTGGATTTTTTGTGGAGACCAAGCGTGTTTGCCAGTACCAGATTGTTGTATCTGGCAAACTCCAATAGCCTCAGACCCCTGTCATTTGTCTCGTTGTTGCAGTGAGGTCCGCATGTGTCTCCCCAGTTGTGGTGCGCATCTTGGCCAACCTTGGCATTCCAGTCGCCTTGCACTATGACTATGTCCTTCTTCGGCACTTGGTCAAGGACCGCCTGTATATTTTCATAAAAATCCTCCACTTCGCTGTCTTCATAGTCTGATGTTGGGGCATAGGCCTGGATGATGGTAATGTTGAAAGGGGTTGCTCTCAGACGGATGGTAATGAGTCTACTGGAGACTGGGCGGCAACCCATGACAGTGGCTAGAATGTTCTTGTGGACCAAGAATCCAACGCCGTGTTCGTGCCTGTCATCTCTACCGCTGAAATAGAGCTTGTGGCCTTTGTCAGTCGTTGTTTCACCTAGGCCTTTCCAGCGCAGTTCGCTGATACCTAGAACGTTCCATCGATAGTGGTCCAGCTCGTGGGCCAGTTCTTCTAATTTTCCTTCCGCAGTTAGGGTCCTGACATTCCAGGTTCCTATGACGATGTTGTTTCTCGTGCGGATCTTGCTAATTTGTCCATCAGTAGCATACTTTTCACCTCCGTCCTGGTGGCCAACGGAAGGCGCGGTCCTTGTGTAGCCGGGCGACGACCGATCCGGCATGGAATTAGTGGATAGCCTCATCATGTGTTGTGTCTTGGGCAAAAAAAGACCTGGCAGGGCCCAATCCTCTCCAGGCTGTTGGCCACAGCCGAAATCCACGAATACAGTGTGGCTCGCCTTGGCCCTGCCAAACTAAAACTAAAACTAATAACGGAATCTATAAGGCCGCAGTTGTAATAGCTCAGGACTGGACTCTGACCCTGATAAACCACGAAATTGTAGTTACAACATGCATGCAGACTATCCAGATACAGTTACATTTTCATGATTAAGAAACTGCCATTTTGCAGATCCATCTGAAACACATAACCTTACCCCTGAGACAATGAGTTCACCGCTGACGTTCTGAACATCGGCCTTGACCTTGCTGGTGATGTTCAGCTGGTGGCAGTACAGAGCGATGCGTTGCAAGTACGCGTCCAGATCCTTCTTCGACTGCGAGTCGGGGCACTGGAGAAAAATCAGCGTTTCATATATTATCTTCCAGTCTCACTTTCCCCTAGTGATTGCTTCATAACTCACACCACTGAAAAAAACTGTCCCAGATAAAAGGTTGAATGTCATCATAACTTTGATACTGCCATACTCAAAAGTTCAGAAAAGGTGCTGGTTCCTTCAAAATTTTTTTGATTTTTTTGTTTTTATTGGGCTTGATAGGTTTCCTCTCAAATGATAAATTGTCAATTCTGCCCCTACCTCTTCTGAAATACTCTTAGCCAGCTTGTCAAGGTTGGTTCCCACTTCAGAGATTTTCTTGGCTGCATTGATCACATCCATAGTGCTTTTCAATGGTCCACGACCCCTGCACACATAATTAACGCGTTAGAAATGAGCAAAGAAAATTAAACCACAACTAAAACACCAACAACAAGGGTCAAAATGACTATATTCCCAAATATGTAAAATACACCTGGTAACTAAAATACTGGAGGAAACTTAATACTCATAGCGAGCAGCTGAAGCTCTTAGTCAGTAGTACAAGGTCTGTAGTTTTTAATGCACTGACTGGCATCCCCTTTCTTCTACAAAATACAAAACTACAAAGATGATACATATGCTTTGCTAAACAGTTGTCTCGATTTTAGATAAAACTCTTTGAGCAACCACGCCTCCTCCCCCCCCCCCCCCCCACCTCCCAAAAAACCCCAAACAAACAATAAAACCCAACAACAAGAAATAAACATAAAAAACAACCTAAACAAAAAGACTGTAGACAGCAAGCTAAACTAAAACCCTGTAGACAATTATTCCTACCTGGTGAAGTCTGTCATCTCCATCATGATCATACACATCTGCTTGGCCATGACGATGATATCGTTGCCGCTGTCATCCCACTTGGCCACTTCCAGGTCCAGCTTGAGTTTTTCCATCCTGAACATTTCCACCTACACACACACACACACACAAATCACTTCTATAAATCTGATCCATTATTTCCTGATAATAGGTAATCGGCTACATGCTGTGAGCAATAACAAACAATAACAACAGCAACAACAAAAATTCCACGCTAAGAAATTAAATAAAAATAAAAAAACAATTTTCAGAATGCTTTACCTGTGCTTGAATCTTTTCCTTCTCCTCCTCAGGCAGCTGCCTCATCATGGCACGATCACTCTTTCCATACTCATCGTCTGCAGCAACACTGGCTGAAATCACACCTACATGTGTACTTTTACACAACAGGAAACAACGACTGCTTATCAAGATGGAACATATTTTAAAGAGAATGAAGCAAACAACGCGATGTGTGTTTTCTGTGAATAAGCTAGTCTGCATCCTACTGTGAATCTGATGGTGATGGAGATGATGCTGATGGTGGTGGTAGTAGTACTAGTGGTGGTGGTGATGATGATAATAATAATGACGAGGATGGTGATCTTCGTAACTCATTGGTACTCCTCTGGAAGAGTGTATGCACCGAGGTCTAGTCTGTGCACATATATATTCCATCGCATGGTCTTTGCAGGTCCTGACGCTCGTGTTCTAGACGGAGGAGTGCAAGTTACACAAATACCCCACTAGGTCCCTTCTTCCTCATCCCCGGTCACTAGGGATTGTGCCGAGTTGTCTGGGGCGTCAGACCATGCGCCCAAAGGTTGCAAGTTGCCGCCTTGTGTAGCTTGAGTTAGATCCTGTCTCGGTCAGTGTTTTGAGTAGCTGTTGAGCTGGTAAAGCTCTTATAAGAACAATTATAATAATAAAATAATTAATAATAAATAAATAAATACTTCTACTACTATAATAACAAGGATGATGGCAATGGTGATTTTTATAGAGCATATTTCTCTACATGGCCATGCACCAGGCATGTTTAGACAACATTCAGGACCAAATAGGCATATAAAAAACTACTAATATACAAGAAGAAGAGAGACACTTACTGTAAGCTTCATATTCATCCTCCTGTTCTACTTCACTGTCTGAATCATCAACATCAATCTGAAAAACCCAGACATTATAATTATAATATGTGAACATTTCAAGGCACACCAAAAAACACCACACACACACAACACATTAACAAGATCCAACATCTTAGGTAATAATTGCATGGGAACACATAATCAGCCTTTTACATAAACATTATTTACATAGTGTAGTAAAACTCCAATTCTTCCTTTTATTTTCCCCTTAACTGAAGTGACAATACCTCACCCCATTCTAGTTTTCTTAAGAAGTTAACTCTAATTGACAATTTCTCACCAACACTGCAAGGAGAGGAGGGCGCAGATGAGAAGCAGAAGAAGAAGAAGAAGATGAAGAAGAAGAAGGAGGAGGAGGAGGAAAAAGAAGAAGAAGAAGAAGAAGAAGAAGGATGTGGAGGAGGCGGATGTGGAGGAGGAGATAGTGGCGGGAGATAACCGCTTTTTAGGTCACGCTCACAGAAAACAAAATAATCCAACAGCTGCGCTTGAGATAGAAACTGAATGAGAATGAGAGAGAGAGAGAGAGAGAGAGAGAGAGAGAGAGAGAGAGAGAGAGAGAGAGAGAGAGAGAGAGAGAGGGAGAGAGAGAGACAGCAAATGATTGCTAGGATTATAAAAAGGAACAGCAGTGAGGGAGGAGGGGAAGAAATGTTTTAATCAGGCTGCAGAACAACGTTGAAAAAAAATCTCTGAAGTTTTGGCGGGGTCTAGGGGCTGTTCACAGACTTAGCGCATAGACTAAAAGAGAAACTCAGAGAATAGCGGTGGCGCACCTTTTAGCTTTTTTTCAGTAGGTCAACAATATGTGCGAAATGTACAGCATAAGAGGCGCCCGCTAAAGTTGTAGCCTATAACAGTGAAGCAGTATTAGCAGGCGGCACACCTCTCTGTTAATAAGACGACATAAAAATGTGGATCGGTATTCGGGGAAAAAAATATTCTTGGGATTTTTTCTCTTGGAATTCTTTTTTTTAACTCGGAAAATAGTGGATCCGCGGAGAATTCTGCAGCCTGTTTAATCCCGTTCATGCAAAAACTCAGAAGATAACTCACTCCATTGAGCAGTACAGCTTGCCTGATGTCTCTGACACCATCATAGACCAAGCGACTAGCTTCGATAAAGTCATTCTCGTCCACGTCTTGCCGTGGGTTGGAGTTCAGAGCATCCACCGCCACTTCCACTTTCTCAGCAAAGTTGGGCATGACTGCACAAAACAAGGAGGAAACATTTTTATTTATTTGTTATTCATTTCTTTCTTCCCAAAGTATGTCCTACGTTCACTGTTATTTTGACAACACACGTTCAGCACATGAAACAAAACAAGCTATGAAATCGTTCCAGACATGTTGCAAAAATCTAAAATCGATCTAAAATTTCAAAAAATAGGTTTTCATTTCTGTCTTCTAATAGCAATCTCCCTGACTTTACACCAAATGTTTAAGTGATAGATGTGTGTTGTGTGTGAGAGAGTGGGTGAAACATGTGAGTGTATATGTTGGTATGGACCGCCGTGCTTTGAGCCTGATTGGTGAATTTGGGAAAAAGTGCATTATTATTATTATATCTAGAATTTTATATTCTTTTTTCTATCAAAATGTGTTACCTGATCAGCGAGGAAGTACTGTGAGCTCATTTTCTATATAACAATTGCACAGTTTTGGAGATGGTATTGAACAAAATGCCCTAAAAAAGACCAAAGACAGCAGCATTGTGGCACCCCAAAACTTGTCAGGCAAATCTGGAGTGAATGAAAGATACAATTCAAAACAACTCAAAAGAAGAGTGCATTCCAGGTTTAATAATAACAACACGCACATCTCTTGCTGTTACAGTGATTCAAGGTGCAATTCTCTTCAGCTCTCTTTCAACATGATGTAGGTGTCTACTTGTTGCCTGTAATATAGGTGAGCTGGCAGGCTTGCTATAATAGAACACCGTATTGTATAGCGAATAGCTATATTAAACTTGCTGTAATGGCTTATACCTAAGCAATGCTATTTCTTTACAATGTAAAGCCCCAGTCAGACCTGCTGATTCTCATAAGATCTACCCCATCGCACGCTGCAATAAGTTGTGCAACAAGCTTCAAGTCTAATGCGATATCCACCATAGTTTCAGAGGATAGAAAATGTTCTAATTCCTGCGATGAATTCATAAGTTCGAACATGCTGTAAGTCCTTTACATTGCAATGGTAGAAATGGCTGTACCCACCCTAGTCTCTGTTGTCTCGTCTATGGAAGTGTTCCTCCTCATCTGCTACTAAAACAGTTAAATATGGCCAACAATCTTCTCTCTCACTATCCTCCGAACTGCTCAAACTCAAACTGTTGGCCATAGCTTTCACAATATGTACGTAGCATTAACGGGGAGCACTATAGGAACAAGGAAAGAAGCCTGCGAGTGAGCCGTGGTGAAACCCAAATTCCACATCTGTTGTATGGAATTAATTTCAGTGTGTGACTGGTTGCTTCGTGCAATCAATACCGAGATTAAATTGCATTGAACACATTGTATATTTAATTGGCAGACACCTCATTTTATATTGATATTTATAACCCAAATTGTGTAGAGGTTGTCATAAACTTTGTTAAAAGGTCTGGGAAGAAGCTAAGAAAAAATACTGACTCTGGTCCCTCAGCATGGTAACCGCATCCATGACACGCTCAGTGTAACGTCCTGGCTCATAATTGTCCATCTCTGCTGTGACCACGTTGCACACTCTGGCTGAGCGGCCGCGGATGGCCCCAGCTGTGCGGTCTAGGGTGTCTGCATCGTTCTCTTGCAGAGCGATAACACACTTGTTCACGTCATCCAGAATGTGGTTTTCTGGTTGAGGGAAAAGAAAAACGAAAATGAAGTTATTTCAGTTCAAATCAAACGGCTTTGGTGCTAAAATTGCTGTTCTATATCAATAGTATTATTCACCAACAGTACACCAGCAGATATGAAAATGGTCTAAAGTCTGCATGATGGAGAAGTGCGACAAAATACACTCAAGTCACCGAGCTAAAAAATCTTCATTTAAGCAGTGACCATGGGCATAAACTTGGAAAGTATTAAATTACAGTATCATGGAAATCAAGAATCTACTACGAAATACAAACAACCACATTACTGGTTATTTTGCTTACCAGAGATGGCAAGGAAATCATGGATGGTAGTTATGTCATCAACAGAATCAGTCAACAGGCGCACTTGTTTTTCCCAGGCCTCTTTGAAAATCTCCATGTTCTCTTGAGCAGCCTTTGAGCGAGGTCGTGCAGCCAGCACACGAGCTGCATTCACAACCTGAAAATAGGATGCAGTATGCATTCATCATGCTCCCTCTAAAACAACAACTCTGATGAACATAGCCAACAATTGTTGTTGTTTTTTTAAACACCCAAAGATTACCGTCACCATGAACACTGACTGAATGGGGGCATTATATTTTTATCCCAAGAGAACAGGCAACTACTAGCTTTTTTGCGGGAGTAGACCTACTTTCCAAAAAAGCCAGCCTGACTTACTTTAACCACAATAATATGCTGGTTACTCCGGGTAAATATTGCAGAAACATTTTCAGCCATACCTGTGGGCACAAGGCATCAATCTCTGCCGCGGCCATGCGCACCATTTTGACCCCATCTTCGTTGTTGGACATGGAACAGGCCAAGTTAGCCACCTAAAACAACAGAGATCAATCATGAATTAGTCATGTCATAATCCAGAATGCCAAACCAACCAACCAATTCTGCAGTCCTCTTACAAAGAATGGTCATATTTTCATGGGTATTACTAGAGGGCAACATGGTACAGAAACTGACAAGAATACCAGAAGAAATCCACAATATGAGAACACAAACTTTGTTACTTTCCAAACAAACTTTACTTTTGAACCAACATCAAATGTACAAAATAAGTATGGACCTATACATTTTTTGTTTGTTTTTGTTTTTGTTAAACGGTGTGAACAGTACCAAAAGGAAAAAAAACCAATAAAGCAGCATATATATTGACTAATGCCCTTTGACAAATACTTCACACCGACATTATTTTGTTGACTAAACGTACCTCCACCAGTTTGTTGGCGTGCTCAGTAAAGACTTGAGCATACTCCTCCACCCCTCTTTCATCCCCTGCCTTGGCAGCCTCGATCAACACCAGCAAGGGAACGTTCGTCTCCAGGAATGTGTCGGAGACGTGGTCGACCACTGCTTTGCGCAACTAGACAACCAAAGAAATCCCCGTAATATTTAATCATTCGGATAGAACACTTTTACAGCTCAAGGGTTCCACAAGGCACTGGCCTATACAGGGTCTAACTCAAGCTGCCTGAGTCGCCCACTTGCATCACTGTGCAAATACACACAAGTAACTTTGTTTGTTCTCAAACTGGTCCCTTTATGCTTCCAACATCATGCAAAGAACGGCCAATCTGATTTTCCACATGCGAAAAAGCATACCAGGTTCTAAAAATAAAACACAATCTTTACTTCAGGCAGCAACATCCACACACAAAAACTGTTGCAAGAACTGCCTCAAAAAAGAATGTTTTCTATTTACAATTTGTCATAATTCTGAAGGCTAACATTGTCACAATTCTCATAATCCACACACATTCACAGGGACAAGCCAACTATGCAAACAAAACATCAGTAGAAAAGTTGCAGGCATCAATGTTAAGAGCACTATATGTGTTCATGTTATGGTGAAGAAATGAACCACAAAATTACAGACAAAATTCAAGACTCAAAACATTTTTTTCCATAATAAAATGCAGTGTATGCATACATACCTGTCGTCTCAAGTCTCGAGTTTTCTTGGTCATGTTGTCAATGGCCTTCTCCAGATTTTCACTAGGTTCACGGCGACCAGCCTGTAAACAGCGAAGCAAAAATGGTATCAAACTACATTCATCCTCCCCAAAAACCTCTGCCCCCAACTCCACCTACCCCCCCCCCCCCCCCCTCTCCTCCCCCCTCCCCTAACAAGATTTCTTAAAGAAATTTCTATTAATGCAGCTTTCATCATCAGAATAATTTCTGCCAGAGTTGGATGATTTAAAAACAAAAGAAAGCTTAGAAGAAATGCAAAAAGTAGGAAATAAGTGAAAATGACCAAAAATAAATATACTATCCACTGGCAATGTGTGGGATCTAGAAATAGAATTATCTCTAGCATCACGACTGAATTTCAAGCATGGGTACACTACAGTGTGTTCCGTACAAAGCAACACATTTTCAAAGTAGAATTCTTTAACAAATAAAAATATCACTGCCTTATTATATAACTTTCTTTTTATCAAAACATAAAATCGCTTTTGAAACAACGCTCCTGAAAAGTAAAAAGGGATAAATATATCTATATATATCATTGCTCCTGCATTGGCCATATTATCAGGATAGCAAATAAAATTAAATGAAAGATAATAATTAGTACAAATGGTCTGGAAAAAAAAAAGAAATGCAAACATCAAACAGTGTGGTTTTTTTTCTTAGTGTAAAACAACAAAACAAAAATAAAACAACAAACAACCATTCATGCTCTGATACAACACCCAAAAAAAAAACAAAAAAAAAATGTCTTGCACAAGAATAATGCTCAAATTCCCACAAAACTGTACCTTGGCAATTTGGGCATACAACTGCCAAGTTTAGAAACAAACACTCAGGCTCCGAATAAAAACATAAAAGAAGCATAATATAAATAAACTAATTATACACGAACAACAGAAAGTACAAAACAACTTAATGACCCCAATGCACAACAAAATAACAAATAAAATCCAACTTTCTAAGAACTAATAGGCACATCAGTAAACTACGGTACACATACAGAAAACATCAACCCCCCCCTTCCCCCGCCCCTTTCTTAAATTCACCCAGAGAGAAATGATTCACCCCAATGTATAAGTAACAATATTTTTTCCTTCATTACTTTCATTTATTGTAGTATATACTCTTTGTGTTGATGAATGAATGCCTCAAAATTTATTTGATAAATGTAAATGAATTAATGTAAAGAAATAAAATGTTCGAATGGCATTTTTGCAAATGCATTTTTCTTTCAAACATTAAAACTCTGTTTTGGAATTTTGTTTTAGCAAACCCGAGTTCATTCAATATAAAAAAGCGATACCACTATATACCCCAAAAATGAGTAATCAACAGTGAAACGTCTGGAATAAATGATCTTTGTTCAACAAAAAAGGAAGTCATGATGGCTCTCTAATAAAAGTACTGCAGTAAAAAGGTGTTAATCTTTTATGCCTTTCAAATGTTCTATGATTATTTTATCAGAAAAGTTCAGTCCAACGCATATCTCATTTAAGACAAAGTGTTTGTTGTGCAAGGCAACCACTGTTATGAACTTTTTTTTTTTCTCCAAGGATGTCAGGCCATGCACCATAACAGCAGGCATTTCACTTTACCTGTACCCTTTGAGGAGGTTTAAATTTAGACGATGGTTTCCTGCACTGTTTTGTAAAATAAAACATCAAAAACAAACCCATCAATGTTGCAATATACAATGACAACAACACTGGCACAATCACAAGACTTAAGCCCCAAGAAAATGTGTAGCCAGGTACAAAAAAATATTACTTAAGCCCCAAAAATGTGTAGCCGAGTAAAAAAATGAAATTCACTTACAAGCAGTCTAAAAACGTGAATAAACCAAAATAACAGAAAAAAGTAGGAAGTGTGCAACATACACACGATCAAAAATAAAAAATAATAATTAAAACAAAAATTACTTTATAAAAATGGGTAAACTGCAATGCTTCAAATATTTAAAACTCGTCTGTACTGAACTTTAAAAACCAGCATAGTTGTGTAGTTTAGCAAAACACTGTTCATTTAAAATATCTTGTCCTTGTATCTGGTGAGAGAGAAATTCCCTTTCAAAGCAAGCAGTCACTACTGTCAGCCACTTAGTCATTCAATTCACTCACTCGCGCTCAAACAGCTGATCACATAAATCTACATCTGACAATGAATGAACTTACATTCTTCTCGTATTCGGTCAGTAGATCCTGCAGGGCCTGGCGCACAGCATTACACTCCTGCACAATGCGTTCACGGCGGTCATCGCGCGTGCAGGAAGAGTCGGCCATCAAGGCAGCACCGCTGATGATGCTTTCCAGGCGCTCCTCCAAAGATGGGCGGGTGCGGATTTCGTTGTAGGCCAGTGGGTCCATGATGATCTTTTGCTGGAAAACATGCAGCTGATTCTCAAGAGTTATGCCTCAGTTTTCAACTCCATATAACAAAAAATCAAAAGGCTTTTGCGTATACAGACTAGATAAATTACAAAATGCACAAGGAGGAGGATGTAGCTTGTCAAAACTAAAGAGCTGTTCAACACAAAATGACAGAAGATCTATCAGTCAGTGATACCAATTCATAATAAATAAATACAACATTGTATTTTATAGCAAGGCCTTAACTTCTTGCAATCCAATACTAAATAACTAAATAGCACTTGAAGATGTTATATTTTCTTATTATCCATTTGCAGTTGACAGACCTTTTTTTAGGTAACTAAATGCATAAGCTTCTGCATCACTTTCTGCCAACAACTATATCACATATGAAAAGTTTTTTAAAAAGTTAAAAAGTTTCTCTTCAGACGTTCAAACATGTTTCTTCAACAAGTCCAGACAAACACTGATTGTCGGTTACATTTCCCTCAATCAGTTTTGACAAAATATTACTTCCTAACAATTATCACTAAAAATATTGCATAAAACATCCCTGGTTATATTGTGGTCACTTTAGCTCAACCTACGTCCAGCTCATCCAGCGCTGCAGCCAGCTCTCCTGGGCCTTCGTATGGGTGAGCGTCAGAAGCTCCTGTGGCCTGGACAGCGGCTGAGATAATGTTGATGGCATCACACAGTTGTTTGTACGCATAGTCACGGTTAGCTTTGGCAGCTGCAAGCTCTGGGTGACGAACATACGCCTGAAGAAAAGGAAAGCATACATTCTATAGAGATGTAATACCTCAAAAATTAATTACATTAGTCACGTGCCTGGCAACTAAGTTTGGACCCCAAGTCTCTCATGGGGGCTAGGAGGAGGAGCTAAATGTATGAATATGAATCATGCGGTACTGAGAGCAGAGTAGTTTATATTTCTGGGAACACTCAAAATATTTATCAAGAGCAAGGAAACACAAGTTGATTCAGAACTGCTAATTCCAAAATATTATTTCACAGAAAAATTTATATTTAGTTAATTTTAAAAATTTATCTATATCTATCTATCTATCTATCTATCTATCTATCTATCTATCTATCTATCTATCTATCTATCTATCTATCTATCTATCTATCTATATATCTATATCTATATCTATATCTATATATATATATATATATATATATATATATATATATATATATAAAAATAAATATATAAGATAGCAATGCTGAGGATGAGAAACAATAGCAACAAAGACACCTCTTTTAAAGGAGCTTCACTGGCTCCCTGTCAAGTTCCGCATTGAATACAAAATTGCTGTCCATTCCGCCACTTTGACTAGTCACTTCCACTATATCTGTCAGAGGTACTCACTACCTACACTACAACTCTTTTTTTTTTCAGATGAAAAACTTTTGAAAATTCCCAAACGTTGGCTTAAAACAATTGGCGAGCGGTCTTTTAGTTTTCAAGCACCCAAGGCTTGGAATGCGCTGCATGCCGGTTTAAGACATTGTACAGACATTGTATCCTTCAAGAGCCGCTTAAAAACGCACTTGTTCCGGAAGGCGTTTTCTATGTAAATAGTAAGAACATTAATAATACTTTCTGAATGATGCTGTGCATGATGTAGTGTGAATGTTGTGATGATGCGTACGAATGACGTGTGTAAACGCACTGAGTTGTTATTCTAATGAAAAATGCGCTGTATAAATGCGCTTTATTATTATTAAGAAGATCAGGCTTTCAGTTTCAGTATCAATGAATACACACAAGGTAACCGTGCATATGTTAATGTCTGTTCTTTCCGCTGACCTTTGAAGTGCTAAGAAGCATCATGGTGTTCTTTTTCAACATTGCCCTAGCAGCAGCAAGTTCATCCCTGCGTCGTGGGTCCTTCAAATCCTGTTCAAACAATACAATGACACTTATTAGAAGGTACTCAGCAAGTATTTATAATGCCAAAACAAAACTTTCTTTGTTGTCAAAAATACTGCAAAATAGACAAACCGGCGATAAAAGAGACTTATCACATACTCTTACAAACACAGGTGCCAAGCTATGGAAAAAAAAAAAAGAGCAAGAATGAGCGAGACAGAATAAGAATGAGAAATGAGAGAGAGTGAGAGAGAGGGAGAGGGAAAGAGAGGGAGAGAGAGAAAGAGAGGAAGAGAGAGAGGGAAAGAAATGGAGAGAGAGAGGGAAAGAAAGAGAGAGGGAAAGAGAGGGAGAGAGGGAAAGAGAGGGCCGGGAGAGAGAGAAAGACAGAGGGAAAGAGAGAGAGGGAAAGAGAGGGAGAGAGAAAGAGAGAGGGAAAGAGAGGGAGGGAAAGAGAGGGAGAGAGAGAAAGAGAGAGAGAAAGAGAGAGGGAAAGAGAGAGAGGGAAAGAGAGGGAGAGGGAAAGAGAGACAGGGAAAGAGAGAGGGAAAGAGAGCGAGAAAGAGAGAGGGAAAGAGAGAGAGAGAGAGAGAGAGAGAGAGAGAGAGAGAGAGAGAGAGGGAAAGAGAGGTAAAGAGAGAGAGGGAGAGAGGGTTGGGAAATGTTGGTTTGGGAAAACCTGCTGGGAAAAAAAACATGACATCCACAAGCTAGCCAGCCTCAGCCGGCAATGAAGGTTGCACAGAGGATAGACCAACACCACAAAGGTGTAAAGAATCTTACAGCCTGTCTCTTGGCAGCCAGTTGCTCCAGCTCTGCAATGCTCCTACCAAGAGCCCTGAAGCCTTCCATCAACCCTTCCTGGCTGGTAGCGTTCATAATACGCTCCAGATCATCCTCCACCTGAACAACACAAACAAGGTCTCTATTCAGAAAGCGGAACAGAACATGAACATGACATAAGCACTCCATATATACCCAACTACATGCCTCAGGGCTTAAAGTGAGCCACCAAGAAAAAGGAGGAAAAATTTGGGGTCCAGGGGCAGCGCCCCGGTCGGAAGGTCAGGGAGGCAACGCCCCCCTGAAGCTGAAGAAAATTTTAAATTTTGAATATGATTTTGGAGGCTCTCCTTCAACTTCATACTGAAAAAACATGTCACAAATTACCACTTTCACAACACAATCATTCTTACATAACAAGTATGTATACTAGTTACAGGTACAATAGAACGCTTTATTGTGATTTTTTAAAAGTTGAAAAGTCACAATTCCCAAAGATCCACCAAAGACAATTAGACAGTCATGATTGCATCACACTATAATAATAATGTAAAAAAATCATAGCTGCAATGAGTCCCTATTTAAGAAAAGTGTCAAAATCACTTGTGGCAGTTCATTCTATTGTTGAATTTCTGTTCATGTGTTCACATGGCTGTTGATGTAACTTCATTTTAACTATTTGACAATGGTCTAAGAAGGAATGACTTCAAAGAACTTTGCTTGATCTTCTTAGGTTGCTTTCCTTTCGCAATGTCTTCAGAATCATTTATTGCAACAATTTCACATGCCACGAAAGTGTCTTGTGATGTTGTACGCGCAGACCGTGCAGAATGCAAAACCAGCTTTGTCGAGTTTCCTCATATGCTTTCCTAGACGTTCTTGTTCACCTTCTGCAATTTCAACCTCCACCTCCATCCAACCCCACTTCCACTTATTTTTCACGAGCGCATCATCTAATTTTTCTGTGCGCTGAATGATAGCTCTCTGTGCCGCCATGTTTCAGTGTTCTGCACTGGTTTTCAAACAGCACGCTTTCGACTTCCGGTAAGCTTAAGCTAAAGTTCAAAGTATCGTGCCAAGTAAGATTAACGAGCCGAAATATGGAGAGCCTTTTTTTTTCTCCCTTAAGTACGAACGGCGGAAAAATAAAAATTGTCGGAGGAAAAGTAACTGTCAACGGTTGAAAATCAGCCGAAAGGCGGAAGACTTTAAGCCCTGATGCCTCAAATCCTGCAATTCTGGCAGTAAGCACCATAGCTATTCCCCCAAAACTTTGAGGTTACAAAAAGAACTATTCATTGGTGTGCAAATGATGTAATCCAATCCCTGCGTCAACTGACTTCTGTCAAGATAAGAAGATATGGAGTGGTGGTGGTGACATGAATACAGAAAATCCCTGAAATCTTGAAACTCCCAGAGAGGCAAAAACACCACTGCTATAATCAGAAAATGAGTGGAATCAGTACAAATACTAAAGCAGTTTACATGCTTTCCTTCACATGCATATATGTACTTCACACAAATAGTGTCCCCAATTTGTGAAAATGTAGTGCTTTAAATTATGTCTGCTTCTGTCATTCTCATTTGTTCTTTCTCATTCCTAACCTGTTCTATCAATTTACTATCTTCTTCACTAGACCAGAAACCTACCTTTTTTTTTCTTGAAAACTCGCCCAAAACTCCTCATTTGTGTATGGGGTCTGTTGGATCAGCATTGGGCTATTGGACGCTGTCTGCCAAAATGGTCAGTATGGCTTTCTATGGTATTATAATTTTGCAAAGTAGGCATTTTCTATATATTTGTTTTGGTATAATTTTATAATGATGTGTATAATCCAGGGAGAGCCAAATCCCATTTCCAGTTTTCTGGTGCAAGTAAAAAAGTTGCCTGGAAAGATAAATCATGAAAGTCACTTGCCCGGGGGTAAGTTAAAAGCTATGAACGTAAAATAACACTACTTGATCATCGGCACCGAATCACATTTACTTTGTTGGATCCTCGTAGTAACCTGTGGAATGCATGTTTGGTTTATTTGTATGTGCACAGATTATTCTGTGCCTGTTTTTATGTGTGTATTGGGTGTTTTTTTGAGTTTATATGCTTTCTCTATGTGGGCAAGTAGCCTACCTATATTTTTGAGTGGGAAAGTAATTTTTTGAGCAGGAAAGTTAAAAAGGACATGTTGCTTACTCTTGCAAGCTCTTGTTGAAAAAAATTGGCATACACTGTATTATACTTTGGTTTTGTAAACTGGGGTTCGATAAATTAAAGTAAAGGCTCAGCGTCTCCTGCAGGGGATGCCTTTATTGTAAAGTGGCTGGCAGATGTTACTGTTAGAGTTGTTTAAGAAGATCTTTTATACGGATCATGGGTGAGTCTTCTTTCAACTAAGTTGTGGTCCTGATTCGGTTCTTTGCA
This sequence comes from Oncomelania hupensis, assembly GCA_036898135.1. Classification (NCBI taxonomy): domain Eukaryota; kingdom Metazoa; phylum Mollusca; class Gastropoda; order Littorinimorpha; family Pomatiopsidae; genus Oncomelania; species Oncomelania hupensis. Next base: position 27,532,475 of record CM072511.1, on the reverse strand, counting down.
GTTCACTGGACCCTATAAACAATGACTAACTAAATCACTTGTACACTGTAAGATCATATGTTCTTAAAGATACTAAACATCAAATTAAAAAATAGGCAAATTATTTTTTTTAAAGCAACAAATAAATTAAACAAAATAAAATATAGTAAGACAGAAGGTAAACTTACAGAATGTCCAGTGCGGAGCAGCATGAAGACATCGACCATGTCAGCCAGGATAAGCAGTCGCGTGACAGCAGACAATAAAGCACGAGCAGCTCTCACCATAGCGCCACGTTTCACTGAAGAGCAGGGGTCTGCTGCAAAGTCCATTGAGGTGTCGTTCATTGTCTCCCCTGAAGACAAGCAATATAACAGTCTGGATTTGCACTGTAGACCCTCATTTCTCAAACATGTGTAAAATGTATGTCACTGTCTCAAAGAAAATATGGCAACTGCGGTGCAGAACAACTCCAATTTAAAATGCATTGTTGATAAGCTCAAAAATTTTGTTTGGTTTTGTGATACACGTCATTTGATACTGCATTGGATGAAAGAGAGAGGGAGGGAGGGAGGGAGAGAGAGAGATAAAGATGAATAGACAGAGACAGAGACAGAGAGAGAGGAGAGAGAGAGAGAGAAAGAAAGAGAGAGAGAGAGAGAGAGAGAGAGAGAGAGAGAGAGAGAGAGAGAGAGAGAGAGAGAGAGAGAGACACACACACAGATAGACAAAGAGACAGCAAATTTATAAATCACACCTGTTGTCTTGACTTCATCGATGGCAGCCATCATGTCTGTTCTGACTTCTGGATTCTCATTTGCGATCTCTTCCCCGCGTGCAATGAAATTCTCTGTTGCTTTCTGCACTGCTGCACTCAACACATGAGCCTTCTTTGAGCGTCCCTTCTTCTTGTTTGATGGTCCTTTCTGATTCACTAATGTTGTCACCTACATTACACCCAATAAAGGACAGTTAATTAAAAAGGGAAATAGAAGTCATAACTCATAAACAATCCACATTCTTTGTTATTCCGTAGACCATTAACAAGTACTAAAACCAAAATAAATGTGCACACTGTTTCACCCACCTGTGTAATGTGATAAACTACAACTTCTATTATTATTATTGTAATATTGTTTTGCCTTGACCATCAACTATTTTATTATTTTAATTATTGTAATATTTTCATTCTAAATATTTTGGAAACATGACAACATCACTATTTTAGCCAATATTAAGCTAATACTTTGCAATTTTTTAAATAAAAATAATACTAACAATAATAAGACAGTTGCTGGGTGCGGTTTCTTCTTAAATCAGACTTGTAAGCACAGTGATCTATAACCAATTTCCTATACACCTTGTCATATCTTTGGACTCAAAACACTAAATAATATTACTCTGTAACCAACATACATTCTCATATGTTACCCAATTAAACTCTCAATCATCCAAAAGGATACTAGGAAAATCTTAACCTGTGTGACAAGTGGCTCAAGTGTTTTCTCCACAGACTTTGTGCGGATCTCCAGATTTTTGGGATCCCATTTTATCTGCAATGTCTGATCTTGTGACATCTTGGCAGATTTAGTCGATCACCTGTAATAGTCAAATTTATGTTGTAGAAAATACAAACACATTTCTTGGATTAGCAAGCTCTATATTACTAACCCTAGCATTTAAAGATTTCCAACAGAGTCTCAATGGAATTGATGTTCTTTCTCAGTTTCTGTCACTCACGTTCTTGACAAGTATCGGATCAGATGATTAAGCAACGAAAATAAACAGTCCTAAATCGAGCCCGACTGAACTTGATGTTAAGCAATACTAAAAATGTAACGAACGTGTATAACATTATGAATATGAGAGAGAGAGAGAGAGAGAGAGAGAGAGAGAGAGAGAGAGAGAGAGAGAGAGAGAGAGAGAGAGAGAGAGAGAGAGATTTTATATAATTTCTAGTTTTAAATTGAATTTCTCGGGAGTCTTGATCTCTGGTCAACACACGGCAGCAAGCACAGTCACTATGATTACGAAGTTAATAACCAGGGTACCTATTTAAATTGTTCATCTTTGCAAGTGTAGAATTCAATAAGTCGAATAAAATCATTATAAATGGGATGGGCACCATCAGTTCCTGATGTTATTTTGGGCCTACACATGAAATGAATAATAACTTAATAAGTAAATAACAGCGACACATTCGATCGGATTTCAAAAAAGCAAACCCATAATCAATAGGAAATACGCTTCTAACAGTTAAATATGTCTCATTTAAAGCATGAATTACACAACCATTGATCAGCTATTAATGCTTGACAAATAATACCGACATAAATTCTTAAAATAAAACTATCTTGTATACTATACCGATGCTGCAGTCCTCTTGAATGAGTAACAAGCTTACTTCCGGTATTCCGCTAAATAATCTTACTCTCCCTTTATAAAGTGCGTTTTATCAGAACACAGCAACTTGCATTAAACACAAAATCTGCAAAAATCGCTAGGCCCTTGGTTATTTTATTACTTAAATGTTAACTTAAGTAAATCTCTCAAATTATTACTACTATGTGCTCAGGGCCAAGTGCTCAGGGCCAAGGCGAGCCACACTGTATTCGTGGATTTCGGCTGTGGCCAACAGCCTGGAGAGGATTGGGCACCGCCAGGTCTTTTTTGCCCAAGACACACTACATGATGACACAATCCACTAATTCCATACCGGATCGGTCGTCGCCCGGGTCGTCACACGGCACAAGGACCGCGCCTTCCGTTGGCCACCAGGACGGAGGTGTTAAGTATGCTACTGATGGACAATTTAGCAAGATCCGCACGAGAAACAACATCGTCATAGGAACCTGGAATGTCAGGACCCTAACTGCGGAAGGAAAATTAGAAGAACTGGCCCACGAGTTGGACCACTATCGATGGAATGTTCTAGGTATCAGCGAACTGCGCTGGAAAGGCCTAGGTGAAACAACGACCGACAAAGGCCACAAGCTCTATTTCAGCGGTAGGGATGACAGGCACGAACACGGCGTTGGATTCTTGGTCCACAAGAACATTCTAGCCACTGTCATGGGTTGCCGCCCAGTCTCCAGTAGACTCATTACCATCCGCCTGAGAGCAGCCCCTTTCAACATCACCATCATCCAGGCCTACGCCCCAACATCAGACTATGACGACAGCAAAGTGGAGGATTTTTATGAAAATCTACAGGCGGTCCTTGACCAAGTGCCGAAGAAGGACATAGTCATAGTGCAAGGCGACTGGAATGCCAAGGTTGGCCAAGATGCGCACCACAACTGGGGAGACACATGCGGACCCCACTGCAACAACGAGACAAATGACAGGGGTCTGAGACTCTTGGAGTTTGCCAGATACAACAATCTGGTATTGGCAAACACGCTTGGTCTCCACAAAACTCCAGACGATGGACATGGCACAGTCCTGGCGGGGAGCATCACAACCAAATAGACTACATCATGGTCAAGAAACGCTTCAGATCAAGCATCAACATTGGCAGGACACGTACTTTTCCAGGAGCAGACATCGGAAGTGACCACGATCTCGTGATGATGTCTTTCCGGCTCCACTTGAAAAGAGTAAATACAGCAAAGTGCACTAGACTGAAGTTCGACCTGGACAAACTGCAAGACCCGGAGGTGGCAGAACTATTTCAGGCCACAATTGGAGGGAAATTTGCACCACTGCTCATTTTGGGGGCTGGTGAAGTAGATGTCAACACCATGACCACCACCTTCAACTCAGCTGTGACAGATGCTGCCACTGAGATCCTTGGCAAGCACCGACCAAAGAAGAAGCTGTGGATCACACCTGAACTTTTGGATCTGTGTGATAAACGAAGAGAGATGAAAAAGAAAAAGAACACCTCACAGGGAGCTGATGTCTACCGAAAAATCAACAATGACATCCGAAAAGGCATGCTCACAGCAAAGGAGAACTGGATAGAAGATCAATGCCAGGAAATAGAGAACAGTCTGAACAAGAACAACAGCAAGAAGGCCTACCAGACTGTGAAGCGGCTGACAAGTGTCAAACAGCCCAAAGTCTCCACTATCCAAAGCAAGTCTGGCATATGCCTTACAGAAGAACAAGAAGTCTTGGACAGATGGACAGAGTACTGCTCTGACCTTTACAGCCATACACCAAATGGAGACCCATCAGTTCTAGCATGTCCCGAGAACAGAGAAGAAGAAGAAATCCTCCCAATTCTCCGGGAAGAAGTTGAGGCAGCAGTGCAAGCGCTAAAGAAAGGGAAGTCAGCGGGAGTGGACAACATACCCGCGGAACTGCTACAAGCAGGAGGAGAAGCGATGATTGATGCCCTCACCATTATCTGTAACAAGATCTGGCAGAGTGGGGAGTGGCCTATACCATGGACCCAGTCGCTTGTCATCACTCTTCCCAAAAAAGGTAACCTTCAGGAGTGTGAAAATTACCGGACCATCAGCCTCATCAGCCATCCCAGCAAGGTCCTCTTGAAAATAATACTCAACAGGTTGAAACCCCAAGCTGAACAAATCATAGCTGAAGAACAAGCAGGATTCAGGGCAGGGCGAAGTACCACTGAGCAGATTTTCAACCTCAGAATAATCTGTGAGAAATACCTACAGCACCAACAACATCTATATCATGTGTTCATAGACTTCAAGAAGGCGTTTGACCGAGTCTGGCATGCAGCTCTATGGGCAACAATGAAAGTGTACAACATCAGCCCTAAAATTATTGAAGTCATCAAAAGCCTGTATGACAAGGCTACCAGTGCAGTCCTCCACAACAGAGCCATCGGGAATTGGTTCAGAACAACAATCGGCGTGCGTCAAGGATGCCTACTCTCTCCAACACTCTTCAACATCTTCCTAGAGCGCATCATGTCGGATGCTCTTGCAGACCATGAAGGCACAGTCAGCATAGGGGGTAGAGCAATCTCCAATCTTCGTTTTGCAGATGACATTGATGGATTGGCTGGAGAGGAACAAGAACTTGAACAGCTGGTACAGAGGCTTGACACCACCTCCAAAGCCTATGGAATGGAAATAAGTCAGAGAAGACCAAAATGATGACCAACAACACCAATGGCATCAATACGGACATCAAAGTCCAAGGCCAATCCCTCGACACAGTGCATAGCTTCAAATATTTAGGAGCCATTGTATCAGACAATGGGTCCCGACAGGAAGTCCTCTCCAGGATCGCACAAACAACTGCTGCCCTGACAAGGTTGAAGCCCATTTGGAAAGACAGGACCATCAGTCTACATTCCAAAGTAAGACTGCTGCGCTCCCTTGTCATCTCCATCTTCCTATATGCTTGCGAAGCATGGACCCTCACAGCAGATCTCCAACGAAGAATACAAAGCATGGAGATGAGGTGCTACAGAAGACTTCTGGGCATTTCCTATACCCAACACATCACCAACGACGAAGTCCGACAGACCATCACACAAGCCATTGGACAACACGATGACCTGCTAACAGTGGTGAAGAAACGGAAACTTCGGTGGTATGGCCACGTCACCAGATCATCAGGCCTTGCAAAGACTATTCTGCAAGGCACAGTGCAAGGAGGTAGAAGAAGAGGGAGACCGAAAAAGAGGTGGGAGGACAACATTCGAGAATGGACTGGTTTGACACTGAGCGAAGCCATCAGGGCTGCTGAGGACAGAGAAAGATGGAGTATGCTGGTTAAACGATCATCTGTGGTGCCCCTACGACCTTCGGGTTACGGGACAGGATAGGATAGGAAGGAGGAATATTGTATAAAAATAAAGAGGATGGAACAGCAGACACCAAGCATTCCTGAAAGGTCACATGACATGTCTATGAATGCAAATGAAATAATAAGTATAAATCTCATGTGCCTATGACATGTTAAAATTTCGCCTGCGCTTTCTTTAGCCTATAACTTCCTGTCTAGCACCACATGTCTGAAAACCACGGAAGTTTCCAATGAATGTGCCCATCGCCTGCTTTGTAAGATAATTGTAAGCTAAAAAGGTTAGTGTAAAGATTGTGTTATTAAGAAAGAAGTGTTGTTATTTTTAAATGTCAAATAAAATCGGTGTTGGGGGTGCAAGGACACATTATACTGCCCATTGGCATTGGCACACCCTGACACCGCAATATTTGTAATTCAAATCATCTTCTTGGAGATAGGTTTCGGTCTGTCATTGTCGGTGTCACTGTCAGGCACCCAGTCAGTGAGTGTCATGCTATTAGCAAAGACTACGAAAAGTACAATATTTCTATGAAAGTGGACACAATAATGTTATATATAATATATCTTCCGCGCTTTTTTGGAATCTGGGCATTTTTGGAATTAGTAGTATCATAGAAGGGGCTGCCCATTGGCCATTGTTTTAATGAAAACATTGGCCGCCAGGGTTAGGATTAAGGTTAGGGTTAGGGAAAGGGTTAGGGACCTAACCCATAACCTTTCCGTAACCCTAACCCGAACCCGAACCCTAACCAATGTTGGAATTCCAAAAATGGGCAGGCCAATTCTAGAATTGCGCAGGCCAATTCTAGAATTGCCCAGATTCCAAAAAAGCGCGGAACATATATATGGTGGATGCACGGCAGTGCATTCTAGTACTTTCTGACTGTGTCTAAAAACTCCCTTAGTTCTGCCTCGTAGGGTCCCTTAACGCAGGCTGGACTGAACTTGAACTTGAACTTGAACTTGAAATTTTCTATGATGTAGGCCATCGGCCTTTACATAGATCCTGGTAGTTATTTTAACAACTGTCATTAGTATTGTGCGCTGCGCGTGGTGGCTCCAAATACTAATGGTAACAAGTTGGGTCATAGAGGGTGGGGAGGGAAAGCCAGTGTGCATCCAGCCTGCCCTTAAAAGCATTAACCGAGGGGGCTTCAACAACACTCTGAGGTAGGGAGTTCCAGGTTGAGATCACTCGGTTTGAAAAGAAGTGGCCACGAATGTTCAGTCGGAACCTGTTCTTTTGGAGCTTTAGAGTGGTTCCTCTCAGTCCTAAATCGGCAGGGGGGTGCTCGAAGCCAGGCCGTTGGGTACAGTACATCCCATGAAGGTATTTGTAGACATCAATCATGTCGCCACGACAGCGACGGTGCTCAAGGCTTGGCAGGCTTAGGCTTTTGAGTCTTTCTGGATAAGGTTTCTCTTTCAATGAGGGCAATAGTTAGGTGGCCCGCCTCTGAACATCCTCCAATTCATGGCAAAGTTGTTTTAGTTGTGGATTCCAGACTGATTGACCATATTCCAGGCTAGGACGCACTAGGCTCGTGTATAGAGATACAAGTACTTTGTCAGTCAAATTGGTGAAGGAGCGTCGGATTATACCTAAGGTTCTGTTTGCCTTGGCCGTGCACTGATGAACGTGTTGTTTAAATGACAACTTGTTGTCTATAGTAATACCCAGGTCTTTCTCCGACTCATTTTCCGCCAGTTGAAAAGTGCAATCCAAGCCATTAGCATCTTTTGATGTCATGAAGTATCGTGCCTCCGTCTTTTTTGCACCGAGTTTCAGGACGCTGCATTTTTGCGGGTGAAACCTCAATAACCAGTCATCTGACCACTTCTGAAGGGTGTTGATATCCTTCTGCAATTCACTGGGGGCACCGAGTATGTCGCTTCTCCTGTAGATGGCGCCAGTATCACAAGAGCAATTTACTGTCGTGTAGTACATTCTCGTTTAATGGCTACTGTCGAAATTTCAGCCGGATCGGACTCGTAGTTTTATTTTGACCGCGTGTGGAAAGCGGGTGTATCAATGGATTTTAGAAAAATGGAAAAAGAGCAATATCGCTCACACCTCCGCCCTCGCCACGGCCAAATTGGTCGATTTGGGCTACAAACTACTGCCCCATCCAGATTTGGCACCGTGCAACTTCATTTTGTTTCCAAACTTGAAAAAGTCACTCGCCGGGCAGAAATTTGAGTCGAATGAGGAGGCAGGCCTACTTTGCAGACCTCGAGAAAATGTATTTTTCAGACGAGTTAAAGAAGTTGGAGCATCGCTGGGTCAAGTGTATCAAACTAAAAAAAGACTATATATATTAAAAAATAAATCGCCACTTTTTCAAAATTTTCATTTTTCTTTTGTTGGCTAAGTACTTATTGGACCACCCTCGTATGTATATATGTGCATGTGTACAGGGACATTAAACTGAAAAAGCTTGCATGGCTCCTGTATGGTCATTTGAAAACACTGGTGCACTTTCATCCACAATTTGTAACACATTTCATTTGATTGTATTCTCTATCCCTATTGATTTCAGGATACAATGGTATTTTTTACCTGCAATGTGTGCAATGAATCTCTGAAGAAAAATCAAGTGGCAAAGCACCGCCTGCAAAAATGCCGTAATTCTCAGTACTTTTCCTGTGTAGATTGCTGTCATGACTTTTGGTAAGTGTAATAAAATAAGACTAAGAATAAAAAGTATAATAATAATAATAATAATAATAATAATAATAATAATAATAATAATAATAATAATAATAATTATAGAATATAATAATAATATCCTTCTGATTTTCAAGTCAAGTGAAATTTTTAAAAAACACCTTTATTACCCACAATGGAGAATTCATACAGCACATTACATCTCAGCAAATAAAGAATTTTAACACATAAATAAATAATATATTTAAAAAAAGAGCAAGTACTAAAAGTACATTTTGACATCAGCAACATCATCATCATCATCAACATCATCATCAATTGTTATTCCTTTCATCATTATTCTTTTTGTTTTGCATTGTTTGAGAAAACTTCTTTAATGTAATTGTTTGGGACGAATAAAATTTCTTATATAATATCTTATGTCAGTTATAATTATTGTTTTTAAATTGAAGCTTAAAAAAAATGTTTCATTTGTGTTTCATGCTTGTTTTCAGGGGAAATGACTTTGAGAGTCATACGAAGTGCATGAGCGAGGAGCAGAAATACAATGGCAAGAATTTTGTTGCTAAGGTCAACAAAGGCGAAGTGAAACAAGAGCAATGGATACAGGTGAGATCAATTGGAAGTTTAGTTCTCATTTGGAACTTGCACTTTTATTTTAGCTGTAAACCTCACAGAAGGAAACGACATTTTCATGGAATTGTCATCCAGGATAACAGGCAGTGAGATCCAGTTTGTGTAATACAGTGGAACCTCCGGTATACGACCGTCCAAAATCTGAGAAAAAACGGTCTTATAATAGAGGTGGTCTTATACCGGAAACAAGGGGTGGGGGTGAGGGGGGTCAGGCTCGGAGGGGTATGTAGTCATAATTTTCACACTCACCAGCATGTATTCTCTGACAAAGGAAACTGTAAAACATGTTTCATTTTTAGCTTTGTCTTTTATTCACAACTTCAAAAATAGAAAACAGTCGAACCACTGCCAGACGCGTTCATCCAACTCCAAGTCTGTCAGTGCAGAAGCTCTCAGTTTCGATGTTTCCCTTTTCGCCACTTTCTCCACTCTTTCATTGTAGTTTCACAGATTCCTTATCCTTTATGATGAGCTGAATTTGGGTCTTCCCAACGTCTAAACTTCTTGCAATAGACAAACAACTCTCCTTATTTTCACTTCTTTCAATCACTTTCATTCTCTCAAAACGTTCCTTTTGCGCGACGCCATTTTGACAGCCAGTGTAGGCGAGTAATGTCCCTTATTTGTGAACCGTAAATAGCAGACAACAGCAGGCGTACACTAACATGAGAGAAAAAACGAAAGGTACAGACAGCAAATTAACTGATATCTCTTTTAAATTGCCCTAAGACGGTCGTATAAAGGGCTTAAGACACGGTCGCTGGTCGCATAAATGAGGTTGTCGCATACCAGAGGTCATTTATTATTGGAAGTGAATCCGTCAGAAGTTTTCAGGTCACATAACGGAGGGAGTCGTATACCAGAGAGCCGGATACCGGAGGTTCCACTGTATTATATGATCCTGCTCCACTATGCACAGACATTTACTATCTGATTGACAATGGACTTAGAAATGTAGCATGCTGTCAATTATAATGTGTTGCCATTGATGCAAAATGACACAAATGTTTGGTTAATTTGATGAGAGTTGTACATTTTATAGAAATGAGGGTCAGGTTGACTGTGACAAAAAGGATCAGGTTGATTCACAGAGAACGTAGACTGATTTTTAAAAACTTGCAGTCAGTTTGGTGGCCAAAGGTAAAGCACTGAAAAATGAATAGATAGTTCATCACTAGTTTAATTATCTGTTCACGTGCAGATGCGCAGTCTCAAACCATTTCTCTGTTTGTGTGTGTGTGTGTGCGTTGTATTTATTTTACTTTCTTTTTTGCTTGCACATTACTTTTTTTCTTTTTTTTTCTTATCTTTTTTTTTCATTTCTTTTAAAAAAAATTCCCCCCTTCTCCAAACTGATTTTTTTTCTCCTTATTTTAGATTGCTCCAGGCATTTATTTACCTTTTTAATTGACAGCTACTATATTGTGTAAAGTTTACTCTTGGGTGCATTTATCCTTTTCTCATTAGTTAGTTCATTCATTTATTTTTCTTTATTACTTTTTTTTTCTTTTCTATGTTATTGTATTTCTTGTCTCTTATACTATAGTTATATGTTGTTTTTTTGTTTTTTAATTGTTAAGAAGATTAATTAATATACTTCTGTTTTTCTTACTTTGTACTTGGTCCTGTTCGCCAGACATTTTATTGTTATCATTTGTCAAAGGGTAGCACTTATTTAAGCTTTGCATTTGTGTGCCCTTTATGTTCTCTATGCTTTGTTTGCTTGTCTTGGGAATAATAAAATTCTGCTTAAACCAAAAGCACTGGGAACGATTGTTGCCTTAGAAACACAACTCACAACTGAGCTGTTTCTTCCTCCATCACAAATTATTTTAATATTCTCAGTGACATTGTATATGTATCTGTGTGTGCAGAAGGTGCAGGCTGCAATACAGAAAGCACAGGCTAATCCACAACTGAAGAATCTTCTCATCAAATTAGAGGAGTTTCCAAACGTGCCTCGGAAGAAGTCAAAGTTTGAAGTAAGTTAATACATATTCTTCAATGTATTCAGTATCGTTTACCAGAAAATTTTTAGCATGAATGCTTTGTCAATAGACCTTATTAGGAAATGGAAGGTGACTTGTCTTGTTTGTTTTGTTTTTAGTTACCTAGAGTTATCTGGTCGGACATCTCGTCTCAGACCCCTTGGGGTCATGAGCAATCTTGCCACTGTAGATTGTTCAAACCTATAAAGGGAACAGTGAAAGCCACAGTTGAAAACCTGTCTTTCCTTTATAGGCAAGACAGATTCACTGCGGCAACAGTACCCCCGTTGGAGTGCCGGGGTTTTTCAGTATAAATAGTATCCCCACTTTATGGAAATTTAGTGCTTTAAATTCCCACTGTCGCTGTCTTCCTCATTTACTCTTTCCTATTCCTTCTCTGTCCTTCACTCTGCTATACTATCTTCTTCTTCGCTAGATCAATGACCTACCTTTTTTCTTGAAAACTCTTCCTGGACAAGACTCCTTGTTTGTGTATGAGGTCTGTTGGATCAGCTTGGGAGTGTTGGACGCTTTCTGCCGGGTGGTCACTAGGGCTTCCTATGATTGTACTATTTAGCACTATAGGCATTTTATATGTATGTGTTTCATTGATGATTTATAATGATGTTTGTATTCTATTTTGTTTTTGTAACCGGGGTGTTCGCGTAGTTGAGGTCAACCCTCAGCCGTCCCCCGCGTGGGATGTCTTTATTGTAAAGTGACTGGCCGGTGGAGGGCATTCAATTTTCCCACTAGGGTTGTTTCGGCAGATCTTTTATGCGGATTGGGGGTTGTCCGGTCCTGATTTGGCTCGGAGGAGTCCGCTGGACCTAAAGCAAGAATCAATCAATCAATCTCGTCTCAGAACACTATGAGAGCTACCCAGCTGCAAGCTTTTCTTCTGGAATGGGAGGGAAGGGGGGGGGGGGTTGCCTGGCAGAGCAAGGCCCAAAAAGCGGAGCTAGCTTCTTGATTGATCCAGAAGGCTTGAGGACAGAGAAGAAATTGTAGGCGAGAAACTGTGTTCGTTTGCAAAGAATGTCCGTCCAAACATTAGACAACTTGGGCGCCACATGCGGGCCAGCCGGTCAAAGTTGTTTCCCCTGGTATTTCTGAGCATGGTCTATTAGGCCTCGGGTCAGTATTAGAATGAAAGTCAATGCAAACTGTTAGTAACTAATAATGTACACCTTTATTGATAATTGAGCCATGATAGAAATATAAGGAAGCGCCCCTTACTCCCTCAGAGGAGATTGTTCACCGAGGTGTTGTTTGCGCACGCACGCACACATTTCATCACCCGGACATTAACTCTTTGCCTGCCAGGCATGTTTCCACGTTTGTGCCAGACATTTCTCTGGCACCGGAAAGAAAGTTCAGTACCTTAGGTATTTAAGCTACTGTTCTTTCAATAATAATTGTTAAATAGACATATTTCATATCAAATTAAAGGTAAAAGAGTGAAGAATAAGAAAAAAACCACAAAAATGTTAATTTGATTATGTTATTATTGAAATATGTATTTTGAAAGCATGTTGATCTTTTTGAAATGATAAAATAAAATAAAAATATTTCTACATACCACAGTGATGAAAACAATCTGGAGGAATAATTCCAATCACTGAATCAGCTTCACACACCAGAAAGAAAATTTATTTAGGATCAAAATACACTTTACAGTTTGAAATTATATTGATTATTAGCAGAGTTTGACACACTGTCGATTGTGCCCATCACGATGCTTAGTAAAATGAACAAAAAACACTCTAAAAACTAATCAATTTGAAGAAACCACGTGCGTGTCGATCGAGAACGAAAGTAGAAAGAGTTATCTCTCTTTGGTTACAATAAAACTTGGATTGGACTGCGCAAAAAAAAACGGAACGAAACGGAATACTGAAATCGACGATATATCGTAGATTGGCAAAAAAATGGCGGCTCAGATCGACGATATATCGTCGATTGGCAGGCAATGAGTTAAATATCCTGACGTTTATGTCGTAGGCAGGTGCCACTACATAAATACACCCAGCTCAATTGTCTAGGGTGGTGGACAATGCACCTAAAGCAGCAAGTGGGTGCCTTAGGTGACTTGGGTTAGTTCCTGTATCTGCCAGCACCTTGAGCAGATCTTGAGCTGCAGTAGACCTGAGCTATATAAGACCGATAAAATAAATTAAATGAAAATCTTACTTCATCTGTCAACAGAACTTCCTCAAGTGCAGTTTGCGAGTCTTCAACCAAGCTTTGATCAGTGAGGTATGGGACCTTCTGATGACTGAAGCAAAGCAACAGCAGCAGGTTGGATGGTCTTTACACTTATTTTAATAATTTAATGTGTGTGTTGTTTTTTGTTGTTATTTCAGAGTTATAAAAATGTATGCTTTATTGCAAAGTGATAATATCTTTGATTAGTAACAGGTGTCGAACTAAGTTTTGCTATGTTAATATGTACTCATTTTGTTATGCAGGAAAAACAATTTTTGGACATGGATGCAATTTTAATTTAGTCTTAATGGCTATGTTTAAGGACACAAAACTGAAAGTGTCAGAAAGGCCCCTATTATATGATAATTATCTTGTTGAAAAAACAGCTCAGCTATGTGAACATAAGGATTAGTGTTTGTTTCTTTCAAGAATTTGTATGTTCTTGGTGTTCCAACACCAATAGTAAATGTTCGGTTTTGTGCACTGAAGTTGATATATTTTATATTCCTTTCGGCAGTATTCTTTTCATTCATAATCTGTGATTTGTTTTCATGAGTTATTATTTGATTTTTGTTTTCAGAATGGAAGCTCAAATGGAACAGCAGCAGATAAAGATCAAGAGTCTGAACAAGAGCCCAGCGCACAGCCTGACAAACAAGCGGAGGATCCGGCAAACACAGACAAGAAACTGAGCAAGAGAGAGCGTAAAGAGGAGAGGAAGAAGAAAGCACACAAGGCAGAGAAGAAAGACAAATCAGAAGCAGCAGAGGAAGAAGTCGAAAGCCACAAGAAAGGAAAGAGAAGAAAGAGAGATGACGAGGAAGTGGAGGCAGAGGAGGAAGAAAATAGACAGCCCAAGAAGAAAAAGAAGAAAGGTATGTTGTTGTACTGAAGCGTCTGTCTTTTTTGACGAATTTTGTAAATGGTAAGAAACAAGCTCTTTTTTTTTTAAAATAAAGTTTTTATTATACATTAAAAGAATATTTATTTATTTCTTTAAAAATCGTTCTCATGTATAGCTCTTTCCCAGCCCAACAGCTGCTCAAGGTGCTCGCCGATACAGGGTCTAAACTCAGGTCGTCCGAGGAGCCCACTTGCAGCAGGATAGAACTGGCGCTTTTTGTTAGCATTGATTTAATTTTGGTTTAATTTGCCTTTTTTAAATAATTATTTTACATAGCTGTGGTGGTGTTACAGTTGACATTGCCGAAGAAGAGCCTGAACCAGAGAATGGGAGACTGAATGATTCGGAGCTGGTTGTAGAAAAGAAGGGCAAGTTCGACTGGGCTGCCACCATCCTTGCAGTTTTAGAGTCTAAGGGCGAAATCTCTGTCAAGAAGTTGAAGAAAAAGGTACAAGGGCGGTTTGTTCTTTATGGTATTGTTGTACGCATTGAAATGCAGCATGATTTCACAGAGTGGTGTGGAAGTTGTAATTGTTTATAGATGTGGGCACAGTATACATACATTCACTCATTCTGAGCTGTTAAAAAAGTGTATTTGAAAGTCCAAATATTCTACGAAGAGTATGGCAATTGTGTAAATATTCTTGAACATGGTTATTTTCTTGAAGACGTTCAACGTACATTTATAGGCAGCGAATTACTCAAAAAAGAATTTGTTAATGTTCTTATGCCTTTCATTTAGATATGCTTTTAACTTGGTATATGCTATGCTTTGCAGGTTTTGGCAGAGTACGAAACTTATGGAGGCAGTAGAGGGGAAGAGAGAGCTGAAGCCATATTCAACAAGAGACTCTGCAAACTTCCCAATGTGAAAGTGTTGAAAGACAAAGCAAGATTGACCAACAATTAATACTAACCAGCTAAAGGACTTCGCCTTATTGACTTTGAACAGTACGATGCAAACATTTATTCATTACTGATGGCGATAGCTACAGCTGCTGATTTCTGTTCGATATTGAATGAAGCAGAAATTTTATTTCGCCATTGTAACCATTTTAATCTGTGTAATATCTATAGATGTGAGATAAATCCAAGAAATTAATAAAAGTCTTCATAACATGTAAATTCTCATTAGTAATGAACATAAATTGATTAGTTGTGTGAATTGTTCAGTTCCGAAAGAAATGGAAGGGACAGATTAGATGAAATCATCATGAACAAGGAAGGTTATTCATCCCTTCTAAATACATCAGTTTGGGTTGGAACTATAAAAAGTGTTAATGATCATATGAACATGCAGTTATTAACCTTTTGACAGCAACAGTACGTAAATGTTAAGGGCACATAAGTGGCATGTCACAGGCTTTCTGCTTGTAATATTTACTATCCCCGTTGGGGTGCCGGGGGGTTTCAGTATAAATAGTATCCCCACTTTCTGGAAATTTAGTGCTTTAAATTCCCACTGTCGCTGTCTTTCTCATTCCTGTTCTCTTCTATCAATCTGCTATACTATCTTCTTCTTCGCTAGACCAGTCACCTACCTTTTTTCTTGAAAACTCTTCCGGGAAAAGGCTCCTTATTTGTGTATGAGGTCTGTTGGATCAGCTTGGGAATATTGGACGCTTTCTGCCAGGTGGTCACTAGGGCTTCCTATGATGTTATTATTTAGCAATGTAGGCATTTTATATGTATGTGTTTTGTTGATATTTTATAATGATGTTTGTATTCTATTTTGTTTTTGTAAACGGGGGTTCGATAAATTAGCGTACAGCCTCAGCGTCCCCTGCGTGGGATGTCTTTATTGTAAAGTGACTGGCTGGTGGAGAGCTTACAGTTTTACCACTAGGGTTGTTTCAGCAGATCTTTTATGCGGATCAGGGGTTGTCCAGTCCTGATTTGGCTCGGAAGAGTCCGCTGGACCTAAAGCAATAATCATGTAATGTAATTGTAATATTTACTGGCATGATGTCATCATTTAAACTTGGATACATGAAGTAACACTACTCTGCATCTGCCGATATCACAATCCTACAAATCATTGGTAGTCAAGGGGGTTACTTCACAACATTTTCTGACAGTAGTTCACTAGAGTGAGTACATAGTTCCTAACTTGTACAGATTTATAATGCAATCATGTTTAAGCCGGCAGCAATTTGTTTTAAAGTTTAACTTTTCAATTGAACATCATGTAATTTAAGTCACCTTTTTAATGTATGTTATAGGTTGCTTATGAATGATGTGTAAATTTGAGAGCTTCAGTAATTCTCTTACGAGCATCTGTATGGGCATGCATATGTGTGTGGGGTAACTATGGGATCCAAAGGTGAAATGTTTTAAACGGATATAATTTAAAAAAACAACAACTAAGACGTGTTTTCATTATTCTGAAGTTCGGAATGATTGCATGAATCACAATGGCAATATAATGTACACAATACCCACAACAATTCAAAATTATGTTTTATTTTTAATTTTATAGCAGATGGTGTTATTTTGACAATCAGATGTGTTGTTTCCATCGCTCAGCAACATTTCAGAAAACACATTTGCAACCCAAACAAAACAAAACAAAAACTTCAACAATATTACACACAGCAAATGTACAGTTTATAATACCGCTACCAACTTTTTTCTTCTTACCAAAAGCCATGAAAGCAGATTCCATTCTGTTCGAAACGAAAGTAGCACTTTCAAGGTCTGAAGGTACTATCACAGAATAGCGGTCCATTGCATAATATAAATAATGCAAAATATTTCATAATTTCTAAAATAAAAATATTATTCAATCAAAATGAGTAAGCACAATCAAAGCAATGCAACCAACACAGACAAGCATAAGATCACAAGGAATATTAATAAACCTTATATAGGAGATACAATAATCACTTCTTTTTTTAACAACTTAATTACAATCTAGCATAATGATTACGATTCCTTTAACAAAAAATGTGACTAAGCACATGTCCTTACAGGAAACACAAAATAGTTTAATCATTACCTTTATCTAAACTACAGGGGAAAAAAATGTTATTGTAAAACCTCTTGACCCTGCAAACTATTTAACATAAAATTGCACATAGCCACTGACTACATTAGAAAAAAATGAAAAAATGTTTCGTGCCTTATATAATTCACAAAACATCATTTTTCTCATGTAGTTTGTCACTTTTCATGAATGTTATAGGTGCCAATGAATGATGTGTTCTTAAATTATACACTAATAATTGACACACAAATCAGCAACTGATATGAAAATGCTTATTTAATTTATTTATTTATTATTACTGCATTCTAAAGTAACTTGCTCACCTAAATGAGTAAAATCACACAATAGAGCTAAAGCTACCTGAAAATGACGTTACCTTTCAATTATTCAGAATGGTTATACAACTTTGAAACGTTGATGGAAGCAAGTCGTGCTTCTATGGTTGACCCGTCAACTTCCACCTTAGATGGAAATCCAGATCCAGGAGTTGTGACCTCTATCCACTTGACTACCACCTTCATAACTAAAGGTCCCAAGCACATGAACAAAGAAAATGAAAAGTGTAATTCAATCTTCAAATGCCCCACTAAGAATTGAAAGAATAATTTCAAGTTGCTCAAATAACGCACAGAAACTACATCTGCGAGTATTCTAGCTAAGGAATCTGGCATGAATGCTATGAAGCTGGTCGGGTTGAATGTTGACCGGTATGTGCTCCCCTTTACCACCAGGGCAGGGAATCTTGATGCAGCCCACTTTTACACTGTCTCCACTCTTCTCATGCAGCATCTGCAACAAAGAGTAAATAGTTTAGTTGTTTGGTTCCCTGCTTGCTTGTAAAGTTACAACAACGAAATTCACTTCCAGGTTAAATGACAAAATATTGAACCATCACACTTCAAGCTAGTGAGACTGACCTTAGCAAACTGCGGCGTGGGGAAAGTGGAGAAGTCTGTGCGCACTTGCCCACCAGTACGGTTTGCAGCCAGCAGTGTTGTCACCTGTACTTGCAGCTTGGAAACAAAACAGAAAAGTCAAGCTCAAGTAAGCACCACCGACTTCAAAGGAGTAAACACCAGAAAGAAACAACAAAACAATGAAAACAAGCTGTTCTTTTTTCATCTCTGTCGTTTGAAAAAAAATCAGATGCACTTAACATCAACATCTTTTTACCAAAAGTAAAGCAATTGTAATTTCATATTAGCAGAACTTACTAGTGTCTTCGGGAAAAAAACAACACTGCGGTGGTATCATTAACCAATGCCCCCTTACATTCCACAGTAAGAATAAATTAAGATAAATGGCACAGGTGTGCTCTCTACAGCAGCAACAAATGTAGAATGGAAAACTGCCAGTACTACAACCTTCTCTACAAAATAGAACATAACTACATAAAATACAACACATTCGTACCTCTGCAGCCTGTCTGTCTAGGGCAGCCAGCTGGGCAGTTCTGCTGACTAGCTGTTGTGATGGGCTACTAGTATCGGTCACTGGGGCACTCCCTGAAAATCACCAAACAGGCATGGGAATAGGAAATAAGCAAAAAGGAGGAAAATATTGCAGGGGTGCTGGGGTCCAGGAGCAACGCCCCATATGGGGTTCAGGGGAAAAGCATCCCCTGAAGCTAAGTAATTGTTTTGACATTTTCCATACCTAAAACTTGCACCTGGAGACACCACAATTTTACAAAACATTGCACTTCAAGCTACAGTCATTTCTCACTAATGTCCAAATTTAAATCCAAATTGACACACTGACTAACCAACTATTTATCTGCATGCAGTAGCAATCTCCTTGATGTCACTAAATCATACTTTCAGAACAATTAACAATCAGACACTATCTTTAAAAACAGTTACCTCAGTTGCATTGGATTGATGATCACTGAAGAGGAGAAATGATGAATGTATGAACATAAAGATACTGAAACCCTCTAACTTCAAGATGTTCATGGGCTCCACAAGAAACATTCGCACTGTGACACTGTTAGTGCTATTGAAATGTCGATAAGACTATCTCTAAGGGAAAGAGTGGGAGAGAAGAAATAATCTCTCAAATATAGTGAACACTGGCTGAATGGAAAGACAAGCAAGTAGGGGCTTGTTAAATTTGCAAATGCATCGTCTGCTGTTTGTAACAAATAGAGTTTATCACGATCATTTGTATGCTCGTGTTCCTGGTGTTTATTTGTTGTGGATGAGAAAATGTGATTTGGATATAAACAAGATGATAATGAAGATTACATCTGCAAATTTTAGAACATTCAGATTCCCTTTGCCCCCCCTTTTTTTAGCTTAACAGGCACAGGCAAGTTGATTTGGGAAATTGAGTGGTGAACACGGCGTGTTCTTTTTTCTTTGCCTGTCGCCAACCAGATTGAGGTCTTCACTCTCTCCTCAAGCCAACCATTTGTTTTTCAAACTTGAGTCGATTTTAGCCGCAATGGCCTTTTCGCCTTTTGTTTTTTTACACTTGATTTTGGCTGCACCGGCCTTATCACCTTTCGTATTTGGTCGCTACACTCTGACCAAAACAGCAAGGGTCTCGAAACTGCACGATTTGTAAAAACAAAGAAAGCGCTCGAAAATCTTCTGCCCATTCTGGAACCACCAGAAAACCACTTGCTTGGCTGTTTTCTACAGGATTCTTAATCGTCCTTGGGTTCTTCTCTGCAAATTTCATACAAAAAAACTAAATTCAGTCTAAATAAGAATACGCCAAATAAGAATAAACTATCACCATCTTCCGCGATGGAACCTGTCACACAGATGAATGTATCATAACCCCACCCCTCCTCTTTCCCCCAATTTTCCCAACGAATTTAGATCGATCTAAAAAATGACCCTGAGGCTCATCAAAAAGGCGGTTTTTCGCCAATAGGCAGAAGATTCTCATGCCTAATTCTAATGAATAGTCAACAAATGTTAGGGAAAATGTGCTGAGCAAATGACGAAGCAAAATCAATCAATTTGGGTTTGGTTGCAAGTAATTATTCGCCTCACGCTTACTGTATGAGCATTCTGATGACTTCATGGCATACAACAACAAATTTTAATACTGATGACAAATAAGCTAAGGCATTGCAACATGACTTACAACAAATAAGCTGAGGCATTGCAACATGACTGATTATAAAATGAGGCATTGCAACATGACTGATTATAAAATGAGGCATTGCAACATGACTGATTATAAAATAATACTGAAGATTGAAATCTGCGTTCGCAAAACAACAAACAATCCTGATTGTGCGCTGTTCAGGCAAGGAGACTGTTTCAATAACTGTTTCATAAATGAAGACATACCAGGTTTCCTCTTTGTGATGTCCACTACACGAGGACACGAGCTTAGCTTGTTGGCTTCCTGTAAAAAGACAATATGAAGATAATCTGACTACCAAAGACAGTGTGAAGATAACATTACAGCCATATAAGTTTTAAGCCTACAAGCTTGTAAATACTGACACCTATTGCGAGAGTTTTTTTTCCAAAGGTCCTGTAATTCCTAGTAGTATTCGCAAACATTTCTCCAAATTCCAGCTTTGGACAATGAGGTTTCAATCCTGACTAGCAAACTATTTAATGCATGCTGGATCTCAGTAGCCATAATCTTTATCAACTCTTTGAGCAGGAGAGTACATTATTTTTAAAAATGATACTTTGTTTTATGGCCACAATGCCACTGGGTACTACCGTTACCAACAATGCCACTTGGTACTACTGTTATCAAAAACATGCTTGCAAAAGACAGAAAATATGAACATTGACCAATAGCACGCAACACCGAATATGTACCAGAGCTCTGGAAGTGCTTGTTGAGCATCAAAACAAAGCAAACAATTACAAAATAAAATCAAAGTTAACAAAAAAACTACAGAATGTGCATACACTCAGCAGTTTAGCAGTCTTGGAGGCCAGAGTAGAGAGTTCCAGTTTGTTGGGCACAGCGTCCGGCAGCTCTGTCAATCCCACATGACCCGTACGGCTGCCCAGGCCAATGGGTTTTAGGGGCAAGCGCAATAGTGGCATGTCGGACAGCTGGCTCTGTTGGCACCAGGATTGTTCACATTTTTATGAATAGCAAGATTAATCACATCACCTCAATCATCATAATGAACTAAATAAATGAATGATTGGAGTTGTGTATACCATTACTACTATGCACAATACTAAAGAATGCTTACGTACATCAAACATCATTGTGATACACACACCAAACACATGACAGCCGAAACGATACATTCGACAAAAATTCAGTTCCCCAAATTATCTAGGAGAAAACTCAAAAACTCACCTTCATTCTCTCTCCCTTCAGTCGTAGATTCTCATGCTTGACAAACAGCAGGGCTTCTCTCAGAACTTCCATCTGAAATAAAAACACCAATCTCACGTTTAATGTATCTCCATCGAAACCGAAGCAAATTCCTTGTTTGAATGACCTGTGTGGATGATGCACATTATCGGTCTGTTTAGTTTTGTGTGTATGTGAGAGGCTCCATCAGGTATATGTGTAAGTATGTGTGTGTGATTTAGAGAGAGCTAGATGAGCTCACCTGTTGCAGAAGCTGTGGAGAATCAGTTAGGCTTGTCATACTGCCAGTCAAGCTGCCAGCAGGGCTCGGTGGCTGACCTGTACAATAAAATAAATACTTATATTTTACTAACATCAAATTATAGAAATCAATTGAAATTACCAGTATAATGAAAACATTAATAAACATTAGCAACAACGAAGTATAGAAACCAGTGGAACGTAATACTCATATTTTTCCATGACAGAAAAATCTGATGTTGTATCAAATTTTATTCATCAGATTAACATAAGTTGTACTGATGTAACATAAACAAATTACGAAATCTACCATGCGCACATCATATTTTCCACATTATCAAACCATAAAAATTATCATACCACTGACATACACATACATTTTTAACAACATACATTCCCTTATAACAATTAGTTCACATTAAGAAACAAATGTTTAAAAAATAAATAAATAAACAGTGGAACCTTTCAACTTCACCTGTGAAGAACGAAGTATTTATAAATGTCATTTTGCGTCTTACAGAAAGTTGAAGTTTGGCCTCCAGGCCCCTACCCCTTCACACCCCATTAAAAAAAAATAAAAATAAAAAAATAATAATAATAAATTAAAAATGATAAAATAATAATAATAATAATTATTATTTATTAAAAAGAACTTTTAAAAAAAATAAGAAAAAAAATCTAAATTAAAACAAATTAATAAATAATTCCCCCATCCCCCTTCCCTCCCATCCCATACCATACCAAAATAAATAATTAATAAATATTTATTGAAACTAATAATGCTTAATTAAATAAAATAGGTACAAAAATTTTAATGAAAAAAAAATTTCTAGACTAATTGTAAAAAATTAAAACAACAAACAAACAAAACATTAGAAGTAATTGAATAATCCATGACTTCTAATTAAATCTATGAGCATTAAGCTCAATGACCAATCAGAATGTTCTTCTGGATATACAATACTTGAGATTGAGATAGGTAGTTTTAATTTATTTAATCTAATGAGTAAAGGCTGAAAATGGTTATAATTTTGTTGACATTCAAATATAAAGTGATTTACATTCAATATGCTACCACAATTACAAAGTACTGGTAAAAGTAAAAAATCTGAGTCCCTACGACCCAAAATATATAAACATGAAATTTTACTCTACCTTTTATTTCACATCTCACAGCCCCCTCACATCTCCTCCCCTCTCATTTCACTACAGTTCTCCCCTTGTATATCATTAAGCTATCAAATAAGAGATGATAACTGACCAGAAAGTCCAGTGGACTGCCTGGAGAGTCCTTCAAGCAGCGTCTTCTTGGACAGCACCCTCAAACGTTCCTTCAGCTCTGCCTTCTCCTGCTCCAGGTTGTCGATCTCACCCTGAAGTGTATCATATGTCTCCTCAAACTCCCTAAACACAAGAGAGAGAGAGAGAGAAATCATGAAACCAAAGCTAACCAGTTACCTTTTTTTGTCTATGACAACTGATTCGAACAGTGTGTCAAATAGAAATGGGATCACTGACTGAACAAGAATCTTTCAGCATAATTATGTCTGATGATACTCACTTTTCTTTTTTCTTGAACTGGATGTTGGCTTCATCAAGTTTGCGCTGAATCTTGTCCACACGATCATCAGCCTCTTTATTGGCGTTTTCCAGCTTCTTTTCTATCAGACCAACACGCACCTGCTGCTCACTCACTTCCTCTTGCTATAATCAATAGAAAAGAAGAAACCATGAGAATAAACTTTTAGGGCATCCGCACTTTGCAAAACTTTATAATCAAACTTTTAAAAAAAATACCATCTTCATTGCAACTACAGTGCATTTATATACAACTAGTGGTTTTGTACCCTGGCAAGCCAGGGTACACAGGTTGCTGTTTAAAATGTAGACAGAGAGACAACTGTTGTCTGCGAGTTAGCATTAAACATTAAAAATGCACTGAAATGATTGCAATAGTTTACTTGCAGGGGTTGAATGATGAAGCACTGCAAAACAGTAGATTAAAAGGTACATGTTGATGTTCGACTCGAGCAATGCATTGAACTATTTTAATTTAAAATGATAATTGCAATGTACTGCAGAACAGAGTCAAACATTAGAAATGCACTGAAATGATTGCAATAGTTTACTTGCAGGGGTCGAATTGATTGATTGATTGATTGTTGCTTTAGGTCCAGCTGACTCTTCCGAGCCAAATCAGGACCGGACAACCCCCGATCCGCATAAAAGATCTGCCGAAACAACCCTAGTGGGAAAATTGAATGCCCTCCACCGGCCAGTCACTTTACAATAAAGACATCCCACGCAGGGGACGGCTGAGGCTTTACCCCAACTACTCGAACCCCCGGTTACAAAAACAAAATAGAATACAAACATCATTATAAATTATCAACAAAATATATACATATAAAATGCCTATATTGCGAAATAATACAATCATAGGAAGCCCTAGTGACCACCCGGCAGAAAGCGTCCAACACTCCCAAGCTGATCCAACAGACCTCATACACAAACAAGGAGTCTTGTCCAGGAAGAGTTTTCAAGAAAAAAGGTAGGTCATTGATCTAGCGAAGAAGAAGATAGTATAGCAGAGTGATAGGACAGAGCAGGAATGGGAAAGAGTAAATGAGGAAGACAGCGACAGTGGGAATTTAAAGCACTAAATTTCCATAAAGTGGGGATACTATTTATACTGAAAACCCCGGCACTCCAACGCAAATTGAATTTTTGTGCGCATATAAGTATGGATGAAAAAGAAAGTGAACAGGTAACCTTCAGCTGTAAGATTGGTGACATGAGTGCAAAAGTGTTTTGAATGGAAATAAAACAAAATTTGCGGTATTACGGAACGGTAGTTCTTGACACGGGTTGAATCGGAAGCGCCGCGCAGAATAAGGCTATTGCAGTTTGTGGACATTTTGTTTATTTATTTATCTCAGAAACGGTTAAACGTTCGGTAAGGAAATGTCGGCTATAACGATTTCGCGGGTTTTGAGAGCACAGCAGGCCGATCAGCAGCGCCCAGCACCTGCCCAGATCAGCGTCCATACCGGACAAACTTTACAGTAGAGGCAAAGAAGGACTTCCGGCTAAGCAATTTATATATATAGATTTTGCTAAGAGATACTGTAAATGCTTTTTATCAAAATCTGGGGGAAGTATTATTCCAAACTATGGTGTTATTTTCATGTTCACTGTGGCAATCCTTATTGATGAAATTATGTTTTTATTAGATCCTACAATTTATATGTTAGTTATTCATTGCTTACAGGGTCCAGCGGACTGCAAAGAGCCGAATCAGGACCACAAAAAAATCAAGACCAATACTTGGCTGAAAGAGGACTCACTCCTAATCTGCATAAAAGATCTGCATAAACAACCCTAGTGGTAACATTTAAGGCATTCCACCAGCAGGTCACTTTACAATAAAGGTATCCCATGCAGGGGACGCTGAGGCTATACTCTAATTTATTGAACCCCCGTTTACAAAACCAAAATAGAAAACAAACATCATT
The DNA here is from genome assembly GCA_036898135.1 of Oncomelania hupensis. NCBI lineage: Eukaryota > Metazoa > Mollusca > Gastropoda > Littorinimorpha > Pomatiopsidae > Oncomelania > Oncomelania hupensis. Next base: position 27,507,301 of record CM072511.1, on the reverse strand, counting down.
ATAAAATATCAACAAAACACATACATATAAAATGCCTACATAGCCAAATAATAATATCATAGGAAGCCCCAGTGACCATTTGGCAGAAAGCGTCCAATATTCCCAAACTGATCCAACAGACCTCACACACAACTGAGGAGTTTCATCCCGGAAGAGTTTTCAAGAAAAAAGGTAGGTGACTGGTCTAACGAAGAAGATATATAGTAGATTGATAGAACAGAATAAGAATAAGAAAAAACAAAGGAGAAAGACAGCAACAGTGGGAATTTTAAGGTCTAAATGTCCAGAAAATGGGGATACTATTTATACAGAAACCCCTGAACGATTTATATGTAAAATCTGGTTTCATGACATGACTGCTCAAAATGAGTTCAGATATAATTAATCACATGACATTTTATTCTGGAAGAAAAATGTTGCCACTTGATAGCAGTGGACCAAACAAAAGAACAAATACATGCACTGAATGAGGATTTAAACATACAACAACTACAGTGCATTTATATACAATTTTGCTAAGAGATACTGTAAATGCTTTTTATCAAAATCTGGGGGAAGTATTATTCCAAAATATGGTGTTATTTTCATGTCCACTGTGGCAATCCTTATTGATGAAATTATGTTTTTATTAGACCCTACAATTTATATGTTAGTTAGTTATTAGTTAGTTATTCATTGCTTACAGGGTCCAGCGCACTGCAAAGAGCCGAATCAGGACCACAAAATCAAGACCACAACTTAGCTGAAAGAGGACCCACTCATGATCCGCATAAAAGATCTGCAGAAACAACCCTAGTGGTAACACTGAAGGCATTCCACCAGCCGGTCACTTTACAATAAAGGTATCCCATGCAGGGAACGCTGAAGATATACTCTAATTTATCGAACCCCGTTTACAAAAACAAAATAGAAAACAAACATCATTATAAAATATCAACAAAACACATACATATAAAATGCCTACATAGCCAAATAATAATATCATAGGAAGCCCCAGTGACCATTTGGCAGAAAGCGTCCAATATTCCCAAACTGATCCAACAGATCTCACACACAACTGAGGTTTTGTCCCGGAAGAGTTTTCAAGAAAAAAGGTAGGTGACTGGTCTAACGAAGAAGATATATAGTAGATTGATAGAACAGAATAAGAATAAGAAAAAACAAAGGAGAAAGACAGCAACAGTGGGAATTCAAAGCTCTAAATTTCCAGAAAATGGGGATACTATTTATACAGAAACCCCTGAACGATTTATGGTTTCATGAAATGACTGCTCAAAATAAACTCAGATATAATTAATCACATGACATTTTATTGTGGAAAAAAAATGTTGCAAACAAAAGAACAAATACATGCACTGAATGAGGATTTAAACACACACACACAAAATCTTGCCAAATGGCTGGATAACACTGCTACATTGGTGAACAAAAAAAAAGAAGTTGTAAGATGGAAAAGTGGATAGCTGTAGCCAGCTGACACCCACCTTGATCTTGAGAAGCCTCTTGATCTCCTTGATCTCCTCGTCCTTGAGGTCCAGCTTGCTCTTCATCACCTCCACATCACCAAAGTGACTGCGCATCGCCTCTGCCCTCAGACGCACTGGGGCCAAGTTCTAAAAAAAAACACAAGACTGCTATGAGTTGCAATAGTTTCAAACGGTACCATGATCTCTTGCTACCTGTGGCAAAAATCTATCATCACAATGTAAGTCAGTATGACAAAGAGCTTGACATCAAGACAGAAACCTGACCTTCTTGTCATGAGTGCCATCAAAGTCGTATTCTCCATTCTCCATGGCATTGGCAAGTTTGTTCATGGTACCCACCACGCTACCAAATGATTGTCTGAAAACATACAATTTGGACAATTAGGATCATTTTCTCACATTTCTGTCAACATTTTTCACAAACAAAAAGACGAATTAAGAAGAAAACTGTTCATATCTCTGTGTCATTCACCTAAATATAACCATTATGTGAATACATGTCAAATGGTTTATTTTATTTGCCAGCCACTATAATGATGAGGTTTAAAATGATAATGATTTGGTGACAGTGATGATGATGATGATGAATATAATGAAGATGGTGATGACAACAAATATAAATATGATGATTTTGTTGACACGTCCATTTTTATGGAGATGATAATAGCGTGCACAAAAACATCACAGCAGTACAAACAACGAACACTCAAACTTCAGTACCTGAGGCAATCATAAGGTCCAGAGTCATCCTTGGCAAACACTTTGTTGACTGCCTCATACGCCAGCTCCTCCATCTTTCTGGCCATCAAGCCCTCCTTGTCTGTTGACAGGTAAAATAACTGATGAGAAAATATTACAGTATTACAAAAATATTTGTATTACAAAACACTGTAACACTGTGCATGCTGTAGTAACCTGGATATTAGTGGAGGATAAGCCCCCAAACATTCATTATCGTTGTCCCTAATGAATATTACAAGCAAAATAATATAAAACCACTGATAAACTGTAACAAACAATTCAAGTTCGTGTTGATAGATAATCTTAATGCATTGCTAGATACATCGGTTGTTCACTAAATTGGTTGTACAATTTGCCTATGTTCTGTACATGTATCAAACAATGCTAATCAAAATCTTTCCCATGCATGTCCACAAATTGTTACAAATTATAAAAAAAATGTATTCCCAAAACATGAGTCCCATTAAACAGTAAAAGTAACCTTGCAAAACACAAGTTGGCTCCAATGCAAGATTAAAAACGAGCCATCATGCAATGATGCAGCATGTTACTGTCAGTTTTTGCGACTGCAATTTAAATGTCACAGATTATCACCACTTCACACTTATCACCACAGTAAACGTTTTTGTTCCAAACTTTGCAGTTCTGCTTTCTCTTCTTTCTTCTGGCATTCACTTTGTCCCACACACAGGCGAAAAAAATCCACACACCCACATAAACATACACCAATGCACGCGCAATCATATTTTTACAGTAATGATGGTAAAGGTGCCAAACTACCTTGCTGCCATGTATACGTCATACATATGTACATTACATACATATAATAGTACATTAAATGCTGATGAAGCAATGAAGTTTTACGAAACAGTCAATCAAGCAATCAAATGTGAAAATGTACATACTAGCACATTCCTTTCTGAAAATCCCAATTATACAATCCTGCTCATGCCATTTTAATGTGCTAACGTTGCATATGCACCATACAAGCCAGCAGAGTTGATGCTAACATTAATCAAGCTGATTTGAAATGGAGCATGCTTCAAGCACACCTACAATCACCAATGAACGATCGAGCAATGAGAAATAAAAATAAACTTGGTATGTTTATCAGTTTGGGGAGTAATAATTATTTGTAATGGAAAAAATACATGATATGAGTATTGAAGGGTAGCGTGAACATTCCCTATTTCTATATTTCATGACAAGTGAAGCAAATGATGCATCTGTACACACCACATCCAAAGCTTTTGCTAGTTTCCTTACAAATGTTTGAATGAAGCATTATGACATTGCCAGCCCAAACTCTTGAAATAATTATAACACTGATAAACACTTATACACAGAAATGGTCAGACAACATATAGTTTTAGTACCTTCTGATTTGGCATCTGGGGGAAAATTATAAATTAAACGTTGGTTATTAACATATAAATGCAGTTCCAAGGATAAATGGGAGGGAAACTAAAATGTCAAGACTGAAAGAAAAATACGAAAAGAGGTCTTCAGCCAACAAGAACAAAATTCTATTTGTTTGTACCAATATGGAGCATCAAAATAATGCATTCCAAAACAATCAGACTGAGTGGGAATAATTCAAGAATTTTAAGAACAATCAAAATTCCTCAGTGAAAAGATGCAACATTCAACCCCAAAAAAACCTTCAAAACAGAATCACACAAATGTTGAAAAAAAAAAGAAGACATTCATAGGAATTTATTCAGTTTAATTCCATTGTTAGAAAATTGTTGGATAATCACAATAAAGCTGCAATTAATCAATCCCCCCCCCCCCCACCCCCCCCAAAAAAGAAAAAAATTTTAAATTCAAAATGTTGTCAACTATCAAAATAACAAAATCACTTCAATATTAAAATTTTTTTAAAATAAAAATAACAAAATCTTTTAAAGTTAAAAAACGCCGATTATTAATAAAATCTGTGTTAATAAAATGTGTAATATGATAGAAATGACAACAATTTATATAAAACAAATGACAACAGCCATAACAACAAAACACAAAGGCGGTAGTATCAAATGTCACAAAAACAAACAAACAAACAAAAAAACAACAAAAAATAAAATGAAACAATGTACAGGAATGAAAACTGACTTCATGGAGAGAAGATATCTACACAATCTAGGCATTCCCCACAGTACAAGCAACCAAGTCACGTCTGTGAAAAATATTTAGGCTGTTATTTAGAAATGTCCAATAACCACAATCACATGGGGATATGGGCGCAGTTATCAAAAATGCTCCTAATGCCAAAAAAAAAAAAAAAAAAAAAGAACAGGGGAAGAAAAAAATGCAAGTCCAACACGACAAAATTAGTTGGACCAAGCTATGAACAAGCAATTTTTTTTTTCCTGTGCTGATTTACCAACCCTTCATTTTTTCCAACTCAACAAGTCTTCCTCCTAGATAATCCAGAACAAAAACAAGACAATTAGCTGTCAGCATTTCCAAATACAAATACGCAAGAGGTTGAGTACAAAACTCGGTTGGCCGTCATTCAACATTCAATATCAAATCGGAACGCCACAAAACACATCACACTACAAACATTAGGGGCTACACAACTTCATTTTCACAAACACACACACACCCACATTATCTTTTTTTCTAATAAACATTATATTCATATTACATAGAAACTCACAAAAACAAAGAATACCTGACAGTTTTCAAACAATTAAAATGCCATATTCAAAGGAATGGTTTAGTGGCCAATATTGCAAAATAGATTGTACTTACCGGTAACATTTATAAACGCATACAAAAACAATCCTACTCACTCTCCCTCACTTTTTCATCTTCTTTCCTCTACTAACTTCAAGATCAGTAATTGGAAAAACTAAAAACAAAAACACAACCAAACAAAACTCGTCTCCCATGGCTGCACGCACGGGAATGAAAAACACTTTTATAACAATCACAAGTGATCATTCAGACCAGCATACGATTTTTGAGATCATACAGCAGTCACCAGGGGCCGGGGTTATGTGCACGACTTTCAGGCCAGCGACCAGCAACTTTCACTCACGCGACAAGGTGCGCGGGTTATAACCCCCGATTACTGCATGTTACGTTGAAACGCGAATGGTAGTACGTCGGAAACGCGCACGATAGATCTAATCGTTTCGATTTGCAAAGTATTCAATAATAGAGTTTAGTTACCTTTGATTTGAGTTTGCGTTGTGGTTAGAGGAAGCTTTGTATAATGTTGATAATTTTCGTTAGTCGATATTGTTGGAGAATCCTCTAGATCTCCTTGTTTACTATCGATCGAAGTTTCTTGATGGACGTAGATAATTGCGAACATTCTGGGACGGGAAATAATAATGTATGACGTAAGTCAGTGATGACGATCTTTTATTTGATTGGTGGTAGTGCGTCATTTCTACCGGGTTCGAAATTGTTCGGGAAGAGAGAGAGGTTATAAAATTGTGTGCCGCACTGTTGTTGATATATAGTTGTTGTTGTTGATAGTAAGTTGGAAAGTAAACTTGAGAGTGGAAAGGCGATTGAGCGATTGTATGCAGTTGTTGATGTATGCTGAATAAAAGTGGAAAACTTCATACGTCGACTTTGTGACTTGTATGCTGCTTGAGCAGGCTGCGTGGATAAACGAATCTGAGTTACACCCTATCAGGAATTCAGCATTGGGGCTGAATCAGATACTGATAGAAAACACCAACATCAAACGGAGTGTAACACTGCTGTCACCGCAACCGATAGTCGCTCAAACATAGTCGTGGTTCCCCCCCTCGACTAGTGGGCGTCAAGGCACACAAATACTGCATTCGGCCTACCTTTTTTTGGAACTCTGTGTGCGAGTGTGTGTTTGTGTGCTTTTGTTTGCTGACGGCACACACCTGTGCCATGTATTATGTTCTGTAAAATGTTAGTGAATAGATCTTACTTGTTTTTAATGTTTTTATCGTTGTATTATTCATCGACTCGCAAGGCAAATTCTTGTAATATTTCAAGTGAATAAAAGTTTTATGTCTTATGTACAATTTTTCCCCCCCCAAGTCTAATACTAAATATATTTTAATAAGCTTTCAATAAGAAAATCAATCTGTTGTCGCCATAAATCTGTACTCATTTTGTAAAAATTCTGTGTCTCTCTCTCTCTCTTAGATAAAATAATCTGTTTAGTTATAGGCTACATATTGATTGAGCTTTTGCATTAGCAATTTTTATGTCTTAGACTTCCAAAAAACTAGGACCCCAAAGGTGTACTCTTTTTTTGGGCACAGTCAAATGAAGGGAATTTTGAAACACTGTAATAGACGAGTAAAGAATTAAAAACAAAAATAGTACTTTAATGTAAAGAAAGAAAGACAAATTAAACACTATTAAAATTAATTAGCAATCAACCTAACCAAATACAACACACATTCACCCACATGGTTCCTTCCATGTTATGCAGCAAAATTAAAATCAAGAGTAGGCGGAAGCCACGGGGTGATGGGATTGATAGCACCAATAGTGCTAAAAATGGAACAAGTTGAGCGACTTCCAAGCCGCACCCAGTAGGCGGCACAGCTTGGTGGACTTCACAGGTGTCCGAACTGAACATCGTCCGCCTACAGGTAGCATTTTTCATAACCCCGGCCCCAAAGCAAAAACCAAGCAAAAATGCCAAAACAAAAGATTGAATCAACAGCCCTTCCTAACAAAAAAAATATCCAACAATATAATATTCCGCATTTCAAACTTGGGCCAAATGTGTTCAAAACCAACCAAAAAGAAACAAAACAAAAAGTTAAGAGATAGAATTCACGCTTCCTGTCACTGCTCTGCACCAAATTCAAATTCTCACATTCTGCTATACAAGATTTTCAATTCACATTTGTTGAATTGCACTGAAAGTATCAAGATACGAAGAACTGTACCTGTCATAACGTTGGCTTGGTTCATAGCACCTTGACCCACGACTTGCAGAGTGCGTGAGATGTGATTCATATTGACACAGCACTCTTGAAGCAGCTCCTGGATCTAAACAAAATTAGTTCACATTGTCTGTACTTACAATCTGCGAACTTGAATTATTAAAATTCTAATAAAAATAACATAACATACTTAGCTAATATTTCTTCAAAGGGGTCATTCTTATTTATGGATAGAGGTTTTATTAAACAAACAAACTGAACTCTGTCTCAAGGATTTAATGACACAATGACCTACTTCTTTTGTCAACTTCAGAGGTGTAGCAATGGCTGATCCTTCCTGAGGCAGACGGCGCTTGATCTGAAAAAGAAAACGTTCTCACAAATACAGCTGTTCAATGTCAGACTATAACCCTTTTGACAGCCATACACGTGCAGCAGTGACAAACCTTTTTGTTCCAAGTAGTACAGGGTCCAGCGGACTGCAAAGAGCCAAATCAGGACCACAAAACCAAGACCACAACTTGGCTGAAAGAGGACTCACACCTGATCTGCATTAAAGATCTCAGAAACAACCCCAGTGGTAACACTGAAGGCACTCCACCGACTGGTCGCTGTACAATACAGGCATTCCACGCAGGGGATGCTGAGACTATACTCTAATTTATCAAACTCCCGTTTACAAAAACAAAATAGAATACAAACATCATTATAAAATATCAACAAAACACGTACATTTCAAATGCCTACATTGCTAAATAACAATATCATAGGAAGCCCTAGTGACCATTTGGCAGAAAGCGTCCAATATTCAAAAACTGATCCAACAGACCTCACATACAAATGAGGGATTTTGTCCCGGAAGAGTTTTCAAGAAAAAATGGAGGTGGCTGGTCTAACAAAGAAGTATAGTAGATTGATAGAACACAGTAGGAATGAGAAAGACAGGGACAGTGGGAATTTAAAGCACTAAATTTCCAGAGACTACAAACTTGTAAAGTGTCGGCCAACAACTATCTTATATGCAAAAACCACATTCAACGCATGCATAAGCAATGAGTATTCTATTTACATATACACATCTAAATCCTTAGGGAGTACATCAATAACTTTTAAGTGTACATATATGGACTAACAGTTTTAAGACCTTTGCTTAATAGACACTATCAAAAAGCTTTTTTTTCTTCTAAACACACACACACACACCCACACACACACACGCACACACACTATCACAATTATTGACGTTGTCAAGCAGTCTTCTGGAAAATTAAAGGGAAAATTACACAGGCCAATAAGTTTGTTACTGAGATATTCACCTTTCTGGCACACATGCGAGTATCCTGGCAGCAGGTCTCCAAGTCTCTCAGCAAAATGGAGAATTCACTCTGTTCCTGACCAGCCTACAATAAAGAAGTAGAATAAATATCACAATACTACTACAACTCATGATGAAGACAATAATATTAATAATAAAATAATAATAAAAATACTACTCCTACTAATAATTAATGGTATTCATATAGAACTTTTTCCTAATGACAGATGTTCAAAGGTATAAAATGGTGTACTTACAATAAAAGTTATATGGAAAGATTAAAAAAACAAAACTTGAATCTAAATATTCGCTTAAGGGCAAACAGAAAACAGTCTGTCAACACTACACAAACTCAGCCTTACAAACCCCAAAAACGTACCTTTACTAAAACTCTTTTGCCTTCATGCAGAGTAGAAACTGAAACTTTGCACTAACCAAACTCTTGTAAACCAGACAGTGGTTTCATGGAAGATGCAAAAGCCTTCATAATACATTGTTGCAAACTCTTTGGCAATGAAAAATACAAAATTACCAAGAGGAGGATCTTGAGCCTGGCAATATCAATGGCGGCACAGTCACAAGCACTGAGCACTGTACGCACTCCATCACACATCAGCCTCGTGCAGTCCACTCTCTCGGAGGACAGGTGAACATTGTACAGTTGCTGCAAGCCAAAAGCCAACCAGTTATATCAGCAAGAACAAGTGAATGACACGAGAGTCACATCACAAACTGTCATATGAACAAAATTTTAACTGACGTTTTTTTGTTGTTGTTAAAAGAAATAAGCACAAGGTAAATTACCATCACTTGTGCTGACTGCATGGAAAAGATAGAAAACATACTGTTATTGCACAGTGCATTTTACAACTAAAGAGATACTGACAGGTAATGGTGAATAATTTGTTCTGCAAAATAATACATCAAGATTTGTTATAATTGAGACGCCCTTGATAGATTCGATCATTTTGTTTTGCAAAGCAAGAAAGGATAGCGTGTAGTTACCTTTGATTTGATTCTGCTTTTATTGCTAGAAGAAGCTTTGTATAATATTGATAATTTTCGTCTGTCAATACTGCTGAGAGTTTTCTGGAATGACCTGTTTATTATCGATAGAATTTTCCAGATCCTATGGGTTAACAGCTGTTCGAATCATGTAGATTCGTAAACATTATGTGACGTAAGACAGTGCATAGTACCAGTGACGAGTTTTGATTTGATTGGGTGTTATTGCGTCATGCTGGAATGTTCGAATTTTTCTCAATTACATAGAGGCTATATAAATAATGCACTGTCCCCTTGTATGGATGATCTTCGTATTCATTTTCGGAAAGCGATCTTGTAGGCAGTTGATGTTTACTGAATAAATTTGGAAAACTGTATGCGACGACTCCTGCCCTGTTGCTGAGAGGAAAGGCTGTGTAGTAAACGAATTCGAGTTAAACTTTTGAAGATTCAAGCAACGGAACTGAATCGACTATTAATAAATACCGTGTAACAAGGTCTAGGACTGACTTCAGACATCTACCTACAGTAAGTTTGTGCAGTCAAGTTTAAGATCAACAAGCCACTTCCCCTCCCCCCACCCCACCCTTTTTTTTTTGGTCTCTCGGTCAGAAATAGGCAGATATAGACAACCACAATATTTTTCATGTCAAGCCACAAAACAAAAGTTTTATGATCACCCCTCTCCCTCCACCCAAACCTTCACGTAAAATAAATAATACCTGGAAGAATGCGATGGATTTGTCCAGCATTTCCAGTGAGACGGTCTCATCCAGCTGGAGATAAAACAAACAGAGTACTGATAAAAATGATGCCAAGTTATACTGGTAACGTGTCAAAGTCTTTTATTATGCAATTCTGAAAACTAGCACATGCAATGCTCGTAAAAAAAAAGTTTATAAAAAAAAACAACAAAAAAGTTCATTATAGGACCTACAAAATGCCATCAAAATGAGCGAAGTTTGCAGAACATGGATAATCCTGTAACTGTCTAAAGCACATAAATGAAGAAACAAAATTTATAAAACATACACCCACCTGATCTTTTCGCAGCATTTCAATAAAGTGGTCCAGGGTTTTCTCATGAGCGGTCATTTCTGGCAGAAGTGTGCCCACCTTGATGAAGAGGTCTACGCTACAGTTGTTCAGGGCACTGCACAAGTGAGGGATGACTATTCAGGTTCACGAATAAATAAACTGATTTGGAAAAAACAGCACTTTCTAAGAAGAAATCTTATTGAACCTAATAAGTGACATATCTACCACCTACACAGCAAAGGGCACAGAAGCTGAAGTGAAGCCCTATACTAAGCAATAGTACCCAATGCACCCGTCTAATCGCAATCCAATATAATATTCACTGATGCAACTACCACATGGCCGCAATAGTGCAGCATGAATGCAAAAGTCAGCATTCAATGAAAACAATAATAAACATCAATAAAAAAATTAAATATAAATAGCAGTATCTATGTGTAAAGCACACTTCCTGATGTAAAGAAAAGTTTGAAGGCGTGAAGGATGGGGCTTATGGAGCAGAGACTGTTGACTTTAAAAAAAAATGTTTTAAAGTTCAAATTACATAGAATCAAATTTGAACAATCTCTGAATCATGCACCTGATTCTCTCATCCAAGCCCCTCATGCTGCGACCAGGTTCTTTGCCATAAAGATATTTAGGTGTTTTAGAAGCCATTCATGAATTTATAATTTTTTCCAAAAGCCTTTCACCCACTGTTTTTTTTAGAAAATCAAGTGTTTGTACCTCTCGTACTGATGCATTGTGGTCTGAAGCATGGCCAGTTGCCTGACCAGATGGTTGGCAAAGCTGCTCTGCTCAGCCTTGGGTCCCTTTAGCACATGATCCCTCTCCAGCTTCTCTATAGTTTCAAACTGCAAAAGCACATTTCTAGTTGATAAGTCTCTACAATTGTCATTAAAACTCCTTTATTACATACATTACAAGCAACATTTTGTTTTTCAATTTTAAATTTATTTATGTATTTATTTTTGTATTTAGGCTGGAAAGTTTTCTGTTGTCACTTTAGGCTACAGATGTGTTTTCTTCAACTAATCCCCAGCAACCCATTGGCGCTTGTTGGTCACGCTGCACTGTGTGCAAATGTGCTTGCATTCTAAGGGAAATAAACCATTAACTGCTAACAGATTAAAATTTTGCCAAAAATATGTGACACACAAACAAAGTATAAATAATTATATAGGCAAATAGTCATCTCTTCGTGTGAATTAGACACTCTATCATTTGCGTTGTTGTAAATCCGATCTAGACCTCAGACTCAATGTAAAATGTTGAAGCTACTCACTTTCTCTTTGGCCTGGGAAGCCAAGAGTTCAGCCTTGTTGCTAATGCGGGGTACCATCAGCAGAACAGACACAGCATCATGGTCCCCTGAAAAACAGAAAATCAAGGCAAGTGTTACACGTTTTGTTTATTTTCAATGTTTGATTCAGCCCCGATGCTTGAATCTTGATAACTGTAACTCAGATATCCACGCAACCTGTCCACTCAGCAAAAGGAATCGTCGTATGAAGTTTATTCAGCATAAATCAACAACTGGGTACAAGATCGCTCAATCGCTTTTCTTCACTCTCTCTCAAGACAACATTGTGCACCGCTAATATAGTCTCTCTCTATAATCGTGAGAAAGTTTTAACATTCCAGCATGACGCAATAACAGCCAATCAGAATAAAACCCGTCACCGGAACTATGCACTGTCTTACGTCATACAATCTTATTTAGGTGAGAAGAATCTCTTAGCTATTAGTAGATTTATCTAGATGCTTCGATCGATAGTAAAGTAATTTTATAAAATTCTGCAATAATATCGACCAATGAAAATTAGCATTATACCAAGCTTCTTTTAATAACAACGCAAAATCAAATCAAAGGTAAATACACTATGTTATTGCATGCTTTGCAAAACAAAACGATCGGATCTATCGTGCGCGTCTCAAACATAACAGCAAGCACTGTAAACAATAATCTACATAAATCATATTACAATTTCTGTGACGTATTAAAATAATCCATGATCAAAAATAAGGAGGAAAATCATTACCTAATGATAAAATACAGCATAATAAAAACAGCATCCTACTTTAATAGGTCACAATCAATAATGAGAAGTTCACACTCAATACAAAATCTGGAAATCTTTTGTTCGCTTCTCTGATTACATGTACTTGCACTGCAAAAACAATTAAGTCCTGATCAACAAATATGAACCAAAATGAGCAAGTGATATAAAATAAAAATTCATCTTGCCCCTTTTTGCATCAGTTTTTAATTCGGAAGTAACACCTTTTTTTTTTTTAAAATTTGGTGTTGGGATGTGTATGTGGTTGCGTGTTATTGACCAATGTACGCATGTTGTGTTTACATTTGTTTGTGTAAAGCGCTTTGTGATTTTGGAAAGTGCTGTATAAATTGCCTGTTATTATTATTATTATTTGTGTTTCCAAAATGCTTTATTTTATTGTTTCTTTCTCTCTACAATTAAATGGGACAGATAATGGCAATTGAGCTCTGAAAGAATTTCACAACAAATTACTGGCTTCTTAAATCTTTACTGTTAACATTTCCAAAGACCTCTTACCTCCACGGCCGAGGAAGGAGTCTGGCATAAAAGACAGAAGCATCTTGACATGAGAAGTGGCTTGTATCACTTCTAGTTTGCGTAGCTCCATGTCAATAGTCTGTGAACATGAATAGAAAGCTCAGGCCACTACAATACACAACTAAGATGTCATTATCCTTAAAGTTTCATCGACTCACAACCGTTATCTTCATACTCACATCAGGAAAGCAATTGTGATGATCGTAATACTCATGACCACAATACACTAGAAGTGAACCCTGCTCTTCTTCTAACGTTAAACATCAAAGGACATAATTTAAATTCTTGTGTACAGTAAAGACAATAAAGTTATATGGTACCAACAAATCTCTCAATTCATATGTTTTGGATTCTTTTAAATACTTTCTAAGAATCAAGGCAAAAACTTATTGCCATCGTATACTACCAGGCTTCATACTTTCAGTTCTCAGGCAAACTCACCTTAGCAAAGGCCTTAGTCTCAGCAAATTTGGCCTTGAAGTCAAAGAGCTCAATGGTGGGTGTCTCAGCTTTGGTCTCAGACTCCAGCTGCTTGCTGCGCAACTCTTTGTTAGCTTCTTGCAGCTGGGCCACCAAGCCTCGAAACTTGTTTATTGTGGTCTCATAGTCTGCCACTGTCTCTTGCATAGCATCCGTTCTTCTCTGCATCTGATTGTACATAAAAAGTGCCTCACTAAGGTGCTCAAATAACCATTTATAGAGAGAGGTGTTAGGGACCTTTCTTTTTTTTCCGGGCCAGCTTCATAAAGACAGTGCCCATTTCTTCTTCTCAAAAAAAAAAAAAAAAAAAGATTTCCAGTTTAAAAACAAACTCAAAGGAAACTCAATGAAGTAACACTACCCCTCCCACTCCAACCTCATAATCTTGCTGTCATTAATAAGAAAATGTTTGCAAACAACATGACATCAAAACAACACACACATGCATTTATGAATGTTTTCACAGAACATAAAAATTATTTTAAAAAGTGACAAATGCAGAAGTAATGAAAACTTCTCCAGGATTGAAATACAAAATGTGCTGAAAATTGTTCATCGGAGTACCATGGTGCCCCTGAAACTAAAGCATGATTTAATCAGTAAATCTGCATTTTTTTATGATCAATATCATGCATATATTAACATAACTAATAAAGGTTCCTCGTCTTCTTTAAAAAACAAACACAAACTTATTTAAACATTATTTTTACATTCAAATTTGATAAAAACGTGCAAACCAATTGACAGAATACGTAACTCAAAAGCAAACAGCTTCTTACCTCACTGAGGCGCACCAAAGCATTGTCCCTCTCTTCTCTCAGCTCCAGCTCTGTTTCTCGAGCATTCTCCTGCAGCTCTTCATTCATTTCATTAAGGGCTTCCTGTTACACAAACCATACCCCAAAGATGCACACATAAATCTTAATACGCACAACACCCCAAAAGATGCATCTTCCTATCCTATCCCGTAAATCAAAGGTCGTTGGGGCACCACAAATTATCGTTTAACCAGCGTACGCCATCTTTTTCTGTTCTCAGCAACTCCCACGGCTTCGTTCAGTGTCAAACTAGTCCATTCTCGAATGTTGTCCTCCCACCTCTTTTTTGGTCCTCCTCTACTTCTGCCTCCTTGCACTGCGCCTTGCTGGATGGTTTTTGCAAGGTCTGATGCTCTGGTGATGTGGCCATACCATCGGAGTTTCAGTTTCTTCACCACTGTGAGCATGTCATCGTGTTGTCCAATGGCTTGTGTGATGATCTGTCCGAACTTCATTGTTGGTGATGTGCTGGGTATAGGAAATGCCCAGAAGTCTACTGTAGCACCTCATCTCCATGCTTTGTATTCTTCACTGTAGACCTGCTGTGAGGGTCCATGTTTCGCAAGCGTATAGGAAGGGAAATGACAAAGGAGCGCAGCAACCTTACCTTGGATGCACACACAAATCTTAATACACACAATACCCACAAGGCGGCATACAGAAATCTTAATACACAATCAGTATAACTTTCCTTCTAAATAAACATATGTTTAGGTTGAATGAAGAAGAGGACAGTTGGATCTACAAATATTTCAGCATGAGGTTACATTACATTACATTATTATTGCTTTAGGTCCAGCGGACTCTTCTGAGCCAAATCAGGACCGGACAACCCTTGATCCGCATTAAAGATCTGCTGAAACAACCCTAGTGGTAAAACCGAAAGCTCTCCACCAGCCAGTCACTTTACAATAAAGACATCCCACGCAGGGGACGGCTGAGGCTTCACCCCAACTTATCGAACCCCTGTTTACAAAAACAAAATAGAATACAAACATCATTATAAATTATCAACAAAACACATACATATAAAATGCCTACATTGCTAAATAATAACATCATAGGAAGCCCTAGTGACCACCTGGCAGAAAGCGTCCAATATTCCCAAGCTGATCCAACAGACCTCATACACAAATAAGGAGTCTTATCCCGGAAGAGTTTTCAAGAAAAAAGGTAGGAGACTGGGCTAGCGAAGAAGACGATAGTATAGCAGATTGATAGAACAGAGCAGGAATGAGAAAGAGCAAATGAGAAAGACAGCGACAGTGGGAATTTAAAGCACTAAATTTCCAGGAAGTGGGGATACTATTTATACTGAAACCCCCGGCACCCCAACGGGGGTTCAGCATGAGGTAAAACTAAGAGTTTTAAACCTGAATTTACTGACACATGCACTTTTTACTTCTTTGTTTCCTTCAATCTTTTTTTTTTTTCTTATCTCAATCTATATTATTATTATTAATGACAAAGAAATCAGGTTGTCCTACAAACTCAAAACGGGTGAGAAAATAAATTGTCTTACAATTAAAGTAATTCATTTTCCAAAACAACTAAAAAACATAAGAACAAAACTCAAAACAAAAACTAACAAATTATTTTTGATTCTGACTATACAATGATCCCCCAATGACTAATGAATGTCTCATCAGTTAGCCTCTTGAATAATTGCATACCCCTTCAAACCCCTTTTCAGCATGCAAGTCCAGGATGTGTGGGTCAGGGGGTTAAGTGAGTGTATAGCAAACCAACACACTTACCAAATCGTTCTTTTCCTCCTCCAGAGCTTCAATCCTTTCCTCTAGCTGCAGGTTTCTGTCTGTCAGCTTCTCAACCATGTCCTCTGCCCCAAGGGCTGCGTCCACCTGCAATAGTTTGTAAGTAAATCAGAGCTGCCAACTGCTATTGTTGGTCGGGAGTAACAAAAAGGCAACTTGGGAGTAGCAAAATGGCGTTTGGGAGTAGCATTTAAACAAAATGTTAACAAGCATGACGCATTTTGGACTTGGGCGGTTCATTCGTTGTACTCGCTCCAGCAGGTCGCTTCGACATGTTGAAATGAAAATGGTAAAAATCTGCACACTCTGACACGGTCTAAAACCATGAAGAACTAAGATGGCGGTTAAGCGTTTCCGGTAATTTTGTACTGCGATTTCCGATTGGCTAACACAGATGCAGTGTGCGTGCGTGCGGCAGATACAAAACGGTCACACGGCGACTTGCTGTTGCTGTGCGAGTTTTACACAGCCACTTTCTTGTCAAAAAGTGGTACGCTAGACAAAATTTGACCGGGCGTAGCAAATCGAGACCGGGCGTAACAGCGTAGCCAAGTCAACAAAGCGTAGCACTTGGCAGCTCTGAGTAATCCAAAGCCTCAGTCTCAGAACTCGAATTGATCAAGAATATAATATGAGCCAGAACAAAGAAGAACATAAATTCAAGCAACCAAAACACAACAAAATAAATCAACAATAGTAAATGACACTGACCTGTTCTTTCAGTTCGATGATCTGGTTTTCCAAGTCAGTGACTAGAGCGGTGAGTCTTTCCTTGTCCTTTTGCAGAGAGGTCATGTCCGCTTGCTGCTTCTCACAGCGCTTGTCAAGCTGTTGACGCTGCTGCTTCTCACTGGACAGCAGGTCCCGCATCCTGGCAGACAATTGCAGTACAGGTTAGGTTATTTCAAATCTTATTACATTGATATACAGCTAATATTCAACATCTTATGCAGTCTTTTTCTTTGCAGAAATATTGAAGTTGATCCTAGGTCCCAAGCTGCACAAATACGCAATTAGAGTATCAGATCTTCACTTTAACACACTGCAAATTTTAAAAGATATCAGCTCTTTAGATTTTTCATGCTTATCTCTAGTTCTGAAATAAAGCTAGGCAAATGAGTACCAGTCAGTGCCCAAAAAAAACATTACAGAACAAATAATTCGAGGAGAACAAAACAAACAGCAACACCCAAGTTGAGGTCTGAGGCAATATTTCGATTTTTATTCAAATCTTTATCAAGCCATGTATTAAAAACATCACATCAAGTCTTTATATACCTATTCAGTAAAACTACAGTTCACTGATGAGAGCAGTTCAAATAACAGGACCTAGCACAATAATCAATATGTGTCTAAAAGGTTAAAAACCACAAGATTAAAGCTCAAGAACACTGCTCATGAATAATAATTCAAAGCTGAACAATAATATTATAAATATTATTAATTATTATTTACTATTATTAATTATTATTTACTATTATTATTACTGTCATTATTATTTTATACATATACATACATATATATATATACACACACACACACCCACCTATAATATATATATATATATATATATATATATATATATATATATATATATATATATATATATATATATATATATATATATATATATATATATATATATATATATAATATATATATAGGCTACACACATACATATATACACATACATACATACATAATTATACATACATATCTAAAATATAATTAACCGAATATAATTAAAAATGGAATGATGGAGCAAGCCCTCCCGTACATCTCTACATACGCCTGTACTGGGTTACATCTGTCCACACATTCTATTTGCAGGCAAGTAGGTTTACCAATTGGTTCAGTCCCAAACATTCAAGCCATCAGGGTAGTTCGTCCAGAACAAATAATTCAGCATTTTATGAGTTGTGCTGGTAATTAACACTTGCTCAACATTTCTACTTCTAATCTGTGGTAACACACAAACCACAGAACTGGAAAGTTTTTTTTTTGTTTTAAAACTAAAGAATTCCTATCCTATTCAATCCCATAACTCAAAGGTCGTTGGTGCATCAAAGATGATCGTTTAACCAGCGTACTCCATCTTTCTCTGTCCTCAGCAACCCTCACGGCTTCGCTCAGTGTCAAGCCAGTCCATTCTCGAATGTTGTCTTCCCACCTCTTTTTTTGTCTCCCTCTTCTTCTGCCTCCATGCACCAAGCCTAACAGAATGGTCTTTATAAGGCCTGATGTTCTGTTGACGTGGCCATCCCATCGGTACCCCCGTTGCGGTGCCGGGGGTTTCAGTATAAATAGTATCCCCACTTTCTGGAAATTTAGTGCTTTAAATTCCCACTATCGCTGTCTTCCTCATTTACTCTTTCCCATTCCTGCTCTGTCCTATCAATCTGATATACCATCTTCTTCTTCGCTAGATCAATGACCTACCTTTTTTCTTGAAAACTCTTCCTGGACAAGACTCCTTGTTTGTGTATGAGGTCTGTTGGATCAGCTTGGGGGTGTTGGACGCTTTCTGCTGGGTGGTCACTAGGGCTTCCTATGATGTTTTTATATAGCAATATAGGCATTTTATATGTATATGTTTTGTTGATAATTTATAATGATGTTTGTATTCTATTTTGTTTTTGTAACCGGGGGTTCGAGTAGTTGGGGTAAAGCCTCAGCCGTCCCCTGCGTGGGATGTCTTTATTGTAAAGTGACTGGCCGGTGGAGGGCATTCAATTTTCCCACTAGGGTTGTTTCAGCAGATCTTTTATGCGGATCGGGGGTTGTCCGGTCCTGATTTGGCTCGGAAGAGTCCGCTGGACCTAAAGCAACAATCAATCAATCAATCAATCCCATCGGTGTTTCAGTTTCTTTACCACTGTGAGCAGGTCATCGTGTTGTCCAATGGCTTATGTGATGGTCTGTCGGACTTCGTCGTTGGTGATGTGCTGGGTATAGGAAATGCCCAGAAGTCTTCTGTAGCACTTCATCTCCATGCTTTGTATTCTTCATTCATGTAGGTCTGCTGTGAGGTTCCATGTTTCACAAGCATATAGGATGATGGAGATGACAAGGGAGCACAGCAGCCTTACCTTGGAGTGTAGACTGAGAGTCCCGTCTTTCCAAATGGGCTTCAACCTTGTCAGGACAGCAGTTGTTTGTGCGATCCTGGAGAGGACTTCCTGTCGGGACCCATTGTCTGATACAATGGCTCCTAAATATTTTAAGCTATGCACTGTGTTGATGGACTGGCCTTGGACTTTGATGTCCATGTTGATGCCATTAGTGTTGGTCATCATTTTGGTCTTCTCAGCACTTATTTCCATTCCAAAGGCTCTGAAGGTGGTGTCGAGCCTCTGTACCAGCTGTTCTTGTTCCTCTCCAGCCAAACCATCAATGTCATCCAATGTGTAAAGAAACAAAGAAAAGAGATAGACCAGAACCACATACAGACTTGTGTTGGCAGAAATACATACTTCACAAGACCTTCCTTCATCCTTTCATTCTGCTGCTCAAGTTGTTTCATTTCAAATGTAGCAGCAACACCCTCCGAACCTGTACCGATATTTACAAGCAATTTTACTACGCAGCCAACCAATTAGGAAACAACAACACCAGCATTACCCAAAAAAACCCAAAAAAAACAACCACCATGTCTTTTCAAGATAAGAAAATGAGTACACAAAAATAAAAATCCAACACATTAAAAACTTCTTCAAGACACATTCAATTACCAGATTAAAATTACATCACATTTTCAAACTATGTACTATATACACGGCGCAGAGTGAGATACAAATCACATTGTAAGTGCAGAGGGAGGTGTGTGTGCGCAAAGTTGTGTATGTGGGAAGGGGAAAGGAGAAGGTGGAAATGGGTAACCCATTTCAACCTCTGGCCAGTGTTTCTACTAACCAACAAATGAACAAAATCATCTCCCTTTGTCTTCATGCAATCTACTAAAACTCTTCCGACTTTCCTACAGTAATAAACTAGAGCAGGGCTGCTAAAAAATGCTGAGAAAACTGCAAGTAGGAATGTTTTGTAGCAATGGAGAAAATTTCTCTTTTATTTTTGTGTCCCTACTAATCTAGCCAACAATTCTCATACCCTTTTCGCTGATTTCTCCACGCAGAAGTTCCAACTCCAGAGTCAGCTCCTCCACTTTCTCTTTCTGGGATTCCAACTCTTGCTGAAGGCTCTCAGCCTGAAGACATATATTTATAAACAAACTTACTTCCGGTATTCCAATATTAAACACTGTCCCCTCAAAATTGCTTCTGAAAACAGTAGTGGACACAGCACTTCACCCCTCTCCCCTCTAATATGGCTGTTCAAAAACATACCCCAAGTATACTGTGATACACTGAACTATCACAAAATATTAAAAAACAAAGTTTCACCTTTTCCTCAGCCATTTCTTTATCCAGCGCAGCCATCTCCATAGATTCTGAAGCATCTGCCATTTCATCCTTGTACTGATCAAATTCCTGACGTAGCTCTTCCTCTTTCTGTCAACAGTCCAACAAGCCATTCATGTATACAATAAAAGACTTTATAAACAAACAACTTGTATATAGACTTCAAAAATATCATACAGTTTACAAATTAGTTAGTTAGTTAGTCATTATTTATAGGGTCCAGCGGACTGCAAAAAGAACCATCAGGACCTCAACTTGACTGAAAAAGGACTCACCCCTGATCCATATATAAGATCTGCTGAAACAACCCTAATAATAACACTGAAGCTACTACAACCCTAATGGTAACACTGAAGGCACTACACCAGCCAGTCACTGTACTATAAAGGCATCCCGTGCAGTAGACTGAGGCTGTACTCTAATTTATCAAACCCCCAATTACAAAAACAAAATAGAATATAAACATCATTATAAAATATTAACAAAACACAAACATATAAAATGCCTACATTGCTAAATAATAATAACATAGAAAGCCCTAGCAGAAAGCGTCCAATATCTCCAAGCTGACCCAACAGGCCCCGTAAACAAAAAAGGAGTTTTGGGAGAGTTATCAAGAAAAAAAAGGTAGGTGACTGGTCCAGCAAAGAAGACAGTAAATTGATAAAACAGAGTAGGAACGAAAAAGAACAAAGGAGAAAGACAGCAACAGCGGGAATTTAAAGCACTAAATTTCCAAAAAGTGGAGAGATACTATTTATACAGAAACCCCTGGCACTACCACAGCGTAGGGGACGAGAGGTGGAGTGGGGGGAGGTGGGAGCAGGAGAAGTGGAGAAGGGGGGAGGCCAGGGGAGAGGGGATTTACAAATCTTCATATTACACTTACAAGATACGAATAACTTACAATATCTTGTGATGCTAAAAGGACTTGCTCTACATGTTTAAAACTTGAAAGAGCCTAGAAAAGAAGTTCCAGATGTAAAAGTTAATATCTACATATATGCAAAAAACAAACAAAACCAAGAAACCCACATTTAGTTATTTGTGAAGAAGTGGACTGGGAAGCACATTTTTTAATTAGAGCAAAAAATACAATTCTACACATTTCAAATGATCTGTACACTATATGTACAAACCTTCTTAGATGCATTCAGTTGTCTCTGCAGATCGGCATTGGACTCTTGCATTCTTGTCTTGTATTCTTGAAGCTAGAGGAAAACAAAAACATAATTAAATATATATTTAACATCATTCATCAGATTTTGTAAATAAAATGGCGCTTGGCAGCAAAGAAAAGCAACACCCCCCCCCCCCCCTCTCCCCGCACCCCCCTCCTACATCATACCATCATAGGAAAAATTATCAGCATCTATCAACTCGTATCCTTTTGTCAGAATAGTTTGACAGCAGCACAGCCCTCTTTTCAATGGAGCTTAAACACAACCCAAACCATGGCTTATGTATTTATATCTTACGGTGAGCAAAACAACCAATCAAAGCAAGCTTGTGAAGTATAACAACCTATCATTTCCAATGAAAAGCACATGTGTACATGCATTCTCTGAGATATGAGGCAAATAAATAATCATCAATGGTTCAAACTGACTGATGTAAACAAAATTCGATGTCAGAATAAAATGACGAGGAAATCAGCGTTCTGCAGAATTGACAATAACATAGTGAAGTTTGAGCTATAGTAAAATACCACTAACACCCCTAGAGACTGAATGTATCTTTAAATTAAATAAATAAAGTTTTAATTGACCTGCTCAATCTGTATTTTGAGCTTCTCCATCTCTTTTAGCTTGGCCTTGTCCTCCTGCCGTTTGATCATTAGGGTCTCAAGCTTTTCTTTCAAGTCGCGAATCTCTGCCTGCAGTCCTTCATTCTCCTGCTGCTTCTGCACAACTGCCAGCTTTTCATCAATAGAGGTGCTCAGGCTCATTTCCCCAGCAATCTACAACAGCAGAGACAGCTAGTTTCAAGGCAAGTCGCATCACATCCAAACAGGCAACAGTTAGTCAAGCTATTTAAGTAGAAGTTACATTACATCAACGATATTTTTGCCATGTCCTGATGTTGTATCTCAGCACATCAGGGCCTACATCCTGCCAGCAGACTGAATAGATGAGAAAAATTGGCATCCACACACCTGCTGGGGTGCAGGCCTGGGAGATGCTTTGGCAGAGGTGGCGGAGGTGGCAGGCGGAGCAGCGACAGGAGGAGAGGTCACAGACACTGCTGAAGTGGCTGGTGACATCTTGGGCGAGTCTTTGCCCGGGCCTGCAGCAGCAGGCTTGCTTTCTTTCTCCACAGACGTTGCAGAGGCAATGGTCCCAGGTTTGACCAGACCAGACTGTTGTCTCGGCGCAGCCTTCTTCTCTCCCTCAGGTGTGTTTTCCTTACTGCTTCGAGGCAGTCGAGTAGCACTGGGGCTGGGAGATGGGGCTGCAGCATCCCCTTCCAAGCTCTCAGTGCCTAATAGGTAAGAATATCCTACATATGACTTTCGTTACTCACAAGCACAAGTACCATTGGAGAATAAACAAGACACATAGACATTTAACTATACAAATATATGGTATTTACACATGTCAATTTTTTATACTTGATATGTCCATTGTGATTGCTCTTAATGTTGCAACTGTGTATGCAAGATCTTTTAATTGAAGTCTTAAAGGGTGTTGGGTTTAGCAGGGCTGAGCTTTAACATTCGCCAACTCGCCAATGGCCCCTAAAAATTGTGTGTGGCGAGCTTGATTTGGGGTACCATTCGCCCGGCTGGCGACTTGAAAATACCGCCAGTGGTAGAGATTCTGTACCTGTACACGGACTTTTGACTTGCAATGTTAAACAAAACACGCGCCAACCGCTTCTGCAGTCAGCACCGGAGACCCGTTCCGATGCATGCTAGGAAGTTAGGTAACGCTAGCAAAGCGAGGGATTTGCAAAGTAAAAATAGCCTTTTCTCGCGAGACTTTCTTCTTTCCCTCGCCGCGAAACGCTACTGCCCTGCGAGATCCTAGCCTTCTTGCTTCCTTGCGTGTATCAGAACATAGATACTGTAGAGTATCTATGATCGGAACGAGTCTCTGACTTCCTTGATGAGTCACGCGAGACTTGCCGTACTTTCGATATTCCCCATTCTCAGTCTTTTGTCAATCTCGAACGATGTGGCGCTTTTTAAGCGGTGTCTCGGAGCCTCCAGCAAAAAAAATAAAGTCCGAAGAAGAAAAAAAACCAGCAGAATAAGAAATACGAAGAAGAGAAGCGAGATCGGAAGTGGGTGCCTGGTTGGAAAAAGACAGTGTTGTTGTTGAAATTTATCTTGTTTATTAGCTGCAATAGTTATACAGTTTAAAAAAAATGACCGTGCTTTCAATCAAGGGGTCTGGCAACCTGAGAAATATTTTGGCAACTTCAACTTCCCAGGTTAGGAGCCCGGCTGGCTCCTTAGCCTGGCTTGCTAAATCTCAGCCCTGGTTTAGTGTGTATGTGTGTGTGTGACTGTCTACCAACAGCGGAGCAATTTCCATATGCAATGTATGGTGTCATATGGATGAATAAATTCTGTATTCTGTAAACAATCACCAATTACAAAATGACGGTGGCGATTATTAGAAGCTTGCAATGGTTTGAAGAATGAATTTAAAAAAAAAAAAAAAAGTTCATGAACATTTACCTTTTTTCTCCTCCAAATCATCTCTCTCTAAATCTATAGCAGACATCACTCCAATACATGGGAGTTATTTTATACAACCCTCTCCAAAATACAATTTATACAATCAAATAATTAAATAAATTAAAATAATTTTTTAAAAAAATTAAATGAAAATAATGACTAAAAGAAGTTTACTTTTAGTCATGTAGCCTGAAGGTGGCCTGAGCCCCGATTTCTTGGGTCCTGGTGTTGCACTAGGAGATGTACCACTTGGTGGAGAAGGGGTGGCACTTGGCAAAGGTGGCCCTGCACTCTGGTCCTCCAATGGGGCAATCTGAATTGTTTTTAAAACACACATTGTATTATATATTATTTGTAAATATCAGCATGAGATTATTTTCATTAAACACCATTAGGATTTTACAAATAACAGAAAATCACCTCAAAATTTCAGCATGGTAGCCTACGCACTCCTTGTTTTAGGTGTTCGTTACCATTTCCACAATAAAACATTGCTAGTTTTATGGAAATGTTAATGTTATACATGTGGATTATTAGTTTAAAGGTACATGGGCCTGAATTGCAGAAGAAAATGAAAACAAAGAAAGAAACAATTACCTGCGATTGTCGCACAAATATTCCATAGTTATCTGGGCAGCTGAAGTAAGTCTTGCCTTGCACAGTTCCATTGTTCTTGCCTTTTGGCACATCCAGAACCACGCCAATCCATTTTCCTGAAACAGAAAAGGTGGGTGAAATAAGAAAGAATTATTGTAAATATTCCTTCTGTTTTGCCACTGACCCAGATGAGAAAACTTCTCGATAATAGTTAAAACCATGCCAGCTTCCAACAGCAAGTTAAAACATCAATTTAATTAAGTATCATAAAAGCATACACACAAACATACACATAAACACAATACACAGAAAGCTGAAAGCCCAAAATTTTTACTTGCTCAACGATCAGGCCTACTAGCATGTATTACTATTAGTAGGCGACCAATGAAACTGCACACAAGGGTTTTGTAGGGATCTGGACTGACACTGATGGAGAGGAAAAATTCGGACCAGCTTTTGTGACTGTGTTTTGGAATATATTCACAGTGAATTTGGAGCTTACATCGTTTAAAATGATACAAATATGTTGCAATAAGTCTTTGTGATTCGTCGGCAAACTACATTTTAGCTTGAAGTGGACACAAAAGGTAAGAAAGGATGTTGTTTGGGGGCAGTGGCTGAAATGGAAATGTCAAGTGTAACACCTTGGGAAAAACAAGCACAGAGTAAATCAGACCTATGAGTAAGTTCTATTGGCCTGTGAACGTACCTGCTGAAAATACTGTTTGTCCAATGTAGGCAACAGTTCCAATCACATTTTTTCCCACAACTTCAACACGTGTGCCAACCTTCA
Source organism: Oncomelania hupensis (assembly GCA_036898135.1). Taxonomy (NCBI): domain Eukaryota; kingdom Metazoa; phylum Mollusca; class Gastropoda; order Littorinimorpha; family Pomatiopsidae; genus Oncomelania; species Oncomelania hupensis. The sequence continues at coordinate 27,481,648 of CM072511.1, read as the reverse complement.
TTGGAGCAGATGCCGCCATTCTGTAGAATTAACAAACAGTAGGATGCAGTTGACTAACAAAAGACAATTATAACTTAACATCAACCAACTAAAAAAGAGCCAAACGTAGGCAGAGAAACAGAAAGTGTTCAGTTCAGTTATTATTATTATTATTATTATTATTATTATTATTGAGGATTTGTATAGCGCACATATTTCGCCGTACTTGGCGACTCAAGGCGCTGGCCGATACAGGATCAGTTCAGTTCAGTTCAAGGGACGACAATATCCAGATATACTCCCCTCGATATTATTATTACATATTTCCGACGGAAAGAAGGTATTTATATTGTCTGCAATGTGGGTGTTCATGTATATTATGGCATTCTTTGTGTTAATAGAATGTAAAAAACAGAAAAAAGAAAAAAAGCCAAATGATTTTGGAGCTGTTACAATGATGAGGGGGCTATATCTGGATATTCCAAGGGACTATGTTAAGCTTCGCAGCTTTTTTTCCCCCCCTGTTTCTATACGATGTTAAATTAAATTATCCGATTAGTTTTGCAGTTGTTCCGGGAATTAAAGTTAAACTAAAAATCATTCATCAAAATCAAATTTGGATTCCACAATTATGACAATAAAACTTACCTTTACTAGTGCTTTACTCATTTCTGACTCATTACACAACTACACTATCAGCACGAGCTCTCATCAGTCAAAACCGAGTTTTCTCTTTTTATAACAGACGGACTTTAAAAAAAAAAAGCATATTACCTGGAAAAGTAGCAGATTTGTATGCATGCATGTGGCTAAAAAAAATACATTAGAAATGCAATGAGTCCCATAGATCGTCTGCATAGATTTTCTACCGGAAATGAAGATCGAGCACATAGTCTCTAATTCTAAGAATTATATTCTGAATATCGTAATCAAATCAGTAGTAATTAAACATGAGATTGTACAATCTTACGCATAATTACATTAATTTGAACTGAATATATAAGTATATTATCTATTCTCTTCCGATGTGATTATTTATTTATTTATTTACTTATTTATCTTCTACTTCCGGATTCATCATGGCAGACAAGTTGGCAGGTATGTTGTCTAATGTTCAGTTTACAAAAGCATTAATTGATTCAAAAAGTCTATTCTTCAGTAAAATGTTTTGGCGTTAGAAGTGCTATTTTAATAGTACTAAAAAGGGACTGTACTGAAATTCTTGTTAAGTTTAGAAGTTGAATAGCATTTCTTATAGTTGTGCTATGTACAGGGCAAGCAGCAGACGATGATGTATAGCACAGCCACAGGCTCGAAGTCTCTTCGTACTTTCACTATCACTACTATCTACTTATTCAAATTAGGGCAAGATCTGGTTTTATGCCCAATTTGTAGGGAAATAGAGCAAATAGTAATGGGTACTATTTTAGTTTGAGTACCAGTTTGGCTTGGGCATAAAAGCAGATATTGCCGGTTAGGCCTACGTAATGGTTATTGTTGACGTTTGTTTTTTAAAATTAATGTAGAAATTGTCTCTCCTACATGAAAAGCATAGGGCATGTGTGATGATATCCTGGAGAAGATATTATTAGGATCTGTAGTTAGATGAGGCATTTAGCTATCTCTATCAGTCGTTCTTTACCAAGCGACGTAAGGGACTAAATCCCGGTGCTTGGTCACATTAAAATGATATTTGTTCTCGGGTTTCAAAGTATCATTGGCTCACTTTAAGAAATGATTTTTACTGGTCAAATGACTAGTTTAATTGGTCTCAAGAGAAGAAGAGCTAGTGGACACACGACATCGACAATACAATCTATAGAATGACACCAGTCGTATTTATGTGATTTCAACTTATAGCTTCAACACAAATTCTAACATGACTTTAATTAAATGGAATTATTAATTATAAACTGTTCAATGTGCTGGGAAAGTTCTTTAGCAAGACTTCATCATGTGCTTAGTAGATCTATGTGTTTGATTGTCTAATAGTAATATTGTTCCGAGTGGTTTTGACATCAGTTACAGCTGGGAGGAGACTTAGATCTCGGTTTCTGTGAGTGCTTGAGTCTGCTAGTCACTGTGAGGGAGTCTGGTAACTTTCAGGATGATCGAGCGAGGTTGTTTGTTGGTTCCACAGCCTAACTGTGAGGAATAGGAATAGCTTGTCCAGCATTGTCAATGTCTGTTCAAAGATCATCGGTGTCAGCCAGAGAGACCTGGGTTCTTTCTGCGATCGGCAAATCATCAAGAAGGCGAACGGAATTATTTGTAGACCAGAGCATGTTCTGGCGGGCGAATTCTCAGTTCTACCATCCGGGCGCCGTTTTGCCTTACCGGCCTGTAAGGGTAATCGCCGCTCCCACAGTTTTATTCCTTGCGCAATTCGACTGCTAAATTTGATGCGATCATCTCCGCTTTAACATTTTCCCCACCGCCCTAATGCAAATTTATTTATTTATTTATTTATTTTTTTTAAAAAAGCTCGACGATGGCCCGATTCAGGGATTGATTGATTGTTTATTGACCGATTGATTTGATGATTCATTGATGATATTCTAAGTATTCTTACCTTGTTTTCTTACCTTCATGTTTTTATTTGATTTAACTGTTTAACTGTCGGCTGTGAGTGTTCATGATGTGCTTGGTGTGTGTGTGTGTGCGTGTGTGTTTGGTTTATGTTTGTATGGTAGGAAATCGTGTGATAAACTTTTAAATTTCACAGTTTTTTAAACTTCTTTATGTATTTATTTATTTTAATAATATGAGCTGCTTCTAAATCTTGTAATTGCCCTATGTAGATAAATAAAGTTGTATTGAATTGAATTGAATTGGTAGCTACGGGGCCGGATGTGGTGAGGTAGATTCTAGTTGATCTCCTTCTTTCCACGGGAGCAAGCTTTTGGGCGTTGACTCCACAAACCCTCCCAGAGCTGAGCTGGAAAATCCAGAACTCTGGCTACAATATTCTATTCAGATATATTAGTATGTAGTTCCCTCTGCAAGAAGTCTATAGCCACAGACACCTGCCGAGTTTCCCATTAGAACACTACGATATCAGAATCTTAAGGCTAAGCTATGTCTAGTAATATGCACAACATGTCAGAAACAATAATCGGTTTCTGTAAATTATACATGTATATAACAAGAACATAATAATACATGGCAATCAATATAATATATAAACATATAAGTACTAGAAATCTACTAGTGTTAACTTACTTCTAGTCTCTGGGAACCATGAAACCGTCTCTAGCCTCTCACTCTGTTGGTGATGGCTGAGGATTTTTTCGCTTCAGTCTGCTCCTTGACACTCGTGGTCCTACGCTTTGTGTGTGACTACCTGGTTAATGCGGGGTGTACTGGGGATATAAAGGAATCTACGTCATCTCCGACCAATCATCTTGTTCTCGTGAATACGTGAATCTTTTCTCGGTCGTCTTTGTTCTCTTGTCCTGCCTTTGGGAAACTATCTGTTACGTCTCAACTTCGAGTGTCAAGGGAAAGATGCAGATGCAAGATTTATTTAAGAGTGATATGATTCCTGTGGCTACTTAGCAGTCCAGTGACACCGGTCAGATGTCATAGTGGGCTGTTACATTCTTTATTGCGAGTTCGGCATGATACTATCGGGAGTGAACGTCTCAAGGATGTTAATTTAATAACTGCGAACATTCCCCTAAAGAGCTGGTAAATTAACCTCAGGTTTTGTTAATTACTATCTGTTTATCTCTAAGCTAAATTACAACATCTTTGTCATCAACATTTCTGATATTACAACATGTAATCATCAAGATCAACACCCTATGAAAAAATCATGTAATCAAAGAAAAACGTTAAGTTTGGCATAGGTTTAGGTCAAACCCCAATCCTAATGAAATAGATTCTTTCAGCATTTTTTCTGCGACTATATTGAGTGGCTGAATATATGGGTGATTGCAGACGTCACTTTTATACTTTTAATAATATTAATAAAGGGTGACTCTTTGTCTCTTTACTAATTTCCAGATATTATCTTTTGAAATAGTCAGGATCAGAATGAATCGAATGTCTGTCGGTCAGTTACATGCCATTTCTCAAGAACCACTGCAACACATTTTGACCTAACCATAGTAACATTACCTGAGTTAATGGCCAGCTTCCTGTACTGCAAAGGTCAAGGTCACAGGGGTCTATTTTTTATAAACACATTTTGCTGTATATCTCAAAAATGGCTGAAGAGATTTTTATTATTATTGGAATACACTTAGGTACTTCAACTAATGGCTAGACATTTAATTGCAGTCCATTTGTCGGTCCGTCCGTTGCTCCAAATTACTTTTCTTCAAAACATGTTTTTTGGGTTGTCTGAAGAATAACTTAACTGAATATGATTATTTTTTTACCATGTAAATTATCTTAACTAGTTTAGTATACCTATTGCTAAGCTATACGTTCTCAAAGGTCAAGGTTGCTGTAGTTCAGCATTTTCTAAACAAGTTTTGCGCTATATCTCAAATTAAAATAGGCAGTGTCCAATTTTATAATTTTATTTTTGATTGCAGACAGCTCAGATAGTGGTCAATCATTCCATGCACTCATTTTGCTTGTTTAGAATAAACCCGACTCACAACACCTTTAAGAAAGTGCTTTTGAACTTTTGAAAATGCTTATTTTTTTCTGCTAGGTGTGTGCCTGTCTGGAAATACATTTGAATGGCTTGCCATCTTTCTTTCTTTTTTTTTTTAAAAACACTGTTCATAAAGTATAAACTCTTCTGAACTATTATTAATCTTTTTTTCATATTTTGTCATTGTCATTGATCCTTATCCTTTGATTACACACATACGCTGTCAACAGTAAAAATGTCACTTAGTTATATCCGATGTTTAATTTTTTTGTTTTTAACCAGTTCAACCTGATGAATCAGGAGGACGAAGAAAAAGACGGGATCTAAAATCCTACTATGGTCTTGAGACAAATGGAGAAGTGTCAGCAGCAGGAGATCAGTATGGAGATGAAGACCTGGCCTTCAAGTCAACAGCCAGCACTGATCCTTGTGACATCAACTCCTCGGCCTTCCAGCCAGAAGTTTATTTCACCAAATTAGTTCAGGTCTTTATACACCAACACATTTCATTACAAATCTCTTACTGATGTTCAAAGTGTGATCACAAGTCTTTGTTTTACCCTGCACATATTCTGCTTTTCCCTCTCTTGACTGGTAGCCAGGTTCTGTGAAGAGCTCAAGGTCTCGACACAGTAATACATTTTCAAAATTTCTGAGTAAAACGATTGGTCTAATTACAGTATGATAAAATTTAAAAAAAAAAGAAAAAAGTCCCATTGCTCTAGCTCAGTGGTAAAGCGTATTCCTGGCACCCTGATGAAGCCTGGTTCGAACCCTGTTGTGAGGCAAGATAAAAAGTGGCCATTTTTACTGTCCATCTTAGCAGGCTGATTGCTCTGATGGTTCAGTGTTGATTTAGGTTCATACCCCTTCCTTGGGATGTGATTCCTATCTGCCGTATCACCAATGGTGGGTGTAGACATTAAACTTCAATGTTCTTTCTCTAAACAAAACAAAAAAATTTATATGGTAAATGGAAAGTTATAAATTAAAAAAAAATTGTTTAGCTAGATTTGTTGTTCATTTATCTTATATTCTTGGTAGATAATGTATTTAAAAATTCTTTGATATTCAGGAAAAGTCACTGGTAGAGTTGATGGAAACAGAGCAGACAATGGGGAAGGATATTCGCAGTCTGGACAGTGACATGCAGACACTTGTGTATGAAAATTACAACAAGTTTATCAGTGCTACTGATACTATTAGAAAGGTCAGTTGTAATAAATTGTTCAGTTCACTTTCACAGTTTTTTAAGAAATTCAAATACAGCATATATGAGAAAGTTTGTGAATCATGCCCTTGAATCACAAATAGTGCCTTTGTAACGTCACCTCTTGTCATGATGCACTTTACGCTACATTGCAGTTTGTTTGTGATGGTGATGGTGATAGTGATGCTTGATGATGATCATGATGATGATGCCTTCAGTTACTGTCTATGCCAAAACCAAAATGCCTACGTTTTGTTGAAAATCGCAACGGGTAACATTGCTGTCATGTTTATACAGATGAAGAATGATTTCAAGAAGATGGAAGATGAAATGGACCATCTTGCAACCAACATGGCCAAAATTACCACGTTTTCTGCCAGCATCAGTGACACCCTGCAGGATAGAAGGCACCAGATCACCAAGTTGGCTGGAGTTCATTCCCTTTTGAAAAAAGTAAATTGTGAATGGTGGTTGTTTTAGTGATGTTTACTTAGAGATGTGCTTTATTTGTGGTGTGCGTTCACCTGGCACACTGATGACCCATGTTGACTCTCTTGGCGGGCATGAATAAAAGTGGCCATTTTTGGCTGTCCAGCTTGGCAGTATGATTGCTTTGGTGATTCAGTGTTAGGTCTCTATTCCCTCTTTCCTGGGATGGTTGTCTTCGTCTGCTGTATTGCCAAATGGTGGGGGTGGATGTTCAACTTCAAAATTCGTGTGTGTGGGTGAGTAGATGGGCGTGTGTGTGTGCGTGCGTGTGTATGAATGGTTTACATTAATTGTTTCCTGCATTTGTTGTTTCCCTCACCTCATCCCCTTTCAAGCCCCGGTCAAACCTACCGATTAAATCATACAATTTCTTCCATGTGATTTAATCTCAGGGCTGATCGCACGAAGCAACCAGTCACATGCTAAAATAAATTCCATACAACAGATGGAGAAGTTGGTTTTTGCTGGTGCTCGCCCATAGGCCTCTTTCCTTGTTCCTGTAGTACTCTCCCTTTTTGCTACGTAGGCTACATGTTGTAAAAGCTATGGCCAACAGTTTGATTTCGAGCAGTTCGGAGAGTGAGAGAGAAGATTGTTTACCATATTTAGCAGTTTTAGTAGCAGATGAGAGGCGAAAACTTTTGTCGATGGTGGGTAGGATGGTGTCGATGGATCAGGAGGAGGCAGACACTCGGTGCTTATTCTGCTCTTTGATCCGATGACAACCTTAGTGGGGCCAGGTAGCTCAGTTGCTAGAGCGGCTTACTAGTAACCGAAAGGTACGTGGTTCGAATCCCGGATTGGCCAATATGTGACCATATTATTTTCCCCTTACCATCAACTGGTTCGCTGGTGTCAGAATAATGTGACCAGTAGTCGCCTATACGCTCCGGTGTCGTGAGACTATAATCTACAATTACCCTTTTTACAACCTTTGTGTTGTGGAGTCGGCCATTTTCTTCAGTCGCAATGTCAAGGATGCCACAGCATGTTCTGATTGGTCCGGACTTATGATTTCATTGCAGGAATTAGAACATGTTCTAACCTCTGAATCTACGATGGATTCACTTGAGATGTTATCGTAAGCTTTTTGTACAACTTATTACAGCGTGTGATTGGGTAAATCTTATATATCTGTAGATCTGACCGGGGCTTTAGATTTCCCTTAAAATGAAATATCACAAGAGCTATTTCATTTGGTTACAGCTGCAGTTTCTGTTTGAGCTGCCAGCTAGGCTAAAGAAGTGCATAGAAATGGAAGCCTACAGTCAAGCTGTTAGGTAAGATTTTTGTTTGGATTTATCTCAAGGTGTAATAGTTATGATAATAAAACCAACAACAACACCTGGGTAGTAGGCGTTAAAATTTTCGGTTTATTACACTAAAACCTTCATCAGTAAGACCCAAGGACTGTAATAGTTAATATCATATATTGTCTCAGAAAATAGTCACAGGTCATGAAGATTTTTTTCGCTCCTTTTTGCCAGGTTCCCCCTCCGTAACAAAATGTTTACTTGGGATGTAAGCAAGTCCAAATGTGTGCCAGACCAGGCATTAATTTTTCCTCAGATAAAACCCGATTTATCCTTCATGTTACTGCTGAACAACTGAAAACTGTTCCACAATTCATGTTATGTTACAAAAAAAATCTGCTTACATTATTTTCTAGTATGTACCTCAACAAGCTAGCTAAATGGAAGGACAAATTGTAAATATGAATGTATTGACTGTCTTTATCGTGAGTATAGAAGATCTGGACATGATAAACATCTGAGATATGATGATTTATAGTAAATATCAAATAAAAAGCTGAAGGTCAACGACAAGTTTTGATTATGACAAAATTAAAGCAAGAGGCATGCTATTGAGGTTAGTTTTTGATGTTGCCTGTGCAGGTATTATACCAAGGCGCAGCGAGTGTTGCATCAGTACAGTCACATGCCAAGCTTTCAGGGTATCAACAAGGATTGTGATGCTATTATTCAGCAGCTGTGTGAAATACTTCGCCAACAGTTCAGGGAGAAAGAGGTAGAAAGTACTGCTTACTTAACTGTTCTCTTATTGCGTATGACATTTTGCACAATGATCATGGACCATTCTAGAATGCTTCTACACACATCTTCATCATCGTTACACTCTTTGCTTTATAAGTTTTATTCTGATGATACACTAGGAAAGTGGAAGTCAGGATACATTTCTGGGATTACCTATGTATGTTTGAAGACTAGCAGCTTAGATGAGGTGTATCATGTAATGCAGACTGTATGATTTCTGTTTATCATTTACAGAGTTGTAATGAATTCCATTTCCTTTGTAAAACATGATTAGGATCTACATTTAGTATTTATATAATGATTAATACTGTCCAATTAGATTTCTTGTCAGGTTTTGTGTTCAGAAATATGTAACATGGTAGATGTTTTAAGTTCTGTGCATGCAGACCAATTGCGCTAAATGTTATAATGCATACAAATTTCATTTGCAACATAATTCTGTGTTTCAGTCGACACCCAAGCAGCTAGCGGAGTGTGTAGACTTGCTGCTACAGCTTGATGAACCGCCAGATCAGCTTTGTGATGAGTTTTTGTCTCAGTGAGTCACCAACTTTAATATTGGTCTTGTATTTTGAACTTGTTTTTTGCTCTTATTGAGTGATTGCATTTACCTTAGGTTACTTTACACAGATTTTCGTTATTTGTCCCCATTTTTGACTCACATGCATAACAATGTGAGTCTATGTACCCACACCCCAAAAAAATTTCCAGATTTTTGCAAATCTGTTCAAGATGAGTCCTAAATAGTCCAAAAATGATATTAAAAAAGAAAGTCTGTCTGTTCGTCCTTCTGTCTGTCCGACGTCCACCATCTGTGCAAGAACTTTAAAGTGGCTAAGTACTCAGAGCCTATTTCAACCATCACAATCAAACTTGATAAGATGGTGTATACCCATGAGACCTCATAAACGATTAGTGAATGAATCTTCACATCAAGGTTACAGTGCCATCACATGTTAGTTTTAAAAAATGACAGTTTTTCATAAAATTTCACTTTATTTTTTCTAGTTTATTAATATTGAGCTTATGTTGATGCACAATAGATAATAATGAGACACACATATTTTGCAAATTTGGCCAACCTCTCCCAAAGGTCAAAGTCACTGGAGCTGTCCAAAGTCTGTTTGAGAGATATAAAGTCCAAACTTGTTGCACTTAGAGATGATAGATTGATCTTTAATTTTTGTTCCGTTTTTGCCTTGATCTTGAAGGTCAAGGTCATTTTAGACCTTACAAAAACATAAAAATAGGTCATCATACAGTGGAATGGCTGTTTATTTAATCCATAGTATGCAACAACATTGAGTTATTTGATCAGACATGCATGAGAGATCACATGAGGGTCAAGGTCATCCCAAAGTCAAGGTCATCCCAAGGCCATCGTGTTTTAAAAAAATAATACAACTTTTGCTGTTATTTATTTGATAGTACATGAGTGTATTTGGAGCCAGAGGTCAATGTTAAGGTCAAGGTCAAGAGCATAGACAGATCAAAATTTTATGTAGCATTTTAATGCCACAATTTTTTTTTTATTTGGTGTAGAGGGGAGGGAGAGAGGGGGAAAAAAAGGTGTAGGGGGTGGGGCACTCATTTTCATGCTAAACATGTCGAGTTCCATAAGGAGCATGTGAGTCATATAGGCTTTGCCCTTCTACTTATGTTTTTTATGGTGGTTTTGGCCATAACAAAATTAAATATTACTGTGTACTTTTCCTACTTCTATATTCAAATTGTGACTGCTTGCAGTGCCCGTCAGAAGATAGATGAGGATCTCCATGATCTGGAGAGGCAGATCAAGCTGCAATCTGGACACATTGTCCCTCCAGAGGAATCCAGACCTGCCAAAAGTTTTGTGGCAGCAATGGTACAGCACTTAGACACATTTCTGCTCCCCTCTACCATCTAAGTACCCTCCAGCCTCCTCCACCTCATGCCTCACACCTCCGCTCCCTCAAGATATGATTTGTTGTCATAAAAAAAAACAATGTTCCATAATTAAAATAATGACCACTGTTCATACTGCCACTAATGGTTAGAGGGTGGTATTTGGCAGCTTCAAATGTAGTAATCTCTTCATTGGAAAATGCTTTGGATTATGACTAAAGAGGTACTGGATATTTTACTGTTTTCCGTTTGAAAAACTGTAGCAATTACCAGCTTTCAGTAGCAAATAGCTAGCTTTCCCTATAACTGTAGTGTCTTTACAATGCCAAAACGTATAAATTGGTCTTTGTACCTTGCAAATGAATGTTACTTTTTTTAAAAACAAATTAAATGTAATTTATTTATTTATTTTGCAGGATGTGCTAGAGTTTGTGGATGCAGGCTGCAATGGGTTTCTCAGCAATATGTGTCTTGTCATTGCCTCCTACAATGACATGTTCCTCTCGCGAGCTCAGGCTGAGTAAGTGCTATCTTTTTTTTTTTAAATCAATTTTTATTGTTATTATTATTTTGTTTTTGTTTTTACATTTGATGAAAGAAACTGTTCTTCTTGTTGTTGCTGTTGTACATACAGTTTCATGTCTAGTGTTCCTCCTCATTTGTGTGTGAGGTCTGTTGGATCAGCTTCGGAATATTGGACACTTTCTGCAAAATGGTCATTGGGGCTTCCTATGATGTTATTATTTGGCAATGTAGGCATTTTATATGTATGTGTTTGGTTGATATTGTATAATGATGTTTGTATTTTATTTCGTTTTTGTAAACGGGGTTCGATAAATTAGAGTATAGCCTCAGCGTCGCCTGCTTGGAATGTCTTTATTGTACAGTGACGGGCTGGTGGAGTGCCTTCAGTGTTACCACTAAGGTTGTTTCGGCAGATCTTTTATGCGGATTAGGGGTGAATCCTCTTTCAGCGAAGTTGTGGTCTTGATTTTGTGGTCCTGATTTGGCTATTTGCAGTCCGCTGGACCCTGTAAGCAATGAACAACTAACTAACCTTTAGTTTATTTATCTACTTCCTATTTTGATTTGAATTTGTGTTGTTTCTCCTATTTCAGTGAGCGCCTTGACACTTTAGCCCTGAGAAAACTGGTGCAGTTTGTAAATGACCTGATGGAACAATATTTTGACTACATTCGGCAGCGAGTTCAACTAGAGGTTAGGCGATACTTTGTGTCTGCGAATGTCAGTGTCTGGCATGTGTGACAGTCTTTTGTTCTGTTCGTCATTAGCTGTCAATTGTCCCCCATGAGAATAGCCGTTAAGCCAAGTTTCTCAATCATTGTTTGATTTTGTTTGAAAATTTTGAAACATTTTTGGCTTGTTTGAATGGACTGATGATATGCGAAGTAGTGAAAATATTGTAGTGTTTGGCAAAAATGTGTTTTATGGATGTTCGATTACAAAACCTCATGGAATTTCGTTTTGTCAACAGAAAGAGACTGGTGACAACACAATCTTAGTGAGAGCATTGGACAGATTCCACAGACGCCTGCAGGCCATGAACAAACTGCTGCCTGACACTGACTTCTCCAGGTACATTTTTTTTGGAAGTGGTACTTTATAATGTTCCAGACTGTTCATCTATTATTCTAGTGTTTAATTAGGGGTTAAGATGAAGTGTGCACATATAATTAAAAAAGCTTATTTCATGTGGTGTCCCTTAAAGAAGTAGTGATAAATATCAGTGAATTCTTTGGATTTTTAATGTCAACATTTAGCTTTGTTTGCAACTTAGCTTGACATCATGTGGAGCTCACATTCACATCTTAATTAAAGATTTGGTACTCGCATGTTTTTTAAAGAAAATCTGTCTGCAGGGCGGGAACAGAGATTGTGTCCAAAGCAGCTAAAGATAGGGTTGGTCATTACCTGGACTCATTGACCCAACACTTCTCAGGTATTATTTATTTTTATTTTTGGGGGGAGGGGAGTTGTGGGGGGGATGTGGAAGAGAGTTAGGGCTTCCTTGTACCAAATGATGATACACCTTTTCTTCTTATGTATAGTTTTTTCCATAGAACCGAGGTGAACAATGTGGAAAGGGGCGGACAATAACAAATAGATTTATTTCAAGACGGGGTGTCGGATAGCGCAGTGGTTGGAGCACTCACTACTGTGTAGCACCGTCCAGTGCGGTTAGCACTTGAATGGGTGACCGCAAAACGTGAAGCGACAAATAACAACGCCCCCAGTTGACTCAACTGTGACTGAGTACCTACTCTCTTAAGGATGGGGAAGGTAAAGCAGCGAGGGAGAGAGATGGGCATCACTCTCATTACGCTGGCCCAAGATAAGTGTGATCTCCAACATCACGCTCCCCTATGGCCACAAGGCTGTGGGACTACCTTTACCTTTTTTTAAATTTTTTTATTTCAAGAACTTTGCTGTTGAGTCATGCCAGTATGGTGGTTCAGGATACCGTGCCATTTAGGACAGACTTGTGAAATAAATTTAGTGTACTATGTACTTGATACTCAAGGTTATTTGAAACAATGTACTGAAACCATTCTTTTGGGATTTTAGATTGTCTTACGGACATTCGGCAGAACTTGGCAGCTCCTCGCCTGGTCGGGAAACAAGACAATGTGACCAAGCTGGCAGAGCTTTTGTCTAACATGCAGTCTTCTGTTGTGGAACAGATCAAATCTGTCCTCAATAATCTGCAGGTAATGATGGTAACTTCTTTTTACTCGTCGTCATTCTCGGCATCATCATTGCCGTCAACATCATCATGTTTAAAAAAAACAACACTTACATCGCACCCCACCAATTTCATGAAATTACAAGATCTTTCTTGACTTGATAATAGAAACAAAACTGCTTCAAAGATTTTGGGCTGAATTTTAACTGCTTGAATGCTCTTTTCTCTGTGTGTGTGTGTGGGTGGAGGCTATTAATGCTAATTTTTCATGTTTTCTGATTAAGAGGAAAAACATACGGTTTGAGGGGGATAATCATAATGTGCTCACTTTTTTTTTTCTCTTTCAGAATTTTAATAGTTTTTGCATGATTTATTTTCAGGCTTTCATTGCACCAGATATCACCTTTGCCATGAAGCCGTACTTCCGTGGTCCGTTCTGCAATCAGGATGTCAGAGAAGGGCTGGTGGTTGCTTTTGTCAACCACATCTGCACTGTCTGCAATGTAAGTAAAGAGAAAGTGAAGAGTGTTATTGCAGCAAAGAGCGTGTATGTTCAAGTCGGTTAATCTTAAAAAGAAAAACAACGCATTGTAGCATTTGTGTGCATGTGTTAAACCTGTCAAAATTCAATATATTCAAATTTGATTGTATTCAATTGCCACCTTTATTCACACTTGGATACGATCAAAGTGGTGCCTTTGCCTTTGTTGAAATTTACCCGCTATATTCTAGGGTTGAGTGTATGCATTTACGTCGATCCCAGATCCACAGCTGCTTGAATGTATGAAATCTTCACTATATGAATAGAATGTGTCTATATAATCTGACAGGTTTACCCTTGAGGGCTTACTAGCAATGTATTATGCGGTCATGAAGGTAATAAGTAATCCTAAGCTTTGGTTCTGTTTCAAAACCTTCATCTTTACTAAAGTGTAACAAAGAAAATATTCATGTATAGGAGTCTGCAATGAATAAAACTGTGTAGTTAATAAGCCTGTTGTTGAAATTTGCCTTGTCGCCTGTTTTGCAGGATTTCTGTGAGACCAGCAGTGAACGAGGTTCTGTGCCGCCAGCCCTGTTGCTGATCTTGTCTCGATACTGCATTGATCTGGAGAATGCCACCATCTCTTACTTGGTCAGTAGATACAACATGGTGATTATTGTAATGACTTACATGTAAATGATGATGAGGGTGAAGGTGGTGATGTTCATGATGATGATTAGTTTGTGGATAGATGATAATATACTAATTGCTGCAATCTTCAAACAACAGACCGATTTTTAGCAAACTGTTTGGATTTTAACATCATCATCAATCATTATTGTTGTGTACAACTGCATCTACTGTCATCACCATCATCATCATTATCATCGTTATTAATCACATCATGGCATACTCCACCAACACCACCAAAAATCACCATTGTGTATAACCCAAACGGTTGAAGTGAGTTTTTGAGAAAATAGCCATGACTTACAAACTAGCAAACTTGAAGACTCACTTGCTTTATCATTTACTTTCACCTCAATTTCTTCAGCTTTATGCTATGGCCTCACAATTACTCTGCCAATTATATTGACACCTAAGGAAACTAGTAATTTAGGGTGGATTTGCTGATGGATCATCTTATCCTGCTTATCAACAGAGTGGGAAAAGAAGTATGAGGTATGCAAGTTGAGTGACATACCAGCATGATTATGCTCTTCAAATTTTGTTACCGTCACCTACATTTGTAGTATCTTAATGTTCTGAATGCATGATCAAGCAAACTGAGCTTTGAACACCACACATTTTACTTGATTTGGTATGTGCTATATATACAGTGACCTAAATGTTTCAGCTAACTTTGACAGAGGAACAGTTCATGGTGGAGGAGCGTCTGTCTGGGTCACCTGTGGCAGACCTGTGCAACGCAGCCAAGTCTGCTGCACAGCGCTTGCTAAATCATTATGTCAGGGTGCAGGGCCTGACCATTTCTCAGGTAAAACATTTGCTGTTTGTCCAATTGTGAAGTTTAACATTCATATATATGAGGATGTGTCTCTGGTGTATCAACAGAATTTCTGATTTCTTCAAACTTTCTTATTCAAGGTCAGTTTTAATTCACTTTTACACACTTGAGCACACATGTTAAAATAAACCTCATTGTAAAATGTTACAAGTGCTAGTTTCTTCAATTGTATCCACTAAAAGGTAATTCAACTGTTTTTTTTCCATGAGTCTTTGTTGACAGTCATATCAGCAGTATATATATATATATATATATATATATATATATATATATATATATATATATATATATATATATATATATATATATATATATATATATATATATATATAATCACAATCATCTCCTGCCACACAGTAGTTGGTTCAGTCCATCTTTGTTATCACGGCAATAATAATACTGTTCTTGTGCAGATGCTGAGAAAAAGTGTTGAGACGAGGGACTGGCTGAACACCATAGAGCCACGCAATGTACGTGCTGTCATGAAACGAGTCGTGGAGGATATGACTGCCATTGATCTTCAGGTACATTTATTTTCAGTAGTGGCAGTAGCAGTGGAAGTAGCAGTAGCAGTAGCGAACCCTTTTGACTCACATGAGTGCAACAGTGTGAGTAAATGTTCTCTCCCAAAACATAAACATTTTCTGGATTTTGTATATTCTTCAGTTTGGGGCATATTCATAACCTCACTTACTTTGTTGAGATAATTATAATCACCACAGACTTCTGAGCATTTCCTATACCCAGCATATCACCAATGGCAAAATCCGACAGATCATCACACAAGTCATTGGACAACACGATGACATGACCACAGTGGTGAAGAAACGGAAATTCCGATGATATGGCCACATCACCAGAGCATCAGGCCTTGCCAAGACCATTCTGCAAAGCACGGTGCAAGGAGGCAGAAGAAGAGGGAGACAGAAAAAGAGGTGAGAGGACAACATTCGAGAATGGACTGGCTTGACACTGAGCAAAGCCATGTGGATTGCTGAGGACAGAGAAAGATGGAGTACGCTGGTTCGAAGATCGTCTGTGGTGCCCCAACGACTTTTGAGTTAAAGGATAGCATAGGATAGGATAATCACCAAGCAGCCTGATTGCAGGAATCGGGTAGGACTGACATGACGTTTCATCTGCTTGGGCCACCAAAATTCAGACCTGCCTCATCAATGTTGTTGTGTTTGATAGTTTTTGCTTTTGTTGTCGTTGTACAAGCAATCTAGCTTCTTCGTTGTGCAAAATAAAATTGTACGACAGCCCTGGACATGGCCTGTTGTTTTCTGTTTTGTTGTTTTATTGTAGGTTGGTCAGCTTTATGAGGAGGGTGTACGTCGAGAGCGTAGCAGTGACTCGAGTCGTCGCACACACCCTCATAGTGTGTCTCAGCAAAACAAGCGTCTGCAGTGGAGCTACTCTCCTAGGTACTTTTGTTTTAATAAATCCTCATCATTGTTTGTCGGCATTACTAATCATCATCACTACTACCACCACCACCACTATTCCAGTATTACATTTTCACATTATTGTATGCAGATTGTGGTTTTATGATATATTGACATTGTTAAGTCAAGTACACCAATCTTGATCACCCACAATGGAGAATTCATATAGTACACTGCATCTCAGCAAAAAGAAAATGTTTTGGCAACAAATAAAAACTAAGATAGAAATAACATAAAATCACAAGATAACCTGTACTACAACTACATAATTATGTTCTAACAATTAAACATCATACGTTCAACTGTACTTGTAACATCTACACACACCCACACACAACCACACCAGTCTCTTCTAGCTCTTTCACTACTACGACACACATACCAGTGTAACACATTTATATTTGTGTTGTGACAAGTGTTTGGGTCACAATTCTGCCTTGCTCCTTCCGTCTAACCCTTTCGATGCCAATATCGGATTAATGCGTCTGTAGGGCTGGCGCTGAAGTTGCATTTCTGCGGCAGACGACCCATGGGAGAGAACACCGATTCCAGTCACTGAAATGCAACTTCGGTGCTTGGCCCTACATAGACTGTAGTGAATATTTGTAGTGGTATTGTGTGTAGAAGTGCGAACACTGTCTGTGGTTCTGGGCAACTGATGCTGGGAATGTCTGTGATTCCAGACAGCTGGAGGTGAAAAGGTTTAATACCCTGTCCCAACCTCCTTGAACTTTTTAAAATGGATAATTGTATGATGATGATGATGATGATGATGATGATGATGATGATGATGATGATGATGATGATGATGATGATGATGATGATGATGATGATGATCATGATGATGATGATAATAATAATTGTAGTAGTAGTAGCAGAAGTTGTAGCTGTAGTAGTTGTTTGTTGTTGTTAATATTATCGTATTTGTGATTGCAGTGTGGACAATAGTTTGATGAGCAACATACAAAAACTGTTTTCAGAGAAGATTGAGATTTTCAGTGCTGTGGAATTCTCCAAAGTCTCTGTCCTCACTGGCATTATAAAGATCAGCTTGAAGGTGTGTTCAAAGTTTGATTTTGCAATTTTGTTTGTTTGTTGTTGAGTGGATGTTTGGTTTGGTTTCATTTTGAGGATCGAGCCATAGTGATTCTCATAACATCAGCTGAGGACCAAAGACTGTTATGCCTACAAGCCCTATTGCTTTGCTAAATATAAATTATTTGCCAAGTATGAAACTGTTTGTTGTCTCTATGTTTACGAAAACGTATAGCTATATTTGATGGATAGTATGAACACACACCCACACACAAAACACATACACGCCTGCATAAAATGCTTGGACTCGCACACATGTTCACTGACACTTTCATTCATGCACACACACACACCCATACACACATACCTATACATGTAATACTGTATTGCAGACACGCACAGAGGTGCAAACACATATATATATGCAAAGAGGCATCCACAAGCCCATTGTTTATTTTGTTGTAATGGAGTAGCTTTTGCACGATTATAAATATCAAGAAATGTACTCTGATCTGGTAGAGATCTACCTACCTATATGTTTCATCAATAATACTGAGGTAAACTCTTTTTAAAATTTATTTTTAATTGGATAGTAAGCTTAATAACAGTGCCTTTACAGAAATCACAAGAATGAAGAAATTAATTGTGGATTGGTTGCAGACATTCCTGGAGTGCGTGCGGCTGCGTACATTTGGGCGCTATGGTCTGCAGCAGATTCAGGTGGACACACACTATCTCCAGCTTTATCTCTGGAGATTTGTTTCTGATGAAAAGTAAGCACTGCTTTATTTTAAATTCTTTAATTACTACATTTGTTACATTTTGTCTATTACATTTGCAGGATATTCTTACTATTACTTTCTCCCCCCCCCCCCTCCCCTCCCCTCTCCTCATTCCCACCCCATCCCTCCCTGTCATAATCATCTTCACCATCATCATCATGGTTTATCATCATTTTAAAAAAGTATGATAATTGTTAAGCTTTAGCACTGACAACTGCAGCAGCCAATGTTAATTAGTGCTCTTTTAACGTCGTGTTTTCATAATTTCATATTGATTTTGCTGCAGCGAAACTGTCATTGTTCGCCTGTGATCTCACACATGTACAGTCACAGCTGCAACCCTGTAGCCCACCCTCTTTTATTTTTCTTTGTCATACCCACAATCCACTGGCTTTCGCATCTGACCTTCATTTTAAACTGTAGTTTTTCTCTCAACCTCTCACACGCACAGCAACTGACAAGGTACAAGCTGTTATAACTCATATTGCGGAAAATATATTAAAAATGACAGTTTTTTCATTTCAATGTTAGGGTTGAACTGCTGTTGTTGATTATTCCCCATGCTGCTTAGGTTTACTGTTTTCACACATGTTTTATGGGGTGTCGTTTTACGGAGCATTGTATCCCAGCAAAGAGGTTTTAATTGACTCATCTGTGCAGCAGCCTGTTTCACTAGCCAGGCAGCAACTGGCCCTGCCGTCAGTTCACTAAACAGCTTACATACACATGTCACTGTACACACTCATGCACACATTAACTGTAGGAATATGCGCATTATGTGTACACATTGTATTCTGGCAAGTGTACATGTTTTACTGTGGTGTATCCATTTTGTGTAAGACTTGTATTGCACTGTGTATATATCTTTTGGCAAAACAAATCCCACTAATTTAATGTACTATCTGTATTATATGTTGATTTGCACATTTTTGTAGTGTGTGTGTCTATGTGTGTGTGTGTGTTTTGGTGTTATGGTGTGATATTGTACTGTATTGTAATTTGTCTTGCATTGCATTTTGTTTTTGTGTTGATGTAAAACCGTCCCATTTTGGTATTGGCTTTGCATTGTGTCACAATGAGTACTTTCTCATCAACTAATTAAGTGTATTTGGCTCTCCTCTCCTGTTTAGTTTTTGTGTGACAAGTAGTTTACTTGGGGGTATTACATTGTTTGTCACATCTTAAAATAATGTAACGGGTTATCGTTGCTCACATTGACTGCTAAACTTTGGATTTTAGGTAACTCTTCCTGATTATGTGAACAAACAACTGCGCCTGCTCTATATAGATTTGAACAGCTGTTGACTCCTTTCACTACTAATGGTCCATTTGTTTTGATGGGATTATTACTACAGTAATGACTGTGACTAGTGATGTTAAAGTTGGGGCTATTCAGTTTTCTTTGAGGTGTTTTCTCAACAGCTGTAAGAGAGATTCCATTTCATTGTAATTGCTTTCTCTTCAGCTTAAAAGCGATTATTCACGGGTTAAAAGTTCACACATCTTACTAGAAAATGTTTATCACGGAATATGCCGCAAATGACTTTTCACAGGATGATTCGATGTATTGAAACCTATCATTGACCTTGCACATTTAAGCTAAAGGATTATTTACTTTACACGTTAAAGAGCTGATTTTCATATGGTTTGCTGTTGTTGTCAGTGTACATTAGTAATTACAAAATACACTTTGTAATAATGGCAACAGATGGTGTATAGTTGGGCTTAATATCAACAGAGAAATGCATTTCTTATCATAAATTAATTTTGTTGTTTAATCGAAATAGCATACATTTTCATGGATATTACTTCCCCAATGATGTATGTTTATGTATGTACATAAGTTGCCATTTCTTATGCATGTATATAAAAAATAAAAAGTTCAGAAGCATGTATTTTAAGTACTTTGAACTTAAATTAACTTCAGGTGCATTTATTTTAAGTACTTTGAAAAGTAACTAACTTCAGGTGCATGAATATTAGGTAGTTTTAAAACTAACTCCATGCACATTTATTTGTAGTACTTTATAAAATAAACCAACTTCAGATACACATATTTTAGTACTTTGAAACCCATTGTGTTATTGTGGTTAATGAATGATAAACTTTACAGACATGTTACTTTGCTCTCAGTTCGTCACTACCCACTGTTTATATATCCTCCAGTCCTACGAGTATCGGGTGCATTTTGTGTCTTGAAATGTGTCCTATTGTTAACATTGGGATGGCAACCCTAACAGAACAAGTGTCCAGAATGTTCCGTGATCCAGGCTTTTAGCGGCATCGGGGATAAAAGCCCACAGCGTCCACCACCCCAAATCAGGGGCCGGGTAGCTCAGTTGGTAAGAGCTTCTTGCTAGTAACTGAAAGGTTGCTGGTTCGAATCCCGGATTGGTCAACGTGTGATCATATTATTTTCCCCTTTACCAACATCTGGCCCCCTGGTGTCAGTAGTCACCTATATGCGAAAGTGTCGTGTGACTATAATCTACAAACAACAACAACAACCCCAAATCCTGACCCACTCATTGTAATGCACTGAACTGACCTCTTTTGTTGTATATATATATATGTATCTCTAGGCTGGGAAGTATTGTTTAGTTGCCTTGTGTTTTGTCCACCTGACAAAGAGCTTAGCTGCACAATTTTGGCACTGTGTTGTTTTGCCTTGCTGTTGTCCACATTAAAATTCTTTTGGCTTATGTATAGTACTCATTATTATATTACTCTTTGTTTCTCATTATTATGTAATTATTATCAATCAATCAATTTTTAATTTAATATCTGTTCACACATTTTATTTAGGTGATATTGGACATTGAAAATTGAACTTTAAAAAACATTTTAACTATTAAAAACATAATTTCAAAACAGTCTATAAAAGTTTACCAACAGGAGATTTAGCAATAACTTTCACAACGTCTGTAACATTTGCATGATACAGAAGCATGTCTACAGAATCTCCATATTGAGTTATGTTATGTCCATTTATTTAAATATGTCTTTTACAACTTTAAAACTGTACTTATTATTATATTGCTCTTTGTTTTTCATTATTAGTTTTGTTGCATACAAAGTAGAACTTATCTGCTTGCCTTTTTATCCGTTAAAAGTTATTGTATTTCTCTCTGTTATTATTTCCTCTTCATAATTTAATCCATTTGCGGCTGAATGCTTAAAAGAGTAAGGTATTTGAAACTAGATTATGTTACATATTAGTTCGATTTTGCTTATTCACGCGTTAAAGGAATCATCTTCATTCTGCTACCTGTACAAATCGATGAGGTGTAGCCACCATCACAGATGTTGCCCCTATTTTGTGTGTTTATTAACAAACTTTTACGTTTGCTATTGTCATTTCATGAAGGATCAATAATGTTTTCGTCTGTAATTGTGTGTCTGCCTTCACAAGACCATTCAAATCAATATAAACAAATTGTGTTGAAATCATTGTTTTATATATATTTTCAATAATTGTATATATATGTAATTATTAAAAATATTATAAAATATATGTAGAATTCAAAAGGTCAAAGACACTGCACACTCCAATGCTCCCACTTGTATTTTTTAATCACTGTTTATTTTTTAAATTCCTAAATTTTCGCCTCTATTTTTTTCCCCTTCTAATTTCAGTCTTGTGCAAGTGCTGTTGGATGAGATAGTGTGCAGCTCTGTGCATCGTTGTGTAGACCCTGTCATGATGGAACCGAGTGTAAGTATATATTATTTGAACGCAGGTATTAGAGGATATGTTACTCCGCACACGATTTTGTGGTATACGTAGTTATACATTTTGTGTTTTGTTCTCGTATACTTGTCATTTAAAAAGTCAAGTAATTGTTCCCATATAGTGCGCTTGTCAGCTTATAGATCAGTTGAAGGCATTCGATAATGACACATTAGCTTTGTGAGTCTTTTGGTATTTCCAGGCATGGCTAGAAATACTTTGAAATAAGGAGAATACAAACAAGCCTAATGTCCGTCGGTCCGTCTGTCTGTCTGTTGGAACCGTCTTTCCGTTGGAAGCCATATCTCAAGAATTGCGGAATACGAACAAGCCAAAGTCTGTCGGTCAGTCGATCCGTCTCTCCGTTGGAAGCTTTCTGTCCGTTGGAAGCCATAGCTCAAGAATTGCTGAACGGATTTTGACCAAACTTCACAGGAACATTAACTAAGTTCAATACAGGTCAAGGCCATTGGAGTCATTTTGTTGCTAAATACAATTTTCTCAATAACTCAACAACAGCTGAATCGATTTTATTGAGTTTTGGTATACAGGTACTTCAAACCATCATTCTTTAGCAATCTGGTTGTCGATCAGTTGGTCGCTCCCAATTGAACTTTTTTGTTTAAAACACACTTTTTTGCTTTTCCTCAAGAATAACTGACCCCTACTTCATGATTTTTACTTTGCGGACATTTGAACTACTGCTAGGCATGTTAGATTATTGGTATTTGGAATTTCCCCAAGGTCAGTGGTATTGTGCTTCACCATTTTGTCTAAACATGTTTGCGCTGTATCTAAAAATTGGCTGTGCTGATTTAGATAATGTTTAGTTTGCAGATACTTAAGATCGTGGCCTATCATCCCATGTTTTCATTTTGCTTAGTTAGGATACTGCCGAGTCAAACATCGCCAAGAAAATGAACTCTTTTGAAAATACCTATTTTGTCAACTATGTGTGCAAATGTCTGGAAATACATTTGAATGTCTGGCCATCTTCTTCTTTTCTTCTGTTAGTGTTAAATTTGGAAGCAGGCATACATAATTATAATGATCTACGTTCTGACACAATACAGCTGTAAGGAGTATTTGAAAATGTGTAACAAAAGCTAAAAAAAAAAAAAAGGTTTACATGTTAATTGTCAATAATCCCAAACTTCAGTCCTGGCAGGCTCGTGGTAGCGTTAGTTTTATTCCATTGCTGTTTGAACATTGTGAGTTGTGTAAGGCTGAGTGATTATTGTACACCACAATGTAATTTCTTGTAAAAGATAATAAAGTTGTCTTATTTTATCTATTATTGATCTTTTAAAGTTGTCCGATACCGTTATTTATTTTGAAAGATTGTGTCTGTTTGGTTTTTTTTAGCCATGAATTTATTACATCATTCTGAAGTATTTTTGTTTCTTCTTTCAGGTCATTGACTTAATTTGTGAGAGAGGCTGAAGCAGTTTCTTCAAAAGCAAATAACCAAAAAACACTATTTGTTGTTAAAATTCCAAGTTTAAAGGTCTGTGATGCTACAGAATATTGACTCGTGTTATGCAAGTGCAATTTGATCCATAACATTATGAATAAGGTGTCTGGAGACTGCACATTATGCTGGCAATGTTTAGTTTGAAAGGCTTTGTGGTGATTGTTGTATGAGTAAAAGGTGGATGATTAGGTGACTTGAAATGAGAGGTAGTAGGTGTGTATGAAATGTGCTTGGAAATGTGGAATATTACGCATACCCTACCTGTGTTTTATTTAAAGGCACTTGAAAGTGAACTTGATGTAGACTGTTGGAAGATGTTTTGGTTATATTCAAGAAGAATCAATGGACCAATTACAAACAATTATTTATACATATTTTATCTTTAATTTTCCGCTTGACCACGGTCTTTATCACACAAGCGCATGACAGTTAACTTCAACTAAATGAGAATAACGTTGGATCAGTAGTCAATGGATTTTATGAGTACAAGTGTGCTGAAATATCTTCAGATTCAGAATCAATCCCAGTTTCATTTAAAAAATGAAGGCAGAGTTGCTGACCTTTTATAATGTTCATTATTGCACTGTATTTTAATTACAGCTGCAAAATAGTATTTGTGTATAGTACATAATGCTAAGTACAAATGGTTTCTAAATGCTTACAAGACTAGTGTTTATAGTAATTTGTATGTTGTTTCTGAAAGGTGTATTTGTGTTATGGTTGATTTCTTGTGGTATTGTACGGTATGTAAAATGACATTCTAGAATAAGTGTACCCAAGTTTGGTGTAATGGATATTTTATTGGATATATAATAAGTTTATGAATACACTTGAAGGCATAAAAGTCTTTTTTTTAATTTGTTTGTCTCTCTGTTTTTGCTGTGTTTCTGTATGTTGACCATGTTTTGCCAACATATTACTGTTTCAATATGCATAGTAATGGCTCTTAACCACATTGCCTACTACCACAATCCTACATAAATTCGCACTCGCACGGATGCATCATATACAAAAACATAAACATGCACACATGCAATGTCCTTGTCCCTGTCTCTCTCAACACTCACTCATGCATGCATACACACACACACACACAAACACACACATGCATAAAGTTTATCCTATCCTATCCTATCCCGTAACTCGGAGGTCGTAGGGGCACTACAGATGATCGTTTAACCAGCATACTCCATCTTTCCCTGTCCTCAGCAACCCTCATTGTCAAACCAGTTCATTCTCGAATGTTGTCCTCCCACCTCTTTTTCTGTCTCCCTCTTTTTCTACCTCCTTGCACTGTGCCTTGCAGGATGGTCTTTGCAAGACCTGATGATGTGGTGACGTGGCCAAAAATTTTTTAAATAAAGTTAATAAGTAATAAATAAATTAAGTTAAGGATAAAGTTAATCCACGCATGAAATGCAGTACAAGGGAACACGTGTATTTATAATAATAATATAAGATAAACAAATTTATATAAGATTCCTTGCTTAGCATTAACGGAGTGGCTGGTGCTGAGCAAGCTATTAAATTAACCCAAGTCTCTAAATGTAACAGTCTTGCTGCCCCAGTGATCCAACATTTGGTAAAACAATTAAAGTTAAAGAGTGACAAAGACCATTTTCTAGGATGAAAATTCACATGTTTACGGACCCCCCAAGAATACTCTAGTCTCACGGTGTAGTCTGTGGTCTCACCGCTGGCAAATGCAGATAGTTTGCATTCATTAGACAAGTCTGCTAAACAATGAACATAAATTAAATAATTAAAACAACAAAACTATCACACGAACCCAAAGTAAACAATGAACAATATACATTTTAAAAAATAAAATAAAGCACAAACACACATTTATATTTATATTTTGTAAGTTTTAAAATAATCCACCATGTTACAACTGGCTGTTCCTATTTTGAAGTTGAACTGAAGATTTAAATGATTTGTATTTTACTGTATTGAAGATGACGTGATAACTGTTGTTATTTCCGCCCTATAGTAAGCACCAGAACCACAGGACTGTCAAACATACATCCCGCGGCACTAGTACTTAGTAATGGGCAAGAGCCACTCTTGATGAGGATCGATCACCTGACTGCTGTAATGTAGAAACTGGTCCTGTGCTTATAGCTTATATAAAGATGGCCTTGTGAAAAAGATTTCCCTTAAAAGAAAACGTCTCCGACTACATTTACCCAAAATAATTCTAATTTCTATACACGCGGATGGACCAACCAGTTATTCATGCATAATTATATTCTGCGAGAGCTTATTTTAGAAGTAAATATGTGTTGTTTTAGTTTTTAAAAAATTTTTTTTAATAACACTCTGTATTATTTTGATAGTGTGAAGAGACTGTTAAAAAACACACACACATTATTATTATTATTATTATTATTATTATTATTATTATTATTATTATTATTATTATTATTATTATTATGGCTATTGACGCCTAATCTAAACAAAGCCCTAGGCGTTTACAAAGTCAACAATTTACAACTAATCAAAAAGAAAACATACAAAACAAGAAAAGAAGATAATTTTTTCACTGATAACCACCTTCTGCAAAACACACAAACACAGACACACACACAGACACACACACACACACACACGCACGCACGCACGCACACATAATCACTTCTATAATAAAGAAAACGAAAAAAATCAATTAAATTAGTCACTGCGAGAAGCTAAGCACACCAAACATACTCAAAGACGATCAAAATTAAAGACTATGATGGAAATAAATAAGTTTTGAGATGTTTTTTGAAGGTTGGCAGGGAGGGTGAATGACGGATGAAGTGGGGGAGATGGTTCCAGGTAACAGGGGCTTGATAAGAGAAAGACCTTTGGCCAAAAGTTTTTGTCCTGACAGTGGGGATCGTAAAGATACGAGAGTCTGCAGAAGAGCGAAGCTGACGGGATGGGGTGTAGAGATGGAGTCACAACACAGAGACACAACATAGTCCACTTCTCTACTTTAATCGTTTTGATGATTAACAAGATGGCAAGTTATTCAAATGTATTTCCAGGCGCACACACATAGCCTCCCCACCCTCCCCCCTCGCATCGCTCTCTTCCCTTCTCTCATGATGATGCTGAGCAGTGACAGTGTTGAAGATCATGAGCAGAAGGAGGACACAGATGATGATAATGATGATGATGATGATGATGATGATGATGATGATGATGATGGCGATGATAGAGGTAGTGGGGATGATGGCCATGACAGAGGTATTGGTGACGATGGCCATTGTAGTGATTTTGTGATTATGATAAAATTAACTGAGAACGACGATGACGATGCTGGTGGGATTGTGTTAATAATAATGAGAAGAATCGAGACAACGATGAGGAGAAGGATGATGCTGCTGACGATGACGACAATGATATCGACGACGATGATGATGATTACGATGATGACAATGATGATGATGATGATGATGATGATACAATTAAAAGTGCAGTTGTTGAGCATGAACAGACAGATTGAAAGCAGAGATGTGCAGGTAGTATTCGTAATTCCGTACCTGCGGCACCACTACTTATAATTTGCACTGTTCAGTAATGAAATATGATCTGATGAAATAGTCCAAACTTACATTATATGAAGAGGGTAGGATTAAATATTGTAAAATGAATAAATAGAATAGAATATTGTTAAATAAGTTAAGAACATTTTAAATGTCCTTACCTTGCTGGTTTAGCTCAGTCCAAACAGCTGCTCCCGAGTCCTTCTGCCTCTCTAAACATCCCACAATTTTAAACAGCATTAAGGACACCCTTATGGATAACATACCCTTGTTTTTCTTCTATCTGTTCATCTCTGAATTGTCCATCTCTATTTTATCCAGTTTCCTGGTCATTCGATTCATTATTCAATTTCATTCAAAATGTGCAGCCTTTGTGAGTGACAATCTTATCAGTCTGAACCACTCCGTGAACTACTGAATTCAAAATGTCATTTTAATCATCATGGATAACAATTTATCATTCTGAAGCACACAGTACGAGGTTCGCGAACTTGGCTCTGAACCCTGATCTTCATCCTCGCTCCGTGAACATTCGTAGTAGTAACTACATGGAGAATCTGAGACTACCTGAATAATACCAAGCCTATAGTAGGATTGACAGAGCTATGAGACACGGCATACACATTGAACTAGCTTCATGTTATAACAATGACTTCTAATTAACGAGTTGCATTTTTGGCATACCTCGCTCTCCCAGCTACTGCACAATTCCCAGTTATAGAAAGATGCAGGAATCTGTCGGGTTCGTGTCAATGACAGCATGGACGAAACGGCACGTTTCTAACAACCTAAACTTGTTTCTATTGTAACTTGAGAAATATTTCAACATATTTATTCCCTCAATCTTCTCTTTCCGACCGCATCTCTCTGTCTCTCGATCCTCTCTTCGCCAAATAATCCTACTGTTTCTCCTACTCAATCCTATGACATATTTAAGCGATGTAGTTTGGAAAATGTTAGGCTACATGTCATTTATAAATGTGCATCATTAAAACAGCGCAATATAAAGGTATTTTGGCCCGTATTTGGTAATTTGTGCGTGCCATCACTCCCCCTCCCTAAAAAAAATAAAAATAAAATAAATAAAATAAAATAA
>CM072511.1:27443609-27448609 GCA_036898135.1 Oncomelania hupensis | reverse complement strand
TACAGTATCAGTCGCTGTCATCAAATTAATAGACACCTCGGTTTAACAGGCCGGAATTAATATTACCTCCTCCAAAGTGTAGCCGGTATTATAAAAGGACCTAGTTCAAAGTATACCCCCTGGGAATTACTATAGCCTAAGACAGTTTATATGCTCTAGGTCAGAATATCCCTCCCCACCACCCCACATTTCATTCTCTCTCTTCTTTTTTCTATTCTTGTGTGTATGTGTGTGTGCGTGTTGTGTTTGTGTGTAAGTTTGTTTGTGTGTTTGAGAGGAAGAGAGAGAGTGTGTGTGTATACATGTGTGTGGGTGTACGCGTGTGTGTATGTTTTTGTGTTTGTGTGTGTATGATTTTCTTTGAATTTTGTAACGTTGTGTGCCTGATGAAAGGACTTGAATGTCATACGGTTTACGAGGAGAGAGAGGGAGGGAGAGAGAGTGAGAGAGAGAGAGATAGAGAGAGAGCGAGAGAGAGAGAGAGAGAGAGAGAGAGAGAGAGAGAGAGAGAGAGAGAGAGAGAGAGAGAGAGAGAGAGTGTACTTAATTAAACTTGGCAGATCAGTTGTAATGTCAACTTTCAGCCTCAAGTATGAGCCGTTAAAAGGTTAAAAAAACAACAACAACAACGATCATGCAGATTTTTATTTAAAAAAAAAAGGGAGATCATTATTTAAAAACAATAACAGCAGCTACACACTTTTACACCCATATCTCCCCCTCCTTCTTCTCCCCCAAGACAAGTTATACTTAGGCCTACCTACATACTCGTACATCATAGTAATAAGCTGCAGATCAGCAACTGGGAGTGCGATCAAAACAATTACCATTTGTTTACTCCTACAACGACGTGTTTTGATTTAAACCCAGACCGCTAAAACAATAGTTTATAACTGTAACTGGCAAATAATATCCAGAATAATAATTACCATGCGGTATTGATCCTTCATTATGCTGCAGAGCTAAGTGTGATAGTCCCGCAAGAAGCCAAAAGTGTTCAAATGAAATGAAACAATAGTTATTATTATCAGTTTGTATTTACTAGTCACATCCTATTAAGTCAGACAGACCATCACACAAGCCATTGGACAACATGATGACCTGCTCACAGTGGTGAAGAAACGGAAACTCCGATGGTATGGTCACGTCACCAGAGCATCAGGGCTTGCAAAGACCATCCTGCAAGGCACGGTGCAAGGAGGCAGAAGAAGAGGGAGACAGAAAAATAGGTGGGAGGACAACATTCGAGAATGGACTGGCTTGACACTGAACGAAGCTATGAGGGTTGCTGAGAACAGAGAAAGATGGGGTACGCTGGTTAAACGATCATCTTTGGTGCCCCAACGACCTTTGAGTTACGGGATAGGATAGGATAAGATAGGACAGGACAGGATAGGATAGGATAGTCACACCCTTGTTGGCATATAACTCAATTTTAAGAAATCTTAAATAAACATGTACACGGCACGTTTTCGCAAAGGAATATTAACTTATTTGTTTAATGTCAGATTGAAGCTTTTGAAAACAAGGGAACATTGTTTGAATTATGTTTTATCAGTCCTATTTTTGTTTTTCGTGGTTAAACTATATACTCACGGCACAATAAGGCCAAACCCTTCAGAACAGGATAGTGGTTGGCTATAGTAATAATAATAATAACGGATTTTTATATAGCGGATACTCCAGCCTATGACCAGACTCACCACGCTTTACATAGTCATTACATATAAGTACATGCACTCGATAAAACATCGCTTTCGCTACAATACACCAAAAGACAGAACAGTAAGGGTAGAAATTATTTACACTTATGTACACAAATTACAATTTACAACTATGTACACAAATCACAGTATATAAATGACAGTATAGCCGTAAGCTTATTGTATGTATTCCTTAGTAAGGACACATTCAATAACTAAGAGCGTTAGCATGAAACAATGTACTGATGTCATCAAAACAGTCAGCGTGATATCTCATTTTGATAGACAGAATCAGCATCTGACGCCTGGCAATATCTCATTGTGCCTTTAACACGACGACGACCAAAGTCCATAAGGGTTGATTGGAGGAAATAAGAGCTGAGATCACTTAAGATCAGAGACGCCAGCTTCATTAATTTGCCTTGCAGTAGATTACAATGAGTATCCTACAGATCACAGCAAGCGCACCAGAACAACATGATTCTGCAAGGAGAATGTAATTCTCAGAGAGGAGAAGGTTTTGTTGATCTCTGAAATTGGAATGGCCCGTGCACAACGTACAAATCAAGTGTTGTGGGATCATTGGATGACCCACATCTGTGAGTAAAGTGAAAGCTGATCTTAGTTGTAGTCTACTCCATGTACTTCATGTCTCACATCTGCGAAAACTTACTTTATCTGAAAAGCAATTTCTTTCCTTGGCTGAAGATAGTGAAGTACGTTATTTATGTAGATTTTCCATCCTCAATTCCTGCAGTCACAATTACATACAATCGCGTGTTTAATAGCACACCTGTGTGTAAAGACCAAAACTGAAAAAAAATCAAACTCTTCACAGCAAAGCCTTTTCCCAAAACTTAAATCAACACATCTTAATTTTCACCTGAACACAATGGAGAATTCTCATTGATGTTATAATTTAATTGCGATAGAGAAAAAAAAAAGAGGCTAACATCGTCTATTTAGCTTTAAAATTCCAGATTTAAGTTCTTTTATCAAGACAATAATAAATGACCTTTTCTGATTTTTGTTTATTTGTTATCAGTGTCCAGGTAATTAAGTGTAATTAAGTGCCCGTATATCAACATATTAGTGCCCGTATCATAATTAAAATTATAATGTATCCGTCAAAAATAATGCGTAGAAATTAAAAATAGCATACGTATCTTGCATCTCTCCGTAAATAACCGCGTCGTGGCAACAGCTGAAGTGATGATGAGGATGAGGAAGATAAGAAAGATAGCATGTTCTTCGTAGTGGGAAAGGGTTTGGTGTTACCGACCAGTTTTGAATCACACAAAAACACACGCACGTCCGTAAGCATTGCACGCCCGAACAAAGACTTGTATTGCATGCGCCCTGGTGCTCCCCTCTCCCCCCCCCCCCACACACACAAACACACATACGCAAACTCACTCACTCACTCAGAAATACAATTTGTCTCAAAGTTCCCATCAAAAACAAATTGTTGCATTAAAACAAAAATAAACACAATTATGTATTCAAAGTATCCCCTTAAGAATACAGATAATAATGACAAAATCGCTATGAAACACACACACATACACACACAAACACACCCACACATACTCACACATACTCACTCACACGCCCTCACCTCGTCTGGAAAACACTACTCACAAACACAAAAACTGCTGTTGTGGTACGAAGGATCGAACAAGCTAACCCAAAACGCATGTAAATGAAAATCCTCGCTGAGCATGAGACATAGACTACTCGCGCCCTCAAATGCCACGAAACTAAACAAAGAACCATTCTTGTTTCGGGTAGACCACAAACCGCAAATTGACACGTAAGTAAGCTTTGGACAGTCACAAGACAAGAGAGAGTAAAATTACACACTCTCTCACGCACACGCGCGCGCACACACACACACACACTCACACACCCACACTCACACACATTCACACACGAACGCACCCACACCTGTACCACCTCCAGTACCACCTTCAGCACCACCGCCCACACACCAACTCCATGACAATGACAATAGGTGGAAGTAGAAACGCCAAAAAACAGTCTCTCTCTCTCTATATATATTATGTATGTATGTATGCATAGCACCGTTAAATTACTGTTCTACCGTCAGAAGTAGGCAAAGTCCCCTATATGCTGATGTGTCCGGGGACGTTAATCTACCATACCTACCAGAAGTAAGCACGCTTTAAAACATAATGAGGCGTACCTTATGAAACTGGAGATGGAAAAAAAAGAGAGAAATAAAAATACAGAAACAGAAACAAACAAACAAATTAATAACAGCAACAGCTAAAAGGTCAATATAAAATCCAAGTTCTGAGTGTAATTTAAGCACTAAACATCAATTATTTGGGATAGTTAGAATGCATGCACAGTTTCCGCATTGTTATTATTATTATTATTATTATTATTATTATTATTATTATTATTATTATTATTATTATTATTATTATTATTATTATTATTATTATTATTATTATATCTATCCACTGTTTAAACAGTTAACCTCGAATACTTATCCCACTAACTTGTCCTATTGATTTTCTTTTAACGTCGTAAAAGAGGTTTCTTTCCCTTCAAACTTTCTCAACACATAAATAACTGGACAAAACCCCACGTTCTGTCTAAAAAATGTCTGTAGTCCTTAAAGTTTTCATCTGTCTCTACGCATACATTAAGAAATAACTCGACGAGACTCACCTTATCTCGTCACTTGATGATTTCGAAGTTCACCACGCGTCGGTACCCCAAGTTTGGAGTGGTCCTTTTTTTTTACAAAATCATCCATAACCGGTTCCTACGTGTTGAACATTTTGAATTCAACATATATCTTGGCATATTTTGAACTATGCACAAACTTTGAACAATTCTGAACTTTACACTGTAAGTTCGGCTGCAGTTCGGATGGAACAATTAATAATATAAGTCGCTGAGCGAAAGATCAACAGAACAACAGGGGCGAACCCTATTGTTGTAGGATTGTGATATGATTGCCTGTAAGGACGTTGTACCCTACCTAACTTAGATATTGGGGGGAGGTTCGTTGTTGTCTAGCTGTGTAGCATCTTGGGAACGTTAACAGGTGTTCCATTCTGTATGACGAGGGCCGGCTTTTCAAATGACAATGCGCCAATAGTAGTAGGACACACGCGAGTAACAGGGTTAGCTACAGAAAGAGGAGGAGATGTGGGGTGGGTGGGTTAGAAGTTGGGGGAGGGGGAGAATAGAGGGAGAGAGAGGACAAAGAGAGAGAGAGAGTGAGAGAGAGAAGGAGTGAGACAGAGAGAGAGACAGAGA
>CM072511.1:27418609-27441109 GCA_036898135.1 Oncomelania hupensis | reverse complement strand
CTCTCTCTCTCTCTCTCTCTCTCTCTCTCTCTCTCTCTCTCTCTCTCTCTCTCTCTCTCTCTCTCTCTCTCTCTCTCTCTCTCTCTCTCTCTCTTAAAAGAAGACGCCATACAGCGATACCTAAAATATTTTTAGTTGTTGGTTTTTGGTACCACACAATTATATTTGAACGAGACTGCATACTGTGGCTGCACTCTTAGGCGCCAAGTCCGTCAAGACCTTTTTCACCAGTCTCAGCTTTGAACAAAGGGACCAAGCAACATTATTAGTGCTTAACTGTTCCCACGATCAACAATGTCACAAAGGAACAAGCGCACTCCCACACAATTTGCGTCATATAATAATAATAACAATAATAATAATAATAATAATAATAATAATAATAATAATAATAATAATAATAATGATAATAATGATAATAATGATAATAATAATAATAATAATAATAATAATAATAATAATAATAATAATAATAATAATAATAATAATAATAATAATAATAATAATAATAACGCGTGACTTTCCCAAAACTTTGGGTTCAAGTAAATTAAGTTATTTTGTAGGTAACATCCAATCTTCTTTCGTTATTTTATTTACCGTCTACACACAACAGTAATATTAGACAACATAATATTCAATTACTAACAAATTAACCTAAAAGTAGGATAATTAAAATACAACTAATTAAAGTGAACAATAGTAGATATTAAGACATAATTATATAACAAAGAACACAGTATTTGTAGTTACTGCTTATTTATTCTACGTACTCCATTAGGCAGGTACCGTGGTAATTTTGTTTTCCAATATAGGTTCTTGGACTAATTCTGTGGGGCCGGGTAGCTCAGTTGGTAAGAGCGTCTTGCTAGTAACCGAAAGGTCGCTGGTTCGAATCCCGGCTTGGTCAACGTGTGATCATATTATTTTCCCCTTTACCAACAACTGGCCCGCTAGGGTGTCAGTATAAATCGGTCCAGTAGTCACCTATATGCGAAAGTGTCGTGTGAATATAATCTACAAACAACAACAACAACAACAACAACAGTTAGTTTAGCGTTGAGTTTGTTAATCCCAGTATTGCGGTTTCAGTGATTTTAAGTCAGAATACCGGCGTTGAAATAACTGTTTTCCTAGAAATCTACAGAGTTAATCGCGTTTAAAACTCAAAACTTGCACCAGAGGATTGGATGATATCTAGGCCTGTTTCTATAAAGACTATCAAAGATTCGTTCTGTAAAACTACATAATACAAAAAAGAAATGATCCAAGGAAATGTTTTTTTGAACAACAACAAATCCAATACATTATTGACTCTTGTACTGTTAGTTTTTTTTACTACATAATACAAAAAAGAAATGATCCAAGCAAATGTTTTTTTTTAACAACAACAAATCCAATACATAATTGACTCTTGTTCTGCTAGTTTTTTCATAAAAAGTATCTTTTTTTACTTGCTCGCTGTAGGAGCGGGAGTTGTATGTGTTTAACACCTAGCTGTTCCCCCTTTCCGTGATCACAATAATCAATCGCAGAGAATCGAACCTGAATCTGCATGTGTCAGTTTCAGATCAAACGGACAGGTCGCAATCATCATAAACGGGGTGGAACTAACACGGGTATGAGACGCGTGCTTGTTAGCAATTAAATTCGAGCTTTCAGATCTTTCGGTTAATAATGAGTGAGGGAAGCTCTGTCTTTCCTCATTCCTCTTCCTCTTTCTCCTCATCCTCTACTTACTCATTCTCTATAAAAATTCCTCTACTTACCCATTCCACAGATCATCCATTCTTCTAAGAGTCAGTCACAAAGGGAAGGAATCGCACACGCGTAATTGTTTCCTATGCATTTCCCTCCCTTGCTCTTCTCATCTCTGAAAGCTATAATTTAATTTCTGATCTTTCTAATTAGTTATTTATTTATTTTTTTAAATTTTATTTTATTTACCTAAATTGTCCCTTTTGTTCCATCATAATGGCTAATATTAGGGTAACATTTCTTATTTGTACTTGAATAATGAGCGGTACGTAATTCTAGCTAATTAATTTGAAGTCATGACAGTAAACATAACGTTTCTCTGTTTGTCTTTAAACTCCCTATCTATCCACACAGGTATAAACTAATTGTGTGCGTGTGATTAAGAAAGAAAGAAAAGAGAGAGAGAGAGAGAGAGAGAGAGAGAGAGAGAGTAATAGCAGCTGAATGAGTTGTTAACATAAGGAAGATTATGGTAAAGTTGTGCCGTAGTTTGAGGTGTGGGGGAAAAGGGAACGGGGGTTGGAGGTAGAAGGAGGGTGGGGAGGGGGAGTGGGATATGGCAACACCTGCAACTACAAAATCGATCGGTTCAGCGGCTCGGCACATTTTATTATGATCGTGAGTACGCCTGTTGAAAGCTAACAATACCAGCACAATAACTCAGGAAAGGATGATGGTGTTCATTAACACGGACAATACTTAGTCATTCTATATTGTGGCTGTCGTCTGGGCTGCGACACAATGCGCGCGGAAGTGCAGCAGATGCGCATTTCAGATGCGATCCTCACTTTCAGCGTAAAATGATATATTGTGCATGACGATTTGTAGCCAAGCATCTAGATAACTGCGCTGTCCTTCTCGCAACACACCTCTCTCTCTCTCTTCTCACCTAAAAAAAAAAAAAAAAAAAAAAAGCCAACATCCAACCAACCAACAAAACCAATACAAACCAAGACAAAGAAACAATCAAACAATCATTCAAACAACTTGCGAATGATGGAAGGAGTAAAACGCAACGATGACTTTTTCATTTCACACCCTCCAGAAGTCCATCCCATCCACTTATAACCTGATCGGCATCTGTAAGAGCAGAGAGGAAACATCCCGGAATAACCCGGAGGACGGATCGAGAAAAACGAATAAAAATTTACGACCTGTATCTTAAAGGCGACGATATGACAACCACAAGCAAATGTCACGACTGACTGACTTTCAAAACAACTAATATAGCCAGTTCTTTATTATGATTGTTCTCTCTGTCTGTCTGTCTGTCTGTCTGTCTGTCTCCTTCTCTCTCAAATGCATCAAATTCATCACATTATCGATGATGATGATGGTGGCGAGATGATGATGTTGTTGGTAATGACGATGATGATGATGATGATATTAGTGAGGGTACGGTGGTTGTGACGATGATGGCGACGACACATTATCATCATCATCATCATCATCAAAGAAAAAGAAAGAGATTTCTCTTATATAGCGCACTTATAAGCTCAGAGAGCTTCTCAAAGCGCTGGCCACTACTATCCAGCAATCACAAAATAGTTTGCTGAAGTCAGGATTCGAACCCACGTCGCCAGAGACGCTCGTACACAAGTCGAACACTCTGACGACTGAGCTATCCCTGCCATCATCATCATCATCATCATCATCATCATCATCATCATCATCATCATCATCATCATCATCATCATCATGACTATTATACAGCTGTTGTCACACAAAGGTTTACAATGAGTAATCATCATCGTCCCCGCCCTGTAAAAGTTTTCAAACGTTCTTTTTAGATGCACTGAAAATGTTAATTTGCACACGACAGTTGTTGAAAGTCGAGTACCCTGACAAGGACAAACAAGACTTATTGATTCCTCCCTTAATCATTAGCCCAAAAAATCTCTCTCAAAAGCGGTAAAGGGCGAATTAAGAGCATAATTTAATGTTCTTGGAGAATTAAAAGCATATTTTAAAGATTTTCCAATATGAAAAAAGGCGCTTCGTTAGACGACATTTTTTTTACTAATGCATCTTGCACATTGTGAAAACAATGAAACATTTAAATAGAACAATAAAAAGCCGAGGGAGTGGTTACACACGAACGCACACACACACACACACACACACATACACACACACGAGAAAGCAGACAATAATGACGAGGTACCGGAAACAGCATGAAAGGGAGGAGTGCAGAAATTAACTCCACTGTGTGCATTAGGCCCGTACCCACTGTATGCACGCTCTTCTAAATTACCGACCCCTCCCTGTTTTAATCAATATTTTTTACGTTGTTAAAAAAAACAAAACAATGGCAAGCTTCTTTTTTTTTTAGGCCTGACATAGGAATAAAAAAAAACAGAAGAAGAAAAAAAAGATAATGATTTTGGACACAGACTGCTTAATTGTATATCTCCAATATGCACGAAGTCGATGGAGAAAAAAAATCAGAGAAGAATACTAACGATTTCGTTCACAAGTAAACAAAATGTCTTACTTAATTTAGTACAAATTTGCATGCAAAGCCTACATGGCGTCGAAAGCATGTGATGCCAACCTAAAATAAAGTTTAATAATAATAATAATAATAATAATAATAATAATAATAATAATAATAATAATAATAATAATAATAATAATAAACTTTCTATTGCATGAGCAATTAAAAAACACACTTTGGATTGTCAAACTCTGCCTATGAAAACACGTAATATTTGCGAAAGCACTATCGTTTTAAAACTACCTGTGTCACTTTATTAACAAAGAATTGTATTTTAATTTCTGCTTGTCCCAAAAGCAAACATTATAAAGAAATAATCAGGAAAAGTCAACACAAACTTAAGAAAACATTGTAAATCGCCACGTAAACATTGCATTTCAAACAACCACGAAAAACTACACTGGAAGTCATCATTTAAAAATAAACAGCAACAACAAAAAAAAAAAAGAAAAGAATATAGACGCATGTAAAAATGAACAAGGACATACACACACTGAAAATCACAAAATATTAAAATACACAAAGAATTACCACATATCAAGCAATTTCAAAAATATAACCATACATACATGCACTGGAAATTGTCACAAACAAATCACACACTATCAATTACCAAACTACACCCAGTTGAATTACCTGAACAATCCTGAATCGACCCAGCAAACAATCTGCAAATCGCCGAAGCAGCTGTTGACCGCCGAAGAATATCTTTGTCATCTCTGTTCTTCATTGTTTTTGTCTTTCTTTCCGATTGCTGAGCTAGCTGCCCGATTCGGCTCTTTGCAGTCCGCTGGACCCTATCAACAATGACTAACTAACTAACTGCCTAAACAGGCCCTCGTCACCGCATTGTTAAGAATCTGCCTGTCACTGTGTTGAAGAAACAGCCTTTTTGGTTAATGGCGAAAAGTTTGTTTTAAAACTTCTTGGAATGTCAGGTCATACATGTTTAGAATTTATTCAACGAACAACACCGCTGCTTTTCTTTTTGTTTGGATCTGGGTATATTATGTAATCTAAGCCTTCATGGACTATAAAATGTTAACGAATAACGCAGTACATGTACATATTTTCTCCAGAATAGTAGAACAAGTTCTATAACTGCTCTTAACAAAGCAGTCTTGAATAGGCTTAATTGCATGGATTTTATTAGTTCGAAGTTTTTTCACGTAGTGGTTGTAGTATTGTTGTAGTAAGCCTATAATAAACAGTCTTGGTTGAACTCATCGCACATCAGGAAGCCTGATTAGGCTTTAGAGGAAATTCCTGTTGAATATGTTTGCCGTGACACAGAGGAATGTCTCACTAGAACCAACGATGTGACCCGGATC
Organism: Oncomelania hupensis; assembly: GCA_036898135.1. Taxonomy (NCBI): domain Eukaryota; kingdom Metazoa; phylum Mollusca; class Gastropoda; order Littorinimorpha; family Pomatiopsidae; genus Oncomelania; species Oncomelania hupensis. Next base: position 27,435,526 of record CM072511.1, on the reverse strand, counting down.
CAGTGACGGTCCTGTCTGGCAAATGTTAAAACACCAAATGAGGCCCGCTGCGGGCCTGCACTGATGGTTAACGGTTATAATTATGAAAACGTTAAAGCCTGTGTGTCAACCTTCTTCTGCGCGCACGCTGTGACAGATATAACTGCACGCTGCAGCATGCGAGCTGTTGACTCCACGGCTGACTGCTTCAAGATATCACTTTGTTCTTTCTAATAGCAATCAGTGCCTATAGTCCTTTCTGTGTTTTTTTTTTCTTTCTTTTTACCGCTTCGCGCTGTTTCCGGCCAATAGTGGTTGAATATCAGAGACTTCCTGAGCTTTGAGAAAGAGTCTGCAAGTTTCGGGCGCGTGCTCCTATTGACAGCGCGTGCGTCGCACGAGCTTGGTTCACAGCTCCAATGACAAGGGGACGGTAAAACTGCCTGGCCTAATACGTCCCCTGCTCCCTACCGCCGACGGTGACAGCGCGCCACTATGGAAATGAGCCTGGGAAACATCTGGTTTAGTTGAGCTGGGAGAGGAGGGGAAGAGAGTGGGAGGATGTGAAGGGCATTGGGCGATAGGGATAATAGTCATTTTAGTGCGAACGAAACGGTGGTGGTGGTGTATGGGTGCGTGCGTGTGGGCATGTGTGTGTGTGTGTGTGTGCCCGCGTGTGGTTGTATGTGTGTGTGCGTATGTATATGTGTGTGTGCGCGCGCCAGTACATTTACTATACTTATTCGGCTACACATTGCTTTCATTATTCTGTAACTACATCGTTAAGAACCGATCATCTAATTGTTTCATTTTAATCCACAAAATGTATAAAGGCATTTCACACACACAAAAACTACCCCCGACACTCATGTTTGATAACTAGGCCTATATACCTATTATTTGGTAAAGGGCATTCACACACAGCGTAGCATTGGCGAGTCTCAGATACGCTGTGTGAAACCACAGTCCATCTTGGCGGAATGATTGCTCTGGTGGTTTCAATGTTGATTCCTTTGGATGGTTATCCCCGTCTGCCATATCGCCAATGGCGGGTGACCATCCGATCTTTCTCTTTCGATCTTGCAATAAATATTTTCTGTCTTTATTACTTTGTTTTTCTACGCACCCTAAGCGTGCTATGATGGCATGGAGTATCAGCGCTATGTAGGCTTAAGTGGCCGTCATCATCATCATCATCATCATCATCATCATCATCATCATCATCATCATCATCATCATCATCATCATCATCATCATCATCATCTTCATCATCATCATCATCATCATCATCATCATCATCATCATCATCATCATCATCATCATCATCATAATCATCATCATCATCATCATTATTTGTTTAGTTATTATTTATTTATTTAATCGTTCTTATATAGCTCATGTCCAGCTCAAGAGCTGCTCAAGGCGCTGGCCGATACATGATCTAACTCATGCCACCCAAGGCGCCAACTCTTCATCATCATCATCATCATCATCATCTGTTACTTACAATTTATGAGCGCTTTATCTCTGCTTTGTCTTTAGCCACCAGTTTGATTGCTAGAATATTCCTGGCTACAGAATAAAGAATAGGTTTGACATGGCTTGGTGTGACGACTTGACTGAAGTAATCCTCGGCTGAACACCGCGTGGTTTGAAGAGCGCTGTTGTGTGAACACTACAGGGAGCATTAGAGTCAAATCACAATGCCCATTGTAACGGTCACAACACAGAGCACCCCACAGTTTCTGATCAGCGCTCATAATATCCCAATCCTTCATTAAACGCAGTACCAAAAAATATATATCTAGAGGTATGGAATTCATTGGGCGACCCACAAAAACAACAACAAACAAGTGCTGGACAACAACGGGTGCAGAGTTCCCTCGCGTGACATCACTCGATATACATAAGTTTTGACTAAGGCTCAACGTATCTGTACACTCTCATTACATACAAAAGTTTAAAGGAAATGTTTTAAAAAAATATATAAAGGTGACATCATCATGATTACATCACTTGATTTGCATAGATTTGGTTTTACTTTAGATGAGAGGGAAAGTGTATCCCAATCTTGAACCAAATCCCTCCAGTACTTTGGGAGAAAATATGATTAGAAAAAACAAACAAACTACAAATTATGGCGTCACCACGATGACGTCACGCGATGACCTCACTCAACATACCATAGTTTCGTTTAAGGTTCAAGGCATTTGTACACTCGATCACAAAGGAAGTTTTTTTTTTAAATTACAAATATTTTAATTTTTTTAAATGACGTCACGATTATTACCTCATTTGATTCGCATAAGTTTGGTTTTACCTTGGAGGCACAAGTAAAGTTTTAAGTATACACCAAACTTGAACCAAATCCCTCCAGTAGTTTAAGAGAAAATAGGATTAGAAAAAAACAACAACTCATTATGACGTCATCATGATATGCATACTTTTTTGACATCTTAAATACAAAGTTTCACAGAAATTCGTGCATTAGTTTCTGATAAAAGTGCGCAAATATCACCTCGTGACGCCGGACAAAGCCAAACACGAAAAGCTCCTGAGCGGAGCGTAAAGCCCAGGAACTAAAAACGAAAACAACGAAAACAACGAAAACAACAACAGCAGCAGCAACAACAACAACAACAACAACAACAACAACAACTACTACTACTACTACTACTACTACTACTACTACTACTACTACTACAAAAAACCACTATAGTTGTCCCCCTTTAACATATTTTACTACTACTACTACTACTACTACTACTACTACTACTACTACTACTACTACTACTACTACTACTACTACTACTACTACTACTACTTAAAAAAACAACAACACAATAGCTGTCCCCATTTCACATATTTTATTTTACTGATGAAATTAAATTTCTGGACTTATCTCCCTTCACTAGGAGCTACCTCATTTAATAAGTTCTAGCAAGTTAAAGAATAACATTTTAATTCTTTAGTTTTAATCGGTAGGCTACAAATGTGTGAATATTGTTCTAATCTACATAAAATGTACACTCGTCCCATAATTAATTATCATTTAATTTATTAGAATAAGTTGGAACTATCATCATCGTTATTAGTAGCAGCCGCCCAAAATAATAAAAAAAAATTAAAAAAAAAAATCCGTAAGTTTAATCATTTTCTCTGTCTTCCTTCGCGTTCTCCGTCATCATCATCATCATCATCATCATCATCATCATCATCATCATCATCATCATCATCATCATCATCATCATCATCATCATCATCATCATCATCATCATCATCATCATCATCATCATCATCATCATCATCATCATCATCACCCCTCACTCCTACCAGCAGCATTAAAATCATCATGACTTAAACTGAACTTTGATGACCCTGTACTGACTCTCACAAGCTGTTAAAAGCCAATATCACCATCATATAAAAAAATCGACAATTTTAACAATGGAAAGTAGTTTTCTGACACCGACGATTGGAAATTTTAATGCGATAGTTATTGTTGAATATGATAATGGTTCTCACGGCAACGTCACAGTGGTTGCCACGTCAAATCAACAAAATGAGCGCTTTGTGGCCGGAGTTGAGAACATGTATAATACAAGACAGCAAACCATTCAAATGTATTTCCAGGCAGTTAAAAACCATCACTTTCAAGTGTGGTAAGTTTTGGGGGCTTGCCCCTGTCTGCGTTTTCTCCTAAGAAGCAAACTAAAACACGGAACAGTGGGCCACTCTTTAACTACCTGCAAGCTAAAATCTATCAAGATCTGTTTATCCAATTTTGAAACAGCGCAAAAGGTGTTTTAGATAATGATGGACCTCAGCGACCTTGACCTCCGATAAAGTGTAAATTTGTAATAAAACAGTGGCCGAGCAGTAGTTAAAGTATCTGTCAAGTTAAAATAGTAATCAAATTCGGTTTGGTAAATTTTTTTTTCTTAAGAAAAAGCTATAAAGTTATTTAAAGTTTAACAGAAAAGTAAAATATCGTCGGACATTGCGACTTAACGACCAACTGACCGACCGACAAACGATGTGTCACTGATTGACTGACCCTGAGTACCTGTATATTAAAAATTAAAACAATCGGTTCAACATTTCATAAAATATAGAGCAAGACGTGTTTGGCAAGGAATGGATCCCATTGACATTGACCTTTGAGAAAAATCAAATGCGATAACCTGGAAAGCTGGACACTAACAAGATAATTAATGTTCCTATGAAGTTTGAACAAAATCTGTCCCGTGGTTCTTAAGATATGTTGTGCGACCGATCGACCCAGGGATGGACGGGCGGACTGACAGACAAACATCATTATACATTACCAACAAAACACATACATATAAAATGCCTACATTGCTAAATAATAACATCTTAGGAAGCCCTAGTGACCACCTGGCAGAAAGCGTCCAATATTCCCAAGCTGATCCAACAGACCTCACACACAAATAAGGAGTCTTGTCCCGGAAGAGTTTTCAAGAAAATAGGTAGGTGACTGGTCTAGCGAAGAAGAAGATTGTATAGCAGATTGATAGAACAGAGCAGGAATGAGAAAGTGCAAATGAGAAAGACAGCAACAGTGGGAATTTAAAGCACAAAATTTCCAGAAATTTGGCTCGTTCTAATTCCAGATTATTTCAAAATATGTCCAGATATTATGAAATGCAAAACAAATTCAAAATGAAATGTATGATTCGGTAATATGTATGCCTATTGCAGCTAATTCTCTAATGCAAATAACTTAATGAGTTCTGATCAACGATTTCGCGGTTTACTTCAAATAAGCAAAACAAAATTATTGTCCAAACAAGTTACATGAAATAAAAGAAAGTAAGTAAAATAGGTAAAAAGTTTGTTCCCCTAGCGAACGCTTTAACATACGAACACAGAAAATAACAATATATGCCTAATAAAATAATAATATATGTTAATATTATATAGAAAGTTACACTACACACAGCAAAATCAAAATACAACGTTTTCATAAAGGAATTTTGTTTCTGAATAATATTAGAGCTGTCGTATGCAAACTCCCATGCAATATACTTTGCTCAAAGAACAACAGAATCGATGTTCTGAAACATGTGAAGGCCTGTTAATTCTAATAATACTGTGATAGTTCTCTGGCACTCAGAATGGGGTAAACGGATAGATTTGTTCTCAAGTTCTCGGAAATACTTTGTATGAGCGCAACAAAGATTGTTAAAACTTATGACCAAAGGCTAACAGAACTCTTGAGGGCAGGGGACAATTCCAATTCTGAGCTCGGCTTCGTTTGTATAAGATTTCAGAGCAAACTAGTCTCCATTCCTGTATGACCAACGCGATGCTGTTGCAAGAGGCAGTTCTGCGATACCTTAATATGAAAAAAATAGGAAGATGAGATATTCATATTAAAAGGTAAAGACGAAAAAACTAAATCCACAAGATTAAAAGGTCCTCTACAAATGTGTCACTAAGCAGCTTCAAGACTAGGTTAAAAGGTTAAATGATGCACACAATCCAATCCGATGGAAACAGATTAACAGAGTGTTTATAGATGTATGTATATGAAACTCACTGTAACGGGCTAGAGTTCCCCCCCTCCCCCCCAAAAAAAAAAAGAAAAAAAAAGAAAAAAAAGAAAATCCAAACTTCTGATTTTGATTTCGCGAAACACTTTAGCAGTTGGGGTTTCATTCTAGCTCAATAAGGTACAAACTCCAATCAGGAAGATCTTCAGCTGTGACCATGGCTACTCAAAAGAAGGATGCAATAATCCGGGAAAATGTGTGTTCTATGAAAAGCCGTGGTGGTCATTGTGGGGATTAGCCAGACACTTTTATGTCTTCTTCCTGCGAGGACGGCGACACGCTGAAGTAAGCTTATATTGAGCGATGTACGGAGTAGGCTATATCTATCAGCTTAGCCCAGCAGTCTAGTACTATTTTCGCCAAAATTGAAATAAAACTGGTACCTTAAAACGAGGCTAAAACGGCTTGACCAAAGGAGATGGAACGTGACCTTCGGAGAAAACTCCTTCAGTGGGTTAAAATGTTGACATGTATTACAGGCTTGCAGGCGAATCAAAATATTACCCCCGTTGGGGTGCCGGGGGTTTCAGTATAAATAGTATCCCCACTTTCTGGAAATTTAGTGCTTTAAATTCCCACTGTTGCTGTCTTTCTCATTTGCTCTTTCTCATTCCTGCTCTGTTCTATCAATCGTCTATACAATCTTCTTCTTCGCTAGACCAGTCAACTACCTATTTTCTTGAAAACTCTTCCGGGACAAGACTCCTTATTTGTGTGTGAGGTCTGTTGGATCAGCTTGGGAATATTGGACGCTTTCTGCCGGGTGGTCACTAGGGCTTCCTATGATGTTATTATTTAGCAATGTAGGCATTTTATATGTATGTGTTTTGTTGGTAATGTATAATGATGTTTGTATTCTATTTTGTTTTTTTGTAAACGGGGGTTCGATAAATTAGAGTATAGCCTCAGCGTCGCCTGCGTGGGATGTCTTTATTGTAATGTGACTGTCTGGAGGAGAGCTTTCAGTTTTACCACTAGGGTTGTTTCAGCAGATCTTTTATGCGGATCAGGGGTTGTCCGGTGCTGATTTGGCTCGGAAGAGTCCGCTGGACCTAAAGCAATAATCATGTAATGTAATATAATGTAATCAAAATATTGTTGTTGGTGTGGCTCGGATACTCAGGATTTGCTGGAGCTTCAAGGTCCACCTGGAAGAGGATGGCTTTAAATCGAGCGACTGTTAAATGGATTTTATACACAAAGCTATAGTGCTATATTCACATTGATTTGATTTTGCTTTTCTCTGTCCGGTGTCACATCCTTCAAGTTCCGGGTCTCCTAGTTTATCCGAGCGCATTTGCGCATGCGCTAGGTCATGTCGGGCCGGCTTTTTCACGAAGTTCTTAGGCGTCCTAACCCTAACCCTAACCCTAAACTCTTAACTCTAACCCAAACCCTAACCCTAACCCTTACGAAGACTATGATAGCACTGTGCGCATGCGTCGAATTTTGTAACGCGTCGACCAATCAGAATGCTCCCATTCGCTCCCAGCCCAGCTAAGATACTAGGAACTGGGAGGATGTCACACCGGTTCTGTGAGAGTGATAGAGCTTGTGCCGACGTTCTCTGCTGTGTGGTGGGTGTGAGGTGGATGAATTGGGGTGGGGAAGGAGAGTGAAGGGTTGGAGGTATTTGGTTTGGATGGGTGAAGGGGAGGTAGGGGTGTGTGGGTGAGTGATGGTGCTGATGATGGCGTTGATGTTGGTGAGTCTGAGTAACTACAGCGAAGTGTGCAATTATGACTGTGATTATTCATCAGCAGCACTACAGTTTAAATTGCGACAAAAAATAAATAAACAAACTGAGTTCTCCCTCAATCGCTTAGTGATTTCATGTCGAAGCGATACTTATAATATTTAAATTGTAAAAAAAAATTGCAGTTTTTAAATAATGATAAGCCGATAGCTTAAAACAATCGGCTAAAAGATCTTTCTGCTTATCTTTGATAGAATTCACTATCTATGTAACAACAAATCTACATGTATGAATGACGCTTAATTCAAATGCAGCAGTTGTGTTGGCGATGTTTCAGGCTGGGTGAATAATGGACACGTATCCATTAGGGCGTACTCCTCGACAGGCTGTCACGAATTGGCTAGTTTAAACTCTGCCTATCGACTATTTAGCATTGTGTAGCCTTTGTAACAGTAGAGAGTTAGTACAGTACACAGTAGCAATTAAATTACAGCACACTGCGAGCCTGAGCCACACACACAGCGCAGTGACGTCAGCACTTGAGTTTTGAATATGAACATTTTACCCAATGAGAGCTTACGCAAAGCGGTTCGAGCCAGTTTGACTGGGTCCGAGCCTAACACATTTTTGGGCAGTTGGGAGTAATACACCGAAGTGTTAACAGCTAGAAAGCTGGCAGAGAAATCTCTCTACACTTAGACCAGGAAGCAGGACTTAGGAATCGTAGAATTCTATCAAGTCACACGGGCCTGAACTTGTCAAACAGGTAAATGAACACCCTTCTGTTTCATCGTGATATATGTGTAGTATTGTTGAAATTATGTTTGAAGAATTTGCTATGCATAAATGTGAATTGTTAATCCGAATTTGCGTGACCATGTGGAAGAGCCTACCACGAGGCGAAACACGACCGGTTACGCCGCCATGTTGCATACCATACGGAACCACTGTTGTTTAACTTATATGTATGTTTGCAGACCAGTGGCTGTACCACTGAATGTTTATAATATTATTAATTCTGTATGTGTATAGTTAGCCACGTTTGATATTTATGTATGTATAGGAATTTAGAGTGAGATTCCAGTGGAACCCGGAAGTAGCAGAATGTTCGTCGCTTATGTATAGAGATGTGGAGCTATCACTGAGGGCTACTTGGCTTTCAGTGAGACGCTCTGCACAAACCGATTATTCAGGGTTGTGCAGAATTTCGTCTCTTATATTACAGACGGGCAGGCGAGCTATCCCGAGCTATCCCGAGCTATCCTGTGAACCCCACTCCACAGAAACAAGTTGGTTGAGGAACCTCTACCGCACAAGTCGGAACGAGCGACCCGGTAAAACTCCCTGTCAGACCCCACAGCGTGGCCAGGGAACCCAACTACACAACGACACAGGTGGACCAGAAGCTACCTCACAGAAGGACTTCGACCGCACCACCCGCCAGTTAAGTGTGTTATCCCAAGTGCACTTAAACTGATCAGAACAGGACCACAGTAGTCCAACTATTCAGAAACTCTAAAACGGACCACAGTAGTCCAAATCTACATGAGATATACTAGCGAGTGCCCGATGAAGATAGAACAGCTGCATAGACTATCAGCGATCGAACTATTAGCATTGAAAGAGACTTTTTAAGTTAGATTAGTACTTAGAGAACCTTGTATAGAGTAGAAGAAATAAATGTGTGATTTTAACTGTTATCAAAAGGCTGGACTACATATGATTCATAGCCGTGTGAAAGCTAGTGTGACAGTATTCTTTTACCTTTTTTCTATCTATTTCTGTACCCCAACCTTAACACAGAACGAGCTAAACAAATAAATTTATTAAAGTAATTCATAGGGTGACTTACTAGCAGTTCCCACCGAATAAACGTGAGGGTCCATAATTCCATTGTGCAGAGCCCATAAACCCCACGTGACACTTTAATTGGCGAGCCTGCCAGGATCTGTGTATAATAGGAATTGGGTATAAACGGATCTAAGTACAATAAAATTAGATAACAGTAGGAGTAGTAGAATAACTTAGAATAGTGGTAACATTGACTCAGTTTGGGTGCACTATTCTTTAGTTAAAAACTTTTTTGCTTCAATTATTTTTGTGTCTGTATGTTGCATTGTTCTTTTGCAGGTTTTGCTTAAGTAACTGTTGTATGCCATTTGACTCTTGTTTTATTCTATTATTGATTACGAATTTGATTGTCTTTGCATTGTTTTTATTGACTTGCAATATTGCTAGTGTTTTGGTATTCCACGTGATTCAGAGGGTGTTCATAGACACGTTTGGCAATGTCGGACCCAGTGGCCTTGAGATTGCGTTTCAAGGAATTGGGAGAAGCTTTACACTTAGCAGGGGCGGACCTAATTGCGTATATAAATGCAGAGGTAGAGAAACAGGAGGCTAAGGCAGAGAGAGCAGCAGAAAGGGAGGCGAAGAAACTAGCCTTAGAAGCAGAGCAGAAGAAACTAGAATTAGAAGGAGAACAGAAGAAGGCAGCATTAGCAGCAGAGAGAGAAGCAGAAGTTAGGAGATGGGAGTATGAGAGGGCAGAAAAAGAAAAAGAGAGGGCAGAGAAAGAAAAAGAGAGGGAAGAAAAGGAAAAAGAAAGACAGCATGAGTTAGAGCTAAGAAGATTGGGATCAGGAGCTTCAAGTTCTTCCTCAACCCCTTCCCACTCAGATCAGCTAGAGGTAGCATCCAACCCTGTACAAGGAATGTCATTTCCACTGGGAACATTCAATGAGAGAGAAGAAGGTCTAGATCTCTATCTGACTAGGTTTGAGCGCCTAGCAACAGAGTATAAACTAGATCCCACTCATTGGTCTTTCAAGCTTAGTCAAGGACTTAGAGGAAAGGCTTATGACATCTACAGTAAGCTACCGACTGACAGAGTGACTGACTATCACAAAGTAAAAGAGGCACTCCTAACGGGATTCGAACTGACAGGAGAATGCTACCGGCAAAAGTTCCGCACCAATCGGAGAGTGAAAGGAGAGAGCTATGCGCAGTTCGCGGATCGGTTGTCCACAACGCTGGATAAGTGGATTAGCCAGTCAGCCACGGCTAAGACGTATGATGGACTGACAGAACTGTTAGTATGGGAACAGCTACGGGAAACCATGACCCCCGAGCTGAGAACCTTCTCAGTAGAGCAGGGCGCGGAAAGACTAGAAGATCTGGTCAAGGTCGCATATAGGTACGTGGCCGCACACGGAGAAGCCAAGAGCTTCAGGCGAGACCTAAAGCCTAACGGGAAAGAGGCACAGAAACGAAGCCCTAACCGAGAAGAGCGCACCGCGAATAAGCCGAATAACCCCAGACCTGGGCAAAATAAAGGACCCAACACGGAATTCGGGAAAAGAGGTCCCGCAGAACAGAGACGGTATTGTTCGTTCTGCAACAGAAACAATCACTCCACCGCAGAATGTTTCAAGTTGGCCGCACAACGTAGGGAAGAGCGCGAAAGCCGGCCAGCGCACAGAGTTCTAACTCAAAGTAGCGGTAATAAGCCACACACGATCGGAGATCACCCATCGGTGACAGACACGGTCAAGGTCAACGGAAAAGAAGCGAACTGTCTGTATGACACAGGTCTATCATACGACGCGATAGTCAGCGAGTCTCTTGTATCGCGCGCGGACTTGACAGACAAGACAGTCGACTTACAAGGAGCAGACTTGACGAAACCGACGACTACTTGCCCAATAGCTTGGATCGAAGTAGAGAGTAGGTACGTCACAGGACGAATCCAAGCAGCTGTTTTACAGAAACCCCTGTATGATCTAGTGCTAGGTTGTAGGTATGTGTTCTTAGGCACGCCCCCAAAAACTGTAGAGATAGCTGCAGTGCAAACCAGGGCCCAAGCTAAAACCCAACCACCCCAGCCCGAGTTCGCTCCGAATCCAGGACTCGAAGAGATCAAAACAGCACAGAAAGAAGACACCTCGATAGCGAAGTGCTTCCAGAAGCTACCCAAGGCGCACACACCCCCGCACAAGGGAGACTTCTACATGGAACAGGGAGTTCTACATCGACAAGGAGATGGAGATCACACCCAACTAGTACTACCAGCCACCCTTCGAGCCCAAGTACTAGAATTAGGCCACAGCATGCCACTCAGCGGACACATGGGAATTGGAGCCACAGTGCAGAGAATCAGCGCACACTACTATTGGCCAGGAATCACGGAGGATGTCAAGCGCTACGTGAAATCTTGCCACCAATGTCAACGATATTCCCCGCGACATCACACCGTACCAGTTACCTTAGGACCATCAGTAGTAGTCGGCGTGCCATTCCAGCAAGTCTCAGTAGACATAGTAGGACCACTGCCCATGACCAAGAAGCGGAACAGATTTCTACTCACACTCGTCGACGCATGTACGATGTGGTGCGAAGCAGTCCCGTTGCCAGCGATCGACACCAAGAAGATTGCAGATGCACTCATCGCCATCTTTACCAGAGTCGGATTCCCGGACAGCATTAGAACGGACAACGGATCTCAGTTCACCGGCCGCCTGATGCAAGACGTGTTCGAGTTGATACAAGTCCATCACATTCGCACACCACCATACCACCCCCGCCAGCAACGGACAAGTAGAAAGACTGAATGGAACCCTTCTCACCATACTCAGGAAAGTCGCCGACGACAATCCAGAAGCGTGGGACACCTACGTGAATGCGGCACTGTTCGCATACCGAGAAACGCCCCATGCAGCCACAGGCTACACCCCGTCAACATTGCTATTCGGCAGACCTCTAGCAGGACCGCTAGAAGCCCTACGCAGAAGTTGGACGGAAGCCAAGATAGACGACACACCCAGAGGTGCCACCAAGTACGTCGCAGACCTGCAGGAAACCCTCAAAGCAACGTGGAAGAAAGCTGGTGAAGCACTGAAGAAGGCAAGAGCCCGTCAGGCGAAGTACTACAACCGCCACGCGAAGGACAGAGAACTGCAAGTCGGCGATCAAGTGCTACTCTTACTTCCAAGTGGAACCAACAAGCTGGACATCGCTTGGAGAGGACCGTACCGGGTGACTGCCAAGAAATCCAAGACAGTCTACCAAGTAGAGGTGAACGGGAGAGCCCGATACCACCACATCAATCTCCTCAAGAAATACACGGACCGACCAGCGACCCCCAGCACTCACAACTTGTTAGCCATCGCCATCGCGGAAGAAGGAGAAAGCATGGAGACCAATGCAGTAGAGTATCCCCTGCACTCCAAAGAAACCTACAAAGACGTGATACTCAACGGAGACCTAGCCGCTAAACAGCGACAGCAAGTACTACAGGTCATTCGACAACATCAGACTGTGCTCACAGACCGACCAGGGAGGACAGACCTCGTCGAAGTAACCCTAACGGTGACCGACCCAACACCCGTCCGCCAGGAGCTCTACCCGATGCCACTGTCGCAGCAGCGAGCCATCAAGGAAGAGATAGACACCTTACTGGCAGCCGGAATCATCTCAGAGTCTACTTCACCCTACAGCGCAGGCACGGTATTGTTGCGAAAACCCAACGGAGAGCATCGACTGTGCATCGACTTCAGACTCCTGAATGCGGTAACGCAGTTCCAGCCAGAGCCACTCCCGGACCAGACAGACCTATTTGCCAAGCTACAGCGAGCGAAGTACTTCTCACGCATCGACCTCAGCAAAGGATACTACCAGATACCAGTGCAACCGCAAGTCCGAAAGTACCTAGCGTTTAGCACTATGGAAGGACACTTCGAGTTCAATGTACTTCCATTCGGACTCCACAACGCACCCAGCATCTTCAGCGCCATGATGCGAAAACTCCTGGCACCCCTGAGCAGCGAGCACCTACATTCGTTTATGGACGACATCCTCATCGCAACACCCACGTGGGAGGAACATGTCACGCTCCTACAACAACTACTCGCCCGCCTCAGAGACACGGGATTGACGGCAAGACCCACCAAATGTCAGATTGGATTCACAGAACTAGAATTTCTGGGACACACCATCAGTCAAGGAAGCCTGCGACCGGTAGAAAAGACAGTGAAACGCCTACTCGACGCTCCTAGGCCCAAGACAAAGAAGGAAGTGCAGTCATTTCTAGGACTCTGCGGCTTCTACCAGAAGTTCATCCCCAACTACAACAGCATCGCCGTACCTCTGACAAATGGAACCCGGAAAATCGCCCCGGACAAAGTCGTATGGACAGCGGAATGCGAGACAGCATTCCAAACACTCAAGGACAGAATGACATCGGCGCCAGTACTCCACCTACCCGATTTGACTCAGCCATTCGTTCTTCGCACCGACGCAAGCGACTTAGGACTCGGAGCAGTACTGCTACAGCGCGACCCCAAGAATGCAGAGACGCTATTCCCTGTCGCCTACGCCAGCAGAAAATTGAGACCCGCCGAGACCCACTACGCCACGTCGGAGAAAGAATGCCTTGGACTAGTCTGGGCCATACAGAAGTTTCAACTCTACCTGTATGGGACCCATTTCACAGTTCAGGTGGACCACCAACCACTATCGTTCCTGGCAGCCTCCAAGTCTTTGAACTCTCGCCTGATGCGATGGGCACTCACCCTTCAGGCGTACTCATTCCAAATCGAGTACATCCCCGGCAAAGAAAACCACGGAGCCGACTACCTCAGTCGCCATCTCGTGGAGGACACAGCAGCTGTCGCCCACCCAACACAACTAAGGGCCACAGCACCAGAATTCGTCCCCGCCCAGTAATACCCTGTCACTAGTGTCCATAGCTACCTGGCACAGCATTGCAGCTCAGGTAGAGCAACTTACTTAGTTTGTAAATAGGACCCTAGGATAGTGCAGTGTTAAACTAGGCTCTGTAGTAGAAAAAGGTCGAATCCAGTAGTCATCGCCTTTTTTCAGTTGAGGGAGCCTGTCACGAATTGGCTAGTTTAAACTCTGCCTATCGACTATTTAGCATTGTGTAGCCTTTGTAACAGTAGAGAGTTAGTACAGTACACAGTAGCAATTAAATTACAGCACACTGCGAGCCTGAGCCACACACACAGCGCAGTGACGTCAGCACTTGAGTTTTGAATATGAACATTTTACCCAATGAGAGCTTACGCAAAGCGGTTCGAGCCAGTTTGACTGGGTCCGAGCCTAACACATTTTTGGGCAGTTGGGAGTAATACACCGAAGTGTTAACAGCTAGAAAGCTGGCAGAGAAATCTCTCTACACTTAGACCAGGAAGCAGGACTTAGGAATCGTAGAATTCTATCAAGTCACACGGGCCTGAACTTGTCAAACAGGTAAATGAACACCCTTCTGTTTCATCGTGATATATGTGTAGTATTGTTGAAATTATGTTTGAAGAATTTGCTATGCATAAATGTGAATTGTTAATCCGAATTTGCGTGACCATGTGGAAGAGCCTACCACGAGGCGAAACACGACCGGTTACGCCGCCATGTTGCATACCATACGGAACCACTGTTGTTTAACTTATATGTATGTTTGCAGACCAGTGGCTGTACCACTGAATGTTTATAATATTATTAATTCTGTATGTGTATAGTTAGCCACGTTTGATATTTATGTATGTATAGGAATTTAGAGTGAGATTCCAGTGGAACCCGGAAGTAGCAGAATGTTCGTCGCTTATGTATAGAGATGTGGAGCTATCACTGAGGGCTACTTGGCTTTCAGTGAGACGCTCTGCACAAACCGATTATTCAGGGTTGTGCAGAATTTCGTCTCTTATATTACAGACGGGCAGGCGAGCTATCCCGAGCTATCCCGAGCTATCCTGTGAACCCCACTCCACAGAAACAAGTTGGTTGAGGAACCTCTACCGCACAAGTCGGAACGAGCGACCCGGTAAAACTCCCTGTCAGACCCCACAGCGTGGCCAGGGAACCCAACTACACAACGACACAGGTGGACCAGAAGCTACCTCACAGAAGGACTTCGACCGCACCACCCGCCAGTTAAGTGTGTTATCCCAAGTGCACTTAAACTGATCAGAACAGGACCACAGTAGTCCAACTATTCAGAAACTCTAAAACGGACCACAGTAGTCCAAATCTACATGAGATATACTAGCGAGTGCCCGATGAAGATAGAACAGCTGCATAGACTATCAGCGATCGAACTATTAGCATTGAAAGAGACTTTTTAAGTTAGATTAGTACTTAGAGAACCTTGTATAGAGTAGAAGAAATAAATGTGTGATTTTAACTGTTATCAAAAGGCTGGACTACATATGATTCATAGCCGTGTGAAAGCTAGTGTGACAGTATTCTTTTACCTTTTTTCTATCTATTTCTGTACCCCAACCTTAACACAGAACGAGCTAAACAAATAAATTTATTAAAGTAATTCATAGGGTGACTTACTAGCAGTTCCCACCGAATAAACGTGAGGGTCCATAATTCCATTGTGCAGAGCCCATAAACCCCACGTGACACAGGCTTAGACACTCTGTACGTCAGCAGCTGGTGATATGTATAGCAGCTTGTCAAGCTTTTAGTATTTGTCAATGGAACCAGTTGCAGGCAGCATTAAACTACTGCTTTCCTATTTAAAAAAAAAAGTTTCGTTAATCAGAAACGCGTACAAATGGAAATAGTTTGATTAAAAATTGACTATAGCAGGCATTTTACTAATTGTTGACGAAACATCATTATTTTTTTCACCCGCTACAATCTTACGTGGTAGACTGTACTTAATATAAAGATAGTGAGACAAAAAAATCAACTTCTCGAATTTGGAAATGTGTTGCTCTGAACAAGACGATACCGCGTAGATCTGCACGATGGGAGCTACAGAGGAATCAGTGGGTTTATTATATTAGCTTTAATGGCTGCGTTTATTGATTATCATCGTCGCCGTCGTAACTCTCATCATCATCATCATCATCATCATTATCATCATCATCATCATCATCATCATCATCATCATCATCATCATCATCATCATCATCATCACCACCACCATACACCACAACCACCATCAGCATCAGCCGCTGGTACTACACCATAGCAAGACAACGGCATGTTCGTTTGTGATCGTGGCTGGCAAAGGTGAGAAAAACAATGGAGCTTTGCGGTTCGTTGGTCACAGCTGTTAACGAACATTTCAGCTGTATGAAGACTAAACGCTAGAAGGTTTAACCTCTAAAAAAAACATTCTAGCACCGACAGTCAATATCTGTGTGTCATATGTTATAACAAATAGGCTATTAAGTCACGAAGGTTTGTAGAAAAAATAAACGGAAACCCCCCCCCCCCCCCTACCAACTTCAGTTTTAGGATAGCCGACAGCTGTAGTCAATAATTCTGATTTTGAAGCTCTTGCATCAACGTTCAATTTTTGGGTAAAGTCCGTTTTAATTTAGATTCCCATGAGAGAGTGCTATAGAAGGGGGATTAGTGTAACGATACAACAGCCGCAGAGAAACCACCCATATTCAACTAAGAACAGTAACTCTTGAGTTATCTGTTTGTTTTTAATTCTGCTAGTTACAGAATTATATGAAGCTGACTATTGGACTCAATTCATTCAACATAATTATGTCTTCATAAAGGATTATCTCCTATGTTGCTCATAAGGGAACCTCGACTGCGCTAACTGTAATTAGTAGGCCTGATCCGACTGCCTATGAAAATGCTGAAATGCTGGGGCACCTCTATCAGACGCTCTGCATG
>CM072511.1:27398609-27413609 GCA_036898135.1 Oncomelania hupensis | reverse complement strand
ATACAGAACATGTCCAGAACAGCCCCTAAACTAACATATTTATAAAACACTAAAGGGGAGTTAACCTGGAACAGGTCCAGAACAGCCACTACAAAAATAAACTTTTAACCGCTACAGCTCTTGACCCGGGGAGTTATACTGGGACAAGTCCAGAACAGCCCCCAAGAACACTTATAAAACACAACAGGGGAGTTAAACTGGAACAAGTCCAGAACAGCCCCCCAGTAGGGGAGACCTTGTGCTGTTTAAAACTTGTCAGCCGCTTCACAGTCTGGTAGGCCTTCTTGCTGTTGTTCTTGTTCAGACTGTTCTCTATTTCCTGGCATTGCTCACCCCCGTAGGGGTGTCAGGAGTTTCAGTATAAATAGTATCCCCACTTCCTGGAAATGTAGTGCCTTAAATTCTCACTATCGCTTTCTCCTTTGTTCTTTCTCATTCTTACTCTGTTCTATCAATCTACTATACTATCTTCTTCTTCGCTAGACCAGTCACCTATCTTTTTTCTTCAAAACTCTTCCGGGACAAAACTCCTCATTTGTGTGTGAGGTCTGTTGGATCAGCTTGGGAATATTGGACGCTTTCTGCCAAATGGTCACAGGAGCTTCCTATAATGTTATTATTTGGCAATGTAATAATTTTATATGTATGTGTTTTGTTGATATTTTGTAATGATGTTTGTATTCTATTTTGTTTTTGTAAACGGGTGTTCGATAAATTAGAGTATATACTCAGCGTCCCCTGCGTGGGATGTCTTTATTGTAAAGTGTCCGGCTGGTCGAACTTCAGTCTGGTGCACTTTGCTGTGTTTACTCTCTTCAAGTGGAGCCTAAAGGACATCATCACAAGGTCGTGTTCATTTCCGATGTCTGTTCCTGGAAAGGTGCGTGTCCTTCCAATGTTGATGCTTGATCTGAAGCGTGTCTTGACCATGATGTCGTCAATCTGGATGTGATGCTCACCGCTGGGACTGTGCCATGTCCATTGTCTGGATTTTTGGTGGCGACCAGGCATGTTTGTCAGTATCAGATTGTTGTATCTGGCAAACTCCAACAGTCTCACACCCCTGATATTTGTCTCGTTGTTGCAGAAGAGTCCACTCCCCAGTTGTGGTGCGCATCTTGGCCAACCTTGGCATTCCAGTCACCTTGCACTATGACTATGTCCTTCTTCGGCACTTGGTCTAGGACAGCCTGTAGATGTTCATAGAAATCCTCCACTTCGCTTTCGTCATAGACTGATGTTGGGGCATAGGCCTGGATGATGGTGATGTTGAAAGGGGCTGCTCTAAGACGGATGGTAATGAGTCTACTGGAGACTGGGCGGCAACCCATGACTGTGGTTAGAATGTCTTTGTGGACCAAGAATCCAACATCGTGTTCGTGCCTGTCATCTCTCCCGCTGAAATAAAGCTTGTAGCCTTTGTCGGTCGTTGTTTCACATAGGCCTTTCAGCGCAGTTCGCTGATACCTAAAATGTCCCATCGATAGTGATCCAACCCGTGGGCCAGTTCTTCTAATTTTTCCTCCGCATTTAGGGTCCTGACATTCCAGGTTCCTATGACGATATTGTCTCTCGTGCGGATCCTGCTAAGTTGTCCATCACATCCTCAGTACCTGCTCCATTTTATCTCCAGTGTTTTATAGTTGTGTGTGTATAAGGCTTATCTGAATATGTTCCAGTTTAACTCCCATGTAATATTTTAACGGCGTATGTTGGGGAGGGAAGGGGGTGAAGGGTGATATTCTGGCCCTGTCCCAGTTTAACTTCCCTGTAGTGTTCTCTCTTTAACTCCCCTATAGTGTGTAATGGAGTGTTGGGTGGGTAGGTGGGGGGTTGTTCTGGTCATGTCCCAGTTAAATTACCGTGTTACATTTTCTAAGAAAGTCAGGGGTTGTTCTGGAATTGTCCCTGTTTAACTCCCTTGTTTAGCTTTTGTGCATTTAGTGAGCTTGGGGCTGACCTGGACCTGTCCCAGTTTAACTCCCCTTTTGTGTTTTATAGAGGGCTGTGGACCTACCCCAGCTTATGTTTTATAGGTGTTTGTTGTATGTACTGGACTTGTTCTAGTTTTACTCCCCTGTAATGCTTTAAAGGTGTGTTGGTGTGGGAGCTGTTCTGTCCCTGTCCCAGTTAAACTCCCATGTGGGCTGTTTTGGACTAGTCCCAGTTTAACTCGTGTTGTATTGGGAGAGGGTTGTTCCGGAATTGTTCTATTTTAAATCCCGAATGACTTGTTATTTTGAGTAGAAGCGAACCGGTTATGCTGCTGGGGACTGATTTAGAATAAAAGTGGGGGAGGGAAGGGCATTCTGGGCCATAACCAAGACTCTCAAGGAGTTTATCTGGGCATGGACTGAAACTACTTCTGGGAGTAAAAATGGTAAGGGAGTCATTTCAGCACGTCACACCGGGACGCCGGACGTGCTGACGGATGCCGGACGAACAAATCCCCCACCCACCCCACCCCCCACGCACCTACCCACCTAAATCAAAAAAAAAAGTTCTCCAGCTTACGCTTCGGGAACTGATATTAATTTATTAGTGGTAGATCTACAGCGCTTTCCATACAATTGAGAGCAAAACGCAAAACAAACACAAATTGAGAGAGGCCGACATAGGCCGCACATTAAAGGCAAGCAAACAGGCATACAGATTAGACTACAGGGACAACTGTTCATGATTAGACTTTGGGGAAAGATTATACTGTAGAGGTACAGCTAGTGGAAACAGCTGGTCCCCATTTAGATTATTGATTAGTGTATGTGTGGTTTGTTCATCTTGTGACAATAATATCGTAGTGAGTACTGTACATTGCAGTGTGCCGAGTTATGTATCCATTATAGACTTCACGAGGATGAATAAAAGGGCTAACAAATATACAATATAATACAATACGATATAAAATAATATAAAATAATATAATTTAATATACCATAACATAATAGAATAGAATAGAATAGAATAGAATAGAATAGAATAGAATAGAATAGAATTGCCCGATAAACCATAACTTTGCCTTAACCAAAAAGAACGTGCGGGGCGTTGACAATTATTGTAGGCGGAGCGAGTAACCATAAGAAGAAGGATTCTACCCTAATATCGATGTCCCACTTCCGTTTTCCTCACCGATGGACGCGTAATCTCTAAGGCAAAGGCGCCTTAAACCAAGTCAGGTCAAGACGCTGCACGCTCGGTGGTGTCAATTGGGCGTACAAAAGTCATAACAGAATTTAAATAAAAACATTATGGTGACGACGACGACGACGACGATGATGCTGATGAAGATGAGGATGATGAGGATGATGATGATGATGACGATGATGACAACGACGACGATGACGACAATGATGGTCATAATGATGACGCCGATGATGATGATGATGATGATGATGATGATGATGATGATGATGATGATGATGACGAGGATGATGATGACGACGACGACGATGATGATGACGACGATGATGGTCATGATGATCATGAGGATGATAGCTACGACGACGACGACGACGACGACGACGATGATGATGATGATGATGATGATGATGATGATGATGATGATGATGATGATGATGATGATGATGTTGACAAGCCTTTTATCTGCCAAGGGAAACCTTTCTTCACAAACTCCGAAGTTCTCCCTCATGTGCCGATTTGCAACCCAACCAAACGCATTTCCACCCACAAAATTTTCAAACACAAAAAAGAGAAAGACAGAGGCACCAAAATTTCCGTAAAACGTTGTTACTGAAACAGCGAATACAAATATGATACTCGAGATATAAAAAAGCAAGCCTTATTTACGACTATTAGTTTGAACTTAGACCAATTAAAATAATAAAAATACTAGGTGATTTAAACAAACAAATAATAATAGCACTATCTTTTTTAAAATGACGTCACCATGATAACGTCATTTAATATACATAAGTTTGGTTTTAGGTTCAAGGCAACTGTACACTCTAATTACAAACAAATGTAATGTAAAACAACAACAAAAAATATATTTTAAAAAAAATTACGTCACCACTATGAAGTCACTCAATAAACAAAAGCTTTGTTTTAGGCATAATGCATATGTACATACAGTCTCATTACATACGAAGTTTACAGAGAAAAAACAAGAAAGATGACATATTACACGATTACATACACCATTTGCACAAGGTTGGTTTTAACTTGGAGGCATAGCTAGTCTAAGAACAAACCCGATTTGAACCAAAGCCCTCCAGTAATGTGGGAGAAAATGCGTTTTAGAAAGAGAGAGAGAGAGAGAGAGAGAGAGAGAGAGAGAGAGAGAGAGAGAGAGAGAGAGAGAGAGAGAGAGAGAGAGAGAGAACAAAAAACACCACCACAAGTGATGACGTGACAATGCTGACGTCCCTTGATATGCATACATTTTGAGTTATCTGGTATGGATCTTTGTGTTCTAACTACGTAGCCTACCGCGTTTTAAAGAAATCCACCCATTGATTCCAGAGAAAAGTGTACACGCATGGACAGCCCCAAAACTATTGTTCCCCAGCTATCACTGGGGAACTAAAAACACGGCAACTTCAATTATGAAAACACCACAACGGAAGTAAGTTGTGTAAACAACTGCAGATAATTACACCAGATATTTCATTCAATAATGGTATTTGTTGCAGTCAATCTAAACTTTCAAAAAAATAAAAATCGATTTCCAATCCGTCTTTTACAAGCGATTCTTCCGGCCGTTATACTGCATGTTTGTGTGATAGTGTGTGTGTGTGTGTGTGTGTGTGTGGGTGGGTGGGTACCCACAAAAGCGCACAAATGGGTAGCAGACCTTGTCTTTTCTAGTAACAAATGGGTTTATTTGCTTGGAACCCACTTTTTTCCAGGAACCCACTTTTTTCTAAGTGCGCGGGAGTGCTCTTTTAGTGCATGGGAGTGCAGTTGTAGTGCATAAGAGTGTTTTAAGTACATAGGAGTGCACTATCCAGGACGGAGAAAATACAGTGAATTTTTGGAAAAGTTTGAAGCAAAATTCGACCTATTTCGTCGCCTATAGGAGACGAAATAGGTCAACTTTCTAGAGAAGGGTTAGGGTAAGGGCTAGTTGCAGCGCTGCAACTAACCATTGCCCTAACCCTTTTCCATCAAAAAATGACTTTCCGATTCCTACATTCTTAAATGAACCCATTTGTGATGTATTGCAAGTATGTGGGTGGGTGGGTGGGTGGGTGTGTTTGTGTGTGTGTGTTTGTGTTTGATGTGTATGAGGGAGCGGACGTAACATGTGAGCATGTTGGTACAGATTGCCGCGCCTTAAACCTGATTGGTCAAATGGAAAAAGGCATTTGCTTAGTATCCATTATTATTATTATTATTATTATTATTATTATTATTATTATTATTATTATTATTATTATTATTATTATTATTATTATTATTATTATTATTAATATTATTATTATTATTATTATTATTATTATTATTATTATTAGTAGTAGTAGTAGTAGTAGAAGTAGTAGTAGTAGTAGTAGTAGTAGTAAATACTAATAATACTAATACTAATACTACTACTACTACTACTACTACTACTACTACTAATGGTGTTTATTATTATTATTATTATTATTATTATTATTATTATTATTATTATTATTATTATTATTATTATTATTATTATTATTATTAATTAATTAATTTGTTAATTGATTAATTAATTAAATGAGACATTTCATTTTTAATTACAGGTCGTCGATGTGTAAAACTAAATAATGAAGTCAATCTTTATTGAAAGCAGACGAAAGCAGTACATGTTGTAGGGAAAGTGTTAAAATAAAGACAGGAGTTGACTAAGCAAAGTGAAAATGCTGTAGAAGATTACTTGTGATGTATAGCAAGATTTCCATGAGTGCGGATTACTATATGAGTCCTTGATTCGGTGTCAAACTGAGCAGGAATCCACAATGGCGTCATTCCACCTTTCCTTTTTTTTGGTCCCTCCGTCCTTCCCTTCCCTCCCCCCTCTCTCTCTCTCTTCCTCATCACATCCCATCGCATCTCTCTCTCTCTCTCTCTCTCTCTCTCTCTCTGTCTGGAAGAAAAGACGATAATAACCCGAGTTTATAAGTTTATCAACGAGATGGCACGCACTTCGAATGTAATTCCAGGCACGCCAACACATACACATAATCGAAAACCAGCAGTTTCAAACGTGTTCAGTTGTCGTGTGCCTGTTCTTGTCTCAGGTTTACCGTACAGAAGCAAAACATGCAACGATTGGTTACAACCTTAACTTTCTGAAAGCCAAATGTCATCCGAAGTTGTTTGTCCAAATAAACCTACATCGCAAAACTTGCTTGGAAAACGATAGGCTTAATAGACGAACAAGCATAGTGAAAATAAGCAAAATCGGAAGTCAGTTTTGAGAAAATGCAAAAAGAAAGTGTAAAAAGTCAATTACCGACCAAAGATGCCACCGACCGACTGACCGAAAGACTTAACTACCACCGGACCGGAGTGCCATAGATCGATTAATTATAACTCTCTCTCTCTCTCTCTCTCTCTCTCTCTCTCTCTCTCTCTCTCTCCCCCCATCTCTCTCTCACACACATACACGAACATACACAGAAGTTCGGGTGCGTGGGTATGTTGTGGATAGGAGTGTGGGTGGGCACAACCAACAGCTGTTGACACAAGATCAATGATGACGATGGCAACAGGCGGTGACGACAAACTTCCATTAAAAACCCTGCACATTAACTCCTACTTTAAAGAGAACATCGGATAATTTCAAGTTAAGTCCGCTTATATTCAAATACCCTCTTCTTTTTTTTTAAAACCCTGCTAAAATATGCCCCTGTCTTAAAACGAATATACTATTTACAGGGCTATTGTAGTAATAGTTCTGTTCACCTATATCTGAACCCAGATTGCAGTTCAGTGATCAATCAACTGCCTCTGCTAATCTCGGAATAATCTGGCCATGGTCCCGGTTGTTCTTTGTATTTTTATAGAAAAAAAATCAGTTACATTCAGAAAGAAAGAAAGAAAGAAAGAAAGAAAGAAAGAAAGAAAGAGAGAGAGAGAGAGAGAGAGAGAGAGAGAGAGAGAGAGAGGATGGGATTGGATGGGAGAGAGACCGAGAAAGAGGGAGGTGGGGGGAAGGAGGGAGAGACAAAAAAAGAAAGGTGGATAAGGAAGAGAAAGGGACAGACAGACAGACAGACAGAGACAGACAGACTGAGACAGAGAAGAAACACCCAAAGACAAACGATCGAATGTCGTAATGTTTGTGAGGTAGCTCTCTACACAAATTACTTACTTCACCCCCCCCCCCCTCGCCGCCCGCTCCTCTCCCCCACCACCAAACACACCACCCCAGAGTTATTTGGATTTTTGTCTTTAAAAAAACCACCCGAAAGACAACCTGATTTTAAATGTTCAAGTTAAATATATAAAATTGAGACTGTTCCTTCCACCCAATCTCCACCCCTCAATTCAGTGTTTTGAACTGTACCAACTGTCGGGGTATTTTTGACACCGAAATTATGTTTTTAATAATAATAATAATAATAATAATAATAATAATAATAATAATAATAATAATAATAATAATGATAATAATAATAATGATAATAATGATAATAATGGTTAATACTAATAATAATACTAATAATAATAATAATAATAATAATAATAATAATAATAATAATAATAATAATAATAATAATAATAATAATAATAATAATACTTAAAAAGCGCCTGATCTTATTAACGAATAATTCAAAGCACGTGCGCTGACACACACACACACACACAAACACACACACATGCGCACATGCACACGCACAGAAAATATATTTAAAAAAATTAACATTTCAAATCATTCAAACATTGTGGTCAATGTAGTAGACCTGTTCAACAAATGCAAATGTTGGCTCTTTGGATCCGAGATGGCACAGTGTACAAACTAATTAGCCTGCTGGGTAACCACGATAGGACAGCGACACTACAGACAACAGGCAAGGTGTTACACCAATCCACCTGTTACAAGCTCTCGTTACATAGGTAGAACAATCGTGGAACAAGTGGGACGGATATGGTCAATACTGTTATTATACATATAAAAAAAAAACTACAACATTTCCGCAACACTCACCCGTTGGAAAAATCTTTATTTCAAATGATACAACGTTTTCTCTGCCCTGCCACGATTGTTATATGTATGAAGAACACGAAAGGCCTACCTTTAAATACAAAACTATGATTATAATTCAAGAAATTGTTTGCCCGAGAGAAAAAATAAATGTGTGTGTGTGTGTGTGTGTGTGTGTGTGTGTGTGTGTGTGTGTTTCTCACAGCCCCCCGCAATAAGGGAGGAAGAATTAAACTTTGACGAAAGATTAATAAACAGGTTAGCGAAGGGAGATTAAACTTGAACATAGGCAGATCTACTACATGTTTTGTATTTAAAAAAACACAACAACTATAATTTTAATCCCGCCTCCGCTCCCATTTCCCCCACAACTACCCCCCACACACAAACACAAACCCGTCCCACCCTCCCTTTCATTTTGTACACATACAGGCATGGATGGGAGGGTAACACACTGCGGGGAAGAGACGGCCGAGGCACGGTGGAGAGGCGGAGTGATCCTCGGCCGCCTCTGCTACGCAGTGTGGTGTACGCCCACACCTCGCCTCATCGTTTCCTCATCCTGTACCGGGCCTCTTTGACCTTCTGCCCTGTCGTGCCTTTTAATAACACATACAGATAGACAGACATAGAGAATGGACATCGAATGCCTGAATATATGTATTGTGTCGTCTTGTGGAACCAATAAGGCATTAGAGAAGAAGAACAAGAAGAACAATAACAAGAACAAGAACAAGAAGAACAAGAAAAAGAACGAGAACAAGAAGAACAAGAACAAGAACAAGAAGAACAAGAACAAGAAAGAAGAAAAGAATAAAAAAGAAAGAAAGACAGAAGAAGAAGAAGAAGAAGAAGAAGAAGAAGAAGAAGAAGAAGAAGAAGAAGAAGAAGAAGAAGAAGAAGAAGAAGAAGAAGAAGAAATTTAATTATAAATTGAAATTCATATATTAAGTCAATGGCCTTTTAGAACCTCCGGGTCAAAGGTGAAGGGTGAGGCAGACAGTGGTAAAGACAACAAGAATAGAAGAAGGAAAATGGGTAGAGGGAACTTTCAGAACTTTCCATGTTGTCACAGAGGAAGTAGAACATACATATTTGATTAGTCTAGCTTGTTGAATCATTTTCTGGTTGTCATGAACATTATAGCGATGCCGTATTGAGCATAAAACAATCGCTTTTGCATACAGTGCTTATGTGGAATAGGTGGCATGGCATCTCGGGCTTATGGGGAACATTTCACCAGGACATTTCGGACCTAAAGTGGAACATTTGACCAGGACATCATACATAACTATCTATTACAACTTCATTATGTGTAATAACTAGCAAATATGTTGCAGTCGGATTCCATCTATCTTTCCATTAATATCACCATCGTCATCATTGTCGTCGGAGTCATCGCATCGTCAGCATAACCTTTGCGGTCACTGTGTTATTCCATCGTATTTTGTTATTGTTCAAAGAACTGGCCGATTGTTATTTTTTAATTCTGTGTTGCATAGCCGGAAATATTTTTTCCAATGTTATCCTTGGGAGGAATAACATTTCTTATGTCTGTCAGTCGACCCCGAGCAACACCTCCTCCATCACCACCTCAACCATCATCACCGCCACCGTCACATTATTACACGCATTGTAACAATAAAATAATAACAACACATACCTGTGCCAGTGAAGACAGCACGAAAATGCCAGCGTTGTCCATCTTGATGGCAAAGACAGCAAGCAGACTTCACTGGACGGAGACAGAAATGACGACAACGATCTGGTGGTTATTGACGAGCAGGATATCTGTGGGACAGTGCCAGTGCACAATGGCATGGTTTAAGTAATGTTTTAACCGGATGGCACAACACCTGACATTAAATGACGGCAGGACAAACGTCGATAAAAGGTTTTCGTTACAGTATTCACAGTAGTCGTCGTCAGTATTATCTTTATTTTAAAAAAAAAAGGAAGTAGGTGTAGTGGATTATTGATGCGATGTAAAAATCTTTCACCCAGTCTCTATATACTAAAATTGAGTTGAAGAATTCCGCCAAATACGGTAGACTTAATCGTTATTTCTATAATGTCCTTTCAAGATGACCGACCCCGTTCCAGACCCGTAGTAGCTTACAATATGGTCGATAGCACGAGTATGATCTCTGGATGCCTTAAACCAAAACACTGCGCTGCGATCGTGTGAGAATTCATCGTTCTCGAAGCAAATTTGTCTTTCGTTGATTTGGCGGGTTGTCTAATAATTATGTTTGATAGTTGTTAAACACGTCATTTGTTCCGACACAATGGTTAAATTCACCTAAGTTGAATGCAATAAATTAAGACGTTGAAAGTAATTAGAGTGCTGGCGGTCAAACATGGCTTGCTGAAATTGTTAGCTTCCTGGCTGTGATGTATGTCCACGCTAAATCAAACAATTTGTACGGCTGTTTTCAAGACGTGTGTCTAGCCAGGTGGTAGCAGCGTCCAGATTTGTAAGACATGGCACGTTTATGAACAAGTCCTACATTCACCAATCGAAACCCCAATGCATGTTTTTGTTCCTACGACATGAACCTTAAAGGAAAGCTTAGGAGCTCATGAAACAAAGGCGTTGTTGAAATCCAACGTGAACGCTAGTATTGTTAAGAACTGAAAGTGAAATTTACAATGAACGTTAAAAATGACACAACTATTTTACATGTCATACCTCCATGCACGAGAAGTTGAAGACAAGACAAAGAATGTAACGCTTTTGGTCCTTCGATCAGACACACTTCCTTATGTGGTATCAAAAAAAAGTGTTTCTGATGCTGCTGTCGTTGATTCAGACACCGGCTGGTGCCTCTGGGTACCGATGCCGGCCGTAGCAGCCACGTGGCTTTTTCACAAGTTAGCCGGCATTAATTGAATATACCGCGTCATTAACACTTTCCCTATCTGTGTGACTTGCACAGTTCATCATGCCAAAACAGCAGTCGGGTCACTGTAGCATCGGATAAGACGAATGGTGGCAGAAAGGCAGACCATAGTTAGTCCTGCATGCCAAAAATCGAACTTTCACGAATATCAATGCAGTAAAGCTGTGAAAAGCGTGCAACAACTTGCAGCGCAGGGGGGAACCGAGGGGCCTCTTAGGCATGCAGCTGCTGTGATACCTAGTCCCCATGTCCCTCCTGTAGGCCGCTATAGTTTTGATACTGGTGGAGGTTCTATTATAGAGTGAAAACGCCGCGGTAGACAGCAAAGTTGCCACCATCTGTTGCAATACACGGGCTGTCCTGACACAAAACACGGCCTTTTAAACAATGGATGGAACACAATTTCTACTGTCACTGCTTTGTGTAGACGCGACCCATGCAGCGTACATGTTTAACAAAATCGTATACTACAAAACAACTGTACCTGTTTTCATAGCGAATTCTGAAAAAAAAAAAAAAAGCGAATGAGAACATGCGCAGAGTTTAAACAAGAATTATTGATTTACATAATCAAACCACATTAACCGAGTAACGGTCAATTTTTTTTAAACTGCCAGAATTACAAACTATTTTAGGCAGTTAGGTCCTCTAAAAAAATATACTTAAAATCTCGGGGTGGGAGTTGAGGGATGGAAGTGGAGGTGTTAGATGGGGTGGGGGTAGGGTGATACTTAGCTATCCTTTTCAACAATGTAATATGCTGGATGAAAATGTCTGTATCATGGCGTAACAGAAACTCGACACCCCATCCTGTGGTTTGTATAAGCGCCACAGTAATTTCCAGTCTATGATACATAGTGAGGCAATTTTCGACACGTTGGAGGCCAACAGTGAGTCATTCAAACCAAACCATCTATGCGACGACTTTAATTACTTGGAATACAATTTTATGCCTGAATCGAGCTAATGTTTCCATCGATGATAAAACCAACAGGACTATTACTAAAGTAAGCGTACTTTTAACAAAAAATTATACGAAACCCAATATATATATATTGGGGTTCATGTCATTTATGTTTCTGGATAAATCCTAACCTTTAGAAGATTTGTTTCTATAGCTTTGTATAAATGCAGGATGTGATCACATGCAAATGATACAATTCAGCTTAACTTATAAATGCTGGACCTAAAACAATAACCATGTAATGTAATGTAATGTAATGTAATGTAATGTAATGTAAAGGGTCTCATTTTGACCACGCCCGTCTTCAGATCCTTTTAAAATTCACAGCGAGAGTTGTACCACTGGAAAAAAATGCTTACAAGAATTAAAAGCTCTTTAGAAAATAAAGTTAATTTTTAAACCAAGAAATTACGTAAATTGTGTGTGTGTGTGTGTGTGTGTGTGTGTGTGTGTATTTGTGTGTGTTTGTGTGTGAGTGAGTGTGCCTATTCATAGCAACCGCTAGCCGCCTCTCTTGAGCTGAAAATAGCATCTATCAAAGCCAGCAAGAGGCCGAACCCTTGCTCGGTGGCGGTTTCCGTTTTAGGTTGATACAATAAACTCTACTCTACCCTACCCTACCCCAACCTACTCTACCCTACCCTACCCCAACCTACTCTACCCTACCCTACACTACCCTAATCTACTCTACCCTACCCTACCCTACCCCAACCTACTCTACCCTACCCTACCCTACACTACCCTAATCTACTCTACCCTACCCTACCCTACACTACCATAATCTACCCTACCCTACCCTACCCTACCCCAACCTACTCTACCCTACCCCACCCTACACTACCCTAATCTACTCTACCCTACCCTACCTTACCCTAACCTACTCCACTCTACCCTAACCTACTCTACCCTACCATACCCTACACTACCCTAATCTACTCTACCCTACCCTACCCTACACTACCATAATCTACCCTACCCTACCCCAACCTACTCTACCCTACCCTACCCTACACTACCCTAATCTACTCTACCCTACCCTACACTACACTACCATAATCTACCCTACCCTACCCTACCCCAACCTACTCTACCCTACCCCACCCTACACTACCCTAATCTACTCTACCCTACCCTACCTTACCCTAACCTACTCCACTCTACCCTAACCTACTCTACTCTACTCTACCCTACCATACCCTACTCTACTCTACTCTACTCTACTCTACTCTACTCTACTCTACCCTAATCTACAATAACCTACTCTACCCTACCCTACCCTACTCTACTCTACTCTACTCTACTCTACTCTACTCTACTCTACTCTACCCTACCCTACCCTAACCTACCCTAACCTGAAAATATTGGACGCTTTCTGCCAAATGGTCACTAGGGCTTCCTATGATATTATTATTTAGCAATGTAGGCATTTTATATGAATGTGTTTTGTTGATATTTTATAATGATGTTTGTATTCTATTTTGTTTTTGTAAACGGGGATTCGATAAATTAAAGTATAGCCTCAGTGTCCACTGCGTGGGATGCCATTATTGTAAAGTGACCGGCTGGTGGAGTGCCTTCAGTGTTACCTCTGGGGTTGTTTCGGCAGATCTTTTATGCGGATCAGGGGTGAGTCCTCTTTCAGCCAAGTTGTGGTCTTGATTTTGTGGTCCTGATTCGACTCTTTGCAGTCCGCTGGACCTTGTAAGCAATGACTAACTAACTGATCACAGCTATTAAGGCCTACTATAACGTTTTTCATTCATGCTTCTGGACAGAATAAATCGTTGGGGAGGGAGGTTGTGTGTGTGGGCTGGGGAGGGTGGTAAGGGGGAAGGAGGTTGAACATGTTTGGTCACTGTGACAAAAGGCCAGAAACCTGTGACTAACTGACCAATATATGGCGACAATACTAAAAATAGTCAAAAGATCACTCTGGACACTGTACACTAGAGCGGTTTCTATTCATGGACCCGTATACGATATAACGCTGCCCAGAAAACATATGTGTGTGTGTGTGTTACGAATGTAACAGGTGCAAAGACAGTGAAAGTGTCACATGCTATTACAATCCTCGCTAAAATTGGGATGAGGGTACCATCAATGAGTATGAACCGCACTTGCTGCCTCCCTCCCCTCTCCCCCCACCGCTACCCCCCCTCTCACCCACCCCCACCCCCGTACTCAGCAGGGTTTCTCATAAATGCTCGTGTTTAGTAGTTTTCGTGCAACCATTAAACTTAACCCAACAAGTAATAAAAAGGAATGATAATATGAGATGAGGGTAGACTCTTAGTTAACAGAAGCGACGCGAGGCCTATTTCCATGTTATTTATGGTGCTAACGCTGGTGGCACCAACAACCACTGAAGACTGCTACTAAAGTGTTAGGCATATTTTGCACTGCGGTCCTGTTAAAATAATAATTTTATTCCTTTTTATTAATTTTTCTTATGTTTTGCTCAGTTTTTCTCACTGGCAAAACCATTTTAATATTTACAACATGATTTTCTGTTGATTTTTCGGTCCTGAAAAGGTTTTTAAAAGTTTTAAACTAAGTCTTAAATCATTAAAATAATGAAACTCTCTTCTTTTATTGGGAACTTTTCCCTGTTCGTCCTTTTATCATTCTACTTTATTCTTTTTCTCTCCCCCTCCCATTAGGCTAGACTTCCTTCCTCTCCTCGCCCTGACTCCACGGGAGGTGGTCCTGGTCCGCTTCCCAAAACCCGTAAATAAGACCAGTTAATTTCTGGTTAAAATTATTGTCCTTAACTCATTATATGAAATAGGACGTAAAGCTTCGCTTTCAGTCAGTCAGTCACCAACAACCAAACTAGAAATCAGCAGGGTAAGTTGGTGGTTAACTGTAGTCGAGTAAGTATTCGAAAGTGCTCCTATGCAAATAGGCTATAGAGGGAAACTGGAATGCACTCCCAGTTAGGATACAATATCGCTGAAAATATCAACTCAGTCAAGAACCTGCTGGATAGCAATCCAAAATGT
>CM072511.1:27383609-27393609 GCA_036898135.1 Oncomelania hupensis | reverse complement strand
TTTCTTATCATGGACATTTTCATGATACATTTGTAACTTTAGTAGTGTATATATTTAATCTATCGTTGTTGTTTTTTTACTTATTTCTTTTAGCTTACGGCGAAACAGCAGCCCTGAGGGCGACGTTTGGCGGACATGTCAACAGGGTCAAAATATCACTAGCAAAACATGTACGCCATTCAGCAACCGGAAGTTTGGAACACACACGTCCCAAAAAGACGGGAAGCAGAGAACGTCGGGCCTTCTCGCCGAAAGCCGTGCATCCATATACTGAAGAATCCATGGAGCTGGCCTAGAGAAAAAGAAGATCCCACTTTTACCTTTTTGCCTTTACCTTACGAGAGAGAGAGGGAGAGAGAGAGGGAGAGGGAGAGAGAGAAAGAGAGAGAGAAAGAGAGAGAGAGAGAGAGAGAGAGAGAGAGAGAGAGAGAGAGAGAGAGAGAGAGAGAGGTCCATGCCATCATGAACCTGATGCAAGAATATAATAACCTCACGCCGGTCACAATTATTTGGATTCCACCAACGAAGAAGCACCACGTGTCTGCACGATATTTTCTAACGTGTTTTTTCTCTAGCTCCATTAGCTTGTACGATTATTCATCTGCTATTTACATTTTCCACTGTATTATAGTGCAGCTATACGATGTTTGCATTGTCCAGTTGTTCTTCAAAGTAATGTCTAGGTTGCTATACTTCGTTTCTATTCTTTTTTTGCTCTTATTGTTCTTATAATAAAAACAAACACACAACAACAACAAAGCACACACAAAAAACAACTTTCGAAACCCATAAGACAATGATAAGCCTATTAAGTAATTCTTACAATTCGAATAATTTTACCGTTTTGTTTTCTCTTTCTTTGCTATTCTTCCAACCTTTCTCCACCCTCAACAATCCTCTTTCTTTTCCCCTCGTCTCCACTACATCCCAACCCCTTGCCCTCCAGTTGTATTATTGCACACCAAGTAATGGAACGGACAAAGTTCAAACTCAAAACACCTGCCGCACAGTTCGATCGGCTGCGTCCTCTTAAAACTTTACGTGTGAGGTTACGTCCCTTTGTCCTTTTCCAGTGACGCTTCGATTTATGAAGCGACCATTTTGGTACCGTTTCTTTGTTTTCACAGTTTTAAGGATGAACTTTGGTTGTTTATTCTATTGCTACTAGTTTACTAATGACTCTAAAAACAAGCTAATAAACAAAACCGCATTAATAATTAAACAATATTTCAGTCA
This sequence comes from Oncomelania hupensis, assembly GCA_036898135.1. Lineage (NCBI taxonomy): Eukaryota > Metazoa > Mollusca > Gastropoda > Littorinimorpha > Pomatiopsidae > Oncomelania > Oncomelania hupensis. The sequence continues at coordinate 27,392,373 of CM072511.1, read as the reverse complement.
TCTACATTCGACACAACATTTCTGTAGCTTACATGGGTAGTAGGCCTAACACTCTAGGTGGTTGTCAATGTGTTGCTACCAACATACTAGGGCACGGGATAAGGGTCTCTCATGATGATGATGCTTGCACACGTGTCAACATTCGGGTATTGAAAGCCTTTCAATGGGTATGAATTAGACTGATCAATGTTGAACGGCGCCTTCCATGTGTGGAATGATGTGGAAGAGAAATAGGACGCACACGGGATACGTGTTGACATTGAACAGACGGATTCAGCGTCGTTCCTCGACCTATCGTTAGTAGGTGTGTTTCAGTCCTTAGATTAGAAGCTGAATGTAGATTTACAGAGTGAAAATTTGCATATTTCATACTACGGACAAGACGTTAGGAATATAGCCCGGTATTAGCGTTGCATACATAAAAATGCTGGTTTTTTTTTCTCTTCCAGATTCAGTCCTTTTAAATTTTACCTATTTTTGATGGTGAGCATTAGGTCTTTGGGACGTTTCTCTGCTGTGAATATAGAAGAAACTTACCTATGCCTTGGCTTACAAATCAATACAACGAGAGGATGAGATAATAGAGATACATAGATGCTGCAACGAAATCACTTTCGCTGGGAGTTTCGGTTGTACTAAGTCACACATTTTTTTGAAGGTCACGTGACTTCCTCATTCACGGGATACGACTTTCGTTCCAATAAGCAAAGGCACTCTCTGGAAAATCGAAGATTCCTATCCTATCCTATTCTACCCCATAACTCGGAGGTCGTAGGGGCACCACAGATGATCGTTTAACCAGCGTACTCCATCTTTCCCTGTCCTCAGCAACCTTGATTGTTTGAAGATCGAAGATTACACGAGCACAATTTCTTCATTAGTTTTAAAATTTTATCTTGTTTAATTAACAGCATCTTGTTCTAAGAAATACTTAGAATGATATTCGGACTATTGATTCGCGCGTCTTAGGGCATTCAAAATGCTGTTAAGAGATTGTAGGCATTTGTTGAGTGGCGCATGTGTCGAAAGCTTTGGAATTGAGAGATCCAAAATGGCAACAAGAGGAACCCCATTGATTGGCATTTTATTCCGACTTGTTTGCTTCAAGGTGACATAACATTTACGTCTAAGTTGTTTATACATGTAAGTTACTGTTGTTTTTATTAATGGGACGATTTATGTATCTTTTTCCTATTTTTTAAAATGGGTAAATTAAGCGTTTCAAGTTCTTCTATAGTATCAGTATTGTAGGCAAGGTTGTAGGATATACTGTTTGGCAGAGTGCATACGATTTTTCTTGTTTCACCACACGAGAGTTACTCCGAGGGAATCAATAAACAAAAGTTTGCGTCCCTTATTTCAGCGACGCAAAGTTCGCTGACCCGTCTTTCTATGCTGCTAAAGTTATACGAAAATAGTTGAGTTGGAACGGCTGCGCGCGCATCCTTCATGCAACGAAAGGTTAACGAAGTGAAACTCCAACCAAATGCATCTATATTTCTCTAATAAATACTCCTACTGAAGATAGATAGCGAGCGTTGTAGCCAAGTGGGCTAAGGCGGGACTAACTTGCCTTGTCCACAGGCCAGAAACCAATGGCTCCTGACAGGTGTGGGTTGGATCCAGCATCTGGGCGTTATGTTTCTCCGAATATTATTTACTTTCGACTCGGGAAACGTCTCGGGGGTTTTCTCCGGGTACTCCGGTTTGCCCTCCCCAGCAAAATTTCAAAATCACAACTAATGTTAGGTAGATTGGGTTTGGGCGCGACACAGGCTGCGACTACGCTTTCCTCAGGAGAGGCGGCCCAGAATTTCCCTATGGAAAAAGGGACAGGAAGGTAAATAAAATAAAATAAAATAAAAAAATAAATAAAAAGATTAAACCGACGTCCAGCTAATCTGTGCACGCATGCTGTTCACCGAATGAACTGTAGGCCTACGAGTAAAGATTCTGACTGCACACGCACTTGCCGCAAGTACTACAACCTATTCTCAATCGTCCAAGCTGGTTAGCGCCGCTACGCGGATTCAGGATAGACGAAAGAGGGAATGCAGGGTAGATGAAAGACCAAACTATACGGTCATTTAATTAATTCTTAGAGCCCTCAGAGTCCCACCGCCGTAGCTCAATTGGTAGAGCGTTCGCCTGGCACACCGATGATCCAGGTTCGAATCCCGTATTGGGCGATATAAAATGTGGCCATTTTCACTGTCCATTTTAGCAGTATGATTGCTTTGGTGGTTTAGTGTTGTTTCAGGTCCCTACCCCTCTTTCCCTTGGATGGTTATCCCCGTCTGCCATATCGCCAATGGTGGGTGTAGACGTTAAACCTCAATGTTCAATTCAGAGCCCTCAGAGATGGAATAACTTCTTCCTCTCTACATTCGCCAAGGTCTGCTACCAACGCATGAAAGGATGCATTCTGAAACTGATTTTTCTTTAGTTTAGATCAGTTTCTTGTGTTTGTTAAATGTCCTTATGGCACTGATTGATTAAATCCTTTTACAACAATGTTATCCATTGTCGGCAACAACCTTATTTAACGAAGGCTTAGCAGCGTCTTAAAGTCATAAATGTACAGTTATTAATATATATATTTTTCATTGTGCTTGTGTGTGTATGTGTGTGTGTGTGTATGTGTGTGTGTGTGTAAGTATGTATGTGTCCGTAATCTATACAACGGCGTTTGTGTTTTGCAAATTTAAAGCAACGAATATGAACTTTTAATGCATATTGTCATCAGTTATTTTATCAACGTATAACTTTTTTTTTAAATTGAGAAAGCCTCTATAATTTTAACCAGTATCTTGACTCTAAATTAATTTCAGGTTGACATACAGAGGATCACGGATTCATGACTGTTCGCTTAAATGAGTTCAAGTGTTCCTCTGCCCGGTCTAATGAGAGTTCTTTGCCCCGTGTTAAGGGCCTTCAAAAGGATTTTCCCACGTTGGGGCATACCAACGTTTGAACAAAGACACTTTCAAAAGTCATTTAAGCGATAGAGCCCATATTTTAATGATTCTTTCCCATGCTCTACGAGTCGGACGGCACTTGTTGTGTAAAATTCATTTTTATATATATTTTTTAAGCTTTTCCTAAATGCAGGCACAAACCTACTGCGAAGTTAATGTGAGTATTACATCTACGACTGATTTTAATTGTTTTGCCTCACCTAATTAATCGACAATAATAGCCTCATGCTGAAAGTTTAATTTAAGATGTCATATAAAGGCGACACAATAGCATTGAAATACGTTGTCTTCGTGGGTTAATGTTTATAGTGAGCGTTGTTTTAATTGGTTTGTTGTTTAGGTCCTTTATGAAGTAATAAAGATATATCATTTGAAGTGTTATTTTTGACAATAAAACGTTTATTTTAGTGCTATTTTAACGAGAACACGTATTTTAAAGGTGTTATTTTAACGAGATAAAGTTCTTTTAGTGCGAATTTTACGAGAATTAAAAGTGAGCTTAATTTAAGCTGGAATGGATTTGGGATCACTTTCAAAAGTGAACACGGCATTTAGTGAAGTGGTGACGGTAAACACATTTATATATATGCACCATTCTGTATCAGCTGGCGCCACAACACAATACGTGTCCAATTGCGCAAACACCTGTTTCTACCTGGGACAACCATCATCATCATCATCATCGTCATCATCATCATCATCATCATCATCATCATCATCATCATCATCATCATCATCATCATCATCATCATCATCATCATCATCATCATCATCATCATCATCATCATCATCAACATCATTATCATCAACATCATCATCGTAATCATTAACATCATCATCATCATCATCATCATCATCATCATCATCATCATCATCATCATCATCATCATGTGTTTACCGACGGAATTCTAGGACTTTTATTGATCTTGTTTTCTGGTCCACGTTTTGCAGTTCACGGCTGGCACGTTGTAAAAACCTTGGAAGTGAATAAATTCTAGTCTACAATATGACCGTGAACGAACATTGAGGTTTAACGTCTACACTCACCATTGGCGATATGCCAGACGGGGATAACCATCCCAGGGAAAGAGGGGTAGGGACCTGAATCAACACTGAACCACCAGAGCAATCATGCTGTTAAAATGGACAGTGAAAAAGGCCACATTTTATATCGCCCACCACGGGATTCGAACCTGGGTCATCACTTGAGCTACGGCGGTGGGACATAGTAGAGAAATATAGATCGCATTTCGTTGGAGTTTCACTTCGTTAACCTTTCGTTGCATGAAGGATGCGCGCGCAGGCGTTCCAACTCAACCATTTTCGTATAACTTTGGCAACACAGAAAAACGGCTCAGCGAACTTCGCTTCGCTGAAATAAGGGACGCAAACTTTTGTTTATTGATTGCCTTGGAGTAACTCCCGTACAGTGAAACAAGAAAAATCGTATTTCCAAGGGACAGTTCTCGTAAGTACTCTGCGAAACAGTATCCTACAACCAGACCTACAATACTGATACTATAGAAGAACTTCAAACGCCTAATTTACCCATTTAAAAAATAGGAAATATCTAATGTAATCTAATGTAATCTAATGTAATCTAATCTAATCTTATCTTATCTTATCTAATCTAATCTAATGTTATCTAACCTAACCTAACCTAACCTAACCTAACCTAACCTAACCTAACCTAACCTAACCTAACCTTACCTTACCTTACCTTACCTTACCTTACCTTACCTTACCTTACCTTACCTTACCTTACCTTACCTTACCTTACCTTACCTTACCTTACCTTACCTTACCTTACCTTACCTTACCTTACCTTACCTTACCTTACCTTACCTTATCTTATCTTATCTTATCTTATCTTATCTTATCTTATCTTATCTTATCTATCTATCTATCTATCTATCTATCTATCTATCTATCTATCTATCTATCTATCTATCTATCTATCTATCTATATGTCACCTTGAAGCAAACAAACCGGAATAAAATGCCAATCGATGGGGTTCCTCTTTTCGCCATTATGGATCTCTGAATTCCAAGGCTTTCGACACATTCAGCACTCAACAAATGCCTACAATCTCTTAAAAAGCATTTTGAATGGCATAAGACGCGCGAATCAGCGAATCAATAATCCGAATATCAGTCTACGTATTTCTTACAAACAAGATGCTGTTAATTGACCTAGATAACATTACAAAATAATGACGAAAAGGTGTTCGTGTAATCTTGGATTTTCACGAAAGTGGCTTCGCTTCTTGGAGCGAAAGTCGTATCGCGTAAAGAAAAAGTCACGTGACCTTCAAAAAAATGTCTGATGTAGTACAACCGAAACCCCCAGCGAAAGTGATTGCGTTACAGCATCTACGTATCTCTAGTCTGACTAAATATGTTTAACTGAAATTGTTATTATTCTGTTAGATAGATCGTAATACTCCCTGTGTGCATGTTTGTGTTTATATGTGTCTGTTTAAATGCGTGAATCTGTATGTATGGTCTTTATCATCTCGATGAAAAAAGACGTTAATAAAACAACCAACCAACCAACCTAAATATGTTGGTATAATATGACTGATGTTGCAAGGTATAAGCTACACACAGTGTTGTGTACTGACTACTAACGACGGAGCAGCTTACTGCATTTAAAGAATATACAGTAGAAAGCGACGTGGTGGCTTTAGCTTAAGCGTGTATTAAAATAACGACACTGAACAGTTAAGCCATTTTTTAGCCTGAAAACCTGAGCTTCTAATTAGCCTTTGTTTCAACGACGCATGGATTGTTGTTTTACATGAGTGTGTGTGTGTGTGGGTGTGTATGTGTGTGTGTGACAGAGAGAGAGAGAGAGAGAGAGAGAGAGAGAGAGAGAGAGAGAGAGAGAGAGAGAGAGAGAGAGAGAGAGCGAGACAGAGAAAGATACAGAGATTTATGCAAGTGCGTTGTGCAGGTTTTAACCGACGTAGGCCTATGCTCGTTCTTCTCCTCTTCATGTTCCTCCGCTCTCCTCTTCACCTTCATCACCAGCAGCAATATTTTGATCAACATCCCCAACATTGTCGTCGTCACCAGAAAACGGAGAGAGAAATCATCATCATCATCATCACCGTCATCGTCATCATCATCATCATCATCATCATCATCATCATCATCATCATCATCATCATCATCATCATCATCATCATCATCATCATCATCATCATCATCATCATTCAATCAATCATCATCATCATCATCATTTATCATCATCAATCATCATCATCGTTGTTATGCCATCATCGTCGTCGTTCGACATAGGAAAAGACTGCAACAGATATAAAGCTTATAGAAAGACAGACTTTTAGTTAGACACCTGACGCAGAAACAAGTACATACACGCACAGACTCTCTCTCTCTCTCTCTCTCTCTCTCTCTCTCTCTCTCTCTCTCTCTCTCTCTCTCTCTCTCTCTCTCCCCGATCCCAACAAACGTTAACAGTATACATCTCGTTTGTAGAATTATATATTTGTAACATTACTCTACAAAATAATCGTAATCTCTCCATTATCAATAGTCAACGACACGACAGAGTATGACAACACCAGATAGAACAACATATACATTTTAGGTGTGCATGTAGGTTATGCATTGTACTCTTGCATTGGAGAATAATAATATTTGAAGTCAAGTCTTTATCTCAAAACAAATATTATATTTTGTTCACAACACGACGAAATGCGACAATACAAAATAAACTATGACATCCTGCACTTTCATCGAACCATCCCATTTCTTCTTGCATAAAAACTATTGATATCACAACCCTTGAATGAAAGCCTGTTTATTGTAACGTATACAATGGACGGAGGAAAACAGAAACTTAGTAAAGAACTACACGTCAACAAAGGCACCAATTACAGTGCACGTGTTTGTGTGTGTTCAATTCAATTCAATAATGTATTTTAACGTCTTGTCACATGCATTTGATTTTAGACCGTACACTCTCTTCCTCTCAACCATGGACAAACATAAAACTGAAATCTAACACCTTAAAGTTGAACCATTTCCATGAAAAGTAAATCTAAGAATTTAAAGTTGAACCACAAAAAGTAAAATTACTACACAAATTTACCAACTGCGGACATGTAACGTGTACGAGCAATGTCTATTATCGCGGGACTATCCAATAACAGTTGAACTGATTCTTCCGTATTGATGTTCTTTTCTTTATATAGTGCAATTAAGATAGGACATTCATTTTAAATATGTTTAACAGATATTGGATGGTTTGTGTGTGTGTGTGTTTGTGTGTGTGTATACTTTTTAATGTGCGTGTGTGTATATATATTTTAATGTGCATATGCGTGGTTTTGTCCATGTGTTCATTCACGTGTGCTTATGATGTTATGTGATTTGATGTGATGTGCGTGCGTGCGTGTGTGTTTGTGTGCGTGTGTGGGGGCGCGCGCGCATTTATGGTGTGTATATGTGTGGGTGTGTATGAAAGTGTACACGCATTTTCGTAGGTGCACGTAAACCGTCATCTAACAGTTATAGAGCAAGGCACAAGACAAGAAAAAAAAAAGGATATACATTTATTTTGTATACGTATAGACCTCACTGTAGCTTACTTTTTGTTTTCAAAGGCTTTCTGAACCGGTAATAGGACTAAACACAAACGCATAATTATGCCGTGACAACAATAACTATGACACCTTTGAGAGGTCACCTTTGGAATTCTCAAACTCAACCTACATTTCTAGCAGGACCATTACGTATTCATAATTTTTGTTTATATTAGGAAAGTGCAACAATGGTAAAGCTATTTCATTTTTCAGACAGTGGATGTCTTGTCCTTCTTTCTAGGGAAACTACACTAATTTGGCAGTGAATAACAACAGCATGGACACTCAACTGGTCCAAACACTCAGTCCTGAATCACTCGTCATGCACAAAATGCACTTTAACAACATTACTTCTTTCCTTGCTGAAGTTTGCAAACACAGTGTCTTGGAGTCAACAGTTTCCTTGTGTGCACTTCAACGTGTCACCCTTGCAGGCTGAATATATATATAGACCTGATGTCTACCAATCTAATGTCTACATGGTCAAACGAAAGTGTCACCATCTTTGCCACTGAGGTCATAGGGCGCGGCCTTGAAGAGCATGGCACTGAGAATGTCAGACAGACCACACAGCTGGTAGTACTCCGCCTCTGTAAGTAGCTCCCTCAGGACCGCCTCACCGCACGGCAACGTTCCCTCTTTGATGCAACCGTCCCGCAGATAGTTAAGGACGTGCCGAAAGTGCGTGCCGTCCCTATCTATGAAATAGCTGCCGTCTGCTTCCAGCTTGAGCGCGTGACGACCGCTGAACATGGCGGCCAACATGGAGTCTGCCTCTTTGGTGAGTGTCAGGACGGAAGTGGTGAACTGGTGACCTCCTATGTCCAGCTTCACCCGACCTTCTTGCACCGAGTGCAGCTCCGCCATTTTCTGCACAATACCACACACGACAATAACATGAATGTATATTGTTCCACAGAAGAAAATAAAATTATAACGGTCCACATGCCTGGAATATATATGTATGGTCATAACATACGCTAATAATGTTCAATAATGCTACAGGACGCAGTCAATATAAAAATTTCAAAAATAAAAATTCGATTTTCTTTCCGTCTTCTAATAGCGATCTCTTTGCCTTTACACCACCTGTTTGAGTGATGGATATGTGTTTGGTGTGTGTGAGGGTGGATGAGACAGGTGAGCGTGTATGTTGGTATAGATCGCCGCGCTTTG
>CM072511.1:27373609-27381109 GCA_036898135.1 Oncomelania hupensis | reverse complement strand
CGGCACGGTGTACAGCTGCCGCAACCGCCACTCTAGGTGACCCACTTTCTCCATCTTGCTGAAGCGCACATTGTGAAAGTCTTCGGGCGGAGAAGTGGTCAGCATTAGCTTGAAGGTGTTGACGTTGTGCTCGATCTCGGGACCGCGAGTGTAGCGGTAGACGACGAGCTTCATCGGCTTGTGCCCCTCAGCCAGCCCGTACCACTGCGACAGCATGCGCCACGCGTCCTCGTGCACCACATCCACCGTGTGGGCGAAGTCGCGCCGAGTCAGGATGGGACCAGGAAGCGTGGTGACGCGCTTCTGCATGTGGTAGTACTTGCGCGTGCTGGTGATGCCCAGGTACTTCTTCAGGTGCTCCAGCCATTCAGCGACCAATACGTACCAGAAGTCGCCCTCCGACAACTGTCTCTCCAGCAGCTGCTCCATGATGGCTTTCTGGGCATGTGGATCGGGAGCCAGCGTGGTGGCCGCCGTGCCCAGCCCGTAGCCAAACCCGTAACCGCTGATGCCGCTGCCTCCCGGGCTGGTGGCCAGCGTAGAACCGCCATTGCCGTTACCCGGGCTGCCCACACGAAAGGCGGCGGAGGAGGTGGGTGAAGTGGCGCACCCCGGGGCAGGAGGGCTGGGGGACCCGGGCACTGCGGACGACATGCCGAAACAGCGGCGCGGTGTGTAGGACGGGTCTCGGTCTGTGGCGATGGGCTTGCTGCTGCTGCCGCTGCCGGTAGTGCTGGCGGCGTAACTGGGCCTGGGGAAAGACGTCAGTGATGAGGACTGCATGCCAAACTGTGACCTGCATACAAGTACGGACAAAGCACATTCGCATCGACAACTTCGAGGAAGGAATCAGGTTTGGGAACCACACATGGAACAATCAAATACGAAAACTAGGGTAAACTAGGTAGATGTAATTGAAAGTTCGGGAGCTTGACTTTTCATCTATTTGATGTTGCAATAGTTGAATACGTGGCAGCAAATTTAAAAAAAAAAGATATGTGGAAATTTAAAAAATAAAAATAAAAATAACACGATTGGTGGTTGACTGCCAAAAGAGACTGCGTGAGCAGGGGCGGATTACGCTCTTCATGATGAAGGGAGAGAGGAGGGAGGGGAGGGGGGAAGGTGTTCCAGATAACATGTGATACTATTAGACTATTAATAATTATGTACCACTGAGTATTGCCACAGCCTATTTTATTGTCCACTAGATGGCAAAATAGCCCAGCCGTTAATTTCTCCACCCTCCACACCCCACTTTAAAAGAAATGTTTTAGTTATTGTTCAGCCGGAATTTGAAGTCACAACCTATTGATCCTGCTTCTACTCGACTGCCAGAAGACCTTGAATAAAAACAAATAAATAAATAAATAAATAAATAAATAAAATAAAATAGTGGTAGGCTTACATATGTGTTCTGCTTCTATTGGCTCTTAAAAAAAACCACCCTGACAAACGATTACTTTTCCATTTTTCTAATTCAAGCATAAACATTGTCGGTCATTCTTCACCCATCCTGAACGCAAAGCGATACGATCTAGCTAGAAAGGCAAACCCCATAGGAATCACATGCTCTTTACGGAACTTGCAATATTGAACATGAAAATGAGTGCCCAGAAAAAAAAACAAATGAAACGGTGGCATTAAAATGCAAAATAATACCGCGACTTTGACATTTCTATGCTCTTGACCTTGAGATACACTCATATACTATCAAATAAATTTTCAATTTCATTTTATATCTTTTTTTTCCCTAATGGGGAAGTGGGAGGATGGGAGTGGGTTCCGTGCTCCCTGGGGACCCCCCCCCCTCACCTATAATCCACCGAAGACAAATATTTGTACCTATAGTTTATCTTAATCTTTTGTTTGTCTTTCAACAGTAGTTTTAGGTCGGGCTTAACCGTTGAGAAACTATCAGCGTGCTTAGTACGAGGCGGGAAAGTTTTTAACCTGCTAATGTTGCTGGAAAATGGTAAGAAACAAAAACAAATTCAGCCGCTACTTATTTTTTTCTTCCCGTGACAACAAGCAAATAAGTTTTTACTTTAATAACTGGCAGCAAGTGTTCTTGGCACTCTAGCAGGCAATTACCCACTTGGTGTACCAAGGCAACGCCCTTGATGATGAGCTACATTATCATTCAGGTAGAAACCGTAAAGGGCTGAGGAAAGAACAAAGGATGGGGCAAAGCCAGGATAAAAACACAGCTTGAACTTTCGCGAGACCTACGCTTAGTGTTGGTTTGGCCAACACGCAGGTTGTTCCCCCTTACCTAGTCTTAGTCTACTGCTTATGAAAGGTATGGCTGTGTGCTAACTACTGTTTTTTCTAAAGAGAATCCGCTATAGGCACCCCACTTGAGTAATGCCCCGGAGCTGCGATAAATGTCTTGTTCTATGAAAGGAATAATGAATAGATTGGGTGCATACCTGTGGTGTGTGTGTGTGTGGGTGTGTGTTTGGGTGTGTTTGTGTGTCTCCAACATCGGAGCAAATTCCTTATGTAATGTCACTTGGTGGAATATACTGTAGTCTATATTGATCAGGGCTGCTGAGGACAGAGAAAGATGGAGTATGCTGGTTAAACGATCATCTGTGGTGCCCCTACGACCTCCGGGTTACGGGACAGGATAGGATAGGATAGGATATATTGATGCTTCAGTCAGTTCCCTCTTCTTTATATCCTGCAATTTGCAGGTTCTTCTTACCTTCAAAGTTTTTTTCGATACATTTAAAACAAACAAACAAGCAAACAATAAGGCTTATTCCAACGTGAATAATAGCGTGGAATGTGGGAATTGGGGGAAACCTGCAAGGAGAACAATCTTCCAGCTGTGAAACGCCAAGATGTAAATCAGTGTATAGGCTAGACTACAGAATGCAGTCTTCGCTCTTCAGGCTTGGAGGCAACAAAGCAAAAAGCGCAATATGAATGACGCGTGCTCGCTCAGCTGACAGAGGGCGCGCCACTGAGTGCACGTGCCATCAAAACATTCCCAATCAGAATAGCGCTGGGCAAACAATTTACGTCTGGAATTACCAGCTTTTCTCAAACCGTCCGGTTTTTTTTTTTTGTTCAAGCGCGTGACTTGAGACATTGCCAACTGCGCATCACAAAAATTAAAAAAAAGAAAGAAAGAAAGAAACGTGTTCTGGGCGTGGACGAAGGAAGAGGAAAGGGAAAGCACCCCCGTCAAAAGTGAGAACATTAATGCGAAACTGCGTACCACAACTTCCGCATCCTTGCAGTCCCAAATATCTATCATAGCGCCGCGTGTAAGCTTGTTCTGCGCCCGACTTCTTTTAGTTTGGGATGCTATTTTTAGAAAATGCTGTCAGATTTGGCGACTGGCCACGTGGCTTTGTTTACAAAACAACCTGGTCGTGAGAACAAAAGGCCGCGAGCATTTTCCGCAGTAGCCCTCTTACCATGCTGGAACGCCAAGGCTGGAATACTGACGCCACCCGACAGGAGGATAATTCCTACAGTAATGCGGAATAAACTAGGCCCGCTTGCAAGTTGGTTTATTGAAGGCTATAGCGTCAATAGCGCCTCTCACCGCTTTGGAAAACTAAGGAGACAGCCTACAAACAACCCGTAAACGAAGGAACTTTAAAAAAAAAATAGAAAGGAGAAGGAGATAGTAAGCCTACAGACTAACACATACCATCACCAACAAAATGGTATGTGAAATCGTCAACATCAATAATGGTATTAGATGCAGTCAACCTATATTTCAAAATAAAAATGTATTGCTCTTCAGCTTTCAAATCACAGCGGCTTGAGTTCGATTGAAGGAAAAGCGCGTAATAGCAACCTGTATTATGACGATGATGATGATGATGATGATGACAATGATTATTATTATTATTATTATTATTATTATTATTATTATTATTATTATTATTATTATTATTATTATTATTATTGGAGGAACAACGAAGCTTAACGTCCTATTGCATCAGCGTTAAGGACGATCTCCACGTCGCCACCCTGACAATAATAATCATTATCATCATATCAAAGATGAGATCCTACGGATCTTCCCGTTATTATTATTATTAAGCCTATATACTCTGGGGGCGCAGGTTGGTTAGATGGCGAAGGTCGCGGGTTCGATTCCCACAGGGGACTAACTTATATGACCTATTATAGGTACGAGACTTTCAGGTCACCAAAGGTTTTCTCCGAGTAGGCCTACTCCGGTTCACTCACCCTCACCCCTTCCTTCAATAATGATATTGGTTGAAGTCTATGTATAGATTTCAAAACTCTAAAGTCCATTTCCTTTCCGTCTTCTAATAGCGCTTGCCTTTATTCACAACTTTCCGGCACCTCTCATAAAAACTCGTGGGTATCGCCATTATAAATTAAAACGAGGTTAGAATGAAACCAAGTTCCGGTCTGGCTTGTTTTGCTTTTATCAAAGCTTGATGCGTGACTTTTAAATATGGCAAATTGCCGAAAACGCCGATTGTTAGAGCCAGAAAACGAGTGGGATAAGTATAAAAACGGTGGAGGAAGTACATGCTCAGTGAAAGAATGCAAAAAACAATCGTAGAGGCCTGTATTTGTGGCGACTTCGGAGGTGCGTCGATCATCGACAGAAAGTGAAACAGGACCTGAAGACTCTTGTAGTTTTCCATAGCTTCGCCGTCGCAACCATCACAAAACACGAAGTAGTTGACTATGTTAGGCGAGCGTTGTGGCCAAGTGGACTAAGGCGGGACTAACTTGCCTTGTCCACAAGCCAGAAACCAATAGCGCCTGACAGGTGTGGTTTCGAGCCAGCATCTGGGCGTTATGTTTTTCCGAATATTTTTCAAAAATTCACAAATAATGTTAGGTAGGTAGGGTTTAGGCGCGCCACTGGCGATAGAAAGGGATAATAAACTGCAGCAAAAAAAAAAATGTGAGGGTACGATACTGGTGGCCATTGACACATGTCATTATTCTTGAATATTTGGAAATAACTCACTAAAACACGCGGAGAAAGAAACCGGAAGTACGTTTCATTGAGGGGATTCCCGTTGGTGCATAGGATAGCAGAAAAGTTTGAATACCTGGATGTGAATGTGTTGTGTATGTAGGAATGTTTGTAACATGTGAGTGTGTACTCGTATGTTGGTTACAGATCGTCGCGTTTTGAGTCTGAGTTAGGAATAAGGCGCGTGCAGCATCATCTCCATCTTCATATATGTTTGCGAAACATGGACCCTCACAGCAGATCTCCAACGAAGAATACAAAGCATGGAGACGAGGTGCTACAGAAGACTTCTGGGCATTTCCTATACCCAGCACATCACCAACGACGAAGTCCGATAGACCATCACACAAGCCATTGGACAACACGATGACCTGCTCACAGTGGTGAAAAAACGGAAACTCCCATGGTATGGCCACACGTCACCAGATCATCAGGTCTTGCAAAGACCATCCTGCAAGGCACAGTGCAAGGAGGTAGATGAAGAGGGAGACCGAAAAAGAGGTGGGAGGACAACATTCGAGAATGGACTGGTTTGACACTGAGCGAAACAATCAGGGTTGCTGAGGACAGGGAAAGATGGAGTACGCTGGTTAAACGATCATCTGTGGTGCCCCTACGGCCTCCGAGTTACGGAATAAGATAGGATAGGACAGCACAGCATTATTATTATTATTATTATTATTATTATTGTTATTATTATTATTATTATTATTATTATTATTATTATTATTATTATTATTATTATTATTATTATTATTATTATTATTATTATTATTAGTAGTAGTAGTAGTAGTAGATTATAAACCAGCAGATACAAACAATCTACTGCGGCTGAGGTGCGGAGAGTTTGTGTAGAAATGAGTATAAAGCGTCCGTTTTAATCCTAAATTTAGCATATTTAGCTAAACAAAGATAAAAAGAAGGCAAGAGACAAGGAAGAAAAGAATCAAAGACAGAAAGAAGATGCAAAACAAAACAAAGATTAATTATTGTTTCAATGTCTTCTACTGATAGCTTAAATATTAGCTTAAAGCATGTTTTCTTCCGTTCTGAACGCATTTAACCTGCTCTGAACACACACACACACACACACACACACACATACACACACACCCACACCTACACACACCCACACAAACACTTACACAGGCACACGCACACAAACACACGCACAGGCACGCGCACACGCACACGAGCATGCATGCACACAATCCACCACCCCTTTCGGCCCCTCCCGATTTTCCTCTAAGTGTCATAATCTGCAAGAATTCGCAATAAAATACAATTAAGAACAGTCACAGCGCTATTTGGGAAGTTCTACAGGTCTACACTAACAAGTTGTTTTATGCCAATTTTACAACATGTATTACTATTACGCAACTTCGACGAAATTACACGTAAATTAATTTTAAGAAACATGCTAGAAATCTTAATTTTAGTTATGGAAAAAAGACACCATCCGCTCCCAATCAAACTCATCCGCTCCCAATCAAACTATCTTGAATTGAAGTAGTAAATCAGTGAATAGCCTACAATCATCAGGCAACCAATCAAATCAATGAAATGGTAACGCAAGCTTCTTACCTTGGTTATTTACAGTGATAGTCAAAGGGCATGTCAGGCCAAAACCTACTTGCAGTGGAAAATGCAGATCATTAAACTGTCTGAAATTGAACTACCTACCTGCGTTGTGATCAGCCTTTATACCCCATAGCCCAAAGCAGCCAGTCCAAGACTCAAAGCCTGCTCGGCCCCAGACACGGGCTAAACACACAGGTGAAGTATCCCAAATATTATGATTTTTATTCAACCGCAATAAGAAACAACAATGCGCACGCGGGCAGCTTACCCGTTTTCGAAGCCTGTGGGAGGAAAGAAAGGATCCTGGTCCTGACTCGGAGCCAAGAACATGACGTCACAGTTTCAAAAAAATTCTCAAACTGCGAAGAAAGTGGTGGAAAGACACTGAGCGGTGGTGCCCGCTTGCTAAGCTTCCCTGAACTTTGACCTTTCAGGTAGAAAGAAGCAGCGCCAGTCTTGGTTGTGCATGCGGAGTCAGCTGGCTGGCTAGCACGAGGTACCACTCTAGGCTATTTCCTCTAGGCCTGGCAAGCAGCAGAACTCAAAAGATGTTTTGTCTGGCACTGCTGCCCTACTAGCGAACCTGCCAGGGTATTGTAGATGCCGCTTTGCTTTTCTCTCAGTGTTGCTCATTTATCGTCTTCCTGCAGACACATTATTATACGCATCAAAGAGCGGACGGTGAACTGGTCTCCACTACTCGAAATACAGTCACCTAGATTGGGAGGAAAAAAAAATCATCGTCGGATGATTACTGAATGAGAACTACTTCTGCATCCAAGATTATGACTAGTCGTTACTAGTTAGACCGTTAATTGCTATTGTTGCGACAGGTTTGCTAATTATGACTGTTCGTTGCAGTCAGAACGTTATTCACAGTTATCACCTGGTTTTGGCAATCCCCGATGTCCGTACATTGCTATAATGAC